>ALNW03000001.1:0-600000 GCA_000338895.3 Oryza meridionalis
TTGGGCCGACTTTCGGCCCAAAGCCAAAAGAAGAATTTTAAAACCTTTTTCAATTTAAATAATTCATGAAATGCTCTTTCATTTATTAAAAATACTTCCTTAGCTCAAATAATTCCCAGAAAAATCTAGAAATTATAGAATTAAGCAAAGTATTTAATAAAATTTTATCTGGCCCAATTTTATATTGGAATTTATTATTTAAAAATTAAATCTTTTCTTCCAGACTTTTAAAAATCATTTCTAAAATTCCATTTTCACAATAATTTATATTTTTGGGATTTTTAGGGTGTGACAAACCTACCCCCCTTAAACAGAATCTCGTCCTCGAGATTCGGAAGAACTGGCGAAAAGATGAGGATGAGCGGACTTCAATTCATCTTCTCGTTCCCATGTTGCTTCTTCCTCTGAGTGATTACTCCACTGAACCTTACAAAAACGGGTAACTCGATTCCTGGTCCTTCTCTCATTTGTCTCCAAAATACGGATTGGTCTCTCGACATATGTCAGATCCTCTTGGATTTCTATCTGTTCAATATTAGCTTCCTCAATAGGTACCCTTAAACACTTCTTCAACTGTGACACATGGAACACATCATGAACTCCTGTCACCAATTGAGGTAATTCCAACTGATAAGCAACCTCACCTCTTCGACTGATAATCTTATAAGGTCCCACAAAACGCGGAGCCAACTTTCCTTTGGTCTGAAAACGATGAACCCCTCGGAAAGGAGTGACACGAAGGTACCAATGATCTCCTTCTTCAAAACTCAAGTCTCTGCGACGATTGTCTGCATAACTCTTATGACGGGACTGAGCTACACGCAATCTTTCTTGAATAACCTTTACCTTTTCTTCTGCTTCCCTTAGGATATCAGTTCCGAACACCTGACGTTCTCCCGTCTGATCCCACAAAAGCGGAGTACGACACTTACGACCATACAGTGCTTCGTAAGGAGCCGTTTGAAGACTAGCTTGATAACTGTTGTTGTACGAAAATTCTGCGTAAGGCAAATTCTTATCCCAACTTCCACCGAAATCTAGAGCACAGGCTCTTAACATGTCTTCCAAAATCTGATTCACCCTTTCAGTTTGTCCGTCTGTTTGCGGATGATAAGCAGTACTGAAGTTCAGCTTAGAACCCATCTCTTCCTGAAGTTTCTTCCAAAACTTTGAAGTAAACTGACTACCTCGGTCAGATACTATTTTCTTAGGGACGCCATGCAAACACACAATCCTAGCCATATACAATTCCGCCAAACGACTTCCGGAATATGTTGTCTTCACGGGAATGAAATGAGCCACTTTGGTAAGTCTATCGACTATCACCCAAATAGAGTCGTGACCTGATGACGTTCTGGGTAAACCCGTGATAAAATCCATACCGATTTCTTCCCACTTCCACTCTGGTATCTTCAAAGGTTGCAACAAACCTGCTGGCTTCTGATGTTCCGCCTTAACTCGCTGACAAACATCACACACAGCTACAAACTCTGCTATCTCACGCTTCATACTTGCCCACCAAAATCTTTCTTTGAGATCTTGATACATCTTGGTACTACCAGGGTGAATTGAGTACAGAGTGTCATGAGCTTCTTTCAGAATTGTATCTTTCAACTCTTTATTCTCTGGAACACAAATTCTTTCGCCCAACCATACGGTCCCTTGCTCATCTTCCAAGAAACCGATAGCTTTTCCTCTTCTCATATTCTTCTTGATCTCATGAATATCAGGATCATTAATCTGAGCTTCTCTAACCTGATCAATGAGAGTAGGCTTGGCTTCTAAGGTTGCAACAAAACTTCTCGTGACAATTCCCAAATTTAATCTCTCCAATTCCTTGCATAATTCCCATGGCAACTGTCGTCCTTCCGTAGCATTGCAATAGCCTTTCCTGCTAAGAGCATCTGCTACAACATTAGCCTTTCCCGGGTGATAATGAATTCCCAAGTCATAATCCTTGATTAATTCCAACCATCTCCGTTGTCTCATGTTCAGATCCGGTTGAGTAAAGATGTACTTTAAACTCTTGTGATCGGTGTACACCTCTGTACGAGTTCCGAAAAGATAGTGACGCCAAATCTTCAATGCATGAACTACTGAAGCTAACTCGAGATCATGAGTAGGGTAGTTCTTCTCATGTGGACGTAACTGACGAGATGCATAGGCAACCACCTTCCCATCTTGCATCAGAACACATCCTAATCCAAGCTTAGATGCATCGCAATACACTTGGAAACCCTTCTTTGGATCAGGCAAAATCAAAATGGGCGCCGATATTAAGCGACTTTTCAACTCCTGAAAACTCCGCTCACATTCTTCTGACCACTTGTACTTCACATCTTTCTGAAGCAGTCGTGTCATGGGCTTAGCAATCTTAGAGAAATTCTCTATAAATCTCCGGTAATATCCTGCAAGACCCAGGAAACTACGAATCTCTGAGACTGTCTTTGGTTGTTTCCAACTGGTTACTGATTCCACATTACTAGGATCAACGGCGACTCCTCCGGCTGAGATGACGTGACCAAGGAACTTCACTTCAGACAACCAGAATTCACACTTGCTAAACTTGGCATACAACTGATGTTCTCGTAGTTTCTCCAATGCAAGGCGAAGGTGTTCTTCATGCTCTTCTTTGGTTCGAGAATAGATAAGGATGTCATCAATAAAAACAACCACGAACTTGTCTAAGTATTCCATAAACACCTTATTCATCAAGTTCATGAAGAAAGCGGGGGCATTGGTAAGTCTGAAAGACATAACAGTACATTCAAACAACCCATATCGAGTAGTGAAAGCTGTCTTAGGTATGTCTTCCTCTTTAATCCTTAACTGATGATATCCTGATCGAAGATCGATCTTGGAGAAAACAGTGGCACCCTTAAGCTGATCAAACAAATCATCAATTCTGGGTAACGGATACTTGTTCTTGATAGTCACATCGTTTAAGGCACGATAGTCCACACACATCATCTGGGTATGATCTTTCTTTTCAACAAAAATAACTGGAGCACCCCATGGAGACGAACTTGGTCTAATGTATCCTTTCTGAAGCAAATCATCTACTTGCCTCTTGACTTCTGCTAACTCATTGGCTGCCATTCTGTAAGGTCTCTTATGGATTGGAGTTGTACCAGGTACCAGATCTATTCTGAATTCTATATCTCTTTTAGGCGGCATACCAGGTAAATCATCCGGGAACACATCCGGGTATTCGCGTACTATAGGAATCTCTTCCAAAGTTATTTGGTTCAGACTTGACCTTAAGTGCTCTGAAGGCAATGCGTGAACAGTCACAACTTGGCCATCAGTACTGGTGAGAGTTACTTTTCTTTTGGCACAGTCTATCACACCTTTATATCTGGCTAACCAGTCCATCCCTAGGATGACATCAAGGTCTTTGGATTCTAACAGAATAAGATTGGCCAGGAATGGCACTCCTTGAATCTCTATTCTGACAGAGGGGCTACGTTGCACTGAGAGTGCTTGATTACTCGGGGTACTAACCATCAAAGGACGTCTAAGATCTTCTACTTCCATCCCATGATTTCCCGCAAAACTCATAGATAAAAATGAATGCGTAGCACCAGAGTCGAAAAGTACTGTTGCAGGTACTGAGTTAACAGGGAACGTACCCAAAATCACATCTGGAGCATCTTGAGCTTCTGCAGCAGCAACGTGGTTGACACGAGCCTTTGTCGCTGGTGTGGTGGAGTTGTTCTGTGCAGGGACAACCTTCACGCGTCGGGGCTTCGGACACTTGTCGGAGTAATGGCCTGGTTCACCACAGTTGAAACATACTCCGGGCTTGTTTCCTTGTTCCCTCCTGACAGGCTGATGCGGTGTCGGAGCTGTCACCGAACGTGGAGCTTGATTGCGGTTGTTGTTGCCAGCATTGTTGTTGAAGAACTGACGCTGCGGACGAACAACAGACGAAGAACCTCCCTGAGACATTATCTGAGATCCCGAAACAAGACGTGGCCTCTGATTATTCCCTTGTTGAGCCTTGAAGTGAGCAATCCTGCGCTTCTTCTGCTCCATGCGGTTGTACTTATCCTCCTGACGAATAGCCTTATCCACCAACTTCTGGAAATCAGGATAATCTCCAGTCATCAATGGGTAAGAAAGCTCATCATTCAGTCCTTCCAGGAACTTCTCTTGACGCTCTTCATCAGTGCGTACTTCCTCCGGAGCATAACGAGCTAAGCGATTAAACTCATGCAAGTATTCTGTAACAGAGCGAGACCCCTGAGTGAGCGCTCTGAATTCCCTCTTCTTTAGAGACACCACTCTTGATGGTATGTGCGTCTTGCGAAAGGCAGCCGTGAATTCTAGCCAAGTGATAGGTTCCGCCGTAGTCCTGTTGAGACGGAAGTGATCCCACCACTCAGAAGCAGGACCATGCAACTGGTGCGATGCAAAAGAGACCTTCTCTTGATCAGTGCACTGAAGCAAGTCTAACTTCTTTTCTATGGCGTGCAGCCAATCACCAGCCTCTACTGGATTAGTAGTGCTAGAAAATGTAGGTGGCCTTACACGAAGAAATTCGGATAACTTGTTCTGGGGAGGTGCTTGGTTATTCCCTTGGTTCTGCTGGTTCTGCTGGTTCTGAAGTTGCTGCATCATCATATGCATGAGCTGTGTCTGCTGAGCCAAAACTTGAGCAAGGGTGGGATTCTCTCCATTGTTGTTATTGCTGTTGTTGCTGTTGCTGTTGTTGGGGCCATTTCCAACACTGCGAGTGAGCACCATCTGGCATGGATAGGAACACAAGAAGAGAAGCCGGGGAAAACTACTTAGGACAGGGAATTAATTTCTTTAACTTAACTTTTATTGATCTTAACTGAGTTTCATTATTACAAAGACTTGAAGACTCTCACACCACTAAACTCACCAACTACTAAACACTCGAAGGCAAACAAACGCATGCACTTACATCCCAACACTGATGTAAAACACATGCAAAACCCACACACACAACCAAACTTAAACAAGCAAACTAACACAACGATCTAAGGCAACGGCTTAACAAGGCGTTCTAGGTCTTCCTAGCATCGGAGTTGATTGAAGGCTTGTCCGGCTCATCTTTAACATCGTCTTGAGTTGCTCCCCACTCGACCTTGGAATGGGTGCGCTTCGATTCTTCCTCTTCATCATCACTTATGTTGATGACCGGGGGCTTAGCTGGGGTGACTTCCTTTTCCACCACACGAACCTTTGGCGCCAACTGGTACCGAGGAACAAAAATAGCTCTCTTCCTTGCAGTAAGACGAACTCTGGCTTTCTGGGGTGGTGCTTCTCCCTTCAGTGCCGCCAACTCCTTCTCCAACCTCTCCACCTTGTACTCCAGCTTGCAAATCTTCATACGGTTCCAGTTCTCACGATCATGAGCTGCTATCGCGTTCTCAGCACGGGTCTCATCCATAGCCCATAGCATCTCAACCAAATGTCTTGTAGTGGCATCATTCTCAATTCCTGCAGGTTCAAGGTAGTTGCCACGGTCACTCCCCTGAGGTTGCCGAGGATGGTAGCGATACTCCGTATTGGCCAACTGCTTGCTGTAGCGGTCACGGAGCTCTCCGATGGCGATTCTTGCCCCCTCCTGGCATGCATGCATATAGCTTCTCCCTCCAGCTTCGAACATCACTGATGGGATATCTTCACGATTACTGATCAAGGTGACTTTGACACGGCACTCCTCTTCATCGCGATCATGAGAAATCTGGGCGTACAAAGGAGCAGTCCCAAATCCTATGGCAAAGGACATCGTACGCAACTCCAGGACAAACCCTTCAGTACCAAACAAGTACTCAGGCTTGACACGCGTCATCTAAAGACAAGTGAAAGGAGGGAGTTAAGACATTTATCCAATTAATAGCACAAGTTTTCCTGTTACTTTGAATAAAATTTGAAAATTCAAAATAAAAGGAAAATGAATAAAATAAACCAATCTTGCAAGATAAGTTGAAACGGTTAAAAAAACAGGATCACTGGTTTTGCACTTTTGAATAACAAGTTTCAAAAGAAATAAATTAGAAGAGAGTTATAAAATCACCATGCTAAGTTTATTGTAGCAAGATTAAATAAATCAATGTCATAAAACTTTTGCTAAAAAAATGAGTCATTAGTACGGTAATGGATGTACAGTACTAACAACACAGAAAGGCAAAAAGTAAATTTTAGAAGGAACAATTTAAAAGGCTATAAACTGCATGTGCCACTAGCTTGGTTTAATTAAAAGAGAATGGGAGGAGAACAGTTCTAATTTTCCAATATTTTTAGAGGGCTCTTATAGGTACTGTTTGGCATAACCTATGGTCAAGGAGGCTCTGATACCAACTTGTCACGCCCGGAATTTCTATCCAAAATTCCAAACGCTTACATGTGTGTAAACCCTCGTCCAGGCATCAGCCGAGGCACACAATAACAAATTGATAATAGAGTACAATTATTACTCTAATTAATAAGCAAATAAATTGCCATTACAGAGGTGGATAGTTCCTCTCAAACAGTAAAAATCTAAGCAGCGGAAAAATAAAGAAATAAATAGCGCAGACGACTCCATTCCACAGGCAACTTGACAAAGACTACGCCAAATCCTCACCACCATCGGCTTCACTGTATAACTCCTCCTCTGATGAATGATTGCAAGGTGAGTATATGACATACTCAGCAAGCCACGCAGCAAATATGCAAGTGCACAAGATAAACAAGGATGGCATAATATAGGCTTCTTTGCATAAACATCATTTGATAAATATTTCAGAATTTAATAAAACAGTAGAGTATTAATTAATCAGTATTAATCCAACACTATACAACATACCCTGTTGTATAGGCCCAACCATTTAGTACAACCAATCCCGGCTGCACAGTTCTAATCTCCAAACCAGGAATATACCATTCCAAACCAGGAGCTAACCAATTATATCCAGTTATAGCATCTTTCATTATAGTGTGAAGGATGAGACTAATCACGAAAGACATTGTTAGACCCGCCCATAACCGCGGGCACGGCTATTCGAATAGTTTTACTCTGATCAGAGGTGTACCACTGTACCCACAAGACACAACCCCACATCATGTCACCATGTGCCTCAATACCACCACGGTACCTCGGAAAGGAGCTGTGACAATACCCCTCACACCACACAATTCACTACAGTGCACCATTCCCGGATCATAGTCACCCCCTTATAAACAAGGCATGGACTCCCCAGCGACCCCCGTGGGCTTATCTCCGCCACTTCTCAGTCTGGTGCTCCGTAATGAACTATGCTATGTAAAAGATAAAGCCGTTGCCCACGCTGGCTTGTGGTTGGCACGATTAATGTTTCACAACCGAAGTTCGTGAACCGGTCCTTAACTGTCATGAGCACGATCATCAAAACCATGTACTCACAACCCACCATTATCAGGTTTTAGTTGTCACATTAATTAATTAACCAATCACGATTAGCCATCGTGAACTATCATTAAGCCATCATTAAATAATAGTGAATCATAAGTTATCCCATTAATGTGCTAAAGTTTCTAAGCATGGCTAAGCAATTACACCTAATATCTAGTTGAACCTATATAAAGCTCAACTAGTCAAGTTATAATAACCCAAGGTATCAAGGAATAGGATAATCAAGAACAAAAGGGCTATAACAAACAATAGGCTAATTCCACCCGATGACATTCGAAAATAAATGCAATAGTTGAATAGAAACAATAGCTTTAAACAGGATCAACATGCTCAAAGGATTGATTAGGATCTGTGTGACTTGCCTTGCTGGCCTTGGAACTCTTCTAAATCTTCTCCTGCAAAAGCGGACTCTCCGGAAACGTCGGATTCTAAACGGGAAAGAACAAAAACACCAAAACAGCACATAAGCAAGCATGAACAGTACATGTGGATATTTTTAACATGTAGATCTCAATTTTAGAAAAATTTAGAGACTTGAACCAACTAAATCCGAGCTAAGATGAATTAGTTATGAATTTTTAAAGATTTAATCGGTTTAAATCATTTATATAAATTTTAATTGAATTATGACGCAATAATGAATTATTTTTGAAAAGAAAAAGGGCTTTATTGCGTCAGCGGGCTCGGGGTCTACGGTGGACCGGGTCCACGGCTTCGGTCTACGGGATTGGACGGCCGAGATCGATCGGACCGAACGGACGGCCGAGATCAAACGGCTCACGGCCGGCTCACGGGCGACAGCGGTGATGACGTCAGCACTGACGTCATCCCGACCAACGGCGGCGACGGCGGCTCGGACTCACGCGCTCGCCGGCGATCTACGGCGCGGCTGCACGAACGGAGGACACCAAAAGGACGCGGGCATCGCGGCGAACTTACCGGCGACCAAAGCGACGGCGGAGAGGCAACGGACGACGCCGGCGACGAGGACGAAGCGGCGGAGACGATCGGGTCGACGACGGCGACGGTGCTCCGGCGGTCTTCAGCGACGGCGAAGGGTCGGACGAGGACGGCGACGCGACGGCGACGACGATGGCGAGCTCCCCGAACGACGGCGATGACCGGAGCGACGGCGACGCACGGCTGGAGCGGCGGCGGCGACGGCGGCGCACGGGATGCACGGCGCTAGGGCGGCTCGGGCGACGAGAGGCGAAAGCGAGGGCGGCGGAGGGTAGAGGAGAGCTCGGGGGTCCTTTTAAAGGGGTCGGGAGGCGGCGGCGAAGCCCACAACGGCCCGGCGACGGCGAAGGAAAGCTAGGGTTCGGCCGAATCCGATCCGAGCTCGATTTCCCGACCTTCCAAAGCGAGATAACCGAAGCTTCCAAAAGGGAAAAGGCGGAGGAGATCACGGGACACCTTTCCCCTCAACCAATTCCGCCGGAGAAGGAAAGGCGCGGCCGAATTGGAAAGGGCGGCGGCGGCGGCGCTCGGCTAGGGTTTCGGCCCGAGGAGGACGACGACTCCGACAGGCGGGCCCCACCTGTCAGCGAGCGGGAGAGAGAGGGAGCGGCGCGCGCGCGCGGCTCGGCTGGGCTGGACCGGACTGGGCCGAGAGAGAGAAGAGAGGAGTTTTGGGCCGACTTTCGGCCCAAAGCCAAAAGAAGAATTTTAAAACCTTTTTCAATTTAAATAATTCATGAAATGCTCTTTCATTTATTAAAAATACTTCCTTAGCTCAAATAATTCCCAGAAAAATCTAGAAATTATAGAATTAAGCAAAGTATTTAATAAAATTTTATCTGGCCCAATTTTATATTGGAATTTATTATTTAAAAATTAAATCTTTTCTTCCAGACTTTTAAAAATCATTTCTAAAATTCCATTTTCACAATAATTTATATTTTTGGGATTTTTAGGGTGTGACACCCTTCTCTCAGGAAGTGGCTCCATCAGCAAGGAAATCATCATGCATCATCCCATCCCACACAAGTTAAGAATTTAGAGTCTAGCCAAGTGTAAGACACGTCCCGATGCTCAATAACCGCGAGCACGGCTATTCGAATAGATTTGGTTTACTCACACTGCAGTAGATGTACACTTTACCCGCACTCCGCGACTGCCCAACACATGAGCGTCGTCCCAACACATGAAACACGTCACGGCAAAGCTTTTCGATAACCTCGCATTGGCAGTACCCGCTCCATGAACTTTACATCCTCATGCACTCTAGGCGTACACAGTTTCTAGCAGTGAGAGGAGTTCTGGCGCACCCGGGAAGGAAAGACTCACACAAGCATTAGGTTATAATTATGTTTAAATTCTCACATGGCAGTCCTACCGATGGCGACACCACTGTATTCACCCGCCTCGCGGTTCTACCAATGACTGCCCCACCGTAGAGCCCCTGCCTCACACATCGAGAAACCACTATGCATGGATACTGCCTCTGCTCAGCTATCTATTCCGCTAGGTCTATACCCATACGAGAAGTGCGGTTGTACGGGGGTCGTTTCATGCTTAACTTCATGGCTCGGTCCTTAATTGACCGGGGACGGTACTTGCCTTTACCCGGATACCACCCAAATCCTCCGTCCGCCCCAGTCGAAAACGGTTGTTTACTTTCATTTCTCTTTTCATAAATCATGTCATCAACATCATGGCAATGTGGCGCTCATGTCTCCACATGCCGCATCTCAATTACCTTCCCAAAGGTAATTGCCCAAGCATAGGGCATTTTGATAATTATGAGTATGCATGATTCTAGAATAGCGTTGCTAAGCAATTGTCATAGTTGACTAGGGACTCATACGTAAACATGGTTACGAAGGAATATGGGGTA
Organism: Oryza meridionalis; assembly: GCA_000338895.3. Lineage (NCBI taxonomy): Eukaryota > Viridiplantae > Streptophyta > Magnoliopsida > Poales > Poaceae > Oryza > Oryza meridionalis. Next base: position 10,248 of record ALNW03000001.1, read on the forward strand.
AACAATAATCAAGGCATGGCATAATCACAAGTAGGATGTTTATCATTGCATGCAATTTTATTTGTAAACAAAACAATTTCGCAATTGGGATCAACATGTTCAAAGAATAGTGATGACTTGCCTTGCTCAAAGTCCTGCGGGTCTTGATCTTCGCTTGGATCAGCAGCTTCCTCGGGCTCTATAGTTACGTGCGAAAATGGATTTGAATTCGGTTAGAATTCAATAAACATCCACATGAAAAATCGAGTGCGAAAGTCGATATTAACTTTACTATTCGCGAACTACGGCAAACCCATTTTGGTGTGAATTATTTATGAGTATAATTATCTTGTTGTCCTAAGTTTTTAATTTAATATTCCCGAGTATTATATCTAGGTAATAGGTTAGCAATTTCTACCATGAGATAAATATCGGACCAAATCCTAGAGATTTCATATGATTTAATTTAGTTTACGATTAACCGATTAAGTATTCTATACGTCTAAAATTCCTAGTGATTAAATCCGAACTTCTACCGTGAATCGATCACTTCTAGAGATTACCCGAACTAATCTATAATATTCTATAAGAATTCGTTCATTTGTTTTAATTATTGATTATATTTAAATCACTACCGCGAATTGATTATTTATAGTGACTACAAAAGATTAACCCATAATTTACATTAAATTTTGCAATCCTACGACGAAAATTAATCTATAATTTAAATTCTAATTTTTCTTTAAGTCTTCTAAACTTTTCCTAATTTTTCCTCTAATTATACTTATTTTTATCATTTATATTTACTTAATATTTTATATTATTATATTTATTATTATTATTTTTTTTCTTCTTTTTCCCTTTTCTTTTTCCTTTTTCTTTTTCTCTCTTTTTCTCTCTTTTTCTTTCTTTTCTTTCTTTCCTCTTTTTTTTTCTCTCTCTTTTTTTTTCTCTTTTCCTCTCTTCTCCCTCCCGGCCTCTCTTCTTCTCCCTCCTCTCTCGGCCGGCTCTCTCCCTCTCTCTCTCTCTCTCTTTCACCCGAGCGGCGGCGGCGGTGGATGCGAGGGGGGGGGAAAGGGGCGGCTCACCGATGACGGCAGCGGCGACGACGGCGGCGGCGGCGGTGGCGCACGGCGACGCAAGGGCGGCGCGACGTGGCGGCACCGAGGGCGGCGGTGCGGCAGCTCCCTGTGGCGGCGGGGCGGCGTATGGGCGGCGGCACGGCGCTCACAGCGGCGACGGCTTGGTGGGGAGTGAGGAGGATGGAGATGGGGTGAGGAAGAACGGGGAGGAGGGGAGATTTATAGGAGGGGGGGGGGGGAAAGAAGAGGAAGAGGGTGTCACGCCCTAAAAATCGCCTAAATTAATAATCCATATTTTAAATCATTTTTAGAAATTATTTTAAAAGCCTACAAGTTAAACTCTAATAATCTAGGAAAAATTTCAACATAAAATTGAGCTAGATAAAATTTTATTAAATACTTTGCTTGTTCCTCTATTTTCTAGATTTTTCTGGGAATTATTTGAGCAAGGGAAGTATTTTTAATAAATGAAACATCATTTCACGAATTATTTTAATTGAAAAAGTTTTTAAAATCCTCTCCTAGGCTGTTGGGCCGAATTCGGCCCAACATCTCTTTCTCTCTCCGCGAGCGAACCGGCCCAAGCCGGCCCAGCCCGAGCCGGCTGCCCCTCCTCCTCTAGCCGCCGACATGTGGGGCCCACATGTCGGGGTCATCTCTAACCTCCAGCCGGCCGGCCGAGCCGCCCGAGCCGCCGCCTTCTTCCTCCGTTTCCGCCTCAATCCGACCCCGTTTCTCCCGATTGGTTGAGGGGTTTTTATCCCCTTGTTGTCCTCTATCTTTTCCCCCAAGAATCGGAGCAAATCGTTGGGTATTTTGTCCGAATCAAACTCGTTTTCGAGTTTATCTCCAAAACCGAGTTTTGATTTTTCCGGGTTCGATTCCTCTCGTTTGGTGTCCGATCTCTTCAATCCAAGCCTTTATATAGCACCCCCTAGTCGTCCTCTTTCGTTTGCCCCCTCTCCCGTGGTCTCCCGTGCCCCGTAGAGCCGTAGCCGCGCCACCCTAGCCGCCGCCGCCGCCGGCCGTCCTCCAGCCGCGCCGCGCCGCCGCCTCCGCCGTCGCCGCCGCTTGCCGCCGCCGCCTTTGGGTGCGCCAAGAGGTGGGGAAGCCCGGCCGACCGTCCCTCTTAGCCGCCGGCCGCCGTAGCCCGTCGCTGCCGAGCCGCCCGAGCCGCCGCCGCCGCCCCTTCGTCGCCGGCCGTCGTCGCTCGTCGGTTGTCGCTTTGGTAGGTACCGTTGGATTCGCCTCGTCGTCCTCTTCGTGTAGGTGTCCTCCAAAACCCCGGCCGACCTTCCTAGCGCCGGCGAGGTTGCCGTCCGAGCTATGCCGCCGTGATGACGTCATGCTGACGTCATCATCTCCTTTTTTTTAGTTTTTTTTTAAAGGAAATAGATTAAATCTTCGGAAAATCATAACTAAATAACCGTAGCTCCGATTCGAGTGGTTCAAGTTGCTAAATTTTTCTAAAATTGAGATCTACATGTTAAAAATATCCACATGTACTGTTTATGTTTGTTTTTGTACTGTTTTGTTGATTTTGTTTATTTGCTTTAGTTTCCGACGTTCCGGAGGAGAGCGTTTTTGTTGAGGAAAGTTCGGAAGCGTTTGCGGAAGCTCAAGGCAAGTCACACAGATCCCAAACAACCCTTTGAGCATGTTGAACCCGTTTAAAGCTAATGTTTTATTTCAACTTATGCATTATTTTCGAATGTCATCGGGTGGTGAGCCTTTTCCCTATTAATTATGGCCGAAGATGACTTTATTTTCCTATGGGTTATAATTTGATTAGCTTGAACCTTATATATTGGATTGGTTCAGCTAAATGCTATATATATAATTGCTTAGCCATGCTTAGAAAGATAAGCTCATCAATGGGGTGAATCATATATACTACATTATTATATTCAATGGTAGCTCACGATGGTTAATCGTGTTATAATAATTAATTAATAATTAAAACCTGGTTAAGGTGGGTTGTGAGCATGTGGTTTTGAAGGTCGTGCTCATGGCAATTAAGGACCGGTTCACGAGCTACTGTTGTGACACATTTACCGTGCCAACCACAAGCCAGCGTGGGCAACGGCTTTATCTTTTGTATAGCATGATTCATTATGGTGTGCCAGACTGAGAAGCGGCGAGAAGTCCGTGGGGGTCGTTGGGGAGTCTATTGCCTCTGATCTTGGAGGGGAGATTATGATCCAGGAACGGTGCACTGTGGTGAGTTGTGTTGTGCGAAGGGTATTGTCACAGTTCCTTTCCGAGGTGCCGTGGTGGTGCTGAGGCGCATGGTGACATGTTGTGGGATTGTGTCTTGTGGGTACAGTGGTACATCTCTGATCAGAGTAAAACTATTCGAATAGCCGTACCCGCGGTTATGGGTGAGTCTAACAATGTTTTTCGTGATTAGTCTCACACTACTCATTATTGGTGATAAGATGTGATAATTAAATTGACTCCTGGTTTGGAATGGAATATTCCTGGTTTGGAGGTTTGATTTGTACAACCGGGGTTGGTTGTTCAGATGAGGTTGGGCCTATGCAACACGGGTGTGTTGTATGGTGTTTATTTAATACTGATCAATTAATCAACTGTTTTACTATTCTCTTAAATATTTACTAAATGCTGTTTATGCAAATGAGCTATATTATGCCATCCTTTGTTATCCTGTGCACTTGCATATTTGCTGTGTGGCTTGTTGAGTATGTCATATGCTCATTCTTGCAATATTCATTCATCAGAGGAAGAGTGCTTCAGTGAAGGTGATGATCTGGAGGATTAGGCTTGGTCCGGGTTAAGTTGCCTGTGGAGTGGAGTCGCTATAGCTGTTCCGTAGTTTGTTTTATTTTCTTTTTCCGCTGCGTAGAATTTTATTCTCTGAGAGGAACTATCTACCTCTGTAATAATTTATTTTATCGCGAATATTAATTAGTTGTTTATTAGTACTCTATTATCAATTTGTTACTGTGTGCCTCGGCTGATTCCTGGACGGGGACTTAACACACATGTAAGCGTTTGGAATTTTGGATAGAAATTCCGGGCGTGACAGAGGGGAAGGGGGCGGCGGCGGCGCGGCAGCGGGGCGACGCGCGGGCGGCGACGCGATGGCGGCGCGGGGCTCGGGGCGGGCGACGTGACGGGTCGTGGGGCTCCGACGCGACGATGGGACGCGCGCGCGGCGACGGGATGGCTGCGCGGCGGGCGAGCGGCGCGCGGGCGCGGGGCGCGAGATGACGCGACGGCGACGGCACGCGACGATGTGACGCGGCGATGGAACGGCGCGGCGACGGGACAGCGGCTGCGTGGCGACAGACGGCGAGGGCGACGGCGCGCGCGGGGCGCGAGGCGGTGAGGGCGACGGCCGAGCGGCGACGGGACGGCGGCGCGGCGGCGAGCGGCGCGGCGGGGATGGCGACGGTGCGTGGCGGCTCGGGGCGCGAGGCGGTGCGGGCGCGACGCGACGGCGACGGGACGGCTGCGCGGCGGGCGAGCGGCGCGGCGGGAGAGGGGACGGCGCGCGGCGCACGGGGCTCACGGCGCGGCGCGGCGCGGCAGCGGGTAGGGTTAGGGTTAGGGAACCGCGTCGAGCACTTGGCGGGCAATGAACAGTGCCGTTTTCCAATTTTTCCTTTTTCTTTTCTTTTTTTTTTCTTTTTTATTTATTAATATTTTTTTATTTATTATTATTTTATTATTATTATTTTTATTTATTTATTATATAAATTTGATTCTAAAATTCCTAATATTTGCATATATAATTCTTACCCAATATTTGTGTTATTCCCACTAATAAATTCATCCTAAATTAATATTGCTCACATTTTTATATAATTTATTTAAATCTTAATTTAGTGTTAGTTCCATTCCATCGTATTTAAATTTAATTGATACGAGTAGGTTTGCGATAATATCGGTCTAAATTGATTGATTTAGTTCTTTTATTCGAAATCTCCAAACTCCGAAATCGAAATTCAATGGAACGGCGAATAAAATCGGCATGATGCAATTTATTTTAAAAAATTTTTGAAAACCCGAATTTTCAGAGTTTTGATTTGTCGGTCGAATTTTCAGGGTGTTACAGTGCACTGGTACTCCTTGGAGACCTGATTCACGACCAACTGGGAATCGCCTAAGACTAGGAGGCGGCGGATGCCCATTCCGGCCGCCGCCCTCAACCCCGCGAGGAGTCCTTCGTATTCCGCCATATTGTTCGTGGCTCGGAAATCGAGTCGAACGACGTACTTGAGGACATCCCCGGTCGGCAAAGTTAGCGTAACTCTGGCCCCCGCACCATGAAGGTTGAAGGAGCCATCGAAGTGCATAACCCAGTGCCCGGCGCGAATGTCAGCGCTCAGGTCTCCACCATCTCCGGGGAGGGAGGGGAGATCGGACGGAAGAGGGTCATCCACCGGTGTCCATTCCAAGATGAAGTCAGCCAGAACCTGGCTTTTGATCGTGTGCCGCGGTTCGAAGTGCAGGTCGAACTCAGCAAGCTCGATGGCCCACTTCACGACCCGACCGGTGCCCTCTCGGTTGTGCAAGATTTGGCCAAGAGGGTAAGACGTTACGACGGAACCCGATGCGCTTGGAAGTAATGGCGCAATTTCCTTGAGGCCATTAAGACCGCCTAAAGCTTCTTCTATGCCTGTGGGTATCGGGTTTTCGCGTCTCGGAGTGCCTCACTGACAAAGTAGACGGGCCGCTGCACCTTTCGGTGGGGCCGGTCCTTGATGTCAGGGGCAACTGGCCCGGGGCGCTCGAGCTCAGGGGCCCCAGGGGAATCCCGGACTATCTCGGGATGACAGGCCTCGGGGCACCTGTCAGAGCCTCTCTCCCTCCCACGGGGGCCTCGAGGGCTTCCCGGGGGTCGGGGGCTCCGGGCACCGGACCGTCCGGGAACGAGGGGCCATCACCAGTTAAAGGGGCCCCTGGTTCCTTCCCATAGCCGGGTTCGCGATGCAGGTCACCCTCATCGCGTTCAACTACAAGGGCGGAACTCACTGCGTGGGGGGTCGCAGCCAAGTAGAGCAGCAACGGCTCCTCTGGCCCTGGGGCTACTAGGATGGGGGGGAGGTGAGGTAAGCTTTCAGCTGATTGAGAGCTTGCTCTGCTTCCTCCGTCCACACAAACGGCCCGGGGCGCTTGAGGAGTTTGAATAGGGGCAGCGCCCTCTCTCTCAGCCTCGATATGAATCGACTTAGGACGGCCATGCATCCAGGGACGCACTGCACATCCCTAAGTTTGCTGGGGGGGTGCATCCTCTCTATCGCGCGTATTTTCTCGGTATTATCTTCTATGCCACGGGAGGAGACTAGAAAACCAAGGAGTTTGCCCGCCGGCACACCGAACACATACTTGTCGGGGTTCAGTTTCATGCGCGTGGACCTAAGACTGTCAAAAGTCTCGGCCAAATCCTGCAACAACGTGTCCTGCTAGCGCGTCTTTACCACCAGGTCATCAACATACGCCTCTATATTGCGCCCTATCTAATTACTCAAAGTAATATGTGTCATATGCTGAAAAGTAGGGCCTGCATTCTTTAAACCAAAAGGCATAGTTGTATAACAAAAAGTGCCCACAGGAGTGATGAAAGCGGTTTTTTCCTCATCTTCCCTAGCCATGCGGATCTAGTGATACCCACAGTAGGCATCCAGAAAACATAAAAGGTCGCACCCCGCAGTGGAGTCGACTATCTGATCTATGCGTTGTAAAGGGAAGGGATCCTTAGGGCATGCCTTGTTGAGGTCCGTGTAGTCGATGCACATCCGGAGTTTGCCGTTGGCCTTCGGGACGACCACCGGGTTTGCCAGCCACTCCGGATGGATCACCTCGCGGATGAAGCCAGCCTCGAGGAGCCGCGCCACCTCCTCTCGGATGAAGGCTTGCCGCTCCGGGGCTTGACGCCGCACTTTTTGCTGGACGGGCCGCGTGTCCGGCCGCACGGCGAGGCGGTGCTCGATCACCTCCCTGGGGACCCCGGGCATGTTCGACGGCTTCCATGCGAAGACGTCGGAGTTTGCCCGCAGGAAGGAGACGAGCGCGCTTTCCTATGTGGCGTCCAAGGTCCCGCCAATTTTGGCGGTCCTGGACGGATCATCGCCAAGGGGGATCTCCTTGACGGGCACCTCGTCAGCCGAGGTGAGGTGCTTCTTGGAGGCGCGGGACGCGTAGGCCTCCGGGGCCTACGGCTCCGTGGCCACCGCCAGGTTGTCGGCGCGCTGCTCCGTGCAGGCGAGGGCGACCTTGACATCGCCAAAGACGATGATGGGACCACTAGGGCCCGGCATCTTCATCTGAAGGTAGGCGTAGTGGGTGACGGCCATGAACTTCACCAACGCAGGCCTGCCCAGGACCGCGTTATAGGGCAGATTGAGGTCCGCCACGTCAAAGTCGATCCGCTCGGTGCGGAAGTTGGTGGAGTCGCCGAAGGTTACCGGGAGCTCAACGTGGCCGAGGGGCCACGTGTGTCCCGGGGTCACACCGATGATCGGCAGTGACGGCTGGAGCTTCATCCCCGGGGCCTTGAGCGCGTCGAAGGCAGTCGGGGAGATGATGCTCAGGCTGGCCCCCCTATTGACCATGACTTGCTTCATCCTAACGTTGTGGATGGTCGGGGAGACCACGAGAGCCAACTTCCCACCCCGAGCGAGCACCGTCGGATGGTCGCTCTGATCGAAGGTGAGCTTCACCTTCGACCAACATGCTTTTCGCGCCGCCTCGTGAATCGGGACGGTGGCCAGAAGCTCACACCTCATGGCCTTGAATCCACGACGGGAGGTGTGAGTGCAAGCACCCCCATCGAGAGTGGCGACAGTTTCCTGAGGTATCTGTAACTCCAGACCCTCGCTGTCATCGCCATCATCGGCGGGGGCCTTCTTCTTAGACTCCTCTCGCCGATCATTGGCAGGGGTCGTGGGGGCTTTGCCCTCCCGTCGACTCTGCTGCTTCTTCTCATCGGCTTTCTGAAACTGCTCGGCCAAGTTCTTGACCGAGGGCCAGTCGGCAAGACTGTGCCGATAAGTATTGTGCACCGAGCACCAGTTGTCCGCCGATCAACCCTCACCGGAGGGGGCGGTGGAGCTCGGTTTGCCGCCGATGGCCTTGTCCTTGCACGGGGCCCGCGAGGGCCCATCAGCCGCAAGGACGTGGCCCTCGTCATCAGAGCGGGCCGGCTTCCGTTTGCCTCTCCTGTCCCGTCGCTTGGAGCGGGGGCCAGTCTCGAGGGCGGCCGTAGCCGCCGCACCGGTGCTGGGGGAGTTCCAAGCCCACGCCTCCTCCTTCCGAGCCACCTTGTCTGCTAGCTCGAAGAGCTCGGCGGTGGTCTTAGGCTCCTTGGAGGCGATCTTCTCCGGCATGCGGTTGTGCCGCACACCGTTCCGAAATGCATAAACGACCGCATGGGCCGGGATGCACGGAATAGTGTTGCGGACCTGGCAGAAGCGCTGTATGTATGAGCGGAGGGACTCGTCGTCCTTCCGCTGCACAACATGTAGGTCCGCTTCCTCCCCCGGATGGGGGTATGTGCCCTGGAAGTTCGTGATGAACTGCTGGCACAGGTCCTCCCAGGAGTGGACGGAGTCGGGGGGCTGGGTCATGAGCCAGCCGCGCGCCTGACCCTTAAGAGCCATGGGGAAATAATTCGCCATGACCTGGTCATCCCTCCCGCCGCCACGATGATCGTGGTATAGATCTGGAGGAACTCGAAAGGATTGATGCTACCATCATATTTCTCCGTGAGGTTGGGGCGAAACTTCGGGGGCCACCGGACGTTCCGGAGACTCGTCGCGAAGGCCCTACAACCAGTTCCCCCAGGGGTGGACGTGAGGGGCGGGCTGCTGCGCGAGGAGGAACGCGGCACTCCAGACGAGGAGGCGCCTTCTCCCAAGCGGGCAGCGCGACGCTCGTCTCGGCGATGCTCGATGTTGACTCGAGCGTCCTGTTCCCCGTAGAGGCCATCGTGATGCCTCCGACTTCCCGCCCCTGACGACGTTGGGGCCGCATATCGCCTCGAGGCTGTGGCTGTCCGATGGGCCCTCCTCCTTGCTAACGAGGAGGTGGAGGTACGTGACGTACCTGTGGCGGTGGAACGGCCACTCGCAGCCAACTGCCGCTGGGCAGCGGTGACCAAGTTGGCAACGTCGTCCAACCATCGTTGGACGGGGGCCTCCGGCTCCGTGTTCACTAGAGGGTGCCGCAGGAGGGCTCCCGCCGCCTGAAGCGCGCCCTGGGGCGAGCTGCCGTCGTGATACGTCAGGCGGCGGCGCGCTCTGACGTGCCGTGGCCTCCCCCCGTCCGGAAGCGGGGAGAGGGCCGAGCCACCCGATCGGGCAGGATCCTCCCTCTGCGGGGGGTCCGCGAGTTGCGTCGGCAGTGACGCGGGTTGCGACTCCTGCCGGCATCCTCACTCCCGGAAGGAGTGGGGTTGTGCACCTCCCTCCAAAACCTCAACCATGATTGTCGGGGCCGGAGGAAAGCTTGGGTCCGAAGGAATCGACTTCCCTTCGAAGCACGCAAAATCCCCCTACTTGGCGCGCCAGCTATCGAGGAGTGATCCTCTCTAGCAGGTGATCGTGTGATCCCCCTTTTGTGAGTTCGGCCTGGGGAAAAGGCCTGCCTCTGGAAATCACGTATCCGCTCCCAAGGCTATCAGCTAGTGTGTACACAACAAGATTATACAGGTTCGGCCCGCTATGAAGCGTAATACCCTACTCCTGTGTATGGGATTTAGACTGAGAATTACAAAGGACCCTAAGCTCCGGAGAGCGCTCTTGCTTCCTTTCTCCTAGAGCTCAGGTTCTTTGAGAGTCGTCCGTTTTCTCGGTGGGCAAGGTCCTCCTTTTATACCTCAAGGGGATACCACATGCACCGTCTCTACCTACTCTTCTCTCGGGTGGGGGCCCACCCTACCTTGACCGGATCTCGACCCGTGCCTTCGCCTGGAAGCTAAGCCACAGTTTATCCTTGAGTGGGGCCCAGCGCCATCCCTTGCCTGACACGGGGGACAGCCCTGTCATTCCCCCATTGATGGGTGAAGACTTGTGGTGGCCTCCCTCTCGTGGGGATAACTCCGAATTACCCCTCCGATGGGACGGGTCATACCTACCTCCACTCCGCCAGAGGCAGATGTGACGTGGGGGCACGGCCGTCCATCCAGTCAGATGTGACCGGCGACGGGCCGGTCACAGACCGGTCATTCCTCACCGTCGGCGCCAGTCGGGCACGCCGCACGTCTGCCCCTACTGCATTGAATGCGGCAGGGGGCAGTTGAGGCGCTGCGCGCATTAAAGGTGGTTCAGCCTGGGCCCCCTCCCCGCTTACTCCCCCCGCCAGATGGCGGCTGGGCGAGGGCCTCGGGGCAAAGCAGTGCGAGGGCCCGAGGGGCATGACATGGCACCCCGAGGCCCCCTGGCCGCTCCTGCGATCCACGGGGTGCGGGGGTAGGGCCAGGCTGTAGGGTCACGCGGCAGGATGGGAAGGTAAACTCCCCTCACTTCGCATACCCGCGGGCCCATATCTCCGACAGTTTCATTTTTTGTTTCACAAAAAATGTTTCACCTAGTGTATTTATAATGTTTCACTTTGTATGGATCCAATGTTGCAGTAATATTCTTTTAATGTATAGTGTATTTATATTGTATTTATAATGTATAGATCTAATGTTGTAGTAAACATTCTTTTGCTATTTACTAGAATATTGTTTTAATATAAGGTGAAACAACACCCGATTTAAATGATTGAAACATTTTTGATCTACCTATCTAGTGAAACAATTCCGATATATTTGGTGGAACAGCGTACACCATTTTAAAATAATTCAATAATAAGCTAATTCTTTTTCATCGGAATATATCCATGTGCAGTTTTGTTTTAAAGATTTAATTACAACGAATTTAATGGTGCAATCGGATCATGATTTAGATAAATAATTTAAGAGAAAAAATAGTTGAAAATAGTTTTGCATGCATATATGCTTGATGACGTCGTGCTGACGTGGGCGCCCGATTTTTCTCCTAAAAATCAGGCGTTTGATTCCTAGTCGCTTCCGATTAATTAGTACGGACATCGAGGGATAATCTAGCTTCTGACGGAATGAAATGCGCGCGAGAAATCTAGACAAGTTTGTTTTTACGGTTTTAACTTAATTAATTAATATATCACGTGTGAGTGTGCGCTAAGTTAATTAATTTCATCCCGTTCGATGAACGTATCTGCACCGCTCCGCTTGGCGCGCACGTATATCACGCGTCACCCTGCGCGTACGTAAGATGTGCTCATGAATTTAACTAGAGATGAAAACGGTCGAAAACGGGCAGAGATGGTCAGAAACGTTTAGTATTACTATAAGGTAATTGTTTTAGTAAAATTTATATATAAAAACGGTATACCGCTAGCTAGAGCGGTCGGAGAAACCTAGCTATGTTATTTCCGTTTTATTTCCCAAAAATACAAAATCGGAAGAAAATAGTCAGTACAAAGAACAAATCCATACACAGTATAGTCCGAAATTTCCGTACTGTTTTGATCGCTAACCCTGTGCTATGTGCGGTATATATATACATCCAAACTCATGTAATTAGGGATGAAATGGTCGATAACAGACGGCAAATTAATGGTCTCGTCAGTTTCATAGAATACATTTTCATATCCGAGTCTGAAGCAAAATAGAAAACACTAGATAAAAAATATTTGAATATACTGTCGATGGATTGCCTGACAACAACGGTATTTATAGAGTATGAGAATCATCGGTACACTATAAAAGACATTTTTTCCATGCGGCTAAATCTATTTTCGCAAGAGGAGATGGCAACTGCCTACACCCAGGTGTGTGTAAACATAGAAATTTTTGCAGGCGGGCAACACAAGTTCATGCAAAAAAAGGATTTTCGTAGACAAGGTGCTAAAGTTGTCCATCTGCAAAAACAAAAACTGAAAAAAAATTCAAAAAAATTGAAACCCTAGCCATTGTGGTCGATGCAGTCCGCCACCCACCATCGTCGTCGTTGAGACCTTGCCGCACCTGAGGCTGGCAGCGGTGGATCTGCAAGGAAGATGGCAACCGCCACCGGATCCGTGAGGGAGAGGCCATCACCGTCGTAGTCGATGCAGTCAGCCGCCCGCCATTGTTGCCGTCGAGATCACGCTGCACCCAAGGCCCACGATAGTGAACCCACGAGGGAGAGGGCCACCGCAGCCGAATCCATGAGGGATAGGGCCACCTTTGTCAATGTAGTCCGTCGCCCGCTATCGTCGTTGTTTAGACCCTGGTGCACCAAAGGCCAGCGATGGTGGACCCGCAAGGGAGAGGGCCGCTGCTGCCGGATCTGTGAAGAAGAGGGTTGTTAAATGGTCCACCACGAAAATTGATTTTTTGCCTGTGGGTCTTGTTTTTTTATCAATATTACTATGCACATGAAAGTTGGAGGGGAGCTCTAAACCGATTATATAGTAGTGGTACTAAGGCATACCTGAGATTATAGTAGGACGGGAGATAAGAATTTTTATACAAGTTGTTGACGAAAAAATCGAACACACTGGCCTGGGAGATCTGCTTACCTCTTGTGCAGGTCCAAATCTTGATGAGATGCGGACGTGCCAGTCAGTTTGATTCTGCAACTGATAAGATATGCAAATAGTAGATCAAAATAGCCGATCGGCTGACAAGCCGATGGAGTAGTTCCAGCCGATAGCCGATAATAGCCGATGCCGATACCAGCCAATAGCGATAGGGTTTAAGCAATCAGCTATATGTCCAATGTAGATAACGATATAAAGGCAATCGGCTGATGATGATGTAATAAAATAACAATATAATCCAGTATAAACCAATCGGTAAATAATGATATGATAAATAAGCATCGATCCGAAGGTTAAAGCACACATCTGCTGGAGGTCCGATGTCATGAAATCCACAAGATTAGATTAAACAGTGAAACCTTTGTTGTCATCGGCTAAATCCAATTTATATGTATATGCAATCCTTATGAGCCGATGCAACGTCCAGATAACTCACCGGCTGAAACCCCGATGAAACCCTTATTGGCAATCAAGAAGCAGGCTATAGATTATGGTTCTAAGCACGACTTAGTAGATCAAACTTAACTGATGCAGCACTAAGTATGAAAAGAAACATAATATTTAGACAATCAAGCCGTTGGCTGAGTTTTCAGGGTGGTAGATGTCTAAGCTAATCTAATCTAGCAACGCGATTTAGCCGATACCGGCAGAAACCCTAAAACGAGAAGCAGCCAATAGAGCTAAATTGATATGCTAAGACTAGATTAACAGAGACATGATAAATAGGTAGGCAAATATATCATCCAAACCAGAGCAATCCAAGAGGTCGAATATACTGATGCAACCTTAAACGACACCGATGTAAACGATACAATTGCCTGGGCCGGCGGAACATTGGACTTACCCTTTAGCCGGAGATCGAACACCGATGCAACCCCGCGTCAGGTGCCAAGTCCCGCCAGACGATAAAATAAAGTAGAAAAGGTAAAAGGTGGCGATGCGCCGAATTGTATTGATCGTGAAGATAGATTACAATGACCCCAGGTGTATATATTTATACCCATGGGTAGGTACTAGTCCTTGTAGGACAAGAAAAAAACTTTCCTAAAAATAAAAGGAAAACATAAAGTCCTTATAGGACACTAAACACACTTTTCTAAAGATAAAAAGGAAACTAACAAACTATTCCTAATTAATAGATAACTTGCCATGCCGCATTCTCTTTGAACTCGGTCTCTTTTGGATAAGCTTCCTTTAGTAGAACAATTTCCTTAACCGAATATATCAAGAATCTGACAACTGACGACTTGACAATTCTCATCGGCTAATCTCAGGACTTCGAAGCCGATGCTGACTCTAAGCCGATGACTACTCCGGGCTTACCAAATTTCATTGTTAACACAAGTTTAGGCCCCTTGCTTATGGGTAATAGTCTTACTCTTGTTAGCCGAAGCCGGTGGCCATTATATATCAATGGCAAAATTAGCTACTTCCTCTGTCCCACAATATAAGGGATTTTGAGTTTTTGGTTACAACGTTTGACCACTCGTCTTATTCAATTTTTTTTTGCAAATATAAAAAAGAAAAGTTGTGCATAAAGTACTGTAGATAATAAAGTAAGTCACAAATAAAATAAATAATAATTTCAAAAAAATTTGAATAAGACGAGTGGTCAAACGTTGCAAACAAAAACTCAAAATCCCTTATATTATGGGACGGAGGGAGTACACAACACTAAAAAATTTGCTACAGAACTAAAGTTTCAGCATAACGTTTTAATTCACACCATTCAAATTGCACTACTAAATTCAGGAAATATAATTCAGACTACCCTATCAAATTCAGGTAAAATAACTTATTATCAAAAAGGGCAAAACAAACTAATTTCACCAGAATACTTGCAATAGTTCTCCACTGTAAACACTTTAATACCCCTTTCAAAATTAAAAGATAAGTAGCACTTTTATTCAAATGAGGAATGTAGCCTGCGCATATGCGTGGGCATCTTATTTAATGTTGTTTAATTTTTTATTACGAACGTCTATGTGTGGATGATATTTTTTGAAATATTCTTTACTCTATTTTAAACATGTTTTTGTTAATAATTGGTTTATGCATATTATAAGAGAAAAAATATCACAGGTCCATATATATTTGTACTTATATGTGATTCTTTTCGGAATATTTAGCCTATCTTATTTTTGGAGTTTACAAAATTTAAGTAATTTTTTTCTTGTATTCTATAGATGACCATGGATTTTACGATATATTAGTGAATGCTATTTTCTGTAAAAATATAGCTAATAGGATTACTTCATCTAATTAAAGATAGATCCCTCATCCTTATAGGAAAATAAAGGAAAATAAGGAGTAAATTATATTGGCGGTACACAAACTTGTTAGGTGGGTGCAATTTAGTATATAAACTTGTAAAATATTCATTTCAGTACACGAACTTGTCTAGTTCGTGCGAATGAGGACCAAAATAACTTGGCAATGTTAATTTTACGAAGCTGATGTTGATTAGGGTCTAATGTGCGTACGTGTAGTGAGTATGCATAAGAAATACATTATTTATAAATTTGGTCTCTACTTTATCCTTCATAATGGAAATGATAAATTTTATATATTTCTAACCCTTATATCATTGCTCAAATTTTTTAATCCTTTTCTTCTATCACTATAAACTATTCTATTTTTTTTATTGAACAGGTGTATGTCTAATAGCAAACTTCTCAGATATATGTTTACACAGTATCCTAATCTGCTTCTAAATCAATAAGATTAGACATGTAGTGTCCTTTTCGCCTTCCTCCACATGCACCAGACAAGTTCATGCACCAAAACGAGCATTTTGCAAGTTTGTGCACTAAATTGCACCCACTAAATTGCACCCACCTGACAAGTTCGTGTGCTGGCAATACAATTTACTCGAAAATAAATGATTTTATACACCTAGGAGTACGTACTCCCGATATCATCCACCGTCCATCGCAACCTACCGCTAATCAAGCCCTGCTACTGGATCCACGAAACAGACCCGTTTCAATTTCGTTGAGAAAAGAAATGGCATAATTCCATAATTATCCCGCACTAATCGGGCCATCCTGAACAAATCGCATTAATCGCTTGTTCCCAGATAGCTAAAACGAATCTTAAATCAATTTATATATTATCAGGTCCCAAGGCGAGAGCGCGATCTCCGGCGGCACAACCCATCGGCGACTCCGAGGCTACGACCTACAGCATGATTCATCGGCGACGAGATGCCGTGATCCATCGGAAAAACACGCAGCATCTCCCTATCCCATGTGTCGTCGTTTCCATGCGTCAGCAGATCCATCTGATGAAGCAAAGAAGGCTGTACGCCTGTATACCTAGATCTTCGTCAGTTCGTCCATACATACCCAGGCCGGGCATGCGGTTTGTCCACCGACCGGCGGCGTGATTCATTGGCTCTATTCCGATGCAAAGGTGCAAAATCCTTCGTCCATGCATGCATGAGCGGCTTCTGCACCACTGGGATATTCTGGCTGCCCGGTTGACACAGAAATCCATGCGCCGTGCAGGGAAATGAGGCCGTAACCACGCTGTTCTACTCCTGCCAAGGTAATTAACATTCTATTTTTCTGTTCTTGCAGATCGAGGATTCCCTTATTAGATCTGTACTTGAATGTAATCCCCATTCACCCTCCTTCCATGAGTAGGCCTGCTAGTTTTTACAGATTCTTTTTCTTTGATAACCCAACGTATTATTTAGTCTGCTGAAGAATGATGAAGCTCCTAACTAGTTCTTTGCTCCATACAGATGCATGACAAATATACCATTGATGGTGGCCAATACTGGGCAGTATATCCGCATAGTTGCATCGATTAGCTGATGTACATGTAGAAAATGTGGATTTTTGGCAGTATGAAAATTCTGTCCAAAGCAGCTGTTGTGCAGTTCGAGAATTAATTGGATATACTGTACATTCATTTTTTTTTCTTTTTCAGAATGGCTAAATGTATGAAGTGAATCCATATACTGCCTGCATTGTTGGAAATTCTCTGTGATCGGACTATGCTTCAATTTAATCTAAATCGAGCAAAGAACTTTCTATTCTTTAAAATTTCATGTTCACTCCTGAAATCAGAGAATATAATTTGTGAAAGAAATCAGTATATCAGTACACTCATTAAAAGAAGAGTAGTACAAACTTGTTTAGAAAAGAAATCGGGATATACTCGTTCAAATAAATTAAATTCAGTATATACTCAGTTCCAGGGAAAAAAAATCAGTAAGTATATCAGTACTCATTGAAATAACAGTTGTAGTATATAGTGATACTCACCTTTAAAAAATATATACTGATACTAACATAAAAAAAGGTATATACTGCTCTACTAATTTTTAAAAAATGCATACTACTGCTACTAACTTTTAAAAAGGTATATACTGCTCTACTAATTTAAAAAGGTACATACGGCTACTAACTTTTAAAAAGGTATATACTGCTACTAACTTAAAAAGGTATATACTGCTCTACTAATTAAAAAGTATACACCACTAACTTTCAAAAGTATATACTTAACTTAAAAAAGGTACATACTGTACCTAAAAGAAATCAAGTACATACATACTGGATATCACAATAAATAGGCATACACTCCAGCAAACAGAAATCTAGTATATACTAGATCATACCAAAAAAAAAACAGTATATACCGTATCCAGGTATATATACTCCTTCAACCTTGTTTCTCGTATGTACATACCGAAATGCATGGATGAATTAAGCACGTCAGCTGATTTCATGTGCCTTATAGATGCCCATGCATGCGGGAAAGAATATTTGGATTTTCGTTTTTCAAACCAGCTCATCGGTTAGGCTATTGGATTATCCACTAGGGAGGAGGGAGTACATACACCTGGGTGTATAGAAGAGTCATCCTAGACTTATATTACTTATACTCCCAACATCACATAAATCCGAAGAGTCAAATTTTGCCCCAAACCAATTGAGGAATTTGTAACGAAGACAAAGTGAAAATTTAAAATAGTACCACGATAATCTCCAAAGCACCATGTTATTGTTTATATTTTGACAAATATCACGGGTTTATTTTCAACACCTGTGGTTCATAATCACATGAGACATCTTTACTAATTTGAAGAATGCATTTATTTTCTCAAACTAATTCACAATAACTATTTCATTGAAGTATACTTAGTCACGTCAGTAGACTGTATGACATATAAACATCCATCCATCAATTATGTATGAAATGTCGAAATTCCTCAACTATAAGAAAATGTATCATGAGTAGTTTATTATACATGTTACTTGATTATTAATTTGTTGTCAAAACTATTTGGTAAATTAAAAACATACAATATGACCATAAATCTCAAGATGGACTAAGGGGTTGCATTATAGCAAGATAATTGGCTAGAAATATCTTTGATAATTTTTCACATCTATGTAACATTTGTGTTGGCCACTTCTCAAGTACCAATCAAATAGTTAATAACAAATTCAAAAATAACTTTGAGAATCTTAATTCAAATAAATTAAAATTAATTAGCAGCCCCGAAGGGCGTAAAGGGGGTAAAAGAAGAAATATTTCTCGGAAGCAGCTCTTCGCCTGTGGGAACTTGCTCTTTTCTTTTGTTTGAAAATGGATTGGATTGTAGCAAAGACCCGTTTTGAGCCCTTGGAAAGGGTATTATGGGTTGAGTAATAGTGTTAAGAAGGAGGTGAGATTAGGTTCCCTTTTCTTCATTTTTGCATTTCTTATTCCGCTATTCCGAATATTTTTTTTCTTTCTTATCTTATCTTACTTTCCTAGTTGTTCCAAGTAATGCGCACGGTACAAAGTTCGTGGTAGGGAACTTCTTTGAGTCATCGTATTTTTCAACCTTCGAATGGTGTTGGTCCTACGGACCATGAACGGATTCGCCTCTGGCCTCTGGGCACGTCGGAACCGCATGAGTTCACCGGGGTGGAGCACGGTCCGCCAAAATCGGCATAGGTTAGGTGCTATTGATGTTCCGCCATTTCAGCTACTACAATAGTGTATTCCATGGCCCTCTCTTTTTCTTCTTGTTCCCAATTCACTACTAAGCAAGTTCAAACGAATTGCATATATATTATCTCTCATATCAGATGTGAGTCACCGCCTAAACTACACTGACTTATCGAGGTTCAAACTGTCTCGCGGGTAAAGCAATAAACTCTCTCTTCGAGCTCAGTCACAATTCATTCAATCTGTGGCAGTAGTCGTAGGGCCGATCGGGTGTCTTCATTCAAGCGAGGGTACAGAGGAAGAACGAAACGAAGTGAGAGGCCGGGGGGCAGGGAAAAGAGTCGAGTCGATCGACCGGGAGAAGCAAAACGAAATCAGGATTTGGCATTAGATCTACATGAAAAACAAAACTAAGTTGTGTTGTTTTTTTTTTACATATGTAGATTTAAATTAACATTGTATATTCGCCAAGTAATATTTGACACCCTAAATATGATGTGAAATTATTTAAAAATTATCATAACATTAGTTATTTTATGTTGGCCTCACGCGCTGTGATGTATTTAGGATCATAAACATCAATAATTTATTTAATTAAAAGAATACAACAGGATCACAAATTTGATATATAATTTAGAATAATTTAAAAGATAGAACATTCATAGAGCATTGATTGGATATATTTGCATAAATTCACATAAATTTGTAGCATAATATATTTTATCTCTAAATTGTAGAAAATCATATTTTAAAGATGATTTTTTTTTGCAATGGTTCTACATACATATTATTTTTGTCTTTATATTTTTTATTGCAAGTACTTGCATTGGTTTTTTTTTTCCTTCCCGTGAACCGTGAACCGTAGGAAAGCTTTATTGTTTTCTCGATCATACCAACGAAGTACTTATTTTTTTCTTTTGCCTGCCAACAATTATTTATTTTTAATAATATATCTAATCTAGTGGTCTAAAATATCGGTTCATCAATATAAATGAAAATCGACGATGAGATTAGACAGTGTCATTTAAATTCTAGAAGTGTTTGTAAGAATGCTATTTGGCGGCTTAAGAACGCTTGGAGGATATTTAATGGACTTCTTAGTTCTTATATAATATATAGTAGAAGATTTGTTTGAAAAAAATCCATCATTTAATTTGGCATGGCTAATTCTCAGACTAAGACTTAAGCGTAAAGTCTAGAATTCCCATGTATAGTGCCCTTGAATATTGTATGACTTGTTTGGTTAATTACTAATTATCTGTAGATATATCAATATTTTCGTCACTTCTTTTTATGAAAATTTCATATGAAAACTCTATAATTCAGCACAAACATGTACCAGTGCACTTAAAAAAACATGTACCAGTGAACTCATTCTTTTTCTTCGCAAGAAAAAAAATTGAGTAATATGCTTGATTTGGTTACGGTACAAAACGTTGTATTTATGCAACATGATTCATTAACACCCAAATTAGCGACACGAATTACGTACGTCCATCGAACGGTAGATCGTTTTGTACCGTATACAGGAAGTTATTTTTTTAATTAATAATAGATCTAATCTGATGATATGAAATAACGGGTCCACTATAATTTAAGTGATGAAAATCAACGGTGAGATTAGACAGTGCCACGTGACGGCCTAAGAGCGTTTATAGGATAGCCACGTGACGGCTTGAGAGTGTTTGTTGGAAAGTTAATGGATTTTTAGTATATAATATATGGAAATGAAAATAACAAGTTAAACGAGCTATTTGCCAATTATATTAGTTGAATAGGAATTAAAAGATGAAATCCTTTGTTGTCATATCACCGAACTTCCTTTTCCCACATGGCAGGAGATTGTGGACAAACAAGCGTTCGGTGGAATGTAATTTATAAATTGGAGGGATATAATCTTTTCTTGGATAAAATGTCCAAATTCGGTGGAATGTAATTTATTCTGTTTATCAGGTTAGTCTGCCCTCTGACTCACAAGCTTGTCTGCCTGGTCCTTTCACTGTTCCTCTAGAGAATAAAATGCACATCAGTACATTACAGAGTATTAGAAGAGTGCTGTAGTTGCAACCCAGATGAGTCTTTTTTAAAATCAGGAAACATATTTCTCCTTTGTGCATTGGCTTACAATTTTGTCATTCATAAAACCTTGTTAGTCACTTAATAGCAGTATTTGAACAGTTTTAATCACAAGACCAGGTTACAGCTTGTGGACTCTCTTGCACTACTGTGACATGTACATGCAGTGTCCTTGTTTTGGTTCCGATCCATTTGTTTCTTTGCATAGATATTATTTAGCTCTCACATGTTTGTTCTTATTCTTCCTATCAGTGGTATACTCATTTTGTGCAACCCACACCAGCTATCTAGCGATTTTACTGACTTGTTGTTTATATTACTGACAGGTTAAGCCAATGATGAAGAACCAAAAAGAGGATAAATCTGAAAAGAAGGGGACAAAGAAGAAAGCCGACAAGGGTGCTATAAACTTGGTGCTGCTCAAGCTGCATCTTGAGGCCGGGTTGTGACTAAAATTTTGTCCTTATAGCTCTATGTCTGTGGTCGTTGTCCGCAGCTCTATAGCCTACAGGGATGTTTATTAGAGTAGAAAACAGTTAGTAATGAGACAATGTTGGAATATAGTTTCTTAATGCAAATTTTTTCTTTGACATGTACCAGTTAGCTAGCTACGCCCGTGCCTGGCATATTATTTATATATAGCACGTGACACCGGTCTTACAATTGTAAAAAGTGAACTTGTCAACGGAATATTATTTTTACCGCAATCCGCGGTTTTGTATAACTATTTGTTCAGTGCTTCATCAGAATGCTGAATGCACCATATTTTGTAGTGTTGTACATGTTGTTGAACTGACACCTCCATCTTCAAAAGCCTCACACTACAATTCTAAACAGCGATACAAAACATTTTACTTTTATTCAAATAAACTAACTACTACTAAACCAGATGTGTTGTTGGAACTCACGCCTTCTCCATCTGCAAAAGCATTTCCATGTACTTTAAACTTGAAAACAGTTATATGGATGGTTTTACTTTTCATATTCAAACAAATTAAACTGATGATAGTTTTATTCAAATAAACTAAACCAGATGGTACGGCATGAGTTCACATAAGCATAATCTCTCTTACATATAATAGAACCTCTCTTAATATAAAGGTTTCAACCTCACTTAGGGATTGATATCCAGACAAATTTAAACTAGATATGAATTAAGCCAAGCTCCCCCAAACTGCTAATATTAATTAAAGTAGCATAAGCAATATGTTTTCTTCAACTAAGAATATAATATTTTTAAGATAGAAGCACCAACTTTCAGCACTCAAAGGTGCATATCCACACCTATCAAAATTTGCGATCCATAAAGGTATACGCCAGAATCAATCTCAACTATGGCCAAAGGATGCCAATCATATCTGCTCGTGAATTCTTCCTTCCAACATGGTAATTATTCTACAAAAGACATAGATGATTGTAAAAATACATTAGCAAATAAAAGGAAAAAAACAAACAAAAATCAGAGTAAAATACTTCCCATTCCAATATAAAAAATGCAAAATATGATATCATTCTTTCAAAGCTTACATTTTTCATATCTGCTATTTGTATTATTAGAAGAATCACCAGGTCTTGTTTCATCATCTTGTTGGTGTTGTTGAGATATGGAGTGCATATCTTTCGTCATTGTTACTCTCCAGTTGGCTTGTGCTACAACAAATTATTAAAAAGAAACTATGACAGAGAGTAAAATTAATTTTGGAATGTCATGGGATAATATCATGGATATAGAATTTAACAAATTGGATTATGTATATTCATTAAAATATTCATACAAATAAGTACCTTTTGCAATAGCATGACTAGCTGAAACTCGACGTGTTGTTAGTTGGCTCTGATATATGGCTTCATTGACCTCTTCCTTGTTAAAGGACATATTGAATCCCTTTGCATTGATCAAGTTAGGAGGCCGCAGTACATTGGAAGGTTGCATGTTGTTGGTGTTTTTGTGATGATGATGCATGTTTCTAGGCCCATGATAATTGGCTGTCAACAACTTTGGTTGCTTGTTACTATGTTCATTGTAGCGGGTTTGTGATAGAATTATTGATTGATTGTCCATGCTATCATGTTCACCGTAATTCATAATTTGCTCTTGAAGAGATGTAGATCCTTGTTGACTTTTGATAGAACTAGTATTGGTATTGTCATCAACAGGTAATTGTTGGTCTTTTTGTTCTTGTTTAAGAAGATACGCCTTATATTTCTGCAGTCCACAAAATGGTTGTTAGATAATTAATAATTTATAATAAATTCAAAACAAAATAAAAGGAGTAGATGCTTTTTTCCTAACCAGGAAGATAAGTTTGATCTAATTACCTGGAGATAACTAGAAACACTGTTACGTGTTAGTTCTGGATCATTCATCGGACCAATCCTCAATTTCATCAGTTCAAGTATTTTTGTTGGCACCGGGTCTAATCAAACAATAGCAACTACTTTATTGTTAAGTACTAATATTTGGTATGCATGAAAAAAATAATGATTATAAACACTATCATCTGGAACAATTTAAATTAATAACATCTGGAACAATTTAAATTACAGACACTTTATACACAATGCTCTTGTTCAAATCAATATATTTTATCATACAAATATGTTGTTTAAAAACTAATATTTGATAACATCATCAATAGAAACTATACATATAACACATGAAAGAAGCATTATTATAAGAACTAGCATTTTAGAAGTTTAAATTGAGCCTCTAATATTGGTCCACCTCCTTTCTTAATAAAATTGTGCATGCAATTAATTCGGCATCCCTCCATTTAAATTGTCAGGCAATATATGTTTTAAAATTTCTAAACTTGTTAGGCACATTCCAAAATTAGGGGTATATAATTAGAATGGACCAAATGTTAATTATGATTATTATTATTTTGATTATTTAGCTTAAGTCATAAATGAAAGTATGTAAAAAATTTCAATTCAAGCGTGTATAATTTAATTCATCAAAAGTAATTTTATTCACAAATGTAATTTTTTCAAATATTAAAAAATATGATATGTAAAAAAATGTAAACTGTGGTACTGCTATTTTTTTCATATAGTCCACTCGGATCTTCACTATCAAAATAGAGTAATAAAAATTCAAATCCTAGCATGAATACCGTTATACATACTGACTTGAAATTTGAATACCGTGAGGATATAATCTAATTATGGATATTGAAATTATCATTTAAGACATAAATACACAAGACATAGGAAATTTAAAAGATTTATAAATTATACTTTGAATATGAAAACATGGTAAGTAAGATTATTTCATCATCAATGATATAGAATATGGTAAACGGGTAAAATATGCTAAATAAACATTAATTTATATTTAATATTAGAGATAATGTTTTGCATGGCTCTAAACTCTGGATAGTTGCAAAGAATAGGATGTATTATATTTTATAGAATAACAGTGTATAATTTTAACCTAAAGTACTATAATAAGCATGGTAGATATTCATTACTAATTCCTGTGAGTAGAAGCTCTTCACATATTTCCTTGAAAATCTTTGACAGCTCAGGGGTCCAGATGAATCTCTTCTTCCTCTGCCGATGCTGGGAAGATTGCTCTCCTGCATCGTGTCCCTGCGTGCCAATTACCTTCTCGGCGCGCCGTCGATGTTTCCTCCCGTTGGTCGTCCTTCTTACCGACGAGGCTATCGCCGCCGCCGCCGAGCCGTTGCTGCCATCGTGAGGTGATGCCGCCGGCAGCCTAGCAGACGACGCATGCGAAACCTCTATGCATACCGTGTCTGATCGCCTGACGACGGGCACGAAACTGTACTCGTTGCCTCCCTCATTCCTCACCACTGGATCGATCGCGAATGTATGAAAAAAAAAATAAAACAGAATAGTTAATTGCCATTCTATGCATGCAATGCAACTTTGCACAATCATCACCAAAATATTATAGTAGTATATATTTTTTTCACATAGCAATTAGAAAACTAATTAGTGCACCAGCTTTTACCATCACGCAAGTATATATGCATCAATGCATGTCATCAATCTATGTATTTTTTTTTTATTTTCTATTTTTCTTTTAGAGAAGGGTACTCTTTCTGGGCTTTTATATCCAACCAGAAATATGCAACATTTTAAATCAGGAACTTAGCCCCTTAAACAACCCAATCTGAAATTCACTTTATGGAGATTTGAACTCAGGACCTTGTGGTGCTACTCAGGTCAGGTCACTGCACTAGGCTATATGCTCTTTGGCATCAATCTATGCATTTGACGTATATGTTTATATTTATGGCTAGAAAACTATACTTGCTGCTACATTGGTTTCGTGCTCTTCCATGCCTTGTTTTTAAAAATTTAACCTCAAGTTATTGTTCTCTATCCCTAAAACCATTTTAATTATCTCTTAGGATTTCCCTAAAAAAATAATTTTATCTCTTAAGATAAGACTTACTTTTAAAAAGGAGAAAAAGATTCATATCCATAAAATTTTGGCTATATATATAATAATGTACCTAGACAGGATTTTGGCATACTAGTGTTTGTCCTATTACATAGCCAAATTAAATCAATCTCCTATATTTATGGGCGGAGGGAGTACTTATCTCTAACAAAGTAGCTTAAAACTTAACGTTTAAAACTAGAGCACTAACGTACTCAATTCAAACACTTCGATCAACCTGCAGATTGATTTTTTAGCCTTTCCGTTGATTAATTAGCACAAGTATATATCTTAGTAGAACTCATCATCGATCTCTTCGAAGGACGCCGTCGGAGGAGTGAGTAAATTAAAATAAGCTAGCAGGGTTGAACTTAAACCCTAAACCCTAATTAACATACGACACAAAACAGTTACTACGTCGAAAAAAAGACATATACCGAGTAGCCTCAGCCCTGTCTCCTCGCGTAAAAACTTCATGATCTCTGGCCTTGAGCTTCCAATGATCAACTCTTCTGAAATCACCACGAAATCGAATTCTTTCATTCTCTGAAGCAGCATCTCCACGGCGCCGTTGATATCCGAGCAAACCGTAGCTGCAACCAGCAGCAGCATATATATACACATCGATCATCATCAACAAAAATTAGGTTAATTAATTAATCAGTTAAAACCGGTCAGGCGGTCACCGATCGTCCATGCAAAAGAAGATGAGAAAGCAATCGATTAATCTGCAACCTAGCTACTACTAGTAGTAGTACATATATATTCGTGGAAGCAAATTTAGTTAAGCTCAAGTACACCTCGGAAGTTCACTCCAAGCCTGAGCACGACGGCGCGCTGCACGGCCTCGTCTCCGACGACCACCATCCCGTGCGGGAGCGCGAGCACCGCTGCCGCCGCCGCCGTTGGGCGGCGCCCCGCTGCTCATGATCGAGCGCGAGGTCAGCTAGCTAGGGTTCTATCCTAGTAGAGAGAGAGAGGGTGGCTACCTCATGGCGTTAATTGGTTGATTTGGGAGTAACTGCCTATTACCTGGCGCTAAAAGATAAAAAATAATTAAACCTGAGGCGAATGGCATTGTGGGAGATTAATATTTACAGCAAGGGGTTATCTTCTCACTACATCGGAATAAGGAGGGAGGAGGGAGAAACGCGAGAAAATCTCTTGCCAAGTTTGTTTTGATGTTTTACGCGTGTATGCTAAGTAAATTAATTGCGGTTTATATATCTGTATCGCTTCGCGCTTGACCCGCGCGCATATGACGCGTCACCCTGCAGGCGCGTTCGTGACTACTACGTGAGATCGATGTGTGTGGGATAATGAATTTAACTGGGGGATGCAAACGGTTGGTATAATATTTTACGGTATTTTTATTAAAAAAAATACGTATGAAAACGGTATGTAGCTAAAACACGGTAGAACAAATCTATATCATTTCTGTTTTTATTTTTTCAGACACTATTGCAGAAATGATTTTATAGCAGAAAATTAAGCCTCTTGACTATCTCGGATATTACCATGACTACCTTATGTATTCATCAACCAAAAGTGCATATGCTCTATATTAGATTTACTTGTTACATATTTGAGCAAATGTTGCTAAACAATATGTTTCATATGTTTTCGTTTGCAGAGATATCTGCTTAGATGAAGGAAAAGAGACCGAGTGTAAGGAATGCATGAATCATCGAAGAAGAAATTGATTGGGGACCAAACCAATACCTTCTCCAAGTAAAATTTTGACTCACCACGTCGCTTTTGGTCCATCGAAATGAGATAAAGTTATACTCGTTTTGGATTCGGATTTGGGCCTCCTGACAGCATCAACTTCAAACGGACCAAGCCGTTGATATAGAAGGAATCCCGGGGCCCATAAGTACTAGTTGGAAAGCTTATGTAGTCTAACTTCAAATGGTTTTGGTCCCACGCTAAAATTCCTACCGAACTATCGACGATCTCTAAAACAAGCCACGTACCTCATCCAGTCCGAATCTGATTTGGGTCTTGAGCCTTGTAATTGTGTAGTGGGCTAAGCCTAAGGGGGTGTGCGCCTAGGGCAACTCTAGGACGTCCCTAGCTAATCATATTTATTCAGTAGTCGTCATCGTTTAAAGGTGGGTTTTGCTTAGATTATTTTTGCCATTGCAGTTTCGCCGCTATTTGGTTTGTGGAACCCCAAATTCGAGTGCTTAATTATTCTTATGCAATTGAGTTGCTATCTACTTTGTTCTTGCTTGTGTTCTTCGATTCACATGCAGGGATTAGCCTTCTCGGCGAGGTAAACCGGGTTTCGGCACAGTTGATAACTAGAGGAGACGTGGTGCTACGATTGCTGGGTTCGGATCGTGTTGATCAGAAGCCAGATCGTGTGTGACAAGTTTCTACCAAATCGAGAGTTATCAATGCCTATCGGAAAATCGAGACCTAGTATCCTCATCACCTCCTCCCAACAACTAGGTGGACAGTAATATCATCCACCTACGATAATGTCGGTGCCAAAAAGAGACGATCCATTTTTGCAGACTCGCTGGCCGCTTGCAAAAATAAATCTATTTCTGTAGATTGGCCTGTTAAGAGACTCGTATACCACCATAGGCCAGCTTCTCTCTCCTTTAATAAAAATCTAAGTGCTCTTCTCCTCTTCTCATTCTCTCTCTCCCTATCCTCTTCTCAACTCATCCTCTCCTCATCTCATGCCCCAACCCACTCCACCTCCCTCCACTTCACGGCCTAGGCGGTGGCGGTGCATTGGCTGGCTGAGGCGGTGGCGGCGGCCAGCGCTTCGGGTGGTGAAGGAGAAGGTGAAGGCGATGGCATTGGGTGCTCTTGGAGGTCTCTCGTCCCCTCTCCTCTCCTATCCTCTCCTCTCCTCCACCCCCTCTAGCCCCGCATCAAAGGATTCGCCACCTCCGGCCCTACGTCGCACCTCAATTCCTTCTCTGGTGATGGCGGCGGATCCGCGACTACCGGAACCGACGACGGTTGACCTAGGACGAGCAGATCTAACAACAGCATGCGCTGGCTATGGTGGATCAGGCGGAGTCAAGGCGTGGTGGCGTCGGAGGTGCGGCGGGTAGTGTCAAGGAGCTCAGGGACAACAGATCCACTGGTAACGACAACGGGAGCGGTGGATTCGCCGCCTGAGGGCTACAACAACGACGGTGGTGGGGGCGTAGGATCCACTGCCATCGGTGAAGGGGTGGCGAGAAGCAGCGGTGGTGGCTTCTGGAGCGGTGGGAATGGGAACTTCTAGGTTTATTGTTTTTTTATATATTTTTATTTTTGCTAATTTTTTTTCATAGGGGCAGCATAAGGTGCCGCATGTGAAAATTCATTTTCGCATGTGGTTCGGTTGCCTGCCTGGAAAATTTCTGATTTTCGCAAACACGGTGGGCACAGTGTCTGCCTACAAAAATGTGTTTTGGCTGTATTAAAAAAGCATTTGTGTAGTAGTTTATTATCAGTATATGCTGGTATGGTTGAAATTGCAGTATCGTTTTCAACCCTAGTAATTAACCCGCGGTGTCTGCGGTACACAGTCAAACTCATATTATTAGAGTTAAAATGGTTGATAACGAATTAACGATCAGGAAGTAGTCTTGATTGGATGCTTGTCTAAAACAAATGATTATATGACATATGTACATAAAACATTAATTTTTGTTTGATATTATGTGACTTGCATTAATAATTGTATGACTTCTTTTAAATTTTAACTAAATTCACAAGTTGCGACGGTTTCATTTTTAAAGACGCATGGGCGGTTTGTTATGTTCTTGAGATTACAATTTCTAATTTTGTATGAATTGGAGACTTGTTGGAATGTATGTGTTTGTGATTATGGATGTGCATATTTGAAGTGTACAAAATGGATGCATGTAATTGTTCATTCTGGAGTGTTTCTGGGAATGTGTGCCTGTCTATTCATATTTATAAGAGGACATGACTAGCAATTGCATGAGGCCCAAGAAAATGATTTTTTTTTAAGAAAACCACGTTAATGATGGGTGCTAACAAAAACCCGTTAAGACTTCACCTGTGTGGAGTGGATTTTTTTTAAGAGAATGCAAGTAGATTCCCTTATATATTAATAGAGCAGGAAAGCATCAAATATTTACATCAAATGGGAGTTAATGTCGTCCATGGCCAAACATGGAAAAGAGTTAATCTCACAATAGGTAGCTACGTGTTGTGAGATTAACTACGTATGAGCTCTGCTAGGTTTTTCGTCCCTACCATTATCTACATATGAGATTCCTCCTTAATTCTTGCCAATGATGGATACCAGACTGTTAGCAAGACTCTCAAACACTCTTGAGTTTCTCTCCTTACACAACTCCCAGGAGACTAGGATAATCATCAACTTGAGAGTGCTTTCTTGGGCATGTTTTGCATGGAGGTGGTTTTCACCAGCAAGCTAGCTAGTCTAGCCTATCAACTAATCTCGATGGGACGAATCCAACGACTTGAAGTCGGCGGCTAGATGAAGGGCTTCCTACTTACATGCTCTTGATGTGGAATTTGTCTATGCATGGCTTATGATTCGATATCCTCCCCTCCTAGAGTCTTTGTATATTCGTAGAACGGACACAAATATACAAACTTTCAACTATAAAGTTGTTGTAGATGTGAATGAGCTATACAACTTTAATATAGAACATGTCACCATCTGAGGTTGTTTGAAAAACTGAAAAAGTATATTTCCAAAAATAAATATGGAGTAAAGTGTACGAGCAGTCCTTAAACTTGTAGGGGTGTGTCATCTAGGTCCCTAAAATCTCAAAATGCATATCCAAATCCCAGAACTTGTCATAGTGTGTCATCTAGGTCCCAAATCGCCACAACCCCTTCAGGATCCTACGTGGCATTGATATGGCATGTCACGCGGACATGACGTGGCATTATTTTGACTAACAAATAGGACCCATTTAATTTTCTCCCTTTTTCTTTTTTTCTTCTCTTTTTCCCCTTTATTCTCCTTTCTCTGTGACCCGAGCAGAAGAAAGGAAAAAAAGAAGAATGAGAAGAAAACAGAAAAGAAAAAGAAAAAAAGAAGAAAAAAAAAGAAAAGGACACGTCACGTCCATGTGGCATGCCACATCAGCGCCACGTAGGATCGTAGAGGGGATGTATGGATTTGGGACCTAGGCGATACATTTTAACAAGTTCTGGGATCTGGATATATATTTTGAGAGTTTAGGGACCTATATGATAGGACTCTACAAGATTAAGGACCGCCCAATATACTTTACTCATAAATATGAGAAGTTGTAATGAATATTCTAAACAATCTCAAATGAAAGAACTTTCAACAAGAAAGTTGTAGATCTTGTCGAGAGTTATAAATTTTGTATGAAGTTTGTCATCCTCGACTTTATTTGAAAGAGGCAAGGCCTTTTTTTATATATTTTAGTGGTGCTGATCCCAATGAAAATTGATCTGACAGTTCTTTTCTTAAGAGATTGCCCACAAAAATCACCATATTTTCAAAACAGCCCTAAAAACCATGTTTAGCATAGACCTATTTCTATAGGTGGATTTTTGGGACTCACCCGTAAAAACAGGTTCTCACTGGTGATTTACCCTTAGCCGGCCGTCACCATTTTCACAGGTTTCTATTTTTTTACCGCATGTGAAAATAAAAGCGTAACACCCGGAAAATTGATTTTTTTAGTAGTTTATAATCCCCAAACTTGACGTTCTGAAGTAGTCAATGTATGACTCTTCTCATCAAAGAAGAAGCTATATGTGTACAAAATACTTTCTTCCATTATATATATTGCTAGCAAAATCTCCACTCTTATACTTTTTCTTCCTCGCCGATGAGATCCCTCCCCTCAATACACACGCAAGCTAGGCCTTTCTACCAGATCTCTCCAACAGTTACCGCCCCATGGGGCCTTTCTAGTTACCGCCCTATGGATCCATAGCAAACCTCATCTCTACCTTCCATCGCCATTGTCAGAGTCGCCGGAGAAGAAGAAGAAAAAGGTGAACCCCTTCTTAACGCAAATCCTATATAGGCAATTATTTTTTATTGAGTTAGCACTTAGCACATCCCTGTAATGTTTTACAATCTCTAAGTTGAAATGTTGTGCGAGCAATTATAACATAGGTGCGAACCGTTGGATATAAATTAATCTTTATTTAATTAATTAGTTGTTTTGCAATGTGATGTGTAATACATATATGGGTGAGATATAATACAGATCTCTTTCTTCTTCTTCTTCTTTTTGCGGGGAATATAATACATATGTCAGTCTCACGTATAGTTAGCTACTTCCTCCGTTTTATAATGCAAGTCATTCTAGCATTTTTCACATTCATATTGTTGTTAATGAATAGACATATGTCTATTCATTAACAACAATATGAATGTGAAAAATGCTAAAATGACTTATATTGTGAAAGAGATGGAGTTGACGAGATAGCTGTTGCATTAATTTGTATGGTGTGCGTGGCATGCTTGGAGGCTTGGAGCCCATTTGCGTGGGCAGCTGCTGGAACGAGTCTATAGCGCATTTGTATTTATTATACATTTTATGATTGCAAGCCGCTTGCAGATCCATGCATTTGCACGCACAGAACGCTAACTGTGAGTAAGTGGCGTGAGAATAGGTCGTGCATCAGTTTAGTTGTATGGCGTGAGTGCAGGCAGGCACGGAGATATCGTTGATTGTTGATTGTGTTGTGTATAGATACCGAACAGATCGAGATGGGTGAAAATGGGTGCCCGCCCGGACAAGAATGCGATGTGTAGAGATTATTTGGTTGATGCTTTAAACAAGACGTTTGAGAAAAATGCTAAGCCTATGTGGAAGGAAAACTTTATGGTGTGGTATACTCCTTCCGTACTCGTGAAGTAAGTCGTTTAGAATAATGTTTAATTAAGTTAAACCTTGGAAATATAAATCATGAATAACTCTCAAGTTGTTGAGTTTGAAAATGCAAAATTTATATGAATAGATTTGTCGTGAAAAATACTTTCATAAAAGTATACATATATCACTTTTCAATAAACTAGGAAGGTACCGCGCGGGCATATTATTTAATCTTGTTTGAACTTTTATTACAAAATGTTTATGTGTGGATGATATTTTTGAAATATTTTTGAATATATTTTAAACGTATGTTCATTAATACTGGTTTAGACGTAGTATTATTTGAAATTGTATATCTTCAAATTTATTAGAAAATAATGTGTCACAATAATGAAGTTAGTTCATATCTATTTGTATTATGTGTGATTCCTTTTTAAAAATTTTTTGGAGTTTCCAAACTTTATATAACATTTTTTATTTTGTACGCCATGGACGACTTTAAGTAACATTTTAAATTTATTATATATTAATGAAAGATATTTTCTATTAAAAATATAGCTAATGATACTACTTCATCTAATCGAAGATAGACTTATATTATTTATATTCCCTTTGTCACATAAATCGAAGGAGTGGAGTTGAATTTTATCCCAAAACAATAGAAGAATTTATATGTAACTGGGACAAAAGTGATTTTTTTTAATACTACCACGTTAATCTCCAAAGTACCTATCATATTTTGACAAATATCAATAATATTTTGACAAATATCTATAATATCTATATCTATAGTGTAGTGCATGTTAGTTCAGTGTTTGGTTTATTTTCAACACCTATTGTTTCTAATCATATGAGACGCCATTAGTAATTTGAAGAATACATATGTACATTTAAATCAGCGTTGTGTATTTGTCAAGTGTTTTTTATACCTAAAATATGATGTGAAATTATTATCATAACATTAATTATTACATGTCGGCTGCATATTTGTGATGTATTTAGGGCTATAGATATTTAATAGTTTATTTATTTAAAGGAATATAACCGGATCACAAATTGGATATATAATTTTAAAATAATTTAAAAGATAAAATGCTTAAAAGCATTGATTGGGTATTTTATATTTACATTTGCGTAAATTTGAAGATTATTATATTTTATCCTTACATTGTAGAAAATTCTTTTTTAAGGACTACCGATTTTTTTGCTTTATCATAAGTATGTTTTCGTTTTCCGTTCTTTCATCAAACGATATGTAAGCAATATTGTTTTTTTTCAATCATATGTACATACGGAGTACTTTTTCCGGTCAACAGTTACATATTTCTCATGTATCCGTATATAGGAGAAATGTATTTGTTTAAATAATAAATCTAACCTAATGGTGTAAAATAAAACAAATAAATTATGTTGTTTTCATTTTTACAATAGTGTTGTGTATTCGTCAAGACACCCTAAAATATGATGTGAAATAAAAAATTATCATAGCTTTAAAAATTATATATATCATCCTCGTATGTTAAGATACAACGAATAAAGATCATTGATGGGATATTTCATATTTATAATATAAATTTAGTTTAACTACGTATATTTATGTACATTTCTAGAGTAATATATTTATTTTTAAAAAGTAGATAATACTATTTTATAAGACCATTGATCTTTTCCGAACTATACACTTTTTTTTATTGTTTTTATAGTAAGGGATTTTGAAAATACTATTTAAAAAACCACCGTGCGTACATTTTTCTTTATTCCAATGGACAGTACGTAAGCTTTATTTCTTTTTCCAAGTCATATGTACGCACGGACTACTTATATTTTTTAGCCTAACAGTTATATAGCTAATAAGGTATTAGTTTTTAAAATAAAATACATCTAATCTAATGGTCTAAAAATTTGGGTTCACCAATTTAAGTGAAAATCGACGGTGATATTTGCTTAAATTTATAGAGCAATAGATTTTATTTTTAAATAGTAGAAATCTCTATTTTAAAGATAATCGATTTTTTTAATGGTACGTATGTTATGTTCGCTTTATTGTTTTTTTATAATAAGTCTGTGCGTAGTTTTTTTTCTTTCGATAAACGGTAAGTAAGATTGATTGTTTTTTAGTCCAACGTAGTATGAACCTAACTATGGAGTACTTGTGTTTTT
This sequence comes from Oryza meridionalis, assembly GCA_000338895.3. Classification (NCBI taxonomy): domain Eukaryota; kingdom Viridiplantae; phylum Streptophyta; class Magnoliopsida; order Poales; family Poaceae; genus Oryza; species Oryza meridionalis. Next base: position 44,306 of record ALNW03000001.1, read on the forward strand.
TTTTCTTTTTCTGGTGAACAGTAAGATAAACGGTAATAAGATTCATTGTTTTTTAGTCTCACGTACGTACCTATGGAGTACTTGTGCGTTTTTCTTTTCTTTTTCCGGTGAAGAGTAAGGTATTAGTTTCCTTTTAAATAAAATACATGTAATCTAATCTAATGGTCTAAATTATCGGGTCTACTGATTTAAGTGAAAATCGACGGTGAGATTAGACATTGCCACATGGCGGTTTATGAGCGTTTGTAGAAGTGACACGTAGTCTGTGCGTAGTTTTTTTTTCTTTCGATAAACGGTAGGTAAGTTTCATTGTTTTTTAGTCCGACGTAGTATGAGCCTAACTATGGAGTACTTGTGTTTTTTTTTGTTTTTCTGGTGAACAGTAAGATAAACGTTAATAAGATTCATTGTTTTTTAGTCTCACGTACGTACGTACCTATGGAGTACTTGTGCGTTTTTGTTTTCTTTTTCTGGTGAAGAGTAAGGTATTACTTTCCTTTTAAATAAAATACATATAATCTAATCTAATGGTCTAAATTATCGGGTCCACCGATTTAAGTGAAAATCGATGGTGAGATTAGACATTGCCACATGGCGGTCTATGAGCGTTTGTAGAAGTGACATGTGGTAGCTTGAGAGCGTTTTTAGGAAGTTTAATGGACTTCCAGTATATAATAGATAGATAGATAGATAGATAGATAGATAGATATTTTTATAGAAAAAGTCAAAGTTGTCTTTTGAAGACCGTGTCGCTGTCCAAAAATAACTTCCTTTACGAGTACGAAGGGAGTATAGGAGTACTTGTCTAGCCAGGCATCCTAAAAATAGAGTAAGGCTGTGTTTGCTGGAATGGGTTGGGAACCCATCTCCTGCGCACGAAAAATGGAGCGGTCCATTAACACATGATTAATTAAGTATTAAACTTTTTTTTTCAAAAATGGATCAATATGATTTTTTAAGCAACTTTCGTATATAAACTTTTTTTAAAAAAACACACTGTTTAGCAGTTTGGGAAGCGTGCGTGCACAAAACAAGGGAACTAGGACTTAAGAACAGAGCCTAAATTCACACTGGGCTACCTTTATTTACCAAAATTTCACAATAGACTAGAGACAAGTCCATCTTTTCATCTAGGGGCAATTGCTTATTTGACTCCGTTTTAAACTATAACTACCAATTTGACTCTATTTTTTGAAGTTTGCTTATTTGACCCTCCTTTTTAAAAACGAAGCTCCGGTCTTACCCTATTCCGTTTGGGTGAGTTAATGGTGTTAATTTTGGAGTAAATAGTCCATTTTGCCCTTACTTATTTGACCCTATTATATCTTGATTGTTTGACCCTATTATGTCATATCGTGTATATATTGGAGAATATTGACATATTTGTAATATTTTTTGCTCAAGTTTCACATATTTGTCATTAAATTGAAAAATTTGAATCATTTTGTCAAATTTGACAGAATTTTGATAAAATAAATTAAATAAATTGACAATGTTTTCTGAAAGACAAAAAAAATTGCTCAGTTAAAAAGTGTAGATATGTGTTGAATCTGACCAAAATTGACAACACTTACATATTTCGGAACAAATAAAACAATTTCGTATTTATATTCATATATCCACCGTGCGTAAACAGCAAGAATCATTATTTTGTATTTATCCGCTAGATCTGGAAAAAAAACGAAAAAAAAGGAAAAACAAGGGGCATCTTCGTGCGCGTCGCACCGCAGTCGCTGCTCGGATGCCGTCGGCGTCGTCGTGGCTGGATCCGGTGGCTACAGCGTGGGCCGTCTCTCCCCGTGGCCACGGAACTCGCTGTCCCCATCTACCACTCCACCGCTCTCCATCCCCTCCACCGCCTGCTCGCCATCACCGTCCACCGCCCCGCTGCTCGCCGCCGTTGATGGCCAGTAAGGCAGCCGGATCTGGTGGCCTGTGAAAGAAGAGGTCCGGGACGACGGTGCCCAGCGATTGAAGATGGTGGCGGCTAGGATCTCCGTTGTGGTTGTCACCCTCCGCGACAGCGCCTAGCCGAGCTCCCCCTGAACCTGCACGCAACCGAGCTCTCCCGCACCCGCTCCGGGTCGAGCTCCTCCCGCCCCCTCAAAGCGTCATCGCTGCCGCCGCCGTCCCCACGCCACCGCCACCGCCCCCCTACACCTCCACGAGCGGGTGCTGGCGTACCGCCCCCTCAGATCGCCACTGCCACTCGATTTGCACGAGAAAAAGAGAGAGTGTGTGTGTTCCATGAGAGAGAGAGAGTGCACGGTTGGATAGGGGTTGTGAGGGTATTTTGTGTATTAGGAATATTAGAAACATTTTCTTCTTTTTTTTAATAAATCCAACCCTAACGGAGTTGTAGAGGGGTCAGACGGGAGCTTCATTTTAAAAAAGGAGGGTCAAATAAGCAAACTTCAAAAAGTAGGGTCAAATTAGTAGTTACAGTTTAAAACGGGATCAAATAAGCAATTGTCCCTTTCATTTAACACCACATATGTTTACCATCCGTTGCACTTTGGATCGGGGTTAGAGAACTTTGGGCTACCATGGCTTTGGTCCAAGAATGACGAAGATTGTGCTACAAAGTTTGCACTTTTGCTGGCATAAGTCACAAGGGTCGATCTGTGGGATTCCACCACAAGCAAAGCCCTTGTCACTGAATACCTAAATACCAAATTTCTCTCTCTCTCTTAACTTGTACTTTTCTGAAACACCCAACTGCAAGAATAATTCGTTGCATTTTTGTGATTTTGGTTGCTGCCCTATGATCTTTTTGCCTGTGTGATGCTCAGTTTCGAAAGAAAAACTCAGCACAATGCTCATCTGGAGCAGGGCTGAAGGCCCAAATTATGAACCCTAGTCCAAAGTGCAAAAAATAGTAATGATAGATGGTGTTAAGTGGAAATTTAGGTTTATCTTTAGTCCATTGTAAAACTTTGATTAATAAAGATAGCCCAAAGTGAAATTTACTTTGTTTGGTTGGTGACGTTGGCCTTAAAAATTGAATGATGTGCAAGCAAACAAAGAAAGAATAAAATATTCTGAACTCAAACAGAGCTTCAGTCCAGGCAATTTGGCTCCAGAACAACAACCAAATAGGCTCTCTCTACGAGTGTTGTCTCTTTCTTCCTTTTATTTTATATACTCCATCTGTTCTAAAATAAATTAAATTTTGTCTATATCCAAATTCATGTGTAAAAGATATGTAATTATAAGAGTTCAAATAGGAATATAATTTATAAATAAAAAATATTGGAATGAAAAATACGGACTTTTAAAAAAAGTTCATATAGAATACAAACGATGACAAATAACAATGAAGAGGGAAGAAGCAGCATGCTTGTAAAGGAGTATAATGGTAGCGGTTGATTGGACATCTAAAATCTATTAATAAAATCCCAATGACGATTAAAAGGAGGGACGACAGACATGTCGTTAAGCAGCATCGCCACAGCAGTTGACGAAACTTCTAAAAAGTAAAAAAAGCTCCAATGATAAACAAGTTCGATTTTAAAATCTCAAAAACAACAAAGAGGGAGAGAGTGGGCGAGCCGTTGAGAAGTACAATCCAGTTTCAAAGAATTCTAGGAAATAATTCATAAACTAGTAAAAAATGAACCCAAACGATAATTATGTTCAATTTTTAAAATCCCATTGACAATAAAGAGAAGAGGTTGTGGACGGACCGAAGAAGAATATGGTCCCAGCGTTTGAAGGGACTTCTAAACATTATAAAACGATGAAAAATGATAATAAAGAGGGGGAGAAGTAACAAACATGTAAAGGAGGAGAGTGGTGGCGGTTGATGGGACATCTAAAGACAATTAACGCAACCCCAAATAGAATCCTAATTATGATTAAAAGGAGGGACGATGGACATATCGTTAAGATGCAGGATCAGTAAAAAATAAACCCTAATGGTTATTATGTTTAATTTTTAAAATCTAAAAGAAAATAAAAAGGGGGGCATCGAACAAGCCGTACAGGAATAATGCCAAAGCTACTGACGGTTTGGTGGAACTTCTAGAAAGTATAAAATGAACCCAAACGATAATTATGTTCGATCTTAAAAATCCCAATGACAATAAAAAAAAGAGGCAATGGATGAGCCTTAGAGGAGTATGGTGCCAGCATTTGACGATACTTCTAAAAATTATAAAAACGAAACCCAACGAGATAATAAACTCTAAAAACTACAATGTCCAATTTTTAAAGGTTTCAACGAGAATGAATAGAAGCAGTAATAGATCGAGAAATAAAATAAAGAAGGGATGACAAAAAAAAGTAAGGGGTATCAACTGCCGTGACTTTTATAAGAACTACAAAATTATAAACACAGGGATGATAAGGTTTGGTCTTTCAAAATCTTAAGACAAGCAAATAGCTATTTAAAAAAATTTAAGTAAAACCATATTAAATAGATAATTTTGTGTAGGTGCTAGCTAATTGCGCGGGCCACCCAGGTAGTTCATATTGATGTAATCTATTAGGAAAAGGCTATACGTACTAACTTTTTCTTACTAAATTCTTATTAACACTGATGTGTCATGCTATGAGTGCATCTATATTTTTCATAACTTCCATCTACCTAAATTAAACGGTTGAGATAATTGTTAGTAAAGATTTAGTAAGAAAAAAATTAGTATGTGTAGCAGTGCTCAATCTATTAATTATAAGGATTGATTCTAAATTTCCAATTTATAATGATCGAGTAGTTGTAGTCAGTTGATTTGTCACCTGTGGGATGATCTGATCAGAGGAGATCGACGACGATGACGGCGAGGCAGGAGGACACGGTGCGCGTGAACATCGAGACGATGCTGGAGCAGCTGACCACGCCGGCGGCGAGGCTGGGCGACGGCTACTCCATCTACCGTGTCCCGGCGAACGTCGACAAGAAGCACTACGAGCCGAGGCTGGTCTCCGTCGGCCCGTACCACCGGAGCAAGCACCACCTCCGCGCCATGGAGGACCGGAAGCGCCTCTACCTCCTCCGGTTCCTCGACGACGGCGGCGAGAGCGGCCACCGCCGCGGACTTCTGCTCCAGGACTGCATCGACAGGGTGCGCGAGCTCGAGCCGCGGGCGCGCGCGTGCTACTTCGAGAGCCCGGCCACCGGTGACGGAGACGAAGACGACGACAACGACGTGTTCGTCGAAATGCTCCTCCTCGACGGCTGCTTCGTGGTCCAGTTCTTCATCCAGTGGTTCTCCGGCGTCGCCGACCCCATCTTCTCCGTCGGCTGGAACCTCCCGCTGCTGCACACCGACCTGCTCATGCTCGAGAACCAGATCCCCTACTTCGTCCTCCTCGCGCTCTACGACGCCTACACGCATGACGGCGACGGCGACCTCGACCGGCCGGCGCGGCGGCCCAAGCCGTCGCTGACGAGCATCATCACCGCCTACTTCAGCCAGAAGGAAGGCCGGCAGCCGGCGGCGACGGAGACGGCGCAGCTGCAGGAGGAGGACGACATCGACCACCTCCTCCACCTCTACCACTCCACCTTCGTCAAGCCACCCGATCACCTGCCGGCGCGGCGGCACCGCCACGGCGGCGGCGGCGGCAGACCGCCGAGGACGATCCGCTGCGCCAAGGAGCTGGCCATGCACGGGGTGAGGTTCGTGCCCAAGGTCGGGACGAGCAACATCCTCGACGTCGCGTTCCACGACGGCGTGTTCGAGATCCCGCGCGTCGCCGTCGACGACTCCACCTGCACCCGCTTCATGAACCTCGCCGCCTTCGAGCAGTGCCGCGGCGGCGCCGCGACACCGGCGTCGGGGAAGCACCTGACCAGCTACGTGGTGCTGATGGACTACCTGATCAACACGGCGGAGGACGTGGTGATCCTGGAGCGCGCCGACGTGATGGAGAACAAGCTGGCGAACGAGGAGGCGGCGGCGGCGTTCTTCAACCAGCTCCGCGTCTGCTCCTACATCGACTACGACGACCACTACCTGGCGCCGGTGTACCGCGACGTCGACGCCTTCTGCCGCCGCAAGTGGCCCAAGTACAAGGCCAAGTTCCGGCGGGACTACCTCAACAGCCCGTGGGCGATCGTCGGCTTCTGCTTCGCCACCACCTTCGCCGTCGTCACCTTCTTCAACACCATCGTCAACATACTCAAGACGTTCTTCCATGTCTTGCATTGACCATTCGATGATCGATATGTGCAGTGCCTTGCTCATTGCAGAGAATTAATATCTTTGTTTTAAATCTATCAGTCGATCTGTTCTTCTACCGGCATAAGTAAAAAACATAAGACATGTATTGAAGACGTTAATCATAGACATGTCTACATATTGCTTATTGGAGACAGTATCTTTGCTGTAAATCTATCGATCGATATGTCTACAGCTACAACTAACTCTCTTCATTTCTGCTTTCATAACTAATTCTTGATGTTTTAAACAATACTAAGATCAAACAATTAGAATTTTGACTATAACTTCTAAAATATTTAGTGTAGACACTAAAACATGACATATAAATTAATATTAAAAATATTTTTATAAAATCAAATGTTTACTTATTTTTTGAGAAAATTCCTTTTGTGTCACTGAAATTTTCCCTATTTTCTTATGTGCCACTCGAAATTGACTATTTCCCTATGTGCCATTGCTTTATATTTGCACATCCTCCAAAATGACACTTTGACTTCTACTCAACAAAGAAAAACTCCTCAAATGCCTTGTTCCTAAAAAGAAAAGGTATTTGTATGTTTCCCTGAAAACATACTATTGCAACATTACTTATTGTATTTTGTAAACTTATTTTAATATGAATTGATGATCAAAGTTTTAAAATTTTGATGCCATCCAGCTCACTACTGATGCTTGATACATGTGTCATTGATTTGATCATCCCACTCTAAGCAACCTTATGCACCGCAGTAAATATGAGGCCAAAATTTGATTGGTAGGTCAAAGGCAATGACTGAGTTGGCGGTGGCCATGGTGGGACTAGATGTTCCACTGCCACGGAAAAATTGAATCCCGGCCATGGTGAAGGCCTCAAGCCCTCAACTCCCTGCCTCTAATCACTCTACCTGACCAAGGATGTGGCCATGGATTCCTCTTGAGGGTGCTCCATCAGCTATGTCCTATTACCATTGGGGCATTTCAACAAACATCTGGTGGGGCAGGTTTGTGTCCTACTTAAAATCAGTCATCGCCCTTGGCAAGAAGATGCAATTGGTTCAATAGATGTTGGAACAACCTTGAATTCACCCTCCGTGGTTAGGAACACGATCATAGCCTAGTCGACACCATACTTGATGCTGAGGCCCAACAACGAACACTTGGTGAGTGTCTCCTTGGGATGGTCAGGGACATCGATGTTGGCGGTGCAGGTAGTGTCCGCACCAACGTCCAACTCCTTGAGGGCTAGAGAAGTGGATGCACACGACCACACGTAACCATTGCAGCCATGGAAAGGCTAGGTCAGGGCTAGAGCAATTCGTTGAACAGCCGGATTGTCGATGTAGGTTGTGCTTAATGCATCATCAATAGCCACCAGCTCCACAAAGGTCATGTCAGTGGTGGCGCACGTAACCACCACACCCACAAGGGGATTGGCTCAATGCTGGGGGCTAGAGCATTTCATCGAATACATGGTGGGCGTCACCTTTGGACTGCTTTTTCTCAACCGAAATTTGCAAGTCTTTAGCATTCTTTTGGATTTGGGTATCCATGATTCTACCACCATCTTGAGAGAGCAATTCATCGCTCCTTCTCTTATCTACCTCTACCTGCGTCCACTCGAACTCCTCGATCCGCCTCAAAAGGTTGTTAAACTTGTCCTCACTTGCCATGGCATACTATTTGGTTAAGACCCTACACTTGATTGTTAAGGCCCTCTTCTCCCAAATCAGTAATAGCAAGTTTTAATACAACTCACAAGTATTTTGGGGATGAGAAGAGAAGTAAGGGGATACAAAGTTATGGAAGTTTCTAGAAGCTAGGAAAGGAGGCTAAAGGTAGGAGGGAGATAGGGAGGAAGAAAATCGACAAGGGTGCCCACTGGCTGCCACCGCCGCCAAGTGCCTCATCTCACCAATTTGATCAATTGATGATCTCCCTAGATAATGCTTGTTCTTTTGTATTGCCATTTTTCCAGCCGGATGGGCCACAGTAGGCTAGTAGCTTTGGTTGAAGGCCTAGCAACATGAGTTACTAACACAAAGATACACAATGGAAATCATAGTAGAGACCATAGTTATTTATCCAGTATTATCTGATATAAGCTTAGCATACATGCATGCATCCATCGATATCAAGGCATTGTGTTGATAGTCAAATTTGGCACTATGGTCAAGTTATAGCAAGTTTGAAATAAACTTAGAAAATACCGAAACTTTCTCGTGAAGGCCGGCCTGACCATCATTATGTGGCCGGTTAGGCCATCGTTGTGTGGCGGGTTAGACCGGACAATGAACTACGGTCGTACCATAGGTGTCCGGGCGGTCAAACCTTTAGCCCAGAGTCCGAGTCCAATTTTGACATTTCTCGTGTTTCCTTATTTTATACTGGGATTTTCTGAGTCCTAGTTAATTTCTAAGCCTAGTAGGATGTGGAAAAGACCCTCCAAAGCAAGTCCGTCCCTCCTACAAATATAGTGGACAAAGACCGATTGAAACAACAATAAATCTATAGTAAAAATCAATTTATTACCACCTATCCTCTATATTTCAGATCTCCTTCCTTCTTGCTACCTATCCATGAAGTATATTCTCCTCCAATCCCTCAATTACTTGTCACTAGTACAGAAACAGTCTTTGGTGCCGGTGGGAAACTAGTCATAGGTATGTGCCGGTTTCCTCGTCGGCACCTATTCCTGAGATTATAGGTGTTGGTTTTAGAACCAACACCTATAGTGATTATAGGTGTCGGTTCATCACTACCAGCCGGCACCTATGAGTCATATGGGAAAAAAAAGGCTCGACGGCTCGATCGATGCATCGGCTTGATCGAACAATCAATATACCATCATCCACATCAACATTGTAATATCATTCTGTGATGAACAATTGACATTGGAGATTATTGGTTTTGTTATTTGGAATTTATTCACGAAGTGGTTTTGGAGATGATTGGATTTCACAGGTAAATCTACAGGATACTACTGTCATTTTATGTGACCGGTCAGACCGGGCAGGTGATGTCGGTCAGACCGACGGTATGTGCGCGGTCAAACCGGCCAGCCCGCGGTCTGACCGGCCGACTCTGTGTCGGTTTCGGTTTCGGGTTGTTTGTTTGGATATCCGTGATTGTTTCATAATTATGGCTTCTAGATGGATACTATACATATGTAATACTGTTGTTTGTTACTAATGAGTCAAGTTGGAGATAGCTTGGTCTCAGAATATGGTTTCTTTGTTTATTTCATGTGTAGGTGACTCGATGCCTCGGGAGAGTATTTGCGGTGATGGACCGGAAGTCGGCTTGGGGATAAGACGACGTCCGTGGTGGTCAGAGATCATGCGGGATACTTAGGCTAGAGTTGATGCACGTGGTTGATGGAGATTCCATATGGCATACGATGGAGGTATTGTGTGTGTATGGGATGCGGAGTCGAATTTGGAAGGAGTCCAAATTTGGTACATTTGGTAATGTAAAGTTTGTTTCTTGTACTAGAGTGTTTCCTAAGGTGTTTAGGACTTCTAGTATGAGTTTGGTTCGTGGCTTTAGGCTGCCAACCTCGGGTATAAATAGTGGGGGAGCGTGAGGCTTCCCGGTATCGCTTTTGAGAGTAATTGAGTTGAGTTTTGAGTTAGGGTTTCGAGTTTAGTCGAAATTTTTGTAAGGAGTGTTGTTTGTGTACTTTGTAAACACAGAGAGAATCAATAAATTCGTCATCTACTTTAAGAGTTCTTCGATTTGTGTTTCACCGGGTTTCGGCGGTCTAACGGGCGATATACCGGCGGTCAGATCGGCAGCAAGCGGCGGTTAGACTGGCGGCATAAGGGCGGTTAGACCGGCGGCGTCTTCAGGCAATGTCAGCTGATTAGGCGGTCAGACCGGAGTTCCAATCTCGGTCAGACCGGTGGCTTCCAGGCGGTCAGACCGGCACGACTACTTCGGTCAGACCGCGATCCATCGAATTCGAGAGTAACTTTTATTTCCGCTAAAAGTTTTCGGTTTTTGGGTATACCAACCATTCATCCCCCTCTCTGGTTGGCTTAGTTATTGTGATTTGATCCTACAAGTGTTATCAGAGCCTTGTTTTCTACTTTGGATTTTTATCGATCTAGAGTTTTTTCTTTTGCCATGGCTGCTCCTGTTAGGTTTTCAACTAAGCCTCATGTTTTCGATGGAACGGATTTTTCTCATTGGTGTAGTAGGATGCAATCTTACATTATGGCTGAAGATTATGATATTTGGAGAAAAGTTTCTCATCCTTATGTGATTCCTGAAGTTATTAATACTGCTGCTGCAAAAACTGAGTTTGAACAAAATTGCAAAGCTCGCAATATTCTTTTGAGTGGGATTTCTCGTTCGGATTATGATCGTGTTGCGCATTTTCAAACTGCTCATGAGATTTGGAATGCTTTGAGTAATTTTTATCAAGGAACAAATAACATTAATTAACTTCGTCGTGATATTTTCAAAAAGGAGTACATTAAATTTGAGATGAAACCTAGAGAAGCTTTGGATGACTATCTTTCTAGGTTTAATAAAATTTTTAGTGATCTTAAATCTGTTGATTCTTCTTATGATGCTAATTATCCACAATCTGAGATTTCTCGTCACTTTTTGAATGGTCTTGACATGTCTATTTGGGAGATGAAAGTTACATCTATTCAGGAATCTGTTAACATGTCTTCTTTGACTTTGGATTCACTTTACACAAAATTGAAAACACATGAGATGAACGTTCTTTCTCGTAAAGTTGATTCTAAGTCGGGTGCTTTGGTTTCTTCTTCTTCTTCTTTGGATGTTGATGCCTATTCTTCAAAGTCTTCTTTTCTTGCTATTTTTAATGCCACATCCGATGATCAACTCGAACAGATCGAGGAGGAGGATTTGGCTTTCGTTGCTAACATAATTGCTCGAGCTATGAATAATGCCAGGAACAGGAAAAGAGGTGGTCCAAATCGTTGCTTTGAATGTGGTTCAATTGATTATCTTCGTTCGCATTGTCCTAAGCTTGGGAGAGGCAAAAGAGAAGACAAAGATGGTGAGAAGAACAATGACAACAAGCCAAAGGGCACATACAAAGGAAGGAAGATCGCGGAGAATCTCAAGAAGGCTTTTGATCAAGTCTGTGCCGCGTTCGAGCCACTAAGCAACGTAGATGGTGATAGTGGAGATGAAGCTAAAGGAAAGAACATCTCTGGTGTTTGCTTCATGGCGTGTGGTGAATCGGATTCAGAGTATGAGAACAATGAGGTAAGTGCTTTTGAGGAAGCTATTAATATTTTGAGTGCAAAAAATAAGAAGTGTGAGAAGATGTATAGAAAACAAGAATTTATCATTGAATCTCTTAATTCTGAAATTGCTAGATTAAAATCTCTTATTTCTAATGATGATGATTGCAAAAGTTGTGAGGTTTTAATGAATGAGATTTCAAAAATTAGAGAGGTTAATGTTGCACATGATTTGAAAAATGAATCTTCTCTTGCGTGTAGTTTTGCTTTGCACACACGCACTTTGGATGAGTTATTTTTAACTAAAAAGTTGTTGCAAAAATATCAAATTGCTTTTCATGCTAGTTTGATGTTTAACATGATTTGTGCTAAAAAGTTAAAACAATCTCATGATGTTTTGGATTGCTTAACTTGTAATTTGAATAAGATGAAACTAAAATATGCTTTAGGTCGTGTTGAGTACATGGAAGATGTTGTGAAAAACAATGAAGTGCTTTCTTGCTCCAAATGTCGTAAAAACAAAGGTGTTATGGTAGATTATGAAAATTGTGCTAATTTGGAAAAAAAGGTTTCTTATTTGAAAAATTCTTTGCTAAGATTTTCTGATGGTAAAAAGAAGCTCAACATGATTTTAGATCAACTAAGTTTAGCACACATAATCGTGGTTTAGGTTTTAATCCTTATGCTCATAATTCTAGACATCCTCCTGTTGTGTTACGTGCTGTTGCTAGAGGTGGTGAGATTTTGATTAAACCTGATACTAACAAAACTGTGTTTAAATCTGCTGGTATCATGTCTACCTTGAGTGCATCTTCTTCAAAATCCAATGTTGTGCATGCAAAACCTCCTGTTGTTGCTTGTGTTGCTAAGTCTTCTGATTCTAACAAAGTGTCTAATCATCATGAAAAATATACTTATTCTTTTTGTGGCAAAGATGGACATATTGTTGGTTTTTGTTTCAGATTAGCTCATAAAGAGAAAAAGGAGAGAGAGATTGCTTTTGCAAAATCAAAGTGGCAAAAATCTGGTTTCCTCTCGAGGAAACCGGTCAAACCGCAGTGGGTACTGTGGTCAGACCGGCGACCGGTCAGATCGGCTGCAGAGCCTCGGTCAGACCGGACACCAGTCAGACATGCGGTGAAGCGGCGGTCAAACTGGCCCCCGGTCAGACCGGCTGCACACCCTCGGTCAGACCGGCCTCGGAGGAGTTTTTCTGAAAATTCTCAAACTGTTTTTGCACGTGGATATATGCCTAATGGATCTTCTGGTCGTGTGTCTCAGTTCTAGATTCCTAAATTTTTATTATCATCTAACCCCAGTACTGAGGCTTCGACTTCTGCTTGTGAGTAGGCTTTGGTGGCAAGGAAGGAGAACGTGTGGATCGTGGATTCCTGTTGTTTGTGGCACATGACCGGTGATAGAAATAGGTTCTCCTCTCTCAAAAAGGCATCCAAGACTGAATCGATTATCTTTGGTGATGCTTCTACAAGTGCTGTTCTCGCTACAGGTTTGGTTAAGGTAAATGAAAATTTTGAATTGAAGAATGTAGCTTTGGTTGAGGACTTAAAGTACAATTTGCTTTCAGTTTCACAAATTGTCACGCCCCGAACTAGCCCCGAGTGGAACTAGCCCGTGACGCTCCAAATTAACTTGTTAATCGATACCAGTCCCAGGAAACAGTGCTGGTATCACAGGAAGACAGAATATCACAGCAACAGTGGTCTCTTTATTACAGAGTAGGAGTACAGTCATGTTGGGCTGCGGACAGATCCCGAGCTCACAACTGCATTACAAAAGGGAAAGCGGAAGCCAAGACTTGGACCAAACATCACAGGCGCGACTTGGGAACTAGGTCGAAACCCTAAAACTTGTCGTAGCCGACTTGCTCCTGGAAGAACTCCTCGTCAGCGGGATCCGCTTCATCTTCTTCAGCAACTGGGGGGGATTATTTATATAGAGCAAGGGTGAGTACAGGAGTACTCAGCAAGCCATGGGAATTTAAGTGTTTAATGCAGGCTTCAAAAGAAAGGCTGCTTGTTTTCACAATTGATTTAGTTAAACTCCTTTTTGAAACAACTAAGTGAGTGCTTCTCAAACGACACGGAAGAGACAGTGCGTCTCGTCTGGTCGGAGTATGTGCAATGTATCAGTCTTTGGATTGATCAAGATTGGCACCTGGCCAACAACTTTCAAACGGCCACCCGGGCCTAGCTGATCCCATCAGCTGCAGATTTTCCAAACATCGAACCCATTCCACAACAGCAATTTCACAAAGCAGTAGTCAAACAAAACTACGCTAGGAATCACCTCACATCCGCCCATGACCGTGGGCACGGCTGTTCGAACAGTTTAATAACCTCTGCAGAGGGGGTACACTTTACCCACACGACACTACTAACCCGGATCATCCAGCCCGTGCAGAACGGCCACGTCTAGAGACCTTAAGGCTTTCATGACAAGGCATTTCGAAAGCCGACACAGGTTCACCATATGCCAACGAGAGGGGTCCCAGACCAACACCAGATTAGGTCCCAGACCATACTGTGCCAAGAAACCCGGGGGTTCTCCCCGGCACCACCCCGGTGAATCCACATGTCTCTTGGCATCATGGTTCCCCCGATTAGCTAGTTACTCAGCCAGGGGTGTCCCATTTCACCCATGTGGTCGCACTTGTCTTATGTTCGGATGAAATTCCAAGGAAACGGTCCTTAAGTGCAAGAGCGAGAAACCGTACTCCCGGTACGTTCCCCGGTCCGCGATTTTGGAAATTCATTTTGTTCGCAAGCACCGACCTAGGTGTCGGGTTTTCCAAGTCTTTTGTAAAACCTCAAGTTTTACCCATCGTTGGATATTTTAAATTTGAAGGGAGGTATTCCGATGCGCGAGCCCGAAGGCCCGTGCATCGAAGCACAACAGTTGACAAAGGAAGTTTAAGTGTTCAATAATTCAAGGAGGGTAAATGCAGCAATTAGGACTGGGGGCCAGCAGGCTATCTCGCATGCCACGGCCGATTTACTTGTGTAAATCCTATTCATGCAATATTTGCGGAAAAGAAATACTTAGATTTAAATTATAACTGCAAGATGATCAAAGGTGACTTGCCTTACTCGAGATTTTGAGCTTGATCCTCGAAATCCTCGCACTGCGGGTCTTCGGGCTCCGAAACTACACTCGAAACGGGACAACTCAACAATCGGCGAAAATAAAGCCCTATTATTAACCTCTAAGCGTGCCATTAGATAGATCTCGAGATTTGAAGAATTTTGGAAGTTGAACGGAGTCAAACGGACTTACGATTGGGAAGATATTGAATTTCTAAGATTATCGGATTTTTGATCTAAAGGAAAAGGATTTAATTAAATCCTTTTTTGAAAAGAAAAGAAAAGAAAAGAAAGAGGGAGGGGAAATAGACTTCCCTCGGGCGGCTAGGGTGCGGCCCGAGAGAAAGGGGCGGCTCGGCCGAGCTTAATGGGCCGGCCGGCCCAAGAAGGCGGCCCAAGGCGCGCGCGCGGGCGGGGGGGAGAGAAAGCCGGTGGGCCGGGTCCATCTCGCGCGGTCCCGGGTGGGACCTGCTTGTCAGCGGCTCGGCTCACCGTGAGCGAGGTGCACGCGGGGCGTGCTAGGGTTTGGGGAGGGAGCGCGGTGCACGTGCGCGGTTCGCGGAGGTCGCGGAGGGAAGCGGCGGACCTGGGTCTGCTTGACCCGGTCGCGGCCGAGGTGGCGTCGACGTGGCGCCTACGTGGCTGCCACGTCGGCCGGCGGGAGGTAGACGACGACGCCAGCCGGAATAGACGGCGGACGACAGCGGCGAGCGGCGGAGCGAACCATGGCGATACAGGCAAAGGCGAGCACACCGGGGTGTTACACGGGGCGAAGGGAGACGAGCCAACGGCTCGGATTCACCGGGGGATGCTCGACGGCGGCGGCAACCGGCGGCGGGAGAAGGGGGAAACGGCGATGACGCGACGGGAGATCGATTCCTCCGGACTAGAGCATCTACGCGGCCACCAGAGTCCGTTGCTAGCGTCGGATTGGGCGGAGCTACGACGAGCGAGGCCGGCGACGAGCGGGCGCTACGGAGCACGGGCGGCGACGGCGGCGAGCACACAGCGAGCGGCTGCAACGGTCGGGGCGACGCTAGCTAGCTACGGGGAGGCTACTCGTGCTACTACCCGAGTCTAAGGGGAGGGGATGGAACGAGGAGGGAGAACGGAGGAAGGCACTACGGAGACGAGGCGGGGCGCTGTGACGAGAGGCCGACGGAACGGGAGTGATCTCTCCGGCCTCGGGCCGGGGAAGAGGAAAAAGAGGGCGCGCCCAGAGTCCCCTTCCGCGTCCTTCACACGCACCGGCTCTCCCGGTGCTTGGCGATGAACGGCGGAGGCGAGAAAGAGGGGCGGGAATGGCGCGGTGGCGGCGAGCGAAACGGGTAAGGGAATGATGGGAGGGCGCCTCGGGCTTTATAGGGCGGCGATGTCGGTTTGGAAACCGACCTTGGGCGGTCAAGGGAGGGAGCTAGTGCTCGGCGGTCGCGGCCAAAGTGGCGACAAGGGGGGGAGGATGACGCCGGCGGGAGGGAAAAGGGAAAAAGGGGGAGAGAAAGGGGCTTGCCTCCTTGCCACTTTGGGGAAAAGGAGAAGGGAGAGGGGGGGCGGCGCGGCAGAGGGAGGAGAGGCTCTGCCTCCGTCCCTTGGAGGCTAGCGCGCGGAGGCGGCGAGGCCGGGTTGATGACGACGGCGATGACGGCGGACCGGCTTGGAGCGGAGCGGCGACACGGGCGGCAGACGTGGGGCAGGCGCGGCAGGAGCTGATGGCGGCGGCGGCCTGGCGGTCGGCCACCACGGCGCGCGCACGGGAAGCGGCAGCGAGAGCGGAGAGGGAGGGCTCGGCGCGGCGCGGCTCACGCGCACGCGCGCACGGCGCGCGGGCAGAGCGGGGAGAGAGGGAGAGAGAAAGAGAGAGAGAGAGGGAGATGGGCCGAGAGGGATTCGGCCCATCAAACCCGAGGGAGGCAAATTAGACTTTTTGCGGAGGAAAAGATCTGGGAAGGAATTGGGTTCGGGATTTGAATTCGACGATGGATCGGGGACTTGAGATCTGGAAAGGCACGGAGACTGACTGCAAGCGAAGAAACAATTTTCGCAATTAGGGTTTGTAAGAGATAGATTTTCCCGCTAGGCACCACGACGGAACGGGCGCTACACAAATTGTTGATGAAGATTTTGAGGTTCACTTTAAGAAAACTGGAAGTAAAGTTTTTGATTCTTGTGGTGATTCTGTGTTGAATATTTCTCGCTATGGAAGAGTGTTTAAAGCTGATTTTGAAAATCCTGTTTCACCTGTGATTACATGTTTGGTTGCTAAGTTTGATAAAGATGTGATGTTTTGGCATTGTAGACTTGGACATGTTGGTTTTGATCATCTCACTAGGTTAAGTGGTTTAGATCTTGTTCGTGGTTTGCCTAAACTTAAGAAAGATCTTGATTTGGTTTGTACACCGTGTCGTCATGCTAAGATGGTTGCTTCTTCACATGCTCCTTATAACACGCTGAAGATTCGACCGACAAAATCAAGACTCTAAAAATATGGATTTTCAAAAACTTTTTAAAAGTAAATTGCATCATGCCGATTTTATTCGCCGTTCCATTGAATTTCGATTCCGGAGTTTGAAGATTTCGAATAAAGAACAATATTAATCAATTTGCATCAATATTATCACAAACATATTCGTATCAATTAAATTTAAATGCGATAGAATAGAATTAACACTAATTAAAAGAAAATTCAAATTATATAAAAATGTGAGCAATATTAATTTAGGGTGGATTCATTAGTTGGGATAACACAATTATTGGGTAAAATTCATATATGCAAATATTAGGAATTATAAAATCAAATTTACATAATAAATAAAAATAAAACAAATAAAAAAATTAAATAAAAATTAAATAGAAAAATTAGAAAACGGCACTGTTCATTGCCCGCGAGTTGTTCGACGTGGTTCCGCTAGCCCTAACCCTACCCCGCTGCCGTGCCGACGCCACCCCGAGCCCCGTGCCGCCCCTGCCACGCCATCGCCATCGCCACCTCGCGCCCCGCGCGCCGCTCCGCCTCCCCTCTCCCGCCACGCCACTCGCCCGCCGCGCCGCCGTCCCGTCGCCGCTCGGCCGTCGCCCTCGCGCCTCGCGCCCCGCACCCCGCCGCGCCGCCATCCCGTCGCCCTCGCGTCTCGCGCCCCGCGCCATCGCCATCGCCGTCGCGCCATCGCCGTCGCCGTCGCATGACGCCCGTCGCGTCGCCGCCCGTCCCGTCGCCGCGCGCGCGTCCCATCGCCGCCTCGGGCCCCACGCGCCCCGTCACCACCTGCCGCGCCACTCGCCCGTCGCATCGCCGCCTCGCGCCCTGCGCCGCGTCGCTCGCTCGTCGCCATCGCCGCCTGCCGCGCCGCGCGCCGCCCGTTGCCATCGCCATGGCCGCTGCCCCTCTCCCCCTCTTCTTCCCCTCCCTCCCCTATAAATCCCCTCTCCCCTCTCCATTCTCCCACCCCATCTCCCTCCTCCCCTCTTCCCTCTCCACCGAGCCACCGCCTTCGTGCCGCCGCGCCACCGCCCTTGCGCCGCTGCGCCGCCGCTGTGAGCCGCCGCGCCGCCGCCCTCGGTACCGCCGCACCATGCCGCCCTTGCGCCGCCATCGCCGTCGTCGTCGCCGCCGCCACCGTCGTCACCGCTGCCGTCGCCGGTGAGCCGCCTCCCCCCTTCCCCCTCGTGTCCACCACTGCCGCCGCTCGGGTGAGAGAGAGAGAGAGCCGGCCGAGAGAGAAGGGAGAAAAAAAAGAGGCCGGGAGGGAGAAAAAAAAAGAAGAGAGAGAAAAAAAAAGAAGAGAGAGAGGGGAAAGAAAGAAAAAAAAAAGAGAGAAAAAGAGAGGAAAAGAAAAAAAAGAGAAAAAAAAGAGAGAGAGAGGAAAGAAAGAAAAAGAGAGAAAAAGAGGGGAAAAGAAAAAGAGAGAAAAGAGAGAAAAAGAGAGAAAAGAGAGAAAAAAATATATAATATAATAATAAATAAATATAAATAATAATAATAGTATAATTAGAGGAAAATTAGGGAAGTTTAGAAAATTTAAATTAATTAGAATTTAATTATAAGATTAATTCTTCGTAGGATTGCAAAAATTTAATATAAATTATGGATTATTCTTGGTAATGACTTTAAGAAATCAATTCGTGGTAGTAATTTAAATGTAATCAATAACTAAAACAAATAAACGAATTCTTATAGATTATTATAGATTAGTTTGGGTAATCTCTAGAAGTGATCGATTCACGATAGAAAATCGGATTTAATTACTAAGGATTTTAAATCATTGTCATAGACTAAATTAAATCGTATAATAGTTTTTAGGATTTCATCCGATATTTAGCTCGCGATAGAAAATTTCTAACCTATTATATGGAAATAATACTCGGGAATGTTAAATTAAAAACTTATGACAACAAAATGATTATACTCACAAATAATTTAAATCGAAAATGGGTTTGCCTTAGTTCGCGAATAGTAAAGTTAATATAAAGGAATCGACTTTCGCACTCGACTTTCATTCGGATTTACTTGGATTTTTATTTGAATTCTAACCGAATTCAAATCAATTTTCGCACGTAACTATAGAGCCCGAGGAAGCTGCGGATCCAAGCGAAGGTCAAGACCAGCAAGACTTTGAGCAAGGCAAGTCATCACTGTTCCTTGAACATGTTGATCCCAATTGCGAAATTATTTTGTTTACAAATAAAATGGCATGCAATGATAAACATCCTACTTGTGATTATGCCATGCCTTGATTATTGTTTACCCCATATTCCTTCGTAACCATGTTTACGTATGAGTCCCTAGTCAACTATGACAATTGCTTAGCAATGCTATTCTAGAATCATGCATATTTATCAAAATGCTCTATGCTTGGGCAATTGCCTTTCGGAAGGTAATTGAGATGCGGCATGTGGAGATATGAGCGGCACATTGCCATGATGTTGATGACATGATTTACGAAAAGAGAAATAAAATCAAAACAACTGTTTTCGACTGGGGCGGACGGAGGATTTGGGTGGTATCCGGAAAAGGGCAAGTACCGTCCCCGGTCAATTAAGGACCGAGCCATGAAGTTAAGCATGAAACGACCTCCCGTGCAACCGCATTTCTCGTATGGGTATAGACCTGGCGGAATAGATAGCTGAGCGGAGGCAGTATCCATGCATAGTGGCTTCTTGAGATGTGAGGCAGGGGCTCTACGGTGGGGCAGCCATTGGTAGGACCGTGAGGCGGGAGTCTACATTGGTGTCGCCATCGGTAGGACTGCCATAGGTGAATTTAAACTTAATTATAACTTAATGCATATGTGAGTCTTCCTTTCCCGGGTGCGCCAGAACTCCTCTCACCGCTAGAAACCGTGTACGCCTAGAGTGCATGAGGATGTAAAGTTCATGGAGCGGGTACTGCCAATGCGAGGTTATCAAAAAGCTTTGCCGCGACATGTCTCATGTGTTGGGACGAGGCTCATGTGTTGGGCAGTCGCGGAGTGCGGGTAAAGTGTACATCCACTGCAGTGTGAGTAAACCAAATCTATTCGAATAGCCGTGCTCGCAGTTATTGAGCATCGGGACGTGTATTACACTTGGCTAGACTCTAAATTCTTAACTTGTGTGCGATGGGATGTTGCATGAGGATTTCTATGCTGATGGAGCCACTTCCTGAGAGGAGGGAAGGTGGACGTCCTCGGAAAACCATGACGACTCAATGGCAGGAAGCTATCCTTGGGATCACAATGGATGGTGGACAGAACCGTCATTGTTTAATATGAACACTGGTACTAAAATTTGATTAGTCTATGCTAGGTCTTAGACTTGTGAAAAGAATTACAAAACTTGCTTTGCGCAAAAGAACCATAGCCATTCCTTGAATACCCTTTATCATGTGCATTGTTGCTGTGGTGGCTTGCTGAGTACGGTTGGTACTCACCCTTGCAATACACAAACTTAATCAGAAGTCGGAGCTGAAGCTTCGGAAGACCCCTACGCTTACTACCAGGAGGGTGATGAAGACGATGGCGCTCAATAGGTCTTAGTTACGGTCGTTGCCTGTGGCAATGGCGTGCCGCTGCCTTGATTCCGCTGCCTTACCTACTTCTGTTTTTGGAATGTATTCCGGACCGCTCGGTCCGATGATTTAATACTATGCCTGCGGGCTTATGATGTAATAATTCGTACTAGACACTCGTGTATGTGCACTTGGTATGTCGGCTATGAATTCATGTGTACCAGACTACTTGATCCAGGGAAATGGTACTGTTTACACGATTGATTCCTGTTATAAAAACGGGGTCCACACTCCTATTGTTTCTGTGATGACGGATGCACCAGGACAGCTATTACATATGGACACTGTTGGTCCAGCTAGAGTGCAATCTGTTGGAGGAAAGTGGTATGTGTTAGTTATTGTTGACGATTTTTCTCCATATTCTTGGGTTTTCTTTATGGCAACTAAGGACGAAGCTTTTCAACACTTTCGTGGTTTGTTTCTTCGATTGGATCTTGAATTTCCTGGTTCTTTGAAAAGAATTCAAAGTGATAATGGTGGTGAGTTTAAAAATGCTTCTTTTGAACAGTTTTGCAACGAAAGAGGTCTTGAACATGAATTTTCTTCTCCTCGTGTTCCTCAACAATACGGTGTTGTTGAAAGGAAAAACCGTGTTTTGCTTGAGATGGCTAGAACGATGTTGGATGAGTATGAAACTCCTAGAAAATTTTGGGCTGAGGCGATTAACACTGCTTGTTATATTTCAAATCGAGTTTTCTTGAGATCAAAACTTGGAAAAACTTCTTATGAACTTCGATTTGGACGTCAACCCAAAGTTTCACATTTGCGTGTTTTTGGTTGCAAGTGCTTTGTCTTGAAATCTGGAAATTTGGATAAGTTTGAGGCACGTTCTACTGATGGTTTGTTTCTTGGTTACCCTGCACATACTCGTGGCTATCGTGTACTTATTTTGGAGAATAACAAAATCGTTGAGACTTGCGAAGTTTCTTTTGATGAGGCTAGTCCAGGTACTAGACTCGATATTTCAGGTACACTGTCACAGGTTCAGGGGGAGGATGGTCGTATTTTTGAAGACGAGAGCGAAGACGACAACAACGACGAGGTCGGCTCGGCCGGTCAGACCGGGCGCCAGGCCGGTCAGACCGCCGGCACACCTCTGGTCAAACTGGCTCATGAGGAGCGGTCAAACCGGCCAGGTTCGTCGGGTTCCGGTACTGTTGATGGTGATCGAGATGGTCCTCCGGAAATTACTACTTCGACCAGTACTGATACAAAACGTGGATCAACTTCAGAAGTTGCTGCTCCTTTGCACATTCAGCGACGGCATCCGCCGGAACAAATCATTGGTAATATAGGTGAGCGGACTACAAGGTCTAAGGTAACGACTCATGATGTTTGTGCAAATTCTGCATTTGTTGCTTCTTTTGAACCCAAAGATGTGTTACATACATTAACTGATAAATCATGGATTAACGCCATACATGAAGAACTTGAAAATTTTGAAAGAAACAAAGTTTGGACTTTAGTTAAACCACCTTCTGGACATAATATTATTGGAACCAAGTGGGTTTTCAAAAATAAACAAAATGAGGATGGTTTGATTGTGAAAAATAAAGCTAGACTTGTTGCTCAAGGTTTTACCCAGGTGGAGGGTTTGGGTTTTGATGAAACTTTTGCTCCTGTTGCTAAAATTGAGGAAATTAGACTTTTGTTAGCTTTTGCTGCTTCAAAAGGTTTTAAATTGTATCAAATAGATGTGAAAAGTGCTTTTCTAAATGGTTTTATACAGGAGGAAGTTTTGAAAATCTTGATTTTCTCAACCATGTTTTTAAATTGTCTAAATCTTTGTATGGCTTGAAACAAGCTCCTAGAGCATGGTATGATAGGCTTAAGAATTTTTTGCTTGCGAAAGGTTTTACAATGGAAAAGGTTGACAAAACGCTTTTTGTTTTTTAGCATGGTGATAATCAACTTTTTGTTCAGATTTATGTGGATGATATCATCTTTGGTTGTTCGACTCACGCTTTGGTTGTAGATTTTGCTGAGACTATGCGCAGGGAATTTGAGATGAGCATGATGGGTGAGTTATCGTACTTTTTGGGATTGCAAATTAAGCAAACACCTCAAGGTACTTTTGTGCATCAAACGAAGTATACGAAGGATCTCTTGAGACGGTTCAAGATGGAGAATTGCAAGCCAATTTCAACACTAGTTGGTTCTACAGCTGTGTTGGATCCTGATGAAGATGGTGAAGCTGTTGATCAAAAAGAATATAGAAGTAATTGGATCTTTGTTGTATCTAACTGCTTCTAGGCCAGACATACAATTTGCTATGTGTTTGTGTGCACGCTTTCAAGCTTCTCCTCGTGCTTCACATCGTCAAGCGGTCAAGCGAATAATGAGGTATTTGAATCATACACTTGAGTTTGAAATTTAATATTCTACTTCATCTTCTATATGCTTAAGTGGATATTTCGATGCTGATTTTGGTGGTTGTAGAATTGATAGGAAAAGTACTAGTGGAACATGTCATTTTCTTGGTACATCATTGATTGCATGGTCTTCTAGGAAACAATCTAGTGTTGCTCAATCAACTGCTGAAACTGAATATGTTGCTGCTGCTAGTTGTTGTTCACAGATTCTTTGGCTTTTATCTACTTTGAAAGATTATAGTCTTACTTTTGAGAAAGTACCTCTCTTTTGTGATAATACTAGTGCTATTAACATTGCTAAGAATCCTGTTCAACACTCACGCACAAAGCACATTGATATTCGCTTTCACTTTTTGAGGGATCATGTTGAGAAGGGAGATGTTGAATTGTAGTTTTTGGACACAAAGTTGCAACTTGCTGATATTTTCACTAAACCTTTGGATTCTAATCGATTTGCTTTTCTTCGTGGTGAATTGGGAATAATTCATCCTTTTGGCATGTTTTGAGGGGGAGTTTGTACCTCATGGTTTTATCAAGCAATAATATGACAATGAGAAAAATTGAGAAAAGAGAGCATTGTTTATGCATATGGTATTTTCTTGTGCATGCTAGCAATACTTTGAAGGTTTATTTGTCTCTAGCATAGCTTGTATGTATTCTAGTCTTTTCATGAGATTTAGATTTTGCTTTTAAGGGAGATGATGCATGACACTTAAATTCTATTTGAGTTAAGTAAATATGCAATGTTGATGCTAGCATATGGTTTGATTTTTCAATGCTCTATATATATGCTTTATTGAATTGTTATTCCTCAAATAGCTTTAATTGCTCATTGTGAAAAGAGAATAAAAAATATGAAAAAAAAGAATACCGAATCCTTGGAAACAGTCTTGACGACAAGGACGTATTCGATGTGAGCAAAATAATGGGTGCCGAATCTCTGGAAACAGTCTTGACGACACGGACGTACCCGGAATAAAAGAAAAAATATGAGCAAAAAGGCTCAAGAAAAGAAAAGGTTAAAAAAATTCTCTTGATTATTTTGTACTAAAGGTTATTTGGGAAAGAGTGATAAATGCAATAAGTATATGTGTTTAGTGTTTATTCTTCAACCTATGTGCTTGTTCAGATGTTGCATTATAAATCGTATGAAATCATGAATTTTGATTGTTGATTCAAGCTTGATTGTAAAATCTTTGGTTCATGGTTACACTTTAATGTATGCTTGTTATATTATAGACGGGTTTATCTTTTTTTTTGTTGCAACACATGACTTGATTATCTATATGTATGCTAAGCTCTTATACATTAATGAACATAATTCCTATGCTTGATGAAATCATTGTCAAAAGGGAGAGAAATAATATGAAATTTTTTTGGAATTTTGGAGAAGCAAGGTGTATTTTCGGAGTTGTTGAGAAGAGCATGTTTTTGGTTCATGAGGGAATTTCTTTCTTTTCAAAAGTGAGAGAAGTTTTCTTTTCGATTTTTTATCACGATGTGTACGTTTGTACGAAGTGTGCTTTTTACCACTTTTGTTTTACTTTTCCAAACACCAAAACATTTTTTGATGGGTTTGCCAATGTGTTCATCAAGGGGGAGATTGTAATATTATTCTGTGATGAACAATTGGCATTGTAGATTATTGGTTTTGTTATTTGAAATTTATTCACGAAGTGGTTTTGGAGATGATTGGATTTCACAGGTGAATCTAAAGGATACTGCTGTCATTTTATGTGACCGGTCAGACCGGGCAGGTGTTGCCGGTCAGACCGGCGGTATGCGCGCGGTCTGACCGGCCGACTCTGTGTCGGTTTCGGTTTCGGGTTGTTTGTTTGGATATCCGTGATTGTTTCATGATTTTGGCTTCTAGATGGATACTATACGTATGTAATACTGTTGTTTGCTACTAATGAGTCAAGTTGGAGATAGCTTGGTCTCGGAATATGGTTTCTTTGTTTATTTCATGTGTAGGTGACTCGATGCCTCGGGAGAGTATTTGCGGTGATGGACCGGGAGTCGGCTTGGGGATAAGACGACGTCCATGGTGGTCAGAGATCATGCGGGATACTTAGGCTAGAGTTGATGCACGTGGTTGATGGAGATTCCATATGGCATACGATGGAGGTATTGTGTGTGTATGAGATGTAGAGTCGAATTTGGAAGGAGTCCAAATTTTGTACATTTGGTAATGTAAAGTTTGTTTCTTATACTAGAGGGTTTCCTAAGGTGTTTAGGACTTCTAGTATGAGTTTGGTTCGTGGCTTTAGGTTGCCTACCTCGGGTATAAATAGTGGGGGAGCGTGAGGCTTCCCGGTATCGCTTTTGAGAGCAATTGAGTTGAGTTTTGAGTTAGGGTTTCGAGTTTAGTCGAAATTTTTGTAAGAAGTGTTGTTGGTGCACTTTGTAAACACAGATAGAATCAATAAAGTCGTCATCTACTTTAATAGCTCTTCGATTTGTATTTCACCGGGTTTCGGCGGTCTAACCGGCGATATACCGGCGGTCAGACCGGCGGCAAGCGGCGGTCAGACCGGCGGCATAAGAGCGGTCAGACCGGCAGCGTCTTCAGGCAACGGCAGCTGATCTGGCGGTCAGACCGGAGTTCCAATCTCCGTCAGACCGGTGGCTTCCAGGCGGTCAGACCGGCACGACTACTTCGGTCAGACCGCGATCCATCGAATTCGAGGGTAACTTTTATTTCTGCTGAAAGTTTTCGGTTTTTGGGTATACCAACCATTCACCCCCCTCTGGTTGGCTTAGTTATTGTGATTCGATCCTACAAATATCCACAAAGCATCAACACAGAGAAAACATCCCAAGCCATCAACATCCCCAAAGCATCCCGAGCACCATATCCAAGAACATATTATTCATCAACATCCACATACCATCATCCATTCGTTGAACAACACAGAGACATCAAACATGCACCAAATCAGCATCCAAGAACTGAAATACACACAGATCTGGAAAGAAGAGAACGAAACCGATGAGGAGGACGCACAGATCTGAGCGACCGGCGAGCCATCTTTGGGAGATCTTCTACCGCACCATTGTGGAGGCCGCCCGCACGCGCCCCGCCACCGGTGAGGCCACCAGCCAGCCACCGATCCCTACCAGAGGGCCGCCCACCACCAACCGGGCCCCGCGGAGGGGAGGCCGCACCTCACCACCATGGAGGCTTCATACGGTTGAAGGGAGGCTGCCAACGCTCATCGCCGTGGAGACCACCCACCGTCTGCGAGCCTCCTCCACCGCTGCCGCCACCGGCAGTAGTGCCACCACCGCTGATCTGGAGGGGGGATGCAGAGGAGGAGGGGGAGGGGGAGGGGGGCCGGGGATGTGAGAGAGAGAGAGCGAGAGAGGTCAGAGAGAGTGAGAGGGAGAGCGAAGGGGGTAGCAGGGTGAGAGCGAAGGGATAAGAACGATCTGACTCGAGCTAAAAAAAACCTCCATCCATCGGGTGGCTTGGCTTGGCTGGGTTATATTAGTACCTTCTTTTTACAAAACCAGCACCTCTAATATATTATAGATGTCGTTTATAATAAACCAACACCTATATTATATTATAGGTGCCGGTTCTTTTTAAAAAACCAGTTTTTCTTTAGAGCCGGCACCTATAGTTGTTTAAAGTTGACGGTTCTCTTTTTTTTTATACGTGGAGGTTGAAAAAGGTTAATAGGTGCTGGTTTTAAATAAACCGGCACCTATAAGCCGGTCCCTTTGAGAGTTTTTGTAGTAGTGTGTCTCTCATATCTATAGCATTAAAGGATATCCTAGCTGGCCTGCGAAGTCTAGGACACACCGGCGAATGTTCATCCTGACCAGGTCCCTCCAAGGTGTTTGTTTGGTAGCATCAACCACTTTCTGCCCTCCGAGGTGTTTGTTTGGTAGCATCAACCACTTTCTGCGACGGAGTGTCTCCGGGTGCTACTACGGTTGCACATAACATGTTCGAGATGTTGTGGGCACGATTTGGTGCCAACACAATTTTTTGGTGACTCCGGTGGGGATGATTTTTTTTGCTATAGCTAAAACACTAGTTCTCCACAACGGGCTCTCACACCGATCTTGATCAAGACAACATCATGAACACAAATTATAGACAGTTGCTGAAAGCTTGTCAGTAGGAACTTGAAGCTCACTTTGAAGAATTGTGGCGAAAGATGGCTTCATACTAACGGAAAATGAGGCAAGGCATCATCAAGCAAGAAAATATCATAGTGCCCGTCGAGGACAAATCAAAAAGTTAACAGCTGACTCTAGCAATGTCCCTGTTCTTGCATTTAATATTGCTCAAATAGTAGATGGTGTTGTTATAGCTAGTTTAAAGAATCAGTTTACTTCTTTTTTAGTACCTTTGAGAAAACCCTTGATGCTCACATGAGTGAATTTGAGAATCAGCTAAGTAGCCGGTTCTTAGGTGGTGCGTCTACTTCATATCATAGCGAACATACGCATGGTATTCCATCGGATTTTCATATACCAAATTTTCATGTACAACACGGTTGGCCAATAAAAAAAATACCTACAATTCCCTCGAGACAATAGGTCCCAGATTTACTCCCGCGGCACACTATTCTAGTCCAACTGGTGTGTTACTGCCAGTCAGACCGGTAGCATTAGCTGGTCCGACTGGTTAATACCGCCGGTCCAACCGGAGGTAGTAGCCGATCAGACTAGACAATGAACCGCGGTTAGAACTTTAGTCTAGAGTCCGAGTCCAATATAGGTATTTCTCGTATTTCCTTATTTTAGACCCGGGATTTCTCGAGTCCTAATTAATTTCTAAGCCTAATAGGATGTGGGAAAGACCTTGGAGAGCAAGTCCACCCCTCCAATAAATATAGGTGGACGAAGACCAATTAAAACAACTAATCAATCATCAAAATCAATTTATTACCCCTATGCTCTATATTCCACATATCTCCCTCCTTCTTGCGATCTATCCCAAAGTCTATTATCCTCCTATCCCTTAATTGCTTGTCATTTCTCGTGTCTATGGTATTAGAGAACGTCCTAACTGACCTGCCGATCTAGGACAAACCGGCACAAGTTCATTTTGACAGGGTCCCTCCCGAGTGTTTAGTTGGTGGCATGTATCACTCTCTGTGACGGTGCGCCTTTGGGTGTCACTGTGGGATGCACATACATGCTTAAGGTGTGGCGGTGTGATTAGTGCCAACAAATCGCAATAGTATTAGAGTATATGGTAGTTAGAGTCATATTAGGATATGATTGATTTGTGTGAACTCCTTCCATATCTATATTCCTTCCTTATCTTCTCCCCATGTACTCCTATATATACCGGTTCCCTGAGGCTCAATACAATTGTCCCACCTTACGCAGTATACCTCTCCTCCTATACTATCCAACATGGTATCAGAGCGGGTGATCTATGGCCGCCGCTGCTCACGCTTCCGTAACATGGTATCAGAGTGGGTGATCTAGGGCCGCCGATGCTCATACTTCCGCTCCTCGCCCTTTGGAGGGTTTCGATCTCCCGGGGCCGGCCACCCGTTTCTTTTTTTCCGCTCGTCGAGTCTTCGCCGCCTACCTCCCCGGAGGAGTCAATCTCCGGGCTGCGGCGTGGCCTATCCGTCGTCGTCTTCACGTCATCATGCAGCAGTAGCAGATCGCATCTACCCTCTCGCCGGATGCCGGCTTCGGCGCCCTCCACTGGCCGGTCGCCGCCCGTCGATCTCCATCACCACCTGGTGGCTCTCCGTCACCGTCCCCTGCGCCCCCAGGTTCCTCGCCGGCGCTGAGGGTCTTCGCCGCCCGGATTCCTCGCCGATCTGGTGGACTGCCGCCCGGAGCAAGGGAGCCCTCGTCTCCACGGCCGGTCGCCGCTGCTTCCCCTGGTTGGATGCCGCCGGCCGCCGGCGTCACGTACCCCGTCCCCGCCTGGACGGTCGCGGCCGTCTGGTCCCGATCCTGTCGGGCTCTCTCCTCGCCGGCCGAGTCACCATCACCGCGCCGCCCCGACGGCCTCAGCCTCAGCCCTGTCGTAGCGCCGACTGACCAGCCGGCCTTGGTCTCTCTGCTCTTCTTGCTATCTCCTCTCGGTCTGTCTGCACATGTTGTGTGTGTGGATGGATAATTTGGGGAAGGTGATTACTGATTAGGCTGTGGTCAGACGAAGGTTCTCGTTGGCTAGGTAAGGGCAGTCCCAACCATATGGCATCAACTATATCGCCATGTAGGGTTTTTAATTTATATAGCACTATATTAATTAAGAGAGAGAGAGTGAAGAGAGGAAGAAACTGGGTCTCATGCAAGACACTATCAAGTTTTGTATTGGGAGAGTTTTGCATTGGGAGAGTGTCTTCATAATAGATGAAGAATAAATATGATTAGTAGAGAAGAGAGATAATGATGTATTTATTAATTGCCCACTTAAGTGTTCACGCTGCTCACGCTTGGACTACGGGGGCTATTAGAGTATATGGTAGTTAGAGTCATATTAGGATATGATTGATTTGTGTGGACTCCTTATATATCTGTATTCCTTCCTTATCTTCTTCCCATGTACTCCTATATATACCGGTCCCCTGAGTCTCAATACAATTATCCCACGTTGCGCAGTATACCTCTCCTCCTATTCTATCCAATAAAATAGGGTCGCTAAGCCTAAGATAGCCTAATGCGTTGCTCAGCACCCTCGCCAATTGCGTTAGAGGCAAAGGCATCGCTACATAGACAAAGTGCTTTGGGCAGGAAAAATGCAACGCCGGAGTTGAGCCGCCAAGTCCAGTCGCGCAGCCCGTGCGGCCCTAATGTTTGAGACCCAATTCTCCACCCAATCTGATTGCAACGGTAAACAATATAGAATTAAGTGTTTGTGGAAAAGGAGAAGAGACGAGGTAATACAATGTTTCGGAAACTTTAATAATAAACTAGAGCTGGAGGTAGAAGGGAGATAGGGGGAGTGGAAGAAGATCATCACACCGGGACGCCACCACAGCACCACTGTTCGCTGCCTTGGCCGATTGATCGATCCTTCGATGGATGCAGGTGCTTGCTGTTGTTGCTGATAGATATGCTGCAATTTGTGCTTGCTTGGGCCTGGGTTGGAACGTGTGGCTAACTCAGCCCGGCCATCTGCAGCCCAACCGTGCTCCTGACTGCAACTTCGTCACGTCATCGCCTCTGCTTTTCTACTCTGAATCTGAATCCCTTCTTTG
Source organism: Oryza meridionalis (assembly GCA_000338895.3). Classification (NCBI taxonomy): domain Eukaryota; kingdom Viridiplantae; phylum Streptophyta; class Magnoliopsida; order Poales; family Poaceae; genus Oryza; species Oryza meridionalis. The sequence goes on from ALNW03000001.1 coordinate 74,380, forward strand.
TGTAGGCCACCCTAGGCATCCAGCTCTGCTTTTGAAGTTTTTATAACTAAAGTTGTCACGAAATCTGAATATTACACTATGGATTCCTGTGTCTCCATGAAATGATTATAAAAATGCTACGATTATTATACTCTATGCGTTCATGTTCCTTGCTTATATCGCTAAAATGGCTGATATGCTGCTCTGCTAGTGGCTGTTTTCAGTGGATTATTCTATCACTTGATGGTCTTGTTTCTTTGTGCAGCACAAATGTCAACTGCAGCTTCAGGACTCAGAGGCCACCTATAATCATCCCATGGAAGAAGATCATAAATGGAGGCCAAATTCAAAGGATCCCAGCTGATAAGATAGCTACTGGACTGTTATTGGCAATCAAGAGTTCGTGACAGATGATACCCAACGAGTCAACCTCCTATAAAAATGCTCCGCATGTGTTCTATTCCAAACTGATAATTCGGATGTCATCTCAAAATATATATGTCATTAAATTAAAATTGTATATACTATACTGCGAATCCAGAAAAACACATCTAAAGGTTCGTCACACATACAGGGAAGTGATTATTTTCCTGGACACAGTGCTAGAACTCTCTTATCAAACACACTAGGCGGTCGAATCATGCATATACAGACAACTGGAGGGTGAAATTGTCTTAGAAATCATTTCACCTTGAGAGATCTGCTGTGCGTGCGTCGACAACACAAGCAATCAACACCAGAATCTTTTTCTGACATAATTAAGATGATACATACTCCACACTGAATTAATGGAAAGATCACAGGATCACCAACAACCAAAACTAGAATTAAGCAGATGTATAGGCACAAACAGAACCTATGACGACAAACTGGTATGGTATCTGAACGATCGAGTTGAGACTTGAGACGAGATCAATAATTATTAGGAGGCGTATGTAGAGCTTTTGCTAGAGGAGACGGCGTGCCTTCTGATTGATAGCGGCGAAACTGGACCATCAGCGGCGCATCCAGCAATGTCTTGTACACCAGCAAAAACAGCAGCAACGAAAGTAGCAAGCCGATCGCTATCAGAGGCCAAGGGCTGTTGCTGTTGCTCCTATCTTGATCTGTGTTTTTCTCCTGCGAGCTCAAGATTTGCGGGAATCGTGTGAAAAAAAATATTTATACAATAATGCAGAAAGAAACGAGAAAAGAGAAGGGAATAAGATGAGAAATTCAGAGGCCGGGAAGAGTAAAATCTGACCTTATTCTTTTGTTTCCGGGGATTTGTTATGGGCAGAATCTGCGAGTGCTGCAAACCACTTGTGATCAGACCGGTAGTATAGTATAGTTTTGTTTCTTTTTTTTTCTTCAGATAATAATGGAAGTAAAATTCCTGGCCTTTTGTAGCGTAGCTAAGCAGCTACTGAACCGAACGACGGAAGAAGAAGAGAGATCTTATATCTTACCCGGCCGAGGTTATTGATCCATTCCATGATATTCTGCTAATTGGAGGGGAACGATGCAATCAAGTAATCAACCTGCCAGCCTGCAGGGGGATACACTGCAGTCTGCAGGCACAGACGCCTCCCCTCTCTGCGCCCTCTTACCTGCGTCTCTATTTATGCTGCCCTGCTTGCTTAGCTACTGACCGCACGCCACTAACGCCGTTGGATTTAGGATACGTGCTTCCTCCCTCCCTCCGTCCACAAGTATAAAAACTTTACATACTTTTGAAGAGATTATTAAAAAGTAGCTGGGGTGCCCGTGCAATTACGCGAATAGCACCTAAACAAAATCATATATTTTTCAGTATATTTTACTTTAGATTTATTAAATATCTATCCCCGTATTTCTAATTATATACACCAGCTGCTACCCCTTACTTCTGTCATATCCTTTCTTATTTGCTTGCTCGGTCTACCACTATTTCTATTCTTCTTGAAACCTTTAAAATTTGGATCTTATAGGTTTTTGAGTTTATTATCTCGTTGGGTTTCGTTTTTATAATTTCTAGAAGTACCATCAAACGCTGTCATTATACTCCTCTACGGCCCGTCCACTGTCTTTTCTCTTTATTGTCATTGCGATTTTACAAATTGAACATAATTATCGTCCGGGTTCATTTTTTACTTTCTATAAGTCCTGCCAAACCGTCAGCGGCTTTACCATTGTACTCCTTTATCACTCGCCCGCTGCCTCCCTTCTTTATTGTCATTGAGATTTTAAAATTAAACATGATTATCATTGTGTTTTTTTACTTTTTAGAAATTCTGAACCTTTAAAAATTGGATCTTATATTTTTTAGAGTTTATTGTCTTGTTGGGTTTCATTTTTTTATAATTTTTAGAAGTCCCGTCAAACGATGCCATTATACTCCTCTACAGCCTATCCGCAGCCTATTCTTTATTGTCATTGGGATTCTAAAAATCGAACATAACTATTGTTGGAATTCATTTTTTATTTTCTAGAAGTCCCGCCAACCATCGGCGGCTCTGCAACTGTACTCCTATACACCCTACACGCTGCTTCTCCTTTTTAGTGTCATTGAGATTTTAAAAATCAAGTATGATTATCAATGGGGTTTATTTTTTTTACTTTCTAAAAGACCCGGTAACTGCCTTACCCGTTTGCTTCACGGCCTGCCTTCTGTCCCTCATTTTAATCATCATTAGGATTCTATTTGGTGTTTTACTGACAGTTTTTATATGTCGTATCAACCGCCACCACTCTACTCTTTTATAAACACGTTACTTAATTTATCTCGTCATGTGTTTTAGATAGTCTTTTTTTTTCAATAGTCTTCATTTTTTATCTGTTATTTATAAATTGTATTCCTAACTGAAATCTTTTTCCTTTTTCTAATTTCATAATTTATTTTTTTTCAAATTTTAATTAATACTTATAGTGTTCTTTTAATATATTTTTTTTTGAATTTCAGTTGTTTCAAAATTGTATTCCTACTTGAACTCTCTTTTAGTTTTTCTAATTTTGGATATTATTTTATTTTTTATTCTAAATTTTAATTAATCTTGTATTGGGTTCTTATATGGATTCTTCTTTCAATATTGCTTATTTTTAATTCCGAATTTCAGTTGATTTTAAATTGTATTCTTACTTGAACTCTTCTTTTCTTTTTGCTAATTTTAGATTTTATTTTTATTTTTATTCCGAATATTAACTAATCTAGTATTGGGTTCTTATATGTACTCTTCTCTCAATATTCCTTATTTTTAATTCCGAATTTCAGTTAATTTTTAAATTATATTCCTACTTAGACTCTCTTTTTTATTTTCTAATTTCGGATTTTTATTTTATTTTTATTTTGAATTTCGATTAATCTCGTATTGGGTTCTTATATGGACACTTCTTTCAATATTGCTTATTTTTAATTCCGAATTTCAGCTATTTTTGAATTGTATTTCTACTTGGACTCTCCTTTTCTTTTTCTCCGATTAATGTGGGAATTTCTAGCCCACATAGCGAACGTGGTGCCTCCTTTCAAAGCTGTTTTAATAATATAATAGATAGATTAATAATAAGAAGAAAAGGGTATGATGCCCCTTATTAAACTATTAAACGAGATTTGATGAAGAGGGCGAGTGCTTAAAAGTTACATGTCGTGATCTTGAGACAATGGTTATGCAACTGTTTACGAATTTTGGATGGAGATTCACAAACATAATTCAATAATTGTGTAATCCTTATCTTGGGTTGGTAGTCTTTAGTTTTAGGTTGCTTTTTTCTTAATGGTTGGTGTCTTCTTTTTTTTTGTGAACCTTTTTATTTTTATATGTTATGTTGTAATAATTGGTTGTAGCTCGTTGAGCAAAAGCCGGGATATCCTATTCCATTATCTAAAAAATTAAACGAGATTTGATAAGAGGCGAGAGGATTGTTGGGGTAAGAAGTGAAAGAAATTTAAACGGCATTTAGCATCTAACCTCAACGCCGTGGAGGCTGGCGTTAAGGACACAGTTCATTTTTTTTAATAATTTTTGGGCATGGTTCAATCTCGAAATACTTCTTCCGTCCCAACTATAATAAGTTTTAGCCCCCTAGTCCTACTACTAAGAAGATGGGTAGAAAGACTTATTTGTCTTTTTGGGGTAGGTGAGGTATAGGTCTGGACAATAATAAAGACACGAGATGGTTGGAGTGGTATAGATAGTTTAGTGGTAAAATCACCTATTACCATTATTACAAACAAATTTTAAATTATAAGTTGTTGTATTTAGGATGGAGAGAATAAGTTTTTTCATTATTCAGATTGTCAATTTTTTGGTGAATCAGGCAAAGTTGTTGCAATTACATATATTCACTTCTAGGTTGTTACATTTTTCCGTAAATATTCGGCGAAGTAGTTCGAAATCTCTCATATTTATGAAAGAGATAAGTGAATGGGATAATCTCTAAACTTATGTGGGTGTTTCATCGAGGTCTATGAGTGTCTAAACTTATCTTGGGTGTCATACAGATTCAAACGGGCTCCAACCCACTTCGGATAATGACGTGACATACCATAGTGATGCAGTGTCAGCGGGACCCACATGTCAGTCACATAAAAAAGCAAAATAAAAAAATATCGTTTCTCCTCCCCCCCCTAATCTATTGGTGCGTTCTAGTAGGTTATGCAAATAAATTCGAATCCTTGTGAATTTATTAGCTTAGCAAAATTTTATCAAAAATAAATAAATTTGATATTTTTCTAAATTTTTTGAAGATTTTGAAAGTTTGGTGCCTGAAATGAGGCATGTCAATTCGAGAGAGAAGAAAATATGTTTTTAAATATTTTTTTATGTGACAAACATGTGGAACCTATTGATATGTACGCGTCAACATGACATGCCACGATAGCACATGGAGCGGGTTAGAATCCGTTTAGACCTATATGATACCTAGAACAAGTTCAAGGTCTCGAAAATATATTTCGAGAGTTCAGTACCCTGAATGACACAATCCCATAAGTTGAAAGACAGCTAGTTTACTCCACTTTTCCCTAATATTTAAGGAGAGAGAGAGAGTACAATCCGTTAAGTTGGTAATGAATATGCGCGCGAAATAATAAGGTAGAATTAGTAAAGATGTATTAGAGTATACTTTTATATGTCAAAAAAGTATTACTTAAAAACAGAAATATGATAAAAATGAGAATTACATTAATTCATAATTAATTATGAAGTATTATTTGAGAATTGCCCCATTTGCATTTCATATATAGGAGCTGGAATTTCAAGTTAATAAATTATATATATAACTAACGAATTCAGTCATCACCGCGATTAAAATTTCTACTTGCAATTATGCAAATAGCAATAACTCAGTACCCCCTCTATCCCATAATATAATGCATGATCAAACTTGGCACAGTCTCCAAAACTAGTCTTTATCTTATAATTTCTCATATATTATAAGGTTTGTAGGAACAAAATTATAACCATATGAAAGAAAATTCATATGTCAATCCAATGATATAGTTTTTAGCAAGTAAAATTAAATATATATTGTACTAAATGTTGGTCAAAATGTTTTGAAGGTGGAATCTTCAAATGCGCGGGCGTTTTATATTTTGGGATGGAGGGAGTATTTGTATAATGGTAATTAATAATTAGAGGCGCTCCCCAAGCAGCCCCTTCCTAAACTGTTGGAGAAATAAACCACCCACTTAATTAACTAGTGCATACCTCACACGTTGTAGCAGGGAATGTAGAAATATCTCAAAATTTACTTGAAGTTAACAATGCGTAAACCGTATGCTCTTAATGTCTAAATGGATAACATTTTGAGCTCCATAGTAATGGATATAAAATTGCAATTGTATATAGAACCTGGATGGTTATGTGTGTATCAAGCATGAGATGAATCCGATGGCTATCAATTTTCTAGGTGTCATTGTTTGATGTACTAAATTTTATAACAATAACAATACTCAATGGACTGTAAGTGTATATGGCATATAGACGGTTGAGATGAAAGCATGAGGTGGATCCAAAAGCTACTATTTTCTAGATGATGTGGCTCAATGCATGTCGGGTTTTTGTTTCCAACTAGATAGGATATATAGGTAAGATACCTAAATGATTCATATTTTTTCTATGGTAGTTAATTTTAGGTGTTATAGATCAAATGCACATTAAGCTTTAGAGCAATTAATAACTACCCTTAGTGGATTGTAAATGTATATAATAAATGGATGATTAAGATAAAAGCATGAGAGGTATCCAAAGGCTACTATTTTTTAATTATATGGCTCAATGCATGTGTAGCTTTTCGTTCCAACTATATGAGATACATGCTCCCTCCGTCCCAAAAAACCCAACCTCGTACTAGGATGGGACACATCCTAGTACAACGAATCTGGACTCGTTGTATTAGGATGTGTCACATCCTAGTACTAGGTTGGGTTTTTTTGTGACGGAGGGAGTAGATTATAAGAGAAAATAGACAAAATCTCTTGTATACCCCTGAAATTTTAGCTAATCTCTTCTATGTTTCTGAATTTTACTTATTTCCTTGTATACCCCTAAAATTTAATTTTGATCCCTTCCATACCCATCCCGTCAGTTGACCATTTAATTTATATAAAAATGACCATTTTACCCTTTGGATGAACATAGAAGTTTATGAATTATATTATTAAAAATGTATAAGTTTATCGTATGACACTATTATAATTATGTGTTTGTTGTGCCATGCATTATTTATCATCAAATCTATTTGTAGTTAATGAATAAATAATGTATATATTTTAAAAAATCATAAAAAATGAGGAGCATTCATACAAAGATAGGACTACCAATGCTCACAATATTTTTTATGAATGCTCCCGATCACCTATTAAAATTTCAAACAAATATTTTAAATTATTACATTTGTTCTATATTCAAAATTTTCTACACTAATTATTTAGTCTCATTAGTTTTATAAAATGCACATACAGTATACTCAAACAAAATTTTCAATCATTTTTCAATCTTATATTCAAACCTAAAGCATTAAGGGCAAAAAAGACATTTACAACCAAACGTAATAGTGAAATGAAGAAAAATGTAATGGTAGGGGTATGGAAGGGATCAAGTTGAAATTTCAGGAGTATAGAAGGGATCGGGTAAATTTCAGGGGTATGAAATTCCTATGGAATGGACAATCTTGCCTTGAGTGAGTTTTCAGGGTACATAGGAAATTAATTTTTAGTTTTATGGGCCAGACTATGCTCTTGTTGAACAGACCAATTAGTTGCTTCGTATAAACATAAGTGCTTGGTTGGTTCTCTACTCTAATAAAATTCCGCACTCTCTATCCATAAATATAAACATTTAAATTTTGTTCAAAAATATAAATATTTTAGGGCCCCTTTGATTTGGAGAAAAAAATAGGAATTTTGAAGGATTATAATCCTATAGAAAAATTTCCTATGAAGCGCTTGAAACAAAAGATTGAATCATATTCAATCCTTTAAAATTCTTATAGAATGGATAATCCTATAAAGATTTTGGAGGAAATTTAGCAAGAACTTCTATCTCTTGGTAACTTTTCTTTGAGTCTATCTCTCTCATCCAATTTCTGTTTTTTTTTCCCGCGGTTCAATCAAATGGTCATTCCTGTCTTTTTCCTGCGTTTTACAATTTTCTGTTTTACACTTACAGTTTTATCAAAATGCAACATTTTTCCTATTCCTACGTTTTCTTAATCCTGCGATTCAAAGGGGGCCCTTAGAGTATTACTTGTCTCATAAACCGTAACTAATTTTCTTTTCATATTATCTTCCAAAGTCTTTCCCGCCTAACCTTGAAATCTTTTAATTAGAAATTCTTAAAATTTCCGTGATGGATGGAATACACATCACGGGTATTTCCGAATTTTTTATACAGTTGTGACCGGGACATGATTGTTTGGATCTGAGGGTCCAGATTGATCACACATACAACCTCCCCCTCCCCTTCTCTGCTCTGAATACCGACTGATTCAACCAAGGTACTATGTGAAATCAACTGATGGTTCTACTAGCTCTGTAAGATCATTTCCAACCCAAGACATAATTTTCATAAATTCCACATCATCAAAAAAACTAATACTAGACACTACTCTTTCAATACAAACACCATTATTCCATACTTGAATTTAATGGTACTTATCTCACATAATATCTTAAATGTTGTATAGAAACCATATCTCATGTAAGATATGGTTTCCTTCTCTTTCCTCATTTATTCACTTGGCATATCATTTTTTATTTTAGGTGGCAGCTTATTTAATGTTATGAATATTATTCTAATCATTGGGCTGAGAATGGCCTAATGTTAAACATGCAAGTAGTTATGCAAGTAGTTAATGATTGACTTAATTTGTTAATTGCTCGGTGTTTGGTCCTACCACTAATCTCACTCTATCTTGTTTTCTTGGAAGACTAACTGATGTCACCCTTTCTCGTCTAGTCAATGTATGTTTAATCAGAGCAGAGCTCGCGATGCACCTAAATTGTTAAAGCCTATCTATCTCCCCCTAGAACATGGTCAGAATATTTTATAATTTTAGATTACAGTATATACACAAATGTCATACATATTTTTATAGATTTGATGAGAACTGCCTGCATCTCGATCTACTCGTCGATGATCGTCTTCTTTTGTAAAGTGAAACATCAAACCAACTTCCAGAGTCGTGATATATGTTCCATAAGCCGTGCTTGATCCTTCCGGTTGTATAATTCTTATCAGTGGTGGATCTAGAAAATCGGTTTCATACTAATTATACTTATATTATGATATTATAATATATGGATAAACAATTTTGCTATAGATTTTGCCGATAGTTGTCGTTGTCGCCAGACACCAGCCCTTATATATACTATAGATCCACCCCGATTTTTGTAGTTTTAGACAAAGTTATTAAAATTAAACTTTTATAACCTCAACTATCAATAAAAAAATATTTATTTTAAAGACACTAGAACAACATATCAAAATTTTGTAATACCTTTTCTTTCTAACAACATATAAAAATTACTAATGCTGCATTGTTATCTGCCCTAGCAATTTTTTTTGGAGGAGCACCATATCAAAATTCCGTAATACCACTTTGGTCCAAGTTTTGGTACTGTTGAGATGGGGATTAATTGTTTCGATCAAAGAGCTTATACTCATAAGCACACAGCTTCCCTCCCCTGCACGCCGATCTAATCAAGAAGGGTTACCAATTTACCATGTGAAATTAATCAACTGGACAAGTACAAAGGTAAAGACCTGTGTGGTCTCTATATTAATTAGAGACTATCACGTTACTATAGTTAAAAAAATATGGTCTCTAACCATTAATATACCAAAATACTTTCTTTATTAGACTCAATGCAACGAAAAATTTTCTAATAAATGCTAAGAGTCGACTCTATGCCGTTGTCATGCGTAGCAGCCATCTTTCTCTTTCCTTCTTCCTCTCTCTTCAACGTCACCAAATATACTTGCATGACAATGAAGAGAGACCACTAATAAAGACCCTTGTAAGGGCATGTACAAAGGTAGAGTCAGATATGAGCTCTACGTTATCTAGAGACGAGCATCCTACAACAGTTAGAGACAATATGGTCTCTAATCATTAATGTATCAAAATACCTTTTCTTACTTTTCTTTCCTTTCTTTCACCACCATGTAACAAAATTTGATCTAATAAATGCTAAGAGTCGACTCTGAGCCGTTGTCATGTATAACAACCATACTCATTTCTCTTTCTTCCATGTCATCAAATTTACTTGTATGGCAATAGAGAGAGACCACTAATGAAGACCGTTGTACATGCCCTAATATGAGCTCTCTATATTAATTAATGTCATCAGGGACTATCCTCCTACAATAGTAGAGACAATAATATTTCTAAATCATTAATGCACTAAATAATTTTTTTGTTATATTTTTTTTCTTTTTTGTCTATCCTCATGCAACAAATTTTCCGTTAATAAATGCCAAGAGTCGACTCTGAGCCGTTGTCATGCGTAGCAACGATGTTTCTCCTTCATTCCCTCTCTTTCTTCCACGCCACCAAATTTATTTGCATGACAACAAAAAAAACACATTATTAAATATCATTGTACATGCTCTAATGATTCTGCTAGCCCTGTAACATTAGACTTGCAAGTAGATTGACTCAATCTTGCTAATGGTCCCATCATGGATCTCTCAGTCTAGCTAGCATGTTTTTCTTGCGAGACTAATCTCACCTTATATAGTCATTGTTTATTCAGGGCCGATGCGATCACGCTGTTGTGCCTAATTGTCAAAGCCTTGGCTTACCTCTCCTAGAACATGGTGAGATTCTATACTTGTAGATTAGAGTATACAATTAATGATGTTAAAGAATGCCATACATATATAAATGCTTCGATCAGAACTGTCTGCATCTCAATTGGATGTTTTCTTTTTCGCCCTTGGATGGGTATCGATCCTTTTATATGCCATTAACACCTATCACTAGAAATTCCAAAATAAGGTAGATCAATTTATAGTATATTGCTCCACTAAAATACAAGCTTAAATTTGACCTCAATAATATGGATGGGAATCCACGTATAGAGCTCTCAGATTTAAACTTGCATACTTATAAAGTGATTTAAAAATTTTAAAAAATTTAGGTCAATTTGTGTGTTTCATACCGAACACTATGGAGCACCAAACAAATTTAATATATATATATATAGTCACGCTACACAGCGCGACACACAGGCTTAGCGCGCTAGGAAACACCGTAGCGCTACTCACAGCGTGCGATCTCCGACTACTCCTATTTTGTCTCTCTTTCCTCTTCCTTTCTGTTTCCGGATTTTCTGCCGCTCCTCCATGCTCTTTCGCATGCACACGTGCTTATGAGATCAGGTACTCCGTTCCGTTCGTGTGTATCCAGTAAAATAATTACTTTCTGGTTAGAGAATGTAAAAAAACACGGTCATCAAAAAAAATATTATCCATGAGTTAAAATATTACTCTTATTCCCAATCAGATCTGAGTAAAAATTACCACCTACCGTAACTTCCCATCTCTAATTTCCTGTAGTTTCCACTTTATTTGTGTCTTCAGTAGATTTGTTAAGTGAAAAAATTACTCCATGTTCTATGTCCACTCTATCAGAGTCTCCATCCAACATCCAACAGGTTTGTCAAGTATTGTACCGATTATTTCGACATGGTTAGGGTCTCCCCTAAACTTATCGAGTAAAAAAAATACTGAGACATTTTCACTTTATCGTTTCCATTGGGCATAGTAAGATTTTTATTGACATAAAAAAAAGACATGGCATAATAATTTTTTAACTCCGCTGGGATGAATCAGGTGAATGTAGTGATCCTGATACACTAATACATGGATTCAGATTGGGTGACATAGGTTAGGTATGTCACAAGGGTGACAGGGTGAATCTCGGTCCTCCAAAACAAATCCAACGGCTGAGATTCGTCCACGTCATCACTAGTAAAAATTTTACTCCCTGTAAAACGTTTACTCCTAAAATTTTACTCCCAGTAAATTTTTTACTCCTGAGTAAATCTACGAGTAAAATTTTTACTCATGATGACGTGGACGAATCTTAGCTGTTGGATTTATTTTGGAGGGCCTAGATTCACCCTATGTCACTTTGTGACATGTCTACCCGATGTCACCCAATCCCAGTCCCTCGATGATCTATATATGCCAACATGATCTATATATACCAATTGAAAGTATGACCTTGCAATCTGGTAGTGAAGGTAGTAATTTATTTATTTTTATCAGTAAATAAATTACTACCTCCATTTTACGGAGACAATGTTCAGGGTTAAATTTTTACTCTGAATAATAAATATATTATATCGAATCATATGACATTGCCAAAAATATAAGAAATAGACCAGCGTTTTGTACATCAGTAAGAAGAGCAAGAACGCCAGCACCACGCCGAGGAAGATGTGTCGGCGAGCCGCCGCTCCGTTCATGGCCTCGCTGCCCGCCGTTGTCGACGTCCGCCGCTGCCTGCGTACCGACCCATCGCGTGGAGGCTGCAATCAGATCATATATATGAATAAGAGGAATGAGATCAAAACAAAAAGCTAGCTAGTGGCGGATCAATCGATGGATGGATTTGCTATATATATGAGTTAGCTAGTTGGGAGGGGAGGAAGAAGAAGAAGCAGAAGCAGAAACCAACCACAGGTCGCGGGGTATTATGAAGTTCGCCCTGCATGTCTCTCAGATCGACTGCCAACAAGAGAAGATGAGTGCTGAATGGAAGCCCGGCCGGGCGCAGGGCCGGAACATTTATGGTGGTGGCTCACACGGTAGTGCACCCACAGTTTAGAGCCCTTCAGCTGTATTTCCTCCGTTTCACAATATAAGTTATTCTAACATTTCACATATTTATAGGGATGTTAATGGATCCAGATAGATATCCAGATAGATATATATATGTCTAGATTCATTAATATCAATATAAATATAAAAAATACTAAAATGACTTACATAGTGAAACGGAGGGATTACATGTTTTTTATTGTGATTCGTGACTAGCTTAGCTACCGCATCCAACTCTTAATTACTTCATTAAAGGCTGGTCAGTGATATGGTATCCTAATCTTTGGTATATATCTTAATTTGTACTACTGGAACACACATAGGTGCATGTGCTACAAGGATTCCCGGCCTGTAGGATTGTGCAGCATGATTTGTTTTTAGAAGTTTGAGGACATGCTTAATTAGGACTGTACAGAACAATTCAATAAAAACCAAACAAGACAAACTTGGCCATGTTTGGAAAAGTTTAAGATTTCTTAGAAGTAGCATGGTGGTAATCAGATTCTAAGAATCTATAAAAGCTAGATTTGACTTTTAGGTCTCATTTAGTAGGACTCCAACTTCTAAATTTAACTTCAGTAGTTATGGAACTGTCTAAACCCAACTCCACATGTCTAGTTCATTTTGTGAGGGCATTCTAGCCAGCTCCACTCTTTTTGATTTAGCTAAAACCGTTTGGTTGAGCTCCAGCTCCAGGAGAGGTGAAGGAGCTAGAGCTATACCAAACGGATCTTTAGTTCATTTTATACATTGTACAACTATGTCTTCTCAGAATCTAAAAGAAAGCTAGATTGTTTGGGAAAGTTTCTGATTCTGAGAAAAACTGCAGTTGGTAGAACCTTTCCCAAACATAGTGAGTTAGGTGCACTATAGAAAACCATGTTTCACAGCCACCTCTTATTTTTCAGTACATACGGAATAAAATAAAACCCACCTAAAAAATTACACTAACAGAAAGTTGGATCATTAACCGTATGTAAAAATCAATTTTTAAATACGATCATATTAAAAGGACCATCTATGAAAATAAAACTATATTTCGACACCTTAGAAGGGCCGCATGTAAAAAATAATTTTCATAGGCGCGTAAAAAACATTTGCCTAATAAGAAAATGACCCCATGACCCAACCCACTCACCCACGTGCCCGCCTATGCCTTTACTCCCATCTCCTCGATCTCCTGCACCCTTTCCTCATCCTCTCCTCCCTCACCTCAACTCCCATTTCCCCTCTCCCTCCACCTTCTCCTTCTTCCCAATCGTCAACAGCACCGTCGTTCCTCTCCGATGGCATCCACAGGTGCACTAGATCATGATCCAAGAACTCCAGGTGAAGGGAAAGAAGGCGGGTAGTGGCGACGAAGGAAATAAATCTGCCAACGGTGGTGCTCGGGAGCTCCAAGAGAAAGGTGGCAACGACAGTGCCCTGTGCGAATGAAGGCAGCTACGTGGAGGAGGCCGATCCGGTGGGGTAGCGGCTCACGAGCTCCTCCAAATCCATGACCGCAACCGTGAGGGGGCATCCACTTCTCGTGACGGTAGAGCAAGGGACACCAGATTCTGTGACGGCGGTGGAAGAGGTTGTCCTATAGCTCTAGATCTAGGATTGGATGGTTGCTCGGGTGCTAGCTTAGATGACGGTGGCGATGATGTCTCAGGGTAAAGAGCAGGTCTGGCAAGGAGCTCATGGTGAAAATAGGGGCGATGACGGCTGGTTTTTTTTTTTTGGTGATTTCCAATTGTTTTTGTGCCCAAATAAGGTTTTCAGAGGAGGACCTCCTAGCCTACCGCGTGAGAAAATCATTTTTCAGAGGTGGGTGTGGAACCGCCTGCAAACATTGTCCATTTACCCACCTATGAAAACTCATTTTGATCACCTGCATTCCTAATTTCGTAGTAGTGGCATTATAAGTTTAATTATCAGCCTGCATTCGTTAATTAGTATTTATTTCGTAAGCCATATGGATATAAAGAGGTGGTAAAGTTGATCTATATTATGTACAGTTAGTTAATGGCATGGCAAAAGAGAGAAAGAAAAAAAGATGCATAAGATATTCCACTTTTTGTACAAGCATTTGTATATTATGGTATCAGACAAACAGATCATGCTAGCTAGTATGTAGTTTTAAGAACCTCTTTCTAAATATACTCATATCAAAGGGTTGTACCTGGCAACATATTTACAGGTATAGGGATCGCTAGCTGGTACTAAGTTATACGTGAGATTATAATAAAAAAAAGGATACAATAATTTTTATACAGGTTTGGCCCCTTTGCTTATGGGTAGTCCTACTACTGTTGGCTGAAGCCGGTGTTATCATTATATATCAATATCTCACGAGTACAATATTGAGGATGACATAATATATATAGGCTCTATCAGCCTAGCTAACGGCGTAAAGCTCTCATATATGGTCAATGGCTAGTGATAATCCACTTCCTCAAATAAGAATTCGACGATATTGGAGGTAGCTATAGATCTCTCTTGTTAACATTTATGACTCCATATTAGACTTGTCTAGGCTTGCCTTCACTTATGTTGGCATATGTGGTCTATCTTTGGATTGTCCTCTCTCCTCCTGGGAGGTATTGTATTTATTCCCTCGAGTATTTATTTGTCCAAATAGAACTAAAGAAATAGGTATGAATACGATCTGAGTAGATCTTGTAGTGTCTTAGTAGCTAGTACTCTATCTCATTTTGTTTATTCAGAACACTTTCCATATGTGGTTCTATTCCGTATAAAATCTTAGTATATGGTGGATCTCACTGAGGCTAATACACAAGTATGAGATATCCCATATTCAGGATACAGACAACTACCAATCAATAATTTGTGATCCCAAAACAACAACTACAAAGTAATAGTACAAAACAGTATTGTGTCATACTATTAGTTCTTCCAAAAGTACATTTATATAATATCCATTTTAAATTTATAGCGATTCAAAAATCTAAATATATAGTTTGGGAGAAATTTAATGGTCAGCGTTACTCTTAATTAAGATACTCCTTATATAAATGAACAAGATGAATACACAATCCGTAAAATAATCATCTGTTCAGTACGTATGCGGAAGATCGAGCAGTGTGGTCTTTTAACTTGCAAGCTGCTACTACGTACACTGCAACAGGCGAGTTGTGCAGAATGTATATCTAGTTGCTAATCTCTCAGCTACTACGTATATCTAGTTGCTAGCCTGCTAATGTTGCCATCTGCTTTCTTTGGTGTCCTCACTCGATCTGGTGAATACGCTGTAGCTGAGAGATATATAGTGACAGTACGTACCGGCCGGCCGGTGGATCGACCAGTGGAAAAAGTAACAATGGTAAAATTCTTGCAATAAGCTAGTTGTTTAATTTCTCCTTGATCATTAATTTTGCCCCCCCTGGATCGCTTTGATTAATGTTGCTAGCAGATGGATTGATGCTAGCAGATCGATATGGTTGTACTAATTGGTGCCATCCTGTTCATTGTGGTGATCTGATCAGAGGAGATTGACGACGACGACGACGACGAAGACGGACACGGTGCGTGTGAACATCGAGAAGATGCTGGAGCAGCTGAGCCGGCCGGCGAGGCTGGACGGCTACTCCATCTACCGTGTCCCGGCTAGCGTCCGCGACAGCGTGGACAACAAGCACTACGAGCTGAGGCTGGTCTCCATCGGCCCGTACCACCGGAACAAGGACCACCTCCGCGCCATGGAGGACCGGAAGCGCCTCTACCTCCTCCGGTTCCTCCAGGACCAGCACGACGACGACGACGACAGCGGCCGCCGCGACGGCCTGCTGCAGGACTGCGTCGGCAGGGTGCGCAAGCTCGAGGCGCGAGCGCGCGCGTGCTACTTCGAGAGCCCGGCCACCGGCGACGGAGAAGACGACGACGACATGTTCGTCGAGATGCTCCTCCTCGACGGCTGCTTCGTGCTCCAGCTCTTCATCCAGTGGTTCTGCGGCGCCACGGATCCCGTCTTCGACGTCGGCTGGAACCTCCCGCTGCTGCACACCGACCTGCTCATGCTCGAGAACCAGATCCCCTACTTCGTCCTCTTCGCGCTCTACGACGCCTACTCTCACGACCCCAACCGCCCGCCGTCGGCGCGCCCCAAGCCGTCGCTGACGACCATCATCCCCTCCTACTTCAGCGAGAAGGAAGGGAGACAGCCCGCGACGACGACGTCCACCGTGCAGCAGGAGGACGCCATCGATCACCTGCTCCACCTGTACCACTCCACCTTCGTGATGCCGCCACCCGATCACCTGCCGGCGCCGGTGCAGGCTGACTGCGGCGGCGGCGGCAAGCTGCCAAGGACGATCCGCTGCGCCAAGGAGCTGACCCTGCACGGGGTGAAGTTCGTGCGCAAGCCGGAGACGACCAACGTCCTCGACGTCACGTTCTGCAGGGACACCGGCGTCTTCCAGATCCCTCGCGTCGCCATCGACGACTCCACCTGCACCAGGTACATGAACCTCGTGGCCTTCGAGCAGTGCCGCGGCGAGGCGGCGGTGGCGGAGAAGCACCTGACCAGCTACGTGGTGCTCATGGACTACCTGATCAACACGGCGGAGGACGTGGTGATCCTGGACAGGGCGGACGTGATGGAGAACAAGCTGGCCAACGAGGAGGAGGCCGCCAAGTTCTTCAACCAGCTCCGCCTCAGCTCCTACATCAACTACGACGACCACTACCTGGCGCCGGTGTACCGCGACGTCGACGCCTTCTGCCGCCGCAAGTGGCCAAAATACAAGGCCAAATTCCGCCGGGACTACCTCAACAGCCCGTGGGCGATTTTCGGTTTCTGCTTGGCCACCACATTCGCCGTCATCACCTTGTTCAACACCATCGTCACCAAATTGGAGACGTTTTTCCATCTCTTTAAATGATCATTAAATCCATCGATATATGCAAACTGATCAATATCGTTCTATCAATTAATCTCTCTAGCTACATCCATATGTAATTTACATATATACTATGTTAATTCTCACAGTTGCTAATTATTTTTCTTTACTCACCCATACATAATTAGGAATCAGCTTGCCTACAAATATGGCACCGGCATGATTTGGAGGCGCCTACAAATTGAGCGGCCGATTTTTTTTTTGTCAAAAATCGGGTGCTCGATTTTTTTTTTCAAAAATCGGGTGCTGTTTCACCAGGTAGATAGAAAATATTTCACTAAATAGATCGAAAATGTTTCAATCTTTTAAAAAGCTAAAACACAACCAAATCACCTAATGGAACATTTTGCTACAACGTATGAAACAACGGTTTCTAAAAAATCGGGCGTTGTTTCACCCTATATTAAAACAATGTTTTAGCAAATAGCGAAAGAATGTTTTAATTCTTAAAAAAAGTAAGCACGATCAGATTGATCACTAGATGAAAAAAAACAACGGTTTCCGAAAAACCGGGCGCTGTTTCACCCTATATTAAAACAATGTTTTAGCAAATGTAAAAGAATGTTTCAATTCTTAAAAAAAGTAAACACGGTTAGATCGCTAGATGAAAAAAATTGGTTCAACGTATGCAAACAAACGATTTAAAGTCAGTGTAACACTTAAAACTCATGTACATCAACAAATCACCTGTCCATCAAGATGAAATTATTAAACAATATCAAAAATCCACTACAACATTTGATACATATATACATAAGAAAACATCACGAGTACACTAGCTGAAACATTATTGGTGGAACAAAAGTTGAAACAGATCCCCCTTAATAGGGCGTTCCTATTATATTCGGGCGGCTGTTGCAACGGGCACGCGTGGTGGGGGTGCGTGGTGGGGGCGTGCGAGGCGTGGGCGGCATGGGGCACCCAAATTTTTTTCTCCCCATCGGGCACCGGACGGGGAGGATTTCCGGTATGATTTCAATTGCTTTTTCCAATGTAATTGCTATCTCTCTTATCTATACCTTCTATACATAGTTACAATCTCCTAAGCTCTAAAACTTTACAAGCAAACATATTAGTACTCATAAAGTTTAACATACAAGCATGACCCACGTTAAGAATTTAAAACTCAACGCACAAGCATAGTAATTAGAACAAAATATGTAGTGCAAAATGTAAATCCTATATGTAGTGCAAATCTGAAAACTATTACAAACAAAACGTATGAGATTTGTCCATGTCAACTTGGTAAAATTTTTACTCATAATTAAATCAAGGAGTAAAATAACTCAGCGTGACTTGAATAAATCTCATATGCCCATTTTTAGATCCTACAGTAGTTTTCATATTTACGCTACATATTTTTCTTAGTAATTGTATTTAAAATTTATTATATTCCAAAAATCAACATACTGGCATGCTAAATCAACATCCTCATCATTTACACAATAATGTAACCCATATTCATCCATCATTTCTACAAACATTTAACATTATTCATCCATATATTCCGCAGCAAAACGCGGCGCGTCATCTAGTATATATAAAAGTATGCTTTTATCTCTCCTATCTCATCTTCCAAATAGGTAATCAATTACTTTAAATCTTTGTTCTCTTATATAGTGTCTATTAGAAAAATTAGAATGTTTTTATTACAATTTAGGTTGTAAGTTTTGAAATTTATAGGGTAGTTACAATGTGTCGTCGATAAAAATTAAGAGCCTTATATATCTGAGTGTTGTCTACGTGTCACCTCTCCTGATGGGGATGCCAATCAAACACAGGAGCATTTTTATACAGGTTCAAGCCCAATTTAGAGAAATAACTCTACGTCATGTCAAGTTAGGTGGCATGTTGCTTTACTGACATATGAAGAGTAGGAGTACAATATGGTATGTATCGATCCAAGACCTATCGACTAGCCTTGTTGGGGATCCGGACGAGATGGTGGTCGGCTAGCTAGGAGTCGAGAGTTTCGGGCTCTCTAGATGGATTGAGAGTTTTATCTCGTCGAGGCTCAGTCGAAATCTTGAGGATTGTCTTGGATTCGCTTGGCTCTATTGCGGATTATTCAGTATTCTGTTGAAATGTTTTTCCTTCTCTCTTGGGGGCCATAGATTGGTATCCCTAGGTCCCCTCGTAAATCGTAATTGGGGGGACTCGTTCATATATTAATCCCTTGGTAGTCTTCGATCAAGTCCTAGTCAGAGTTCGAGTATAGGTTTGCCGCAGCTCTTCCAAAGTAAGTCTTGGTCTCCTTGTGCGATCGGTTCAGTTCTTGGACCGACAGAAATATTGAGCGTCACTACCGGTTCTTGACTGCTTGGGTGGGAAAATTCCCTCCAGCACTATGATCCGATTGGGATTGGCAATCCCTACTCGCTCACGCCAAATCGGCAGTGATTATCTTTTCTATACCAATGTTAGCAACATATGTTCATGAGATCAACAAAAATATAGTGGAGCAGTACTTCTTTGTCGATGCTCTTATAGGTGACATTACTGAAATTTCGTGGATCCGGTTTTCGAATCTAAGTTGAAAGTTTTTAAATCTGGGTTGAAAGTTTTTCAAATTTGAGATGAAAAGTTGAAAGATTTTAAAATTTGACTTAAAAAATTCAAATTTGGCATCTCAGAGCCCTCTGATTTACCAATAACCGTAGGTGTAGTTAATTCAAACTGAGGAACAAATTGAACACCAGATAAGCCAGGAAGAGGACACCGAAACCGGACACCACAACCATGCTGGTGAAGTTGGTTTTGCTGACGCAGATCATCCCATCAAAAGATGTGCCGCCTGCGGCGATACAAACGGGGGCAGCATCGATTGAGGAACCCATCATGGTACTACTCCCGGCCGGCACCTGCACCATTCTGCCCACGCCGGAGCCGGAGGCGTACCAGCTGCCGCTGCCGCCATGCGCCGATGCCCACCCCGTGGACGGGGAGGGGCTGAAGTAGCATCCTCTGCATGTGTCCGGCGAAGTGCTGCAGACATGTCGGCGCCCGGCCTTGCTGGGACCGCTGCCGGCAGAGCATGAGATGAGCTTCAGCCACTTCCCGTGGAGGATCGTCCGGCGTCGCTGTGGCCACCTGTTAGTGCCCGCGCATGATCTCTCCGAGTGGCAGGCGGCGGGACAAGCCTGTGCACAGTATTGCCGGCGTGCAGAAGCAAAGCTGGGTAAATAAGTGTACGGTAATACTGTACTGTATGTCTGTATGGTGTAACCGTGTAAGTATTACTACCTCCGTCCCATATTATTTGTCTTTTTGAGTTTTTGTTTGTTAATGTTTGATCATTCGTCTTATTCAAAAAAATTTAGAATTATTATTCATTTTGTTTGTCAATTGCTTTATTATCAAAAGTACTTTACATATGACTTATCTTTTTTTATATTTGCACTAATTTTTCAAATAAAATGAATGGTCAAACGTTACAAATAAAAAGTCAAAAACGTCACCTATTATGGGACGGAGGGAGTACTACGTACCATGTGGCCGAACGGGAGAGGGTGGGCGGCGGCGGCGGCTGAAATGTACGGGCATGTGCCGACCACGCCGCATGGATTGTCCGACCTGCAATAGGGTAAGCAATCCTGCATACGCAGCTAGCGGATGGAGGGGGAATGGATCAGGGATGTGTGGTTACTGCGCATTACTTTAGCCGGCGACGTCGACGAGGCAGTGGCCATGGATCTAATAGAGTTTTAATGGGAGAGTATTGGCTTACCAGTTTCTTCAGCATGTACGGTGACCCCATCAGATCAGATCGATCGAGCCGAGAGTTGTCCACCGTGCGTGCGTACGTGATTCGTTTCTCCCATCGAGCCTGCATATTTAATGGGGAGGACGACGGCGAACTGCCTTCCGGGTGAGTTATAATAATAACTGATTTGAGTCACGGTAAGGAAAGGAATTAATTTGCCCTTCATCATAGTATATACTCCCTGTAAAACATTTGTTGCCAGCTCGGCCTGTAAGACATGGTCAGCCTCTCCTTGTCCCAGGGACTTGGCCGCCTCGCTCACGGCGACAACCACTCGGCGCCGCTACAACTATTAGAGCAAGTATAAGGATAATAGTTCACTTCTTACTATTAGCCTATTTTAAAATCAACATATATTAATAGATTGGCTATAAGGTTGGCTATAATTTTTTTCTCCTCTCTCTATCCTCTCACTTATACATTTAATATATTTGTCTGGGAGATTGTGTTAAACTAGCTAGCTCTTGCATGAGAGCTAACACCCTTAATTTTTTTTGTTACCTCTCTACTCAACATAAGCTTATACTAAGTTTATAGCTTACTATTATACCTACTCTTACCCACCGGATATAATTAACCCGATGAGCAGAAGTGGATCATCCAAGGCCACCCGCCATGGCACCCCAAAGCGGTCGCCCAGCCATTCCGACAGAACACCGCACAAAAATTAGCATCTGCATCTAGGTGTATGCATGTAATTTAAAGAGTTATATAAAAATTTTATAAAATTTGGTAAGATAGACTATAATAATATAAGACATTATACAAACATAAAAGTCTAAATTCAAACAACATATGAAGAAACAAAAATAATAAATTTTATCTGTGTTGTACAGGTACTATATTCACTGTCCAATTTTATTGTTTTTGTTTCTGTAGTTGTAGATCAAATTTAGTCATGCATGTTTGTGTATAGACTTATATCAACACAATTAGTGTTACTATTTTTTTAAAAAAAATCTATATCAATTTAAGTCGTATGTTAATAATGGGTGCCATGATATCTAGGTGTAGAAAATTCTTGTCCTCTTTGGTTCGTCTAAAATTCTGGATCCACCGCTTCGTGGATCGCTAGGTTCTTGGTGCACAATGGTACTTTAATTTGTTTCTAATTCTGTAAATTCAAAATACAGTTTGTATTTGCTTATAATGAACTACATTGATCAATTCGCGTGCGTGGATCCGAGAGCTTATACGACTCATCACAAGCACAAACCTCTACCACCCAGCAGGCCAGCACCCACCCCTGCATGCACTGACACTGAATAGTATCCGGCCCGGCCGGTCCAATCAAGAAGGGTACAAACAATGCATGTGAAACGATAAAAAAAAATGCATGTGAAATCCTAGGCTAATGGTGTTGTTAGGTAGTCCCTCCGTCAAAAAAAACGATAAACGTTAGACACGGAAACTCAGCGTTGTTTTTAGACAGAGAGAGTAGCTACGTAACGTTAGACTGGTAAGCAGATAATGATTGACTCAATTCGTTATACACCATGGATCTCGATCTCACTCAGAATAGTTTCCCTTCTGTTTTTGGAAGACTTGATTATAACTAATCTCACGCTATATATCTCCTAGTCAATATTAATTCATAGCGAATTAGCTATCACGCTGTTTGCACCCGATTGTCAAAGCCTTCTCTCTCCTAGAACATGGTGAGATTCTATAATTCTAGATTAGCGTATACTATACTCCTACAACGATGGTAAAGAATGCCACACGTATATTTTGTATGGAGCTGTCTACATAGAATTCACATGATTTTTTGAGGGCTCTATCATTCACATTTTTTTAGCCATAGGATCTACATCTAACAACTCAGAAAAACTGATAAAACAAAAAATTAAAAAAAAAGACAAATCGGATATTAGACTCTTTTAACGCCAATTTTCTGTTAGCCCAAATCCAAATCCAGATCCAGATCCAGAATAGCCCATTAGAAAAAAACAGGCCCAAGATAAAAAAGTTTAAGAAAAACAAAAACAAAAAGCCCATAATTTTTTCACAAAAACAACACAGGCCCAGTAAAAAGAACCAATATGCAGATATTTTTTTTGGAAGCCCAAATCGAGATCCAGAAAAGCCCAATATCCAAACAGGCCCAATCAGAGCAAAAAGGAAACAGCCCTGTACAGCTGTACAGCATGTCACGTGAACAAACTTGGAAGCCAAGTTGAAGAAAAAGTAGTCACGTGAATCAACCAGGTATGGACCACACTTTACAGACGAAATTGCTATACGTCCGACCCATTCATCCGACTAGTGTATGTATAAGCATATATGCTGTTTGTCTAATCCCACATGGTAGTAAATAAGTTCAGTGATTGGTTGCATGACTCGGTCGGATACAAATCGTACGGCTCGGTCGTACGTATAGCAAGATTTTTTTACAGGTCGATTCCGAGGCAAACATTGAGCTAGGAGAAGAGAAAAAGAAGAGAGAAGACGATTCCAAATCGCAGATGAAAGAAGCGAAAAGTACAATCTCAGATTCAAAGAGATGTGTTAGAAAGAAGAAATAAGGAAAACTTCTGCAGAAGAGCAAATTGAGATCGAAAATCTTGGGAAGAATAAAGATCAAGAGGAACAAAAGATGAAGAGAAACAAGAAGGCTGCAATTGAAGGTTAGTTCATACAATTCACGTGAAGGTAATAACAGCTGGTCAAGTCTGGTAATTAACGTGATGCGTTTTTCTAAATAGCTAAGCTTAAATTATGCCGTGGGTTCAAGTTCAAAACACTTGATGGGTGTGGCTAGCGCGCGCGCGCCAGGAAAATATCTGGCGAACACTCTTCCTTCTCTTTATTCTTAACTATCTATATTAGTTAATATACTTAATATTAATGATAGTAATTAGGAAAGATTCTACAGATTTTTTTGAGATTTTTTACTAACAGATTAAAAAAAATTAAGTTAGATTTGAAAACTTTTGATTTAAGTTTTAAATTTTAAAAACTTTTAACTCAGATTTGAAAACTTTCAACCCAGATTTGAAAATTTTCAACTCGAGATTTAAAAACTTTCAACTCAGAATCGAAACTTTCAACTCGAGAATCGAGATTCGAAAACTTTCAAGTTCAGATTTGAAAAATTTGAAAACTTTCAATTTGAGATTTGAAAACTTTCAACTCAAGATTCGAAAACTTTCAAATCAAGATTTGAAAACTTTCAAGTCGAGATTCAAAAACTTTCAAGTTCAGATTTGAAAATTTTCAACTCAAAATTTAAAAACTTTCAAACTCAAAACATGCTAAAAGATTAAATATAATCAGAAAAAAGTGTGAAAAAAAACGAAAAAATCGGTAAAAAAAGAAAAAAAAGGGTCAGAGGACGCGCACGTGCGCATTAGCTTTTCCGACACTTGATATGTTATTGTAAAGATGGTTATTGTGCACATTTTGTTCAGCTGCCATTTTAATTTTAGTGAGTTAACTGCTATTCCAATCACAAGGATTATAGTGCGCATTTATTCAGCTGCAATCTTTGATCAGTTATTGTGAACATTTGTTTTAGCTGCGTGATCGTAACAATTTTTTTAGCTCCGTGATCGCAACTTATTTGTTGACAGCTCGGCCTGTAACCCAGAGTTTGGCAGGTGCCTCCATGGGCCTCGGCCCGTTGGGTTGTCACCACGCACCATGGACTGTGGCGGCATGGCAGATTGGCAGTTTTGTCGAGCGATGGCATTCTTGTTCGATACTATCCGTTCACGGTTCACTCAAATATATTTTGATGTCTGAGAGATCTATGTCAAACATAATTGTACCTCATTTGTTTTTGGCGATTACACCGCAGACGCAGACTGTACACGCGACATCACACACACTTCCACGAATGCCCTAACACATGCTTAAAGAGATGGAGCAAACTTATTAGCTCTCCTTTCTAATCCCATACCATGTTTGTGAATACTGTAATTTATTCTTAATAGGTGAAATTATACACCCATGACTCCACCACACTGCTTCCCGATATTAATGTGCCGTGCCCCTCTCTCCCCCTTCCTATTTTCTCTTGTTAACTCTGTTTTGCTTCCTTTGTGTGTGTTTTGTGTGAGGTTCTCTGTTTTGTATGTTTTGGCTCTGAACTTGATAGTTCTACATATATATAGCTACTAGCTAGAGTGAAGAACTTAAGAGGACTTCGAGGCAAAAATGTGTGTCACTCCATTCCATCGAGACGATTAAACGTCAGTACATGGTGTCATATGATGTTGTGGCATGTTTTGTCACAGGGGTAGGGGCAATCGATGGCCTTCACCTCAGCTCGACCAAAGTACCAGTCACCAACAGACTTTGCAATTCCCTGCACATCCAAGAACAGCATGAAACTGAAAAGTAAGTATTTTTGATGCATAATCTCATTCAGGTTCTTCGTCTGCAAGTACTGAAAATGTCTGCAGTTTGCTCTTGTAGCTCTGAACAATTACATGGACACACACTAATTAAGCAAGGTGGAAAGTACCTTGTTCTGGAGAGCAGGAGAGCCACCATTCCAGGTGGCCGTCAGCTCGGACTGGCAGTGAGCGAAGCACGAGTTGATGAACAGCCCGTTGCTCCTCGACTCCGAGAAGACTCTCACCGCTGCCACCATCTGATCTCTGAAACCTGCATTACATAAAAATGCAGGGATTATTGGGTTCAGAAATTCAGAGCTTCAATCACCTTACTGTCTGACAAACTAATTATTGACGTAGTATATGAACAGACAAGGGATATGGCCGTTGTTACCTTGCAGGAACTGCAGCTGAGACGCGTTGCAGGCTGAGCGGTTGAACTTACAGACTCGCCAGGCGCCGCTGGTGTCAGCTGCGTTAGGGGCCAGGCTCTGCTCGATCTGATGAACGAATCGACCGGTGCATTTAGTTATATGTTCTTCATTTCTCAATAGATTAGATCTAAGCATATGCATTTGCTAGAACGAGATTTTACTAATTTAATTTGCAATACCAACCATGGAGAAATTCAGCAGCAAAAACTACAGCTTTCTGCATACCTGCCAGACATCATACGCCGCATTCAGCAGGAAGATGGGTGTCTTTATGCCGTCGATTATGTTCTGAGGGAAGAAGCACTGCACATTCACATAGTCCCATCATCATGATGTAATAGCAATGCAAGATGTCGATTAGTTATGCTCTTCTTGTACCGATCTAAATCTAATTAATCATCTCTGAATTAATCAGTTGCATATGCACGAATACAGTGTGCAGTCTACGCACCGAGGTGGCGTCGAGATGGTCGGTGCAGGTCTCGGGAAGGTTGGGCGCCACCGCCTGCAGGCCGACGACGTCGCCGTAGTACGACCTCAGGCTCCTCCCGCCGGCGACGTCCACGCTGCAAACATGTAGTGTTGGTACTGTGTCAGCTACTGGTCAGCTCGCCGGCTTTTAGAAATTAACCACATCATCGGTATATACGTACGCGTCGAGGAAGAGGCCGCCGTCGGAGAGGCACTTGACGGTGGCGGCGGCGGGGAGGAGGGCGCGGAGCTGGTCGCAGTGGAGGATCGCGGCGAGGCCGCCGGCGGAGCAGCCGGTGAGCAGCACATGCTCGGCGGAGGCCATGCCGACGTCGAGCAGGTGCTGGATCACCGCCTCCCAGATTCGCTGCCCCCGGAATTGCAGCTTCAATCCCTATACACAAGTCCATTGATTCTTAGCTAATCAGAACAGGGAAAAGAACGAATGATCATGATCGATGATCGCGATCACCTCGTCGAAGGCGTCGCCGGCGAAGGACCCGCTGTCGCAGTAGCGGATCTTGACGCGGTTCCAGCTGTGGAAATCTGTACGTTGCCATTTGGTTTGGTTAGCAACTTAGCATATGCATACACTGATTGATCGAGAGTTCGAGACGGCGGCGGAGGAGAGGAGATGGACGGACCGGGGTTGTCGGCGGCGGCGGAGCTCATGATGCCGGTGAAGGCGATGCGGCGCTCCATGTGGTCGGAGGAGCCGTGGCGGCTGGCGGTGCGGAAGCGGCACGTCCGGGCGTTGTTGCACCACCCGCCGCCCTCCAGGTTGACGACCCAGGTCCGGTTGCCGCCGCCGGAGCCCGGGTCCAGGTGGTACGCCGGCGGCGTCCCGTCCATGCACACTGCAATACCGAGCATGCATGAGAGAAAAATTCATGAATCGCAGTTGAAAATTAACAGTAACACAGATCATGGCTTCTATCATTCCAGCGTGGCTGTGTTGAGTATTTGCTAGTACAAATTATGACAATTTAGTTGTTAATCCCTAAAATAATATTCAAATTTCATTATGCGTTGGCCAACAACGAACAGGCTCATTAGCAATCGGCCACGCGCAATCGGGTCGGGTTGTATTTTTTGACACGTATAGTTTTCATTTTATACGCACAAAATTTATACACTGAAACTTTATACACCAAAAAAGATTGTACACTGAAACTTTGTAAGCTCATTTCGAATTTGAGGATTTGGATTCAAACGTTTTTATACAAAATGTTGTTGTATTAAATATTCATACACATAGTTAATGTGTATAATGTTTATACACACGAATATTTCTAATTTTGTTTTGTAAAAATTGTTTTTAATGGTTTTTGAAACCCATCTAAATGAGCATACGTGCGATGGAATGTGCAGCGATCAAGGACAAAGGGGCGAGGCACGCCTGTTTGTTGACAAGCCCTGGCAGCCTCCCAGGTCGTTGGACGGTGAATTTGTCATATGTCACTCTACAAAGATACTAACTCAGGTTAATTTGATATAACAACTACATTTTGGGAGTTTGGATTTACAAAGTTATTTTGGCGGAACGACAGGTGACACTATATATATATAATTTAGTTATTTAAAAGACTGTTCATAAGCAATGTTTCTAATTTCACAGATAATGGTTATACCATATCTTATATGATTTTCTTTTACCATATATGGATTCGGCCATGGCTTGAAATTTCATAAACCCTCTCCCTTTTTTTTTGCGGGGAGAAACCCTCTCCCCTAACTCAACTATATTCAAATTCAGTCAAAATATGTTTAAATTCCAAATAATTTTGTTCCAAACTTTCCAAAAATCCTTAGATTCAGAAATTTTGGTGGCCCTGATAGAAACTTCCAAAATGAAATTGAAAACCCTGGATTTGGGGTAGGAGTGATGAATGATATGGATTACACATCAGATGTAGAAAATTGCTTCAATATAGAATGGAATTAATTAAGAAGAATATTCTACAATCATCCGATGGTGCGCACATATAATGTAGACACCTTGAGAAGAAAAAAAAAAGAGGATATATATATATTAGATGAACAAGTAAAGAAGCGTGAATATTGGTAATGATGCATTCTGTCCGTGTGGCCTCTATCCTCCACGCAAAAAGAAGCGTGAAAGGAACCGAAAATGACAAGAAGGATAGATGGGATAAGCTTACATGCATCATGCATGCATGGCATCTAGCTTAGCTTGCTTTACTTTGCTAGCTAGTGGTACACATATGCACGCATGGTGGGAACGAACGGCACGCTAGCCACTTGTGCACGGTGCCCTATCCATCAAGAAGCAAATACGTTTGCGTATTCCATGAAGAAGTATACCGCCCTCATCCCAAAATAAGTTAACTTTTATATATAAATCTGGACATAGCCGATACTTAAATTTGGGACTGACGATAGTGTAGTACATACTACCTACATAAAGCGATAAACCTAAACTTTTTTATGTATGCTCCTTCGAATGTCTAGTTCCTTTTTGTTTTACCGTGACCAATAGTTGTATTCCTTTCCATGTATATTACACTCAAGTAAACCATTTTTAATATCTTAAGAGAATTGTATGTTTTAACTATCTGAATAATTATATTCAATAATGTAGCCAATACGTTTTATAATTGGCTAGAGGGTCTAAACTATAATCTTAAGTTGAAGATTTAAACAGAAGCATGAATATTGGTTAATATGATTTTGTCACAATTATTATTTTTTGTAGGAAGATTATTTCTAACCCAATTCATTTAATATACATGTTTAACAATTGGTTCCCTGCTTGAGATTTGATGCAACGACAGGAGGACATCACGTATTTATATTTACAATTGAAGTTACACACATAGAAAGGCCATGTTTGATTTAGATTATTGAGGATCATTGCCAGTGATTATCTACTCGATTATAGTGATAACTTAAATAGTTTAAAAATAAATTATTAAATACCATTTGGACTAAGCAATGCATTATAACGATGCTTTTCAGAAAAAAAAAAGGTGAATAACCAATATGATCCTTGAACTTTCACTTAAGGATCAATTTAGTCCTTCACGTTTCGTATTGTCCAAATAAGTCCCTAAACTTTATCATGTGATTTGATATAGTCCTTGGACCCACTAAAAATGCCACATGTGCATGCCATATCACCTGCGCATGCAAATTCAACATTTAAAATGTCCATTTTACCCTTACACTCTCCATAGGAAATAAATAAAAATAACTAAGAAAAAAAAGGCATTTAGCCATTGGAAAAAAGATGTTGCATTCGTAACTAAAGAATGTGGCATTTTCCTTTTGTTTTATGATTGCTTTCTTCATGTTTTTCCCATTGTTATTTTTCTTTTTTCTGTAGAAAATGTAAGGGTAAGATGGATATTTAAATGTTGAGTGTACATGCATGAATGATGTGGCATGTCCATGTGGTGTTTTAAGTAGGTCCAAGGACTATATTAAGCCACATGATAATCTTAAGGGATTTGTTTGGACAATGTAAAACATCAAGGACTAATTTGACCCATGAGCAAAAGTTCAAGGACTATATTGGCTATTCACCCAAAAAAATGTATTTTTAATTGTGGAGTAAAAATAATCAATTTTAATAACCCAGTGAAAAAGCTGAAAAGAACATAGAATTATTGTCCTTGGGCTGGCACACTAATAGAAGGTTATGCTAGATTTAAACTATTACTCCTTTTAAGTCGAATATAATTGTCATTTTAAACAAGTACACACAATTTCGACCATTGGTTTATACTATAATATATATAGAATTCCTTGAAAAAATATATATTTAGAATTATCAACAAATATATGATTCTATATTAAAGTACTGTAGTTTAGATTAATTTGTACATATTGTTCCATGTTTCTAAATTAAAGTACATGTTTTAAAAGTTATTTATATTTATAATCAAAGTTTTAAAAGTTCAACATTAGTCTTGTTTAAAATAATAATTAACTTTAACCTGGAGGGAGTATTTGATTTTTTTTCCTTAGCGATTTGGGAGGT
Organism: Oryza meridionalis; assembly: GCA_000338895.3. Classification (NCBI taxonomy): domain Eukaryota; kingdom Viridiplantae; phylum Streptophyta; class Magnoliopsida; order Poales; family Poaceae; genus Oryza; species Oryza meridionalis. The sequence continues at coordinate 104,561 of ALNW03000001.1, forward strand.
GGGGTTGGAGGTTTGTCCCATCCTATTATGTTTAGCTTTATTTGAATAGTTGGTTATGTGGGAATTACAAATGCAATATCTTCCACTAAAAAAAATAAATAAGCAGGCGTATGGTAGTACTCTACTGTCATGGTAGTTGGTAGTTATGGCTTTGGCTAGCTCTGGTCGAGCTTGAAAAAATTGAATCTGCTTCCATCCCCCGCATGGTCTCATAACCTAATTAAACTCTATTAGGAACATGGTAATTTTGTAGTATTTCAGAGACTATTCTGATGCAAATATTCCCTGTTTAGAACACACTCACATTTAATCCTAGGAATGATTAGGTAATTGTTCAAAATTCGATAAAAAATGGTAAAAACAAAAAAAAAGTCTACTTTAGCCAGAAATTGATACTAGCAAATTAACTGAATGGCAGATATATTCTACCCAGAAGAACACATCCAATTACTGTAAATCTTAGTACATTAATTACATACCGGCTCCCTTGTCGACGGCGGAGTTGAGGATGGTGATGGGCACCATCACGTCCGCCGCACGCCGCCTCCTGCTCCTCCTCCTCCGGCCGCTCATCTCATCCTCCTCCGCCGCCTGAACGCTGCCGCCGCCAGCGGCGGCGACGACGAGAAGAAGAACAAGAAGAAGAAGATGATGATGAAGCTTGGTGACCCCAATCCTCTCCATCGTCGCCATCCTCTCGCTTGTACCAGTAATCGACCAATCCAAAAAAATAACTCCACTGAAATTCTTACACAACCTTGTCCCCAGGAAGAAATTGGCTGATGAACTTGGTGTGTGGAAGCTAGCAGAGAGCAGAAGAATCAAAATGAAACTATAAACACTGAAAAAAAAATGGGCAAGAGAGCTTAAATCGGAGCTACATATTTAACAAGGCATATCAAGGGGATGATTCACCTAGCTACAAGGATATATGGGGCTAATTATTATTGGCAGCAAATTATGGCGGACGCCCAGCTAGCTAGCTAGGGACATATATTGCTCAGGATCGGATAGCAATTCAAGAAATTAAGGAGAGAATACTATCCTTCCATACATGTACACACACATGCACATATATGGCACACTATGGCAGAATTAAAGACTGGGCCAGATTCGCCAGCTAATTTATACGTACGAGGACGGCTTGTAATTCGCCTCCTAATTAAAATTTTAAACAGCACGAATTATAAAAAGATTATGATACGCAAATCAGGCAAAGCAAGAGGGAGCAACGTGGTATAGCTCTCTCCCAAAGTGTTGGAAGAAAGAACAAAATGGAAACACACTGTATGTACTGTCTTCGGCATAAGTTTTTTTAAGTAGCTACAGCTTATTTTATAATCTCTACAGTTTCCTAAACAACCTAAATTCTCACCTGTATTTTAAGATTTCTATATAGTTGTAGTTGTAGAATTAATCTAGTAAATAAATTAAAAGACAACAGTTATAAAACAATTTTTTAAGTAAATTCTCACCGGCTGAGTAGTAGTTGCTTGTCAGAATCTTAGGCCTGTGATATATATAAATTAAAGAAATAGCATACAGGTGGAAGTAACAAGAACGTACATCGTGTTTACAAGGAACAAGGAACTCGTACGTCGTATATGCATGTGCGTGGGCGCCGATCGCGATTCCGACGTTTCACCGGCTGGAGCCTGCGTACATATACTGATAATATACAGGTATGTTCGTCTTAATTACCAGATCGTTGTGTTAATGCCAAACGAACGGACATAGTCGTTGTGCGGTCAGACATTTTAGGCCGACAGCTAGAAATGAGACGTACAAAAAGTTTTCAAAAAAAAAGAAGAGAAGAAATAAGAAAAAAAAACATAGGTAAGTTATTTTTTCCGAAAATCTCTACTATTATAAAAATTAAAGATGTTTTTGCCAGTACTTTGGTACGTCATCTGTGTATGAGTCGGTTTTTAAGTTTGTTCGCTTTTGAAAATATATATCTGTATTTGAGTCAGTTTCTAAGTTCGTTCGCTTTGGAAATACAAAAGTTGTAAGAATCTCATTAAAAAAAAAACTTACATGCTAACTTGAGACGATCTTATTTGCAGCTCATGATTTTCTAAAAAATATATATATCCAAGCAAATTCCTACAGTAAATTTCACCTTAAATAATTAAACCGTATCTCTTCTATTGTAAAAATTGAAGATGTTTTTACCGATATTTTGGTATGTCATCTGTATTTAGGTTGGTTTTTAAGTTCATTTTTTTTGGAAATATAAATCTGTGTATGAGTCGGATTTAAGTTCGTTTGCTTTCGGAAAATACAAAAGAAGTCGTATAAGAAATTTCTTTAGAAAAACTTATATGCTAACTTGAGATGAAAGTTGAACTTCTAATTATAGCTCATTATTTTAAAAACACTATAAGCGAAATCCCACAGTGAATTCTATCCTAGCTAAACCATATAAGAATAATAAAATTAAAATAGCATTCACCCGTTGTAACGCATAGGCATTTTTTCTAGTAAATATAAAAATAAGAAAAAAAAAGCACAAGGCTTGCACACATGTAAGATTTTTTTAAAAAACTATAAATAAAGGTAAGCTTATCTCAAAATGATATATGAAAACAAGAAGAAAATCTCCATATCTTAGCAATGAAACTAAATACTTAAAATTCAAGATCAGTTTTCTTCTTTAACCATAAACAAAAAAAAGGATTCTACCTCATTCCAGGATAAATAAAATAATGTGTCAATTATTTTAAAGTTATTCCAATCTTGTGCACACAAAAAAATTATAATTATTCATCTGCTATTAGGATTTGGATTTATTTTATCGATTGAGAAAAGGTACATTCCTTTATTTTAGATAGAATAAATTTTGCTAAGTAAATTGTATTGGTACATGAATTTATTTATTAAGTAAATCTAAAGCTTGAACTTGTAAAAAGCTCATTTTAGCGCACGAATTTATCGACGTGTGTGGACCAAGATAAAATTTGTTTGATGGATACAATTTAATGCTTGAAGTTGTAAAAAGCTTATTTTAGTGCACAAAATTTATCGTTGTGTGTGAATCAAGATAAAAAAAACACAGCATGGCTAATCTTTCTGATTTTAAGTGTTGATTAAGATTGCTACACACTCAAGTAAGATGTCACGTAGACGTAAAACCTTTTGATAAAAAGTATAGTAAGGAATGATGATTATATACATAGAAAGATAAATAAAAATCCGATAGCAACAAACAAGTAGAAACCAAGTACATCGTCATTTTGAAATATAGCATGTTTTCGTGCCCTCTCATAAGCCTAGGTCATGTTCTAATCAGCATCAATTTGGGTAAGATTAGCCATACCTTATGAATTTATCAGCACATATTATTAGACACGTTCATGAACTAAACTGGGTATTTACAAGATAATATACTAAATAATTTTACTACAGGACATCGTAATTGTGCGGTTTTAAAAATGAAGTTTTGGGGGAAGATATCCTATAATCGTGGATATTTGCCGATGGACACCGCGCCGTCTGTCATGCTGACGTGGCGGACTGGAGGCCCTTTTTTTGACGCGCGTCGGACGTAAATACCCCTGCGCAAGAGATAATAAGGTTATGTGGGGACCACTTGACAGTGTCCCCCTCCTTCTCTTCTTTTTCTTCTCTCGATTTCTTCTCCTCTCGATCTCTCCTCCTCATCATTCTCCCTCTCGTTTCCCTTTCTCCCCACGCGCGTGCGCGCCCGAGCGGGATGCGGCAGGCGCGCGACGGCGCGGCAAGCGACCGGCCGCAGCAGCGTGGGCCGAGGTGACGGTGGCGGCCTGAAGGCGGCCCGGCGGCGTCGGGTGGATGGGGAGGCAGCGTGGCGGACGGCGACAGCGTCGGGCGACGCCGGCGGCGAACGAGTCGCTGAGCAAGGCCATGGGCCACGCCGCCGTGACGAAGGCGTACACGGGCGGCACGTCGCGGAGTGCCCGCCAAACGGTGTTGTTGCACTTGAAGCTTATGGAGATTATGGATACCCCATACCTACACGGCATGTATATCCGACTGGGTATGGGGTACCATGTATAGATAAAATATCTTTAAAGGGACTCGGGCTAAATTCCAAACTTGCATGTCAAGGAAATATCCGGGATCCTAGTCAGTTACGATTGTATCATATCTGTAACTACCTATTCCGTTAGGAATATGGGCTGTACTTTGTAATACAGACTCCTTCCCCTATATAAGGAGGGGTCCGGGTGCCTCTTGGGGCACGATTTTTCTCCCAGATCATACGATCAATAATACACTTGGCGGATCAATCCCCGGACAGGAGTAGGGTATTACTTCTTATTAAGAAGGCCTGAACCTATATAAAATTCCTTGTCTCTAAACCCATCCACTTTTTCAGCTTGATAGCCACCCCCTTTTAGTATTGCCAAAATCTTGTTTCGACAGTTGGCGCGCTAGGTAGGGGTAGCGTCAAGTTCTTCGCCGATAAGTGCGATGGGTTTCGTCTCCGGCATCGACGACATCGTCTTCCCTCCCGAGCAGGCATTCCGGTTCGGCAGCCTCGACTTCATCACGAATGACTTCGGCAAGATTTCTCTCCTTGACTCGGATTCGAACCAGTCGGGAAGAGGACAGGTCTCCGCCCCGTTCGGTATCCCGAACTCAGCCGAGATCTACTCCAAGATCATCTCAACCGAGTCGGCTTCAAACCACTCGGACGAGATCCAATCTACTCCAACATGACCCGATCAAGACGATGGAGCCTATCCCCCAATCCTGATGAAACTCCCCGATGACTTGGCTGCCGTCTTCACCACAAGGGCGTCCTTTCCCCGTAGGCCTAGGCGGGATCTGGCCTCAGCCCCGATCCAGTCTAGCTCTAGGGAAGTCGGCGTCATACTCCAACCTCTCGGCACGGTTTCGACGGAACAATTGGATGGCTACCTCAGCTCCCCCGGTGTCGACTCTCGACCGACAGAAATCGTAGAGTACGACGACTTCGGCTACCGCTACAACTACCGCAACCTCGACGACTTCGACGAAGGCTATGAAGATAACTACACGCCCCTCTACTTCGGCATTTTCATGGCCGACAACGAGACGGAAGAGCAGCGTCAAGCCCGAGAAGCAGAAGAACAGTGCGTGCGACAAGAAGCCGAACGTCGCCGACTAGAGGAGGAGCGCCAAGCACAAGAGCGAGAACGGCTGCAGCGCGAGCAACAGGAGCGCGAACGGGCTGCAAAGGAGGCTGAGGACTGGCGACAGCGTGCGTTGGAGGCTGGGCGACGAGCGCGAGAACTTATCGGGCAACAAGACGTCGAGGGGACGGCAGTTTTTCGCACCCCCCAGCAGAACGCGGTTGCAGCGATCACCCTTCTCGACACCCTCCTCAAGGAAGACGCACTCAATCAGGCCAATCACGTCGTCAACATCTTGAATCAGACCAAGACCATGATCGCCACTTCGGTCCCGGTCAACTCCACAAGCGTCTGTACGCCGACTAGCAGCCGAGTTCCGCCTCTCCGATCTCAAGACTATCACCAACCAAGTCTCAGCGTCGTCGGCGCGGGATCCAGTCGCAGGAGCAGGGATCACGGCGAACGATCTGTCCACTCAGCTCCTGACCGGCACAGGGAGCGTCGAGCCGAACATCCCCGCTCCCCACATCACAGGTGTCCCGTCGATCTTCGCAAAACTATCAACCAGCGCCGCGCGGTGAGAGACTACATCCCCCACCATTCACCAGATCGTTACGACGACGACGTGGATGGAGTTGCTGCCTTCACAAGCGACCTGCGTCGAGCGGATTGGCCGGCCGGCTTCAAACCGACTGGAATCGAGAAGTATGACAACATGACAAACCCCGAGTCTTGGCTCACCGTCTACAGTCTCGCAATCCGCGCAGCAGGAGGAGACAGCAAAGCCATGGCAAACTACCTGCCCGTGGCCCTAGCGGATTCTGCCCGGTCCTGGCTTCACGGGCTACCCCGTGGCACAATCGGATCATGGGCAGAGCTTCGCGACCACTTCATCGCCAACTTCCAGGGCACCTTTGAACGCCCTGGCACCCAGTTTGATCTCTACAACGTTGTCCAGAAGTCCGGAGAATCCCTTCGAGATTACATCCGGCATTTTTCTGAGCAACGCAACAAGATCTCTGACATCACCGACGACGTTATCATCGCCGCCTTCACCAAGGGCATTCGCCATGATCTCTTAGTTGGCAAGTTCGGCCGCAAGCCTCCCAGGACGATCAAGCAGATGTTTGAAAAAGCCAATGAGTATCCAAAAGCCGAAGATGCCGTCACCGCATCCAAGCAGTCGGGCACCACCTCGAAGCCGAAGAAAGATACGCCGACCACAGGGGGGAGTGGAAGTACCAATCACAAGGATCACAAGCGTAATCCCGAGGAACATGTGGCCACTACTACACCGTCCTCCCGACAGCGTTCGCGCGTCAACACTTTCGACAAGATCATCAACTCCTAATGCCCGCATCATCCGAATTCAAACCATGCGGCCAAAGATTGCTTCGTCTACAAACAGTTCGCAGAGCAATACGCCAAGAACGCACGCAAGCCGACAGACGGAGATCAAAGCACGTCAAAGAAAAAGGATGATGAAGATGATGCCCCGACTGGTTTCCAAGACCCTCGCAAAGAACTCAACCATATATTTGGCGGACCCCTGGATTATGAATCTAAGCGCAAGCAAAAGCTGACCGAGCGAGAGATCAATGCTGTTCAGCCCGATACGCCCCAATATCTTCGGTGGTCAGAGACAGCTATCAAGTTTGACCGCTCGGATCATCCTGACCGAGTGGTCCACCCGAGGCGGTATTCCCTGGTACTAGACCCAGTGGTTCGCAACGTCAAGCTCCGACGATCCCTCATCAATGGTGGCAGTGCACTCAACATCCTTTTTGCCAAGACTCTGGACGACATGCAGATCCCTCGCACAGAATTGAAGCCGAGTAATACGCCCTTTCACGGAGTCATCCCCGGGCTATCTGCTACTCCACTCGGCCAAATCACTTTGTCGGTTACTTTCGGCACTCGGGAGAACTTTCGCACAGAGAACATTTGCTTCGAAGTTGCTGATTTCGAGACAGCGTACCATGCTATACTCGGGCGCCCGGCGTTAGCCAAGTTCATGGCTGTCCCGCACTATACCTACATGATGATGAAGATGCCAGGTCCTCGAGGAGTCATATCCCTGTGGAGCGACATCAAGCAAGCCGTCACTTGTGACAAGGAAAGCTGCGTGATGGCCCAGACCCGCGAGATCACACTCGCTCGAGAAGAAATCCGACTGGCTGCGTCCACAGCAACCGAAGGAGAAGTGCCTGCAACCAAGATGCCGAAGAACGGAGAAGGCGATGCTAAGACCAAGAAAATTCCTCTAGATCCCTCTGACCCTACTAAAACTGCTGTAATAGGCGCTGAGTTAGATTGTAAATAGGAAAGCGCGCTCATCACCTTTCTTCAAAATAATAAAGATATCTTTGCGTGGAAACCATCTGATATGCCTGGTATTCCTAGAGAGGTGATTGAGCACTTTTTACATGTTAAGGAAGACGCCAAACCCATTAAGCAACTACTTTGCCGTTTCGCACAGGATAGGAAGGATGTGATCAAGGAGAAATTGACCAAGCTGTTAGCAGCAGGCTTCATCAAGGAAGTCATACATCCCGACTGGCTGGCAAACCCAGTCCTGGTTCGGAAGAAGATGGGACAATTGCGTATGTGTGTTGATTACACCGACCTCAACAAATTTTGTCCCAAAGATCCCTTCGTGTTACCTCGCATTGACCAGGTAGTTGACTCACCGGCCGGCTGCGAGTTACTCAGTTTTTTGGATTGCTACTCAGGATATCATCAGATCCGACTAAAGGAGTCTGACTGCTTGAAGACTTTATTCATCACACCCTTCGGGGCCTACTGTTACATCACCATGCCTTTTGGATTAAAGAACGCGGGAGCAACTTATCAACGCATGATCCAGAGATGCTTTTCAACTCAGATTGGTCGCAACGTTGAAGCTTATGTTGATGATGTAGTCGTCAAGACCAAGTAGAAGGATGATTTGATTGCGGATCTAGAAGAGACCTTTGCGAGCATCCGCGCCTTCAGGATGAAATTAAACCCTGAAAAATGCATCTTCGGAGTACCGTTAGGGAAAATACAAGCCAACCCGGAGAAAATCAACACCATCCTCAACATGAAACCGCCAAGCTCCCAGAAAGATGTTCAAAAGCTAACTGGATGCATGGCGGCACTCATCCGGTTTGTCTCACGACTCGGTGAGCGGGGGATGCCCTTTTTCAAGTTGCTAAAAAAAACCGACAATTTCCAGTGGGGACCCGAAGCACAAAAAGCCTTTGAAGACTTCAAGAGACTTCTCACCACTCCACCGGTCTTAGCTTCACCACATCCGCAAGAGCCGTTGTTGTTATACGTGTCGGCAACATCTCAGGTTGTGAGCACGGTCCTGGTGGTTGAGCGCGAAGAAGATGGCCATGTTCAAAAAGTCCAACGACCAATTTATTTCGTCAGCGAAGTTTTGGCTGACTCCAAGACAAGATACCCTCAGGTCCAAAAGCTGTTATATGGTGTTTTAATTACCGCTAGGAAATTATCTCATTATTTTCGAGGTCACTCGGTCACGGTGGTCACATCGTTTCCACTCGGGGACATACTCCATAACCGCGAGGCAAATGGGCGGATCGCAAAGTGGGACTTAGAGTTGATGTCCTTGGATCTATCCTTCAAGCCGAGAACGTCGATCAAGTCCCAAGCTCTAGCCGACTTCGTCGCCGAGTGGACTGAGTGCCAAGAGGTCGCGCCTGCAGAGAAGATGGAGTATTGGACTATGCATTTTGACGGGTCGAAGAGGCTTTCAGGCACCGGAGCAGGAGTTGTCCTAATTTCCCCGACTGGAGAAAGGCTGAGCTACGTATTGTGGATACATTTTTCTGCATCCCATAACATGGCGGAATATGAGGCGCTCCTTCACGGATTAAGGATTGCGATATCTTGGGGAATTCAGCGCCTGATAGTTCGTGAAGATTCTCAGTTGGTTGTTAATCAGGTCATGAAAGAGTGGTCTTGCCTTGATGATAATATGACTGCTTATCGGCAGGAGGTACGCAAGCTAGAAGACAAATTCGATGGCCTTGAGCTAATGCATGTTCTCCGGCATAACAATGAGGCAGCCGACGGACTGGCCAATTTCGGTTCAAAACGAGAAGCAGTTCCTTCCGATGTGTTTGTCGAACATCTTTATGAACCAACCGTACCAAGAAAAGACACTCAAGAAGTAAGCATGATCGAAGCCGACTGGAGAGAACCCCTCATCAAATTTTTGACCAAGCAAGAACTCCCTCAAGATAAAGACGAAGCCGAGCGGATCTCCAGGCGCAGCAAGCTGTACGTCATACATGAGACTGAACTGTACAAGAAAAGTCCATCGGGGATTCTGCAACGCTATGTGTCTTTGGAGGAAGGAAGGCAACTGCTAAAAGATATACATTCAGGCATCTGTGGCAATCACGCTGCCGCACGAACCATTGTTGGCAAGGCATATCGGCAGGATTTTTTCTGGCCTACCGCTGTATCCGATGCTGAGAAAATTGTGCGAACATGTGAGGATTGTCAGTTTTTTGCCCGACAAACTCATCTACCAGCTCAGGAGTTGCAAACCATCCCGTTATCCTGGCCATTCGCGGTTTGAGGGCTCGACATGGTTGGCCCGTTCAAAAAGGCTATCGGTGGTTATACTCATCTCTTTATAGCTGTTGATAAATTTTCCAAGTGGATCGAAGCCAAACCAGTCGTCACAATTACAGCAGACAAGGCTAGAGATTTTTTCATCAACATTGTGCACTGGTTTGGAGTACCTAATCGGATCATCACCGATAATGGCACTCAGTTCACTGGCGGAGTATTTAAAGATTTCTGTGAAGACTTCGGCATCAAAATTTGTTATGCCTCCGTAGCGCATCCCATGAGCAATGGACAAGTCGAACGTGCCAATGGTATGGTACTTGAAGGAATAAAAGCATGAGTTTTCGACCGACTGCATCCCTATGCTGGCAAATGGGTAGATCAGCTCCCATCTGTACTTTGGCCCCTACACACCACACCCAGTCGGGCCACGGGCCAGTCACCATTCTTTCTAGTCTATGGTGCGGAAGCAATGTTGCCAAGTGAGGTAGAATTCGAATCTTTGCAATTTCGTAACTTCAGGGAAGAGCGCTACGGAGAAGACCGAGTGGATGATCTCAACCGACTGGAGGAAGCCCGTGAAGCAGCCTTAATCCAGTCGGCTCGGTATTTACAAGGGATGCGACGTTATCACAACCGCAATGTTCGATCACGAGCTTTCTTAGTCGGAGACCTGGTTTTGAGGAAAATTCAAACTACACGAGATCGGCACAAGTTATCTCCCTTATGGGAAGGACCGTTCATAATTTCTGAAGTTACTCGGCCAGGTTCTTACCGACTCAAGCGTGAAGACGGTACTCATGTTGACAACTCCTGGAATATTGAACACCTTCGTCGTTTTTATGCTTAGGCATTACTTTTGTATCTTCCTCTTTGACTGCTAACATCAAGTTACTCCTTGAGTTATCAGTCGGGGGCTACTATAATAATAATGGAGTGTGATTTTTATCAATTCAATTTGCTTACTAGATTTATCATTGCTCTGTTCGATTTTTTGGCTTAGTCAGTGAGGACTAAAAGTTTTTAAGAACTTTTGCGGGTTTTAGGCTCAATAAGGTTTGACAAAAACTTTTAAGAAATCAGGAGCTGAGTCTAAATCATCAAGCACAGCATAAATACATCAGTACTGTACAAATTGTGCCTCCATCATCATCATCAGAATACAATGTCAATCGGTTTCAGTTTTTTCATCATCAGAGTTATCAGACCCAGTCGGCCTGAGATCGTTATCTTGGAACCTCTCGACTACATCAGCAGCTATCTTGTCAGCAGCTTTTTACGCATCACTGATGAGGTCAAGGGCGGCTTCTTCACTTGTCCCGTCTGCAAAGCCATCAACAGCATCAATGTCAATCTTCGGGTACGCCAACGCCAGGCTCGCTCCCATACTTCTAGCTTCTTTGATGTTCTTAAAATACTTATCCGGAGCAATTCTCAGCTTGTCGAAGATTTCGACAGCATCAAATGAACTCGGACCATTGTTATTAAAAAACATGGCTTGGACGAGTGGTGTAGCGGCATTGGCGACTTCATCTCTAGCTCCTTCAAGCTTCTTGATTTTGTTGACCAAGACGTCGAATTGAGCCTAGGATTTGATTTGCGATCTGCACAAATGGTTCACATCAACGAATGAGCACGAAGATAAAAATGGTTTTGAAGTTTCAGCTACAAGTACCTTCGACATCTTTCAAAGCCGAGTCCCTCTGCTTCGTCAGTTCACCCTTGTCTTTTTCCAGAGCCTTGATTCGCTTTTCTAGCTCGGATATCTTGGCAGCTTGCACTGTATTGCTTTCCACTAGTCAATAGCATATGGATAGCGGCGCAAAACAAGTCAGACAAGAATAAGGGTTACCTTTGGATGAACCGCTCAGCTCAAAGTTGGAGTCTTGAAGCTCGGCGATCCGATCCCTAAGATCATGCTCAGTCTTTCTGGCAAGCTCCTTGGCTTCACGAAGTTGGTCTCTGGTTGCTTCCAGGTGGGGGACCAATTTCTCGAGGGTCGCAGTTTTCGCCTCATTCCTAAGATGGATTCTCTGCATTACAAATTCATCTTTACTCAGTAAAGTGGCCGACAGGATGATTGAAGCTGTGTGTAAAGAGACTTACATTTACAAGACGAGTGGCTTGACCGAGTGTCTTTTTCAGCAGACATACTTCCTCGTCTTCCTTCTATTTATTTATTACAATTCCTTGCGGTTGCATCTCATCATCCCACCATTTAACTAAGATGGGTGGGCGAGAATCTTCAGCTAACCGTATCCGAAGGACCTCTTCTTCGTCACCGATCATTGGGCCTTATACATTCATAGACGATGATGAAACAATTGAAGAAAGATTGTCGGATCAAAACAGATTTGGAAGGGTTGTTTACCGGTTATGACATCTGGTCGGGGACGAGCAGGCCCTTGCACCCTAACAGGCGAGCTGGACCTCGGGTCGACGCTGGTATCTTTTTGGGGAGGGCTGCTTGCTTGAGCCTCCACTTCCGGAATGTCTTCATTTGGTTCTGTACCCGACTGGAAACCCAGTCGGGGGCTCCTGATCAGCACCGGCTCCAGCTTCGGCCGACTGGTTTCCAGTCGGGGGCTCGTTGCTGGCATCTATATTGTCGGTTACTGGTTGATTACTACTCGGGCGGTCTTCGGCAGTCGGCCCGGTTTCAGTCGTAGGACCAGTCTCCGCGCCAGTCGGCTCAGGGTCTTTTCTAGAAGGATCGATGTCAGATGGTTTCCTGCAAATTTGAGATGTGCTATCAACACTACTTCAATAGTGAGACACTAGCGATATAGGGAAAATTGCTAAATGACTTGTACCTGGATGACTTCCTGATTTTTGGTATGGGACGACTAGATGTTCTCTTCGTCGGGTTAGCTTGTCTTGGCTGTTTCCCAGTCACCCCTTTGCTGCCAGCCTTTTCAGCATCGTCACCCGCATCATCACTCAGAACCAATTTCTCCTTACGAGAGTCTGACTAGTTAGTCGACTTCGAGGTGTTTGGTTGAGCATCGGACCGGATTTTTGGCCCTCCACTAGCCTGACCAATCTGCCAACGGGGCGAGCGGCGTTGAGCAATCGGAGGATCCGACTTCATCAAGGCAAATTCTTGTGCATGATATTCCAAGTTTTCAATCAACCTTGTAGAAGATAAAAGCATGCTTTTGAGAAAGGCTGAGATGTTTGATACATACCGGTGGAGGAGGGTTGAAAGCATTATATGGCACTACTGGCAACAAGTGTGAATAGCTGACCACGATAGCATTCGAGAAGATTTTGTACATTCTCTCCTTCATGACTTTAAACTCAAGAGAATCTGGATCTTCACGGTTAGGGTCATGCTTGCCATCAAACTCGAAGGTTGTGCGGGATCTCTCTTTAATCGGCGCCAGCCGACTCTTGATAAAATGCCGGGTGATTTGCTCCTCTTACAGACCTTGCTCTTTGAGCTTCAACATGCGATCCATCAGGGCAAGTGCTTGGGCAGCTTCATCTCCCATGGGAAGCGAGTTCCAGGTGTCTTTGATATACCAGTGGAAGACAAGTGTACTCGGGAAGTGCTGGTTCGGGATTTTGCACATAGAACCAATTAGCATGCCAACCCTTGTTCGACGTTTTGAAGGGCATAGAGAAGTATTTCTGGCTCAAGGTTCCCCTTAGTTGGAAACCGGCTCCCCCACAACGCACGGTTGGCTCTTGTTTGGCTGGGGCTTGAGGAAGAAGATGCGACGGAATAGGGCAAAATGCGGTCTAATACCCAGGAAAGCCTCGCAAGCAAGGATGAAATTGGCAATGTGGACTATGGAATTGGGGTTTAAGTGATGCAGACTAATCCCATAGAAATCCAGAATCCCCCGGAAGAATCTTGAGGTTGGAAGAGAAAACCCACCGTAGAAGAAATGGGAGAACACCACGACCTCGTGTGTGTCAGGGGTCGGAAATGTTTCGCCGCATGCCAGACGCCACCCGATGATCTCCTTCGCCGGAAGAACACCGTGCGCCACCATCTCCTTCAAGTTCTCCTCCGTAACGTCGGAGGGTGCCCACTGACTCTCGAAGCTTTCTCTCTCCTCCGCCATGGATGCGAATTGGATGATGCGATTTGGTTTGAAAATGGCTAGGAATGGATGGGGAATCGATGCGGTGGTTGCGCAAAGGGTTTTTGTGGAGCTCTGGAGGATGGATCGGAGTGGATTTGCGAACCCTAGCTTTCGCCGGTGTGGTTTCATACTGTAGCAGAGAGTGGGGAAAGTGGCGAGAGTTTCAGCGGGGAAGACGAAACGATGCTCTGTCTTCGGCGTTTATTTTGCTAGGGTATCGGGAGTACTAATAGGCCTAGGCCTATACAGTACTTCAGCCCAAATTTGTTACCGGCGTGGCTAGTTGTGATCCTTAGGGATTTAGGCATTTGTTTTTGCTTTGGCAACACTTGCTCACGACAGTATAGCCCAATGCTGTTAAAATCCTTTTTGACGCTGTTAGATAATTCTTTGGAGTTACTACGATGCAAATAAAAAGGTGCCCAATAGAAAAGTGTTATACTTATTTTGTAAGTCTTTTTAGGCTACAAAGCTGTTCGGGTCTCATTGATATGACTGGTTTTGAGTAGTCATTCTCTCGACAGGTTATATGCTTACTTTGGTAATGGCATGAGTCGTAGCTTAAGCTATTTAGACTCGTCATTTATCATGCTTTATACCACATTTGATGGATCTTTTTCAGAGTTTTTACTCGAATTCTTATCATATGTGTTGATTTATAGACGTATAGAGTGTTTCTCACTCGGGTCTCTTCTATATCTCCTTTTTGGCATATCAAGGCAAAAGCAGTCGGCTGGATGTTTTATCAGACGTCGTATATGCTTCTCTATATGATCCCTTGGATAATTCGGTTGTAAAACCACTTAGATGGATGTTACCTGATTAAGTGTAGCCCCCGACTATGTGATTAGTTAAATAAAAACTAAATATATAGTCAAAGTGCAGCTAACATCCATCCAAGTGATTTTACAACCGAATTATCCAAGGGATCATATAGAGAAGCATATACGGCGTCTGATAAAACATCCAGCCGACTGCTTTTGCCTTGATATACCAAAAAGGAGATATAGGAGAGGCCCGAGTGAGAAACACTCTATAGGTCTATAAATCAACACATATGATAAGAATCCGAGTAAAAACTCTGAAAAAGATCCATCAAATATGGTATAAAGCATGATAAATAACGAGTCTAAATAGCTTAAGCTACGACTCACGCCATTACCAAAGTAAGCATATAACATGCCGAGAGAATAACTACTCAAAACTAGTCATATCAATGAGACCCGAACAGCTTTGTAGCCTAAAAAGACTTATAAAATTAGTATAACATTTTTCTAGCTGGATAGCCACCCATTTTAGTATTGCCGAAATCTTGTTTCGACGAAGCCTGAGCCGAAGCCGATCTGCCAGACGCGGTGGCCGCGGCGGACGCGCCCCTTGGCCTCGGCGTAGGCGAGCTCCTACCAGTGCGAGCTGCTGCTGGTGTTAATTGCACATTAGGCTCAGCATCCCGACCTCTCTCTTTGATTTCCTGCATCAATCAAGCTAAGCTTGGTTAATTAATTAACTCACAGATTATTGTATATCACTCATCATCGTTTGTACTAGATCGATCACTTTTGTGCGTGCGGTTACCTCGATGGTGGAAGCAAGAGCAATGGCAGGCGGCGGCGGCGGCGGCGCGAGCCAGATGCAGCCATCATCTTCACTCCACCACTCGGCTACCGCCCGAGGCAGCAGCTCCACTTCCGCCGGCAGGCGTCGAGTGGATGGGGAGAAAAGGCCGGCGCAGCGAGGAGGTGCCGGGGCAGCGCCGGGCAGAGGAGGCGGAGGTGGAGGCATTGGGTGGTCGTGGAGGCGGCGCCCGTGCGGGCCGGCTTGGCCGCGTGCGGGGCGGCGCTCGCAGCGTGGTGGTGGCCCCGAGCAAGACGAAGACAGCGGCGGTCGCGGTGGCGATTCGTCCGGGCGGAGATGGAGGTCGGAGGTGCTGACAGTCGTGGTGGCGAAGTGGCAGTGGCGCGCAGGAGGTGCTCGCGCGGGAGATGTGGCCGCGCGCGGTGGCAGCGGCCGAGCATGGCGACGGCTTGGCGCGGCGGCAGAGAGGGGAAAGAGGTAGCTGGCAGCGGTGGGGAGTGGCCTGACGGGAGGCCTTTTTTTGCTGACGTGGTACATGGGTATTTACGTCCGAGACTCCCGTCCGCTACGTCTACGTCAGCACGACAAGTATCCTTTAGACGGCACGGTCGGACAAAGGCTTTAGAGGTAAGATTAAGAGGGTTTGCACTGGTAAGATTTGATTACAAATATAAGTAGTGTTTTTATTATAGGTAAAAAAAATGATTTGAATACAAATAATATAAGTAGTGTTTTTATTAGAGGTAAAACAAAAATAATATAAGTAGTGTAAAACAAAAAAATGATTTGAATACAAATATAAGTGTGTTTTTATTAGGGGTAAAAAAATGATTTGAATACAAATAATATAAGTAGTTTTTTTATTAGAGGTAAAACAAAAATAATATAAGTAGTGTAAAACAAAAAAATGATTTGAATACAAATATAAGTGTGTTTTTATTAGAGGTAAAAAAATGATTTGAATACAAATAATATAAGTAGTGTTTTTATTTTTATTAGAGGTAAAAAAAAATGATTTGAATACAAATAATATAAATAGTGTTTTTATTAGAGGTAAAACAAAAAAATGATTTGAATACAAATATAAGTGTGTTTTTATTAGAGGTAAAACAAAAAAATAATATTGTGGCTGCTGGGATTCGAGCCCAGGTCTCCACGGCCACAACGTGGAATTCTCACCACTAAACTACAGCCACAACATGTGTTTCAAGGAGATACTTTACAATAGTTAACGAGAGATCCATTTCTTCCAAGGAGATACTTTACTATGGTTAACGAGAGATCCATTTCTTCTCAAACCTAAGATCCATTTCTTCTTAAACCTAACTTATTGTGTTACGAGGAGATACTTTACTTTACTTTACTTAACAAGATATCCATTTCTTCTTAAATATCACTAATCGACAATGTTCAACCTAACTTTACTTAAGGAGAGATCCATTTCTTCTTAAATATCGCTAATCGACAATGTTCAACCTAACTTTACTGGTGTTGGCTTAAACCACGTAGAGGATACTTGCTGAAGACTTTCCTTAGAAAATTCAACAGAAACATCATTTCGATGCCTTTATCTCTTGGACTGAAAAATATGTTGAGGAACTTTCATCATCTGAAGTATAAACCCCAGAGACAGATATACGAGCATTATACAGAAACATCATTCTGATGCCTTTATTTTCTTGTGCTCAAAAATATGCAGAGTAACTTTCATCATATTAAGTATAAGAGCATTATACAGTTTTTCTAGAGCTCATCCCTAAACAGAATATCCTCACTTTTCAAGCTATCAATAATACAATTTGTCAGAGCATTCTTTCAGCCTAACAACAAATGGAGCAGCCGATTGTGTGGCTCTCGAAAAAATGAGCTGCAACCGACCTGTAACTATTTAAAGTTCCCCAAAAGGGAAGTGGGCACATATTTCTATCCGGTGCTGGACAATACTTCCGGACGATCATCGCTGAAATTGTATTGCTCATAAACCTTGAACAGCATCTCCCTGCAGGGTACAACTGCCCCTATCTTGATGCAGGCTAGGAATGCACCTGACAACTTTCTGTGGAGGCTGTACACTTCCTCGGGTGGTGGCGTCAGCCTGTGCTTCAACATGGTAGCTCCGAGGTTGGAAACACTATGTGTGATGTTGTTTGCGCGGAAATCGTGACCACCTGGTTTTGCGAATGGCACGCCGACAATGAAGGCAGCTTGGACATGAGCATCTAGCATGACTTCCGGTTCCTCACCTGTGAGAAATCCTAGTCTGCGGGACATTTCTAAGACACCAGCTCTATCCTTGTTTGCACAGGCAACCACCTGCTCGATGATATCACAAATCAGACTCAGACAACCATCTTCAAAACATTAAACAGAAAACTCTAAATGTTTCTAAAGGAGGTGATTATTAATAATAAACAATTTGATTGCTTACCATACGAAGGTAGTCGTCCACAAAACGTTTTGGAAAATCACGAGCTGCGCCAAAATCAATCAGATTGAACTTCCTTGTAGGTTCATCGAAAAGGAAGTTGCTCCAATTTGGATCAGTCTGCAGAAAGAGAAGTTACTGCAGAGTACTAACAAAATTCTTGGTATCTATAACGCATAACTAAATTCCAGATTTACTATTGAAGCCTTGAATTAAATCAAAGGAAATTTGTCATCACAAGGTTCACAATGAGTAGCAAATCAGAAACATACATTGATACATACTGTTCGAAAAATTAAATGACAGCCATACAAAATATTGATCATTGATATAAAACTGACAGTTGAATGGCTCAATAAATATCTGTTTGTATTGCCCAACACTAAAGTAGCGGTTTACGTAGCAGTAGTCATGTATACCCAAAATGATTAGATTATGATAAATTAACATGGATGCAGAGTTCAACCCATTATTTAGGAATTTTGCAGAAGGTACAGAAGAAACATGCCTGCATAAATCGGAAGACAAACAACTCCTTTATTGTAAGCTCAAGCAATTTACAGCCAACATAGTTACGGGTTTCCTGGTCTAACATAGCCACCTTGTCAATTGGAAATCCTGTATAGAACCAAACAAATGAGGCTATCAAGAGAAATAAGCCATTATTCTTATGTCCATAAAAATTAGAGTAAATTTCACAAAACTACAGGTATTTTGACCAAATTATCACAAAACTACAGATTTAAGGAGTTGTATCACAAAACTACACATTTAGCACCAAATTTATCGCAAAACTGCAGATTTTAGGTTAAGTATCACAAAAATGCATATTTAATATTGAACTTATCACAAACTACAACTTCGGAGTTTAAATCCCTAGCACCATTGTTATGGTGGAGCTATAAACATTATTACTTTGTGATTAAATTGGTTCTAAACCTGTAGTTTTATGATAATTTAGTTACTAAACATGTAGTTTTGTGACACTTCATCTTAAATGTGTAGTTTTGTGATAAATTTGGTACTAAATGTGTAGTTTTGTGATACACTGAGTTAATCTATAGTTTTGTGATAATTTGGTCATAGTATGTGTAGTTTTGTGAAATTTACTCTAAAAATTAATTAGCTCCTCGCAAAAAAGAAAAGTATCTAAACATATTTGATATGATTGTGAGATCATGAAGGTAAACACATCAGAATTCAGTTCATGTTTATTGCACCTCTTAGTTCCTTACTACACTATACTATACTGTTTAACTTTCGCTCCATTGGACTAAGTGTGGAGCATATGAAAAGTGAAATGCCCTATCGTTGTCCCAATTTGGACATTCCATGTGTCCTCATTTTATAAATCCATGTTGATTTTTTTCCAGGTGTATCAACAGTTATTTTTATGGTAATATGTCAGGTAAGTCTTTCCTTAAGGAATACTGTCATGAAGACCCTACACGAAAAGGCAGTTTGCCCTCTGAGCTTACTGCCGGATGGCTGAATTTTACAATATAATGCTATTCATGGTTTTTCATACTTACAACCCTCGAAAAGTATTAAGCCATATGGTTCAAAAGATTCAAAGTAATAAACACTGATATCACATTATTCAAAGTGAGATCAGTTGAAGGTGATTCATGTCTAAAAAAAACTATATAATCGATATGTTAGAACATTGAGGATATAAAGGAAATGCCATAAAAACCCACAATACCTGTTTTTATTTTGTGTTCTGGCAAAAGCAGATAAATATCATGATTTGATTTATCGAGAACTTCAAAACGAAATGCCTCAAAAAACTGTCACTATGCACGATGAAGAACTTCTTTTATGGGGCATGATGAACTTACAACACTATAATGAAAAATTAAAAAGAAAAACCATTAAGCCACTCCATGATCAACTGAAAGTACCTGGAACAAACTCTGACGTTAACACTTTTTTGCTAGACAACTCATCAATGACCTTAGGGACATAATAGCCTTCACTATCAGATAGCAACTCTTTGTACCGTTTTTGGTTAGTTGCTTCTAACACATAATCACATTCCCTTGCCAGCTCCAGCTTTGCCACCTGTATAATAATAAAAATGAATTTTCTACATTCTGTTTATCACAAAAGCACTATGATGGTGCAGGTGCATTCAGGCCTTAAGAAACATATGACATGTACATAAAATCAATGAGTGAATAAATACAAGTTCTAAGATCCTGCTGTATCATGGACACAGATTGTGGTAAAATGCCATTTAAACTGAGTACTCGTATTAAATAACGATGGACTCAATTTATTTTCACATAAAGTATAGGCATGAACAGAGTAGCAGTAGCACACTATTATCTCAACTACTTGCAAAAACAAACAGTTAAACTAAATTTCGACAGACAGTGTTAATAAGAAGCAATACCCGCAACTCATAGATGTATAATGTGTCACCTGTCAAGTGCAAAGAGAAGAGAAAACTGTTTTTCAAGCTGCAGGCCAAAGAAAATTTACCTTCATGGCTCTATCAAGGAAAAGACCTTTAGGGATGAGATTGGTGTAAGACAGAAGTAGCCTGACATTCTCAATATCACTTTCTATACTATCTGCGACCCCAGGGTATTGTATTTTCATGACAACATCTGAACCATCCTTTAAGACCGCCCGGTGGACCTGATTAAAAGGAAAAAGAAACAGATAAGCAAACAGTTTCTCATTGGCTTTGGTGGAGCTATATTAGAGCATGAGGTTACCAACAATATGTTCAGGATGAAAAGAAAGCTCCTTTCAATATATAACATTCCTATCTTAGAACAGTTTGTATTTTTGCCCATCAAAAATTAAATAGCAAATAGGCCATAGTCAAGATATAAAACCTTGAAGTGTACTATAGTAAAGTTATCAAAATTATCTATATTTGTTTTCTAACTTCTCAAATAATCATTACCAATCATATTTAAAATTTTCTGCATCAACCAAGTATCCAACACAATGAAATCTTGGATTTGCCCCTCTTCCTAGTTAAGTGGTAAGGTCAATTTGGTATAGTTTCATCAAAATAATAGAAAGATGACTCTGCTAAACAAACCTGTCCAATACTTGCAGCAGCTAGTGGCTCATAGTCAAAACTCGTTAACTTGGAGGACCAGTCCTGACCTAGCTCAGCATCAAGAACTGAATTGAGCTGCTTCCTCGGCATAACATCAGCACCTTGGCGAACAATATCAAGAGCTGCCAAGACCTACATTATCACAGCCAACATCAATCTGAATGGTTCATAACCACAGAATGTGAAATGGTTGATCACCAGATATAATGACAGACAGAAAACTAAAGTCAAATCTTGCAGCATCAGACTGGAGATACTACCGGTGGAGGCACAAGGGATTCGTCCTGGATGCTCAGCATCTGTCCCACCTTGAGCGCTGCACCCCGCATCCGGCACAGCGCCAGGGCGATCCGCTCAGCATTCTGATCAGACAAGAACGGGGACATAGCAGAACGCTTGCCATCTGCGTCCGCTGGTCTCCCATACACCACCCGCCGAGCTGACTCCTGTAGCGTTCCCCATGCGAGCCCGGCACCCAGACCTGCGAACCTTAATTTTGCCGGCACAAATTTTGCAAAAACAACACGATTCACGCATTGCTCGGTTCGTAATTTCACAAACAAACAAATGCGCATTTCTCCCTGTTCAAATCGATGCATGGTGTGGCATACTGACCCGAGGGCTCTGGTGAATGGGGTGGAGGGAACCCTCCGCTCCCGCGGCCGCCGCCTCTTCTCCACCCGCACCACCGGAGAGGGCGATGGCGAGGGTGCAGGTGAGGGGCCAGCAGCTTCGCCATCGGGTGGTCTGGCCACCGCCACAGCTTCTCGCTCAGCTGCGCCCACCGCTGCGGCTACGCCGGCATCGATGATCTCCTTCGCCTGGGCCTGGTGGGGGGATTCAGGCGCAGGCGGCCGCTGCTCCAACGGGGGATCCTGCGGCGGCGGCCGCGGCGGAGAGACGGGACCGGCATCGTCGTGGGAGAAGTACACGACGGAGGCACGAGCCTCGCCGCCGCCGGCGGCGGCGGTGGGGTGGGGTCCAAGGGGAGGGGTGGGCCTCGGGGTGCGCGGGGTGCCCCTGGTGAGCCCGGCGAGGTCGGTGGCGGCGAGGAGCGCGGACCTGAGGACGTCGGGGGCCGAGGCGCGCCTGGCGGCCTCGCGGGCGACGAGGGCCGCGCCGTCGAGCAGCCGCCGGAGATCCCTTGACGCCATCGCTAGGAGAGGAGGCGGCGTGGAGGGCTTGCGGACCAAGAAGCGAACGAGCGAGCGCGGACGGAGGAGGGAGGAGGCCGGCCACGGGACAGACGGGCTTTGCTCGGTGTTTGGGCCGTTTTTGGTGGGCCCGCGGCCACGGGTGACCCGCTTTCACTTTTCTCGGTAGCTCGTTTCAATACATGGCCGTGGACACGGCCACGTAGGAGTAGTATGTTTTCTTTTTAGGTTGCCACGTCGGCTCAGTGTCAAAAGAAGAGTTTAGAAGCGAAATGCACCGAGGTACTGACAAATTAACAAGCTAATAATAAGGCACGTCACATAAATTTACTGTGCCTCACATACCACCTAGACCCAAACACACCTAAGAAGAACTATAGTAGCCACTTGCTCTACAGTGCATCTTACTTTATTATAGGTCCCACCGGTGTCCACCCCTCACTTTTCATCTGCCTTCCTCTCACTTATCAATCTCATCGCTTCACATCAGCGAAGGAACCGAGACCGAGCGAAGCGGCGGTGTCCGGCGGCAACGGTGCCAAGCGGGGGGCCGCCACGAGCACCGACGGTGCTGAGCGGCGGGGCGTCCCGAGGGGCGACGACACTGGGCGGCAGGGCGTCCCAAGGGGCGACGGCATCGGATGGCGGAATGGCTCCGAATCGACGGCGAGCTCCTCCGGGGCAGCCGCCCCCTTCTACTCTCCAGGCGGCCAGACCCAGCTCGGTGGAGGATCGAAGAAGCTCGGCGATGGCTCCTCTCTCCCCTCCGGCTCCCGCGACGGTCGCTCCCCTCTCTCCTCCGGTGCCCGCGGTGGCCTCTCCCCTCTCCCTTCCGGCTCCCGTGGCGGCCTCTCCCTTCCGGCGACGGCGCAACGTCCCTTTCCGACGCAGATCGAGGGAGGCAGTCCGATGAGCTTTTCCGATGCCAGGTAGGGGTGGAGGCGTCACCACTGGGCCACGAGCCCGAGGCCACAACCTCACAGCGCGCCTGCTCCATCCTCCCCTGCTCCGCACGTCAGAAAACGGCTTCTTTTCTGACGAAAAACGCGTGCCCAAACTGGGCTACCCGAACTTCGTTTGGTCACTCTACAAGCTGAGTTGGCGGGGAATCTACGATTGGCTGAATGCCATATAGGTGCATTATGAATGGCCTAATAATAACCTAAGACATGTATGGCTCCTCCTCCACCACTAGCAGCCTCAGGACGGCCGGCACCGATGGTCTCGCGACGGTCGGATCCAATAGGGGAACCCTCGGTTTCTCCTCCACCTTCACCAACAGACTCGTCGCGTATGCTCCCTCGGCTCCTCCTCCGCCGTTGATGGCTTCGTGACAGTTGGATCCGAAAGCCGATGGCCTTGCGACGGTTGGATCCGTCGCTAGCTCCCTCGACTTGTTTTCCTCCTTCACCAGCGACTCATGACAGCTGGTTATCCGGCGGAGGCTCCCTCGGCTCATCCATCTCCGGTGGCCTCACGACATCCTCTCCCTCTGCTCCTCCACCACCACCGCCGCCGCTGACAGCCTCACAACGTTCGGATCCAATGGAATCAGCCCCGAGACGAGCAGATCCACTGGCTACGGATGGCGGCAGGCTTCGTGTGGCAACGGGCTTCGGACAGCCGTGACAGCTTTTGTGTAGCAGCGGCGAGGTGAAGCAGACCTAGCTAGGGTTTTGTTTTATTTTTTTATTTTTTTTGGCCAAAATTCTTTTGCAAGCTGACAGCTTAACATGCCTACCTAGGAAAATAAAGTTTTGCATTCTGCTGCGGTGCCTATTTATGATAGTCGGTATTTCTATATATATCTAGTGTCAAGTGGTTGTTTTGTCTGTTTGAAAAGACAATTTTGCTCGTTTTGAAAAATCTTTTACGTAGTAGTGCAACTCAATGGCGGATCTATCATAGGGGCTATGGGGTCTTGAGCCTCCATTACCGGTGTTGCAACCGTTAGAGCCTCCATGAAGTCTCCACTTACCGTACTGTACATCGATTAGAAGATGAGACTTTAGTTTTGTATAATTTGTTCGACCCCTCCTATTAGTTACTCCTGGATCCGCCCAGCAAGGCAGAAAGCACTGTTGTGAATTGCCATGGCTTGGTGATACAGCCCGCGAATCCTCAGCAAATAGATACGAACAGGCCAGACCTTTATTTGTGCTGGACAGCATAGAGGACAATTGTGAAATTAGTAAAAGCAGTGAAACGAGATTGATGGTTAGTGATGAGACTGCATATGCGCGTACCTCATCAAAAGTGAGCATCAATTGAGATGGCGTTACCTGGGACCTTGTT
The DNA here is from genome assembly GCA_000338895.3 of Oryza meridionalis. NCBI lineage: Eukaryota > Viridiplantae > Streptophyta > Magnoliopsida > Poales > Poaceae > Oryza > Oryza meridionalis. The sequence continues at coordinate 128,872 of ALNW03000001.1, forward strand.
TATAGCTGGTAAACACAAACAATCAAAACTAGACGACACCTCTGCGCTTTGCCGCGGAAAATACATACGCTTAAAATGCACAAATTTATATTAAAAAAGATATTTAAAAGTATAATAGCCTTTCTACTTATAAACGACTTTTTATATGTTATTATCCACATGGCGTGTCACTTTGCCCATAAGATTTCAAATGCTCCAAATCATCATGGTCATATTTTTTGGTATTATATTTCGAACATGAGGTATGTTGCGTCAGAATGGTAATAAATTAATCAACCATCCGTTTTAAAATACACTAAATGAATTTTCATGTATAAATCATTTCTCAATTCGCCGCTGTTTTGTTCAAAAGGACCTTTCTACAAACTTTCAGGACATAGAGCCCATTGTTTTATTTATGTGTATGCTTATCCATCTGATTTATTAGCAACAAAAAAACAATTTGTGGCTAAAACGTTTATATATATATATATATATGTTCTTAGCGATTTAAAAATAAATATTGTAATATAAACTCTAAAATAACTTTTTAAAATTTAAATTTTGGTTTATAAGTATAAGCATGAGAGAAAAAAATGAGGTTCTCATGCCACCTGTGCACCAAACAGACTGGATGACCCAAAAAGTATTCTTATCAAGAATTAAAGATGTGCCAACAAAATTCCTTGTCAAGAATTAAGATGTGCTTTGGAGGGGTAGGTGGATGGATACCATAAATAGGGAAGAGATCTGACGGCTGACTGGAACCTAAACAGTGGAACCGTGAATATCTATGCACGACCAGAAGCGATCTCTATCCATATGTTGGACGGCTAGAAACACGCATAGAAACACGCATAGGTTCATCAAACGGCCAGCAAGCACATGAACGGTACTTGCCTCTCAGCAAGTACCGTGACTGCGTGCTAGAGGAGCGATGCAGTGGCCATACCTCACCGAAAACTAAAATCTTTATAGATGAGGTAATGGGGTGATAAGGAATATGTGTAGAAGTGATGAGAGAACAATGGCAAAATAAACCCTCTCTATTTTTTAATATATAAAAGAGTTATAGATGTGCGTTTGATTATTTGTTTTATTTAATGGTTTAGTCAAAGTACATAAAAGTATATAACATGCCCAACGTAAGTATCTTTAATAAAGTCAGAACAAAATAAATAATATTTATATAATTTATTTGAATAAGATAAAGGTGGCAAAGAAAGCAAAATGTGTAGTATTATGTGGGCATCATCTGATAAAATTTGAGAGTGTACTCCTATATGTCAATGGTTTTTTTTTTCCTAGATTCAAATAAGTGCTTGTCTATGTCTGGCAGTACAGGGGTGGAGTGCTGGACCCCATGCACAGGGGAAGATGCATGCATGGTTGGAGCAATTGGCCAATTGGGGCTCGAGCCTAATGTCCTAGATCACCTGTCTCAAAATATTACTCTCTCCGTCACAAAATGTGCTGGAACCTTTGACTGATTGGGACAAGCCTATACAGATTCGCAGTACTTGAAAATGTCCTATTCAGTGCTAGATTTTTATATTTTGGGATGGAGAAAGTACTAATTATCTAGTATTTAAATTTTATTCTAAAATAGCTATCACTTTAGAGTATTATGTATCCAATGAATCACCTCTCATTTGTATTTCTCCCTATTAACTCTACTCCCTACCATTTTCCTACACCTAACCATACACTTCTCCCTCCGTTCCAAAATATAACTACTTCTAGGTCTCAATGTTTGTTCCAAAATGTAACAACTTATTCACCAACATTCTCTTATCAACCAATTACAATCCTCCGTCATTCAATTTTCTCACGTACCTTCACTTCTCAATCAATCATAACCTTCTCCGATTTAATTCTACATATTTTCTCCTATTTAATACCCATATGCAACTATAAAAATCCTTATATTCTGGAACGGAGGAAGTATTTAATAAAGTTACTTAGGTTTTTTTTTTATATCTTAATATAAACTGAACTGACAACTATATCAAAACGGATGGTGTAGCTAAGGACACGCATTTGTTCGCATGACATATATACATGCACTGTTTCTGGCTCTGGTCCAAAAAGCATGCAGCTGGCTCATCTTCTGTACATGAAAATAACGTAAAGGTCAGTTCATAGTCTTTTTCTATTACTTCGTTCCTCCTACGCTCAGGGCTAATAGCTACTCCCTCCATACGAATCTGGAATATATTTTATTCACCTAAAATTGTTTATATTTTAGGACGGAGGGAATAGTCTGGTGTCCAGTAAAGCGTTGCTCGATCATGATATAAATTAGTAGTGCATGAGATGAGAAGTTGTGTTTATCCTTTCAGCGATAATGTTCATCTCCTGTGTGTCCATCGTTCTCGTTCGTACGCATATATAAACGACCAAAGGATCAACCACCAGCCAATCGATATTGATCCGTGTCATATATTGACATACAACATACATATGTACGTGCCAGCTGCAAGCTAATCCGTCACGCATGACATATATATTCTTCATGGATACTAATTTCAAGCTGCTGCCAAGATTGGGCGCATGCATATATATATATATATATATATATATATATATATATATATATATATATATATATATATATATATATATATATATATATATATATATATATATATATATATATATATGTATGTATGTATACATATATATATATGTATGTATGTATACATATATATATATGTGTATGTATACATATATATATGTGTATGTATACATATATATATATATATATATATATATATATATATATATGTGTATGTATATATATATATATATCTATATATATATATATATATGTATATGTATACATATGTATATATGTATACTATACATATGTATATATATACATGTATACATATATATATATATATATGTATATATATATATATATGTATACGTATGTATATATGTATATATATATATATATATGTATATATACATATATATGTATGTATATACATATGTATATATATATGTATATATATATGTGTATACATATGTCTATATATATATATATATATATATGTGTGTGTATACATATGTCTATATATATATATATATATATATATATGTGTATACATATGTATATATATATATATATATATGTAAACATATATATGTATGTATATATATACATATATATGTATACATATATACACTGGTGGAGAAACCATCTTTGATCGGTCGGCCAAATTCCACAATAGTCCCAGTTCTAATAAAAACCGGGACTAAAAAGTATCTTTAGTCCCGGTTTAAAAGTTGAGAGGTACTTTTTGATGTTTAGTCCCGGTTGGTGACTAAAGATCATTTTTAGTCCCGATTTAAGGAGTTGTGGGGTTCAAAACAGACCCCAATTATTTTTACTCCCGGTTGGTATAAACAACCGGGACTAAAAATAGATCTTTAGTCCCGGTTTTTTATACCAACCGGGAGTAAGAGTACCCCGAACCGCGCGTCACCAACTCAGATATTATCCGCACGCACTCCTCTCGATCTCCTCCCCTCTCATTACTCCTTCTCCATCCCTTCCTCTCCCCCTTCATCCCCTTCCTCTACCCTTTCCCCTCCCGTTCCTCCCCTTCCCCTCTCTGAGCGGCGGCCGGGCAGGAGCAGCGGCGCCCGGCGGGAGCGGCGGCGGCCGGCCGTCTGGGTGTGGCAGGCGGGCGGGCGCGGCGCCCGGGCGGGCAGGCTGGCGCGGCGGCCGGCCAGGCAGGCGAGCGCGGCGGCCGGCCGGCCGAGCTGGCGTGGAGGCCGCGAGGACGGTGGTCGGGAGGCCGGTGGCGCCTTTCTCTCTGCTGCCGATTTTTTTTTTGAATCTGTGATTCATTGGATTTGATCTGTGATGTATGTGATATTGGATCTAATCTAGGAGTTGTGATGTATTTCTTTTAGGATTTGTGATGTATTTTTTGTTTGAGATTTTGTGATGTGATGTATTGTGAACTGTGATGTATTTCTTTCCAATATATGATGTATTTTTTTCCAGATCTGTGATGCTACTTTTATTTGGGGATGATTTGGGAATATGATCAGAGATATTTAGAGAGCAGATCGATTTGAGAAAAAAAAATCAACCAGGACTGCTCCCACCATCTTTAGTCTCGATTGGTGTTACCAACCGGGACTAAAGATGGATATCTTTAGTTACGAATTAGTATCTTTAGTCCTGGATTCGTAGTCCCGGTTGCATAACCGGGGCTATAGGGGGGTTCCCAACCGGGATTAAATCCCTTTTCTTCACCAGTGATATATATATGTATGTATGTATGTATATGCAGCTGATGATCCATCATTACGCTGTCGATCTAGGAGTAGATCACAACATTAGCCTCGATCGATCACACGTAATTTATTCTATTGCCGGCTGCCTGCTGCTGCTATCGGATCGACCAGGTTGCATTAACAGCTAGCATACTATGACACAAATATATATATATATATATATATATATATATATATATATATATATATATATATATATATATATATATATATATATATATATATATATATATATATATATATATATATATATATATATATATATATATATCACCAGCAATATACTATTTTGCCGTTTTACATGTATGGCCATTTTTTGTTTATCAAATGGATTACTCTCAGTTTTATTAGCAGTAGATCGATGCAAGATCAGGCGACATCTCACATCATCTGCAATGAATTCACGGATACATATGCACTGAATGTCTGATGAATCAATCTACTAGACTACTACCGCACTGATATAAGTATTAGTTTTTTTTTTTTTTACGATACCCCTGATCAGTTAATTGCATTGTGAGTCTGTGATTCCATGGACGTCCATTATTTTTTTTAATCTCTAAATGGATTAATTGTTGCCAGGTTAATCAGCTGCAAGAAGCAACATATCGCTCATCACACCCGCACTGAATGGATGCATGCACTGAATGTCTGAATCTAATATAATTATAATGTACCAGGCAGTATAAGTAATAGGGTTTTTAAAAGAGTAAATTAAATTTGAAGTGAAATGCATGTCTGGTTATGTGATGCTAAGCTGTGTGATATACTTTAATCCTCCAGAAAATTAAAGCTTTTACTTTGATAATACCAGTGGAGCATGATCAAAGATTACCCATTTAGCTAGTTGATCACATATACTCAGGTTACCATTTAACATTACTTTAGCTAGGGCTTAATATCTTCTCCACGGACATATAGATGTATACATCAGATCGATTAATTAACCTCTAGTTTGGTCTCTCTCTTCTATTATTTGTTTCAAGTATATACATATTGTAGATTTCGTTTTAGCCAGGCTTTACATGTTTCAGATTAAAGTACATCACATTTTTTTTAATTTTAAAATATCTTGATTGTCGATCAGTGTATTTTACAAATTCAAGATTCAATTTTTATGAAGAGAGAATGCGGTAAATTCAAACAATGAAATTCACTTCTGAACCTTAATTAAGCTGCTCAAATATATACCGAATTCTTGAAATGCAAATGTAGATTATGAACTATGGTAAAGTGATTTGAAATACAAGTGTAAGGATTGTGCTTTTAAACTAACAAATTATATATATATATATATATATATATATATATATATATATATATATATATATATATATATAATATATATATATATATATATATATATATATATATATATATATATATATATATATATATATATATATATATATATATATATATAACTACGAGTGTGTCTTTGTTTTGAGTACTTGAAATTTCATCTAAAATTGCATATCTTGATAAATATATTTTAGAACTCAGTTGTGTTTCAAGTTAGAATATTTTTTGTCCTCCCATTTCCCTGTTTAAACTATATAGGTTATAAAATGAATATGAATATAATTCAAAAGTTCCGTTTGTGCAGACTTTGCATATATAATTGTTGTGAGTATATATTTATAGGAATACATATGGGCATTCAGAAATGACATGAACAACATATAGTTTTTCAGAATGGCAAGACAATTGGGTTCAAAATGGAAAGGGAAATCATTTTAGAATGGCATGAATATTGGATTAAGAAGGGAATGTAGTATAATTATTTCAGAATGGATGTAAGATCAGGTGAACGAATCATGCCAATCGTGCATGAGGATCGAGCAGTAAGCAATTGACATGGTACAAGTACTCTAATTCATTACCGGTTTTGCTTACCCTATATGAAGATGCTAGAAAATACTTATCATATGCTCTAAGAACACAAATTGGCAGCACAATATTGCAGTAATAATTCACATAATTATAATAACCGAATCTCACAAATCTCACTCCTCCCTAGCTAAGGCAAATCTACTGCTGCTACCACGGTTGATCGAGGCCCAACCAAATGTACCGAGTCTGATCTTACACAAAACCATAGCATAATGTAGTGATAACGCAAGACGCACACCCAATACGAGTACTCCAATAGGAAATCTAAGGACCGCACTACCACGGTTGCATGCTACTCCAGCTACTACTAAAACTTTTTTTTTCTTAAAAGGGGAGCTGATTACTAGGAAGGGCAAGTTGCCGCCGCCGCCGCCGCCGCCGCTTGGAGTTGCCTTTAGTTGGGGTGGCCGCCGGCGGTGGAGGGGCTGGAGCCGAGCGGCTGCTGCTGCTGCTGGAGCGCGGCGAGGGGCGGCGGGGCGGACGAGGTGAGGTGGTCGACGGAGGAGGAGTTGGCCTCGGCGATGTCGAAGTCGAGGTCCTTCTGGCGGAGGAGGAGGAGCATGCGGCGGCCGTCGATGCGGAGGCGGTCGTTGCGCAGCCGGGCGCGCTCCATGTCGCGCTCCTTGTTGGCGCGGAACCGCTCCCACTTGAGCCGCTGCCGCTCCAGGTGGTACGCCCGCACCTCGTGCGCCACCTGCTGCTCCTCCACCTCCACCGTGCGCCGCCGCACCCACTGCCGCACCTGCTGCGGGTCGCCGCCGCCGGCCACCGCAGCGGCCAGCTCGCTCTGCAGCTGCAGCACCGCGGAGGGGCCTTCGTCGTCGCCTCCCCCCGCGGCCGAGGCGGCCCCCCTCGCGCGCTTCACGCCGTCCTCCTCGTCGTCGTCCCCCGCGCCCACCGACGACACGTCGTCGCCACGGCGGCGCTTGTGGTGGCCGTTGTGGTGGTGGTGGTGGTGGTGGACGCGGTGGCCGCCGTAGATCCGGCGGGACTTCATCCCTGGGCCCACCTCGTCGTCGTCGTCGTCGTCGTCATCGTCCTCGTCGTCGACCTCGTTGCTGCTGGGGACGTCCTCGCTGTCGTCCTCGTCGTCCTCCGGCCCCGCGGAGGAGTCCTTCATCCCCAGGGAAGGGGCCGCCGCCGCCGCCTGGCGCGCGGCGGACGAGGCGGCGGCCATGGACGCGGGCGGCGGGTGGTGGAAGCAGGCGGTGGCCTCGACGCCGGCGGCGCCGGCGCCGTGCGGCCCGTGCGCGGCGGCGGCGGCGGCCGCTCCGGAGTTGTGGTAGGCGCACATCTCGCGGAAGAAGAGGTGCTTGGAGCTGAGCAGCTTGCGCGCCTCGTCCTTGGCCTTGTGGGTGAGCTCGTCCATGGCGTCGAGCAGCGCGTGGTTCTCGACGACCTTGCACGCCTTGCCGCGGCCGAGCAGGTCGACGACGCGCTTGTACCGCTTGTTGAGGTCGTTGAACTTGTCCTCGCACTGCTGCGGCGACACCATGTGGCCGCTCTCCATCATCGCCCGCGACACCGACTTCCACTTGCCCTTCTTCTGCTGCGCCGCCGCCTGCCCGTGCGCGCCGTGGGACCCGGACCCGCCGGGCTTCCCGTGCGCCGCCGCGGCCGCGGACGCCTTCCCACCCGCGGCGCCCCCCGCCGCCACGCCATCGCCGTCGTCCCCGACGCTGTACACGACGTTGATCAGCAGCCGCACCATCCCGTCCGTCCACTTCATCCGCGTCCACGGGCACCCCGCCGACCCGGGCTGCTGCTGCACCACGCCGCCCTTACCGGCGCCGTTGCCCATCCCATCGTCATGGCCGGGTGCCTTGATCACCCTCGACGACGCCCCCGCCGAGTAGGGCGAGTACGACTGCTGCTGCTGCTGCCTCACCGCCGCCACCTGCTGCTGGAACCCACCGCCGCCGCCGCCGCCGTGGGGGTCCGGCTGCTGGTACGCGGCGGCGTGCATCTGCGGGTGGGCGAGGTGCATCTCCAGCCCCAGCATTGCCGCCGACCCCACCACCCCCCTCGGCCCCATCCCCCCTCCCCCTCCTCCTCCACCACCATCCCCTCTCTCCATCTCCAAAACCACTCGTCAAACACACACACTACTCGTCTCGTCAAGTTCGCAGGCTACTGCTCCGGTGAGAAGAAAACAGCAGCGAGCGAGGCGGGGGCGGAATAAAAAGCCGGAGACCGGAGAGAGAGAGAGAGAGTTTGTGGGTGCGTGACGAGGAGGGAAGGAGGCGGCCGCCGGTTTCGCGTGGCGGAACCGTGCGGCTGGGCTGCTGGGCGCGCGCGGCAGCAGCGGGAGTAGTCGGTTTTGCGCCGCACCAGCGGTGGGAAGAGAGCACACAGACCCGGGCGGGGGGGCCAAACCACCCACGGATCCCGTGCGCCCCGGTTTCCGCCCCCACGGGCCACGGCCTCACGTTTACGGCGTGTGGTTGCGCGCAGAAGATCCCAACCCGGGGGGGGAGGGCGGATTGGGGAAACAGCTGCCGAGCGATGGCGGACTGGGTGCTGCCGCCGGTTTCACCCTGGTTTGGTTTTGCGCAAATCTCACTCTCCCCCTCCGTCTCTCGTGAAATTGCTTTCTACGGAAATTTAAACTGAAACAGTCCTTACAATTTGCGGTCCTGGGTAGTTCAACTTTGTTAAGTACTTTTTTCAGTGATACGTTTGCGAGAAAAGCTGCCACATCACACCATGAAGCTCGTAATATTTACGCGCGACGGCTCCACAGAGAGGAGAATATCACGACTTGGATGCTCTCAAATTTATAAATTGAGGTGAGCAAATTGCATTGCCATGAGCCCATGAGATAATATAATTTGTTACAGATTTGGTAATGTGATGAAATACTAGCATAAAACATCCCGTGAAACTTCATCAGGAACGTGATATGGTATGACACTAATATTTTTTATAATGTTATGTGCAAATCCAAACTTTCTCAGGTGTATTTCACGAATATTGTAAAAGTGTACATGACTACATGAGTTCAAATGACTACACACGCAGGAAGCATGGGGGCCATCCTCCTACTGTATGGACAGCTGGAACGTTTCAGGGTGTGATCAAGGCCACCCCCGAATAGCTAGCTAGGCTCTACCTTGTGAACAAAAAAGCATGCATGCATGCATTATGGTTCAGTGATGCATATATGGATCGATAAAACATATATGTTCACAAGCGATAACTTAACATACACCTAACTGTGTTACGATTTCACTAATGGAAATAGTAATGGTACATCTCAAGTGGATTCATCTATGGCACACCTATCCTATGTGTTGAATTGTTGGAATTAATACGTGGACTAAGGCATATGAAAATTATCTTCTTAAAAATTAACTAGTAGATGCAGCGTAGAGTATGGATAAGTTACGTGCATGGAGTGAAGCGCGTACACCACATGCACGTGAATGGTCCATCAAAATGGGCTCATCATGCTTGCGCGGACGCGACTTCCTTTTGCAGAGTGCGTGGAGCGGCGTAGAGTGAAAATAAGTTACGTGTAGGGTGCCGGTGCGTGGAGAGGCATAGAATGCGGATAAGTTACGTACTGGGAGCGTGAACCGGCATGAAGTGTGCATAAGTTAGTGTGATTTATCTTGTTCGATTTACACGGTGTGGAGATCGTGCATGTGTCCTGATATCTCTAAATAAACTGAGCCGTCGTCTCCTCACAATACACATGAAATCAATCTAAGGTTTGACTCCTCTTTTATACTGCGCAATCGCTTGTAATCTACTTTGTTCAGCTCGTTGGCGTGCACCGGTGATCGGGAGATCAGGTCTCCGGAACCTTCGTCATCAACATCCTGCACCAGGAGAAAGCGACAATAAGGTTTTTGAAAATGCTTCGCGCGACTGCTTGCTGGTCTTCCACGACGACTCGTCTTCCTCTACGCTCGAGGGCTACGTGCCGACGACAACACCTTGCACTGCACGTTGCTCCTGCGGTGCGTGCTGCTCCTCGTCAACCTGATCCATAGCAGAACTAGAACCCTCGGTATTTGTTCACCATATTTCATATATTTGATATGTTTATAGTTTATTGCTTAGTTTACATGTCTTAATCGCATGGTTTGGTTCTACTAGTTTATATGTTCAATGTCATGATTTATTTATAGAATGAATTAAATCAATATGTGCTTATATATTCAGCATGAATTTCCTTCTCTGTAGTTGTCGCCAGTTTATATACTGCTTTTTGTTAGAGATGATTTAAACAAAGCTAATTAACTACATGCATTTCGATATATTCAATCGAATGGTTATAAAATATTATGAAATGCACATTCTAAAATCCGCATTATTCTAACTTATATATAGTGGGTGATATAACTGAAATACAATTCAGAAAGTAAGAATGTATACTACTTGTAAGGGCATATCGACATTATTCTAACTTAATAGGGACATTCTGCTCTCTATATATGAGTAAATGTGTTTTCTTAGAAGCCTACATGGAACCTAGACATGACCGCCATGGAGCTAGTGGTAGACACACCTACTGGGCAGGGTGGGTCAGCTGGCCCAGCTAGGGTCCATGTTGTCCTACACCCTAAATCTTATTTTAGACATGTTTCCAACATATTAGTCATCATATTAGTCATCAGTTTACTATTAAATAATTAGATAAATTAAATATTTTAAGTATGAATAAAAATAATTATAAAAATCTGTGGCTGAATGAGTATTATTTCTGTATGAGTAATAACGTTTTGACCATTTCTGATTTTGGCCATATAATTTTTTTTCTATTTCTTTAGCACATATTAGTCTACAGCGTAAATAGTTAAATTGGTAAATATATATATAAAAAAATTTCACTTTACTCCCATGAATTATTTTGTCAAAGCACTCAGCACCTCACCCGACCCTAAAAAAATTTTTTCTTTACAGACTAACAACATTTCTCTTTTTTTTATATATCCCTCTCTACATATAAGTCATAAATAAGTTGTATTTATAAATTTGTTAGGATTGATAGATCCATTATAACCTACCTCTTAACATTTTATTAAATTTTTTATCACTACATACATATGTTTCGAAGCACTTATTTTGATACTTTGATTATGTGTCATTTATGGATTAGAAAATTTATGCTTAAAATATGACTCGTATAAAGAGAAACAAAGAAGAGAAATGCTATTAAATAGCAAAGCAGACCATTTTCAATAGTTGGTCTTAGAAAATTTATGCTTAAAATATGGTTCTTTAAAATTTATGCTTAAAATATGGCTCGTATAAAGAGAAACAAAGAAGAGATCTAAATGCTATTAAGTAGCAAAGCAGACCATTTTCAATAGTTTAGGGGAAAATGAGAAAAATATATTTTAGGAGTTAAGTGATCAAATGAAATAATCCCAGAGAGTGAAATAGACTTTTTAAAATATACTTGTTTTTAAATAAATGATTTTGTGTTCAATCATTTTCATCCCTATTTCATGGTATGAGGCATCCATTGTCCCTTATCTTCATGACTATACCTACTGCCTCGCCTATCTAATTATGACGTTTATGTGACTGCTAATCTTCATTGTTAACTTGCTCAAATTTCGTGTGCGCTATCGCGAGCCGGTGACTATTGTTTACGTGTGTTGTGCCATTGTATAATTAGGGCTATCTTTTTACTGGATGTCGTCTCATCTGTATTTTAAATCTGCGTCCGTGGCTGCGTAGAGCTCACCCCTACTAATATTGACAAGTGAGAATGCTCCGAAATGTGTGATCGATGCCAGCCAGTAGGCTCTTTGCCTTGTTAAACAATCGACATGCATTATATATGCATGGTCTTATTATGATAAACATCTGAGCACCAACTCAGCATGCATGCTATACGGAGCATTTTCAACATTTTTTTGACTTAATTAGATGAACAATTACCGTGAAACATATATATATATATATATATATATATATATATATAAGTGAAATCTCAATATTTTTCAGGTATATTTATTTTCATGAATATTTTATACACGTGTCCATGCACATATATATAGGCGTATAGCGCATATGCGTGGAACCCCTCGTGAAACATTTGGACATGCATTATGCATGACTTTTTTTTTTGTTTGAAACTACATTATGCATGACTTCACGTAAGAGGAATAATTGTTCCTCAGCGCCAACTCAATATGAATGCAGCACGGCTTTTTGAGTACGGAATAACATGCTCGTATATAAAACGTGTCTATAACTTCCAACTCAGCACATATCTAGCTCCGTTAAACACAGGTGGATCAGGGGTGGTACCGATGGTCCCAGGATCACCCAAAAAAATTTCTAGCTCATTAGTAAAAACTTTTGAAAAAGGTAAAAAAAATCCTTATTAATATATTATGATGCACATTTAGTCATTTAATCTATTTATACTCCTTGCTTTGTTATTTTTATAATATTTTTTAAAAATATATGGGTTGGACCACCCACATAAAATTTTAAATACGCCACTTAAACTCACTTAGAAAAATAATAACGCCAGATGAAGTGTACCATCCATGCTTCTCCAATTTGTTGCATTTCCTTCTTTGCAAAATTGCAACCAGCCCTATGTTATAAACCTTTTTGTTAGAGATGCTCCAAGCGTAGCCATATGCATGCAGTTAAAGTACCACCCCAGATTCCTTTACCAGGACAAATTTCCACAGAGAATCATAAAAAGAAGGGTAAATTGCAGTTTAGACCATATATTTTGACCTGTTGCGAATTGGACTAGGTCATAGCTAAAGTTTTCACTTTGGATCACATAATATTACCATTTGTTTCACTTACACCACCCTCTCGTCTTCCCCCAAATCAAACAGCCCATCACTGATGCCATCTGATCACTCTCGAGCATGGGACAACATCAGCAGCATTGGTGCACCACTCTCAAGCTAATAGACATCGGCCTCAAACTCAATGAAGCAAAGAAAGAAGAGAATTAGGAAACACTAGTTCAATATAAAACTTGTACAAAAATACCTAGTCTAAAGTGATAATATTGGTTTAACCATAGTCCAACTTACAACTCTGGTGACTGATAGTGATCCAATGTGTAATTCACTCTGAAAAGAATTATCCTTACTTCTAAGGAGTTGGCAGTATTGTTCTAACTAAGAGGACCATTTTGCAATTACGCGAAACCACAGCGGAAAGATAGAGAGGTCGTGCACGAGTTCTCTTCCCCAAATTAAGAGCTGGTCAGCGAGTCTGAGCTCGACAGAAGGGAGACTGAACGGTGGGGCCAAGGGCAACGTCGTCATTTCACCAGGGACCGTGGTGTAAAAGGCATCAGTCAAACGCAGCCACCGGTGGTTTACATATAGTACATGTACGGTACTACGTTTTATCTAATTCTTGTACTTACTGAGTTTACTTTTCATTTATCCATACATACTAATAAAAAATTAGAATACCTTTACTTTATTAAATTCCAATATAACTATTTCTTACTTTATCTACATATAATATAATTATTTATTACTTTCACAAATTCTGACACTATGATTATTTAAAATAAATTTATTTTAAGATAAATAAAAGGAGCTAAAAATGAACTTGAACCGAGAAAGTAGCTTTGCTGACGTGAACAGTAATCAGTGTTCTTTCTGTTCTTTTCTCTTTTCTTTTCTTTTTCTTCCTCCTCTCACTCTCGAAGGATGTCAACTCCTTTGATTTGATGGTCAGCGACCCTAGTATCTCACTAACAAACAACAGAGAGAATTCAAGCCAAAAAGTGATAGAAGCCCGTCATGTTGACCGGAGTATTCAGGGTTTCAGAGGTGAAACCGGCGGAATTTGGCTTAGCCTTTTCCGGCTGGCTGCTGGATTTTCACCAATCTGTGCAAGGAGAATTCTTAATGTCTTTCTAGCTCAATGGTTGCTTTCTTTCGTGCTTCCCTGCAGCATTGCACTGAGTTAATTTCCCAAACCAGGCGATGGGAGCGCACAGTAATGTAAACATCTAGCTGAATGTTTGCGCATTAATATAGTATTTTAAATTCTCTATATAATAGTCAATATGCTCAGTCGCTCAATGAATGTATTTTTATAGAGATAAAATCTAACCCATGTTTTGATGTAACCGGAATTATGAAAACGATTAACTAGTGCCAGTGCCAGAAGCGAGACGTAAATTTTTCAGAGGTTTGACGAAGTACGCATATCGATATAGTCGAACATCGGTGGCGTACTATTTTTCTTTTACAATTTAGGACATAAATGGAATGGAGAAATTTTTAAGTATTCTCGTGAGAATTGAACTAATTGATATTAAATTATTGTGAACCAAAGAAAACCTTACCTTCTTTAAAAACATTGCTTTTCACAAACAAACAGATGTTTGCTAAATATTCTTCTAAAACTCAAATCTAAACATCCAGCCAAAAACATTTTAACATTCAGCCAAAAACATTTTACGCCGTGGGATGGATGACCTAGGTCGCTGGACCCACGTCCGGTAATGCGCTTAATTTTCAGCCAACTGTTCTTTCCTTTGAGAAACTATATCTCAAGCTGAACTAAAAACGATAGTTGAGACAACCTAATATCCATGGACTTTTCTTTTTTTATTATTCCCTTCAAAGGTTAAAACGAATTTGGAGGGGATTAATTATGAAAATCCAGGGGGATTCCTTCCATGAGAGTTGGATTTGGATTTTGGTATATTAATTGGGTCTCCCTCAGTATTATTAAAATAAACCAATCCCTTACACACCAAGAAATAAATTGTAGTGAGGAAAAAAGACCAAAATCTTTAAGGAGAAAAATAAAATATAGTATTAGTGTATGAATAGATAAGAGATATAGAATGAACAAAATATATTTTAGATTTACAGACCGATAATATGAAAGAAGGTAGAAATTGATTTATAACATAACGGACAAAATGGATTTATTTTTGAAACCTAGGGCGCACAGCATATTCATGCCCTCAAACTCTTAGGCTATGTTTGAAGAATGGGAAATGAGAGGTGGGATTGAGATTGGGAAATAAATGTAGGGTTAGGATTGAATAAATAGTTAGGATTTAAAAATGACTTTTGGTGGGTGGAAAGTCATTTCTCTGACCCATTAGCCAAATAAGGCCTTAGTGCTACGTGAAACGAGACAAGTTATTGTCGACATCAAATTAATCGAGAAAGTGTCTGGAGCATATGAGGCCTTTCACAGTGCGGTGAGCTGGCGAATTGCTCCATTGTTCCACGTAGACTGGCTGATGGCGTGGAGGAGAGAGGGTGTGGGCCCTCGTTCCTCTACATGGTTGCTCAAGTCTTTGGTGAGTAAGGGCAAGGACAATAGAAGAGCCGATGCTTACTCTAATTCTTATCCAACTCATTTAGAACTTAGATTTGCAGTTGATGTATACAATAATAGTCTCTATAAGGCTCAATAATCCAGACTAGGCCAACCAATGAAATCGTTTTTGCCTGAGCCCATCAAACATACCAGGCCATATGCATGCTGCGCTTAGGATTATGTGGGTCCCACTGACTGCATAGGAGCATGTGCAAACGAGCGCTCATGCAAGCGCCGGCTCACACCTTCTCCTCGCATATCGCGCCTCCACGTCAGATCACGCTGAGGTGGGCAGGCTGATAGTAAGTTATTGTACTTGTCCTAACTAGTTCCTCGTCTGGAAAAGCTGGCAAAATGGGGCAGGGGCGCGCACAGAGCCGTCCTGTCTGAAGGAACAGCTCGCCATGCACAGCCGCCCCGCCATCGGGGACACCGCCTCTACGTCCGCTCCGCCGGCGAGAAGGCTACTTAGAGGCAAGAAGGAGGAGGAGGAGAATGGAAAGCAAGTGTCCAAATCTGACCGGTCAGAGGATGAGGCCGTATAGACCGCCGGCGAGGAGCTCGACGGTGGCGGCAACCCCCGCTCCGTGTCGCCGTTGGAGAGCTCGTTGACCCCTTCCGGTATGCGCCCCCGAGCTCCATCTCCGGTGCTCGAGCCGCCCACCTCATCCGAGCTTGCCTCGACCACCGGCGTTGCAGCCCTCGTTGGCACGAGAGACCGCCAGATCTGTGCGGCACCGCCGGGGAGAGAGCGGAGAGGCGCCGACGGCAGTAGGGAGGGGAGAGGCCGGAGACGAGCCCGAGGACACCGTCGTCCGCTGCTTCGCTTGGCGCTTGGCGCGTGGCTCGTGCCCGAGGACGCCGTCGCCGCTCTGCCGGGGGAGCTCCACTCGACGCTCGTCGCTCACGAGCCCCCGTGTTGCCGAGTTTGCTGCACCGTTGTCGGGGAAGCTCGATTCGCTGGCGAGGGAGAACCACCGAGCTCCGGAGGAGGAGGAGGAGCGCCGATGAAGAAGACTTCTCCAGCGTGATTTGGGGATAGGGGGAATAGGCTGACCGGTGGGTCTGTGGACTTATTTATAAGCCGTTTTATGTCTTAAGAGGCTTTATTGTAAAATGTTAAAAATACATGGACTGGAGTTAAAAAAAGGAGGGGCTGAAATGCAAAATTGAATGGGGGCCATCTGAAGATCCTCTGCATTGGATGGCTTGTGTCTTCATCTTCCTTTTCTCGTGTGAAAGTTGAGATAAAAAAAATTGGCAAAAAAACATCACATCAAATAAGGACAATACATAGAGCATTAAATGTTGGAAAAAACCAATTACACAGTTTACATATAAATTGCGAGACGAATCTTTTAAATCTAATTACGCCATGATTTGACAATATGATGTTACAGTAAACATTTACTAATAATAAATTAATTAGACTTAATAAATTCGTCTCGTAGTTTATGGTGAAATCTATAATTTATTTTGTTATTAGTTTATATTTAATACTTTAATTGTGTGATCGTAATAAACACACCCATAAGGGAATGGGGGAAACGGTGCACTCCTACTGTCCTGAGTCAAGCCAGATGCTGCACTCCTGCACCAGATTTCAGAAGTACTGTAGCTACAGGAGCTCCTTGCTATTTGCAGGCAGGAAATTGTCTGCCAGCCACAGACGGCAGCATCGAATCGCTCATATGGCGATGGCCTACTTCTGCCCAACTTTAGGGCGTGGTTAGTTGACGAAATGAAAATTTTTTGTGCCACAGAATATTTAACTGAATGTTGAAAAGAGCTTTCGGATACAAATGAAAAAACTAATTTCATAACTCGTCATGAAACTGCGAGACAAATCTTTTGAGCCTAATTAATCCGTTATTAGCACATATAAGTTACTGTAGCACTTATGGCTAATTATGGACTAATTAGGCTTAAAAGATTCATCTCGCGATTTCCCTCCAAACTGTGCAATTAGTTTTTTTAATTTATATTTAATACTCCATACATGTGTATAAAGATTCGATGTGATATTTTTGGGAAAAAAATTTAGGGAACTAAACCAGGCCTTTAGAGCATCACCAACAGTCTACCTATATGATTCCCAAAACTAATTTTGAGAGATTTTAGTTCAAAAATCAGCTCCAATAGATCTCCTACTCTCCTACCCGAGTTTTGGAGTTCCCTTCCCTCGGTTCCTCGCTCCGTTTATATGCGGGCGCGAAAGTCGCTCCCAATCATGCAATCCCGCCTCTCTCCTTCGTTCCCGCGAGTGGGAGATAGCGATCTTTCTGCGCGTGAAAGAAAAAAAACGGAATTTTCTCTTGGTAGTTTAACAGAAGGGTCCACTTTTAAGTTTTGGGATTGAATTTAGGCTATCTATTGGAGGAAGAAGTTTTTTCACTTTCTATTTTCAGTTTAGGAACATAAAAACAAATTTTTAGAAGAAAATTATAGATAACCTGTTGGTGAAGCTCTCGTCACTCAAATCCCACAAACGCCGGGGGGCCAGTAGTGTCAGCCAGCCCAGATCGGAAGATAAAACTAAAAATTAGGCCTGCTAAAATTCATCGGGCACAAGGCCGGCCTTATCGATCAGATTCTATACGTGTGGTTTGGGCTAGGCTTGGGCACTGGCCCAGTGCCCAAGAGCAAAAGGCCCAGAGGTCGCATTATTATTCCATAATCAGGGTAGAGAAACACCGAGTCACTGACAGACGCGGTGATGGCGGGCCCCATCCACCCACTGTTTTACCAGCTCTCCTCCGAGTCCTCTCTCCGTCTCGTGGTTCGCCGCCGCCACCGCCGTTCCAACGCCGTGGGCTGGGTACGGGGCTACAGGCCACATGCCGTGGGCTGCTGCGAGGATGTGATGTGATGCGCAACGCGGTGGCGGCGTAATCCACTCGAAACCACGGCCGCCGGCGCGGGGTGGAAAAGAAAAGGTGATTCTCTAGATCGAGCTTTGTATGTATCGCCCGCTTCCTCTCTCTCTCTCTCTCTCGACACACACATGATGCGGACATCCACGGAACAAATGAATTCCATTATCAAAATGTAATTCTGCAGAATCATTTCTATAGATCGGTACATATCCTTCATGAATCGGGAAGTATCCTGATCCTCATGTTTAATGGATATGCCTTAAGCTGCTGCTGGGCTGCTGGCAAGGGATTCTACTTCTAATTAAAATCTTCTCTGCTGGCATGGCAAGGGATATGGTTCTAGCTCTAATTATTCTTTTACCTAGACTTATAATTTTTTTTCTGTCCAACAGGAAGGTTTTCTACTTTAATTCTAAATCATATTTAAAAGTTTGAGTTCTCCAATGAGAGGATCTATAAGTTTAATTTTTTATCATAATTGAAAGTTCTTTTTATCTCCATTGGAAGGCTTCAAAGAAAGCAAAATTAAAGGTGACAGCAACAAATGAATTTCATAATATAATTATGCAAACGCTATTTGATAAGTCAGTACAAATCCTGTATGAATCGCGAATGATCTTCATGTTTCAACGGGTGCCTTAAGCTGCTGCTGGCAAGAGATTCTCCCTCCAATTAAACTCTTTTGTTTAATCTAGAATAATAAGTTTGTGATCAATCATCCAATCAAAGAAATCATATTAAAGGCTGAGAATCTTCCATTCCCTCGGGTACACAAAATGAAACAATGAATTAACATATAATTAATTAAATACTAATTAAAAAATAGAAAATAGATTAATATAACTTTTTAAACAACTTTCCTTGTAGATATTTTTTAAAAAATAAAAATCATACCATTTATTATTTTGAAAAACGTGTGTGAAAAAATTGAAGGAGTAGAAGTTAGGAAAACGAAGAAAAGAGCATGCCATGGTGACAGGATCCGGAGATCCGGAGACAGAAATGGAGGAAAATTCTAAATGTTAATTTTATATAGCTATGATATAAGGGTCCCGTTCTTTTTAGCTTACATGGTGCGGATTATCAACCCGATTATCCGTTACCTATTTTGAAATTACAATTTTTCTAAATATTTTATCCATTAACATTGCTTAGGTTACCTTTTCTAATATATTTTTGTTTATTTTATAGTATACAATTAATCCATAAATAAATCAACCAGCTAATTAGATAATTCAGTCTCCTTCAGCTGTTTGAACAGGACTTAAATTTTTGCTTCCCGTTTATTTCTAATCGACAACAAACCCATTCGTCCTTTCTCCTTTTTTCTTGCAGTTTTAAATCGGCAATTGACAATCCAAATTCCAAGCAAATAAGGTATGAGATCTACATTGAAAAGCTTAACGAGTGGTGACAAGGAGACATGGACGATGGCAGAGAACCCGTATGAACTTCTATCGAGGACATAAATCCATGGTTCATATATATTTATATTAGATAGTATAAACCCATGCGGACTAGGGGTGGCAATTCCCCTATGGGGGCCAGGGTGCTGTCCCTAATGGGACTGGGGAATTTTAGCCTCACGAGTGGATTGAGCGAGACCAGGACAGGAACTAGTTTTGTCCCACAGGTGCGAGGCAGGGAGCCTCTCTGACACGCATTGCGGATTAGTGGATGCAAGACGCCCATGCATCGTGGATGCACGACTCACTGCTTGACAAGTTCATTTTTTTCGCTACACCTGATCATTCCTTTTTTTTTTCTTGTCACACCCAATCCCCCTCCTCCTTAGCTTCCCGGTGGTGCTCCCCTACCTTCTCTTCTCCCTAATGAACTCCATGTTTGTCTCCAATCTTGTAGGAGCTGCACCCATACATATGCCTTCCCAAGCTCGCCGGTACCGCGGTAAGACTTTTGATGAGCTTTCCCCAGCTTCACCCATACCTCTACCTTCCCAAGCTCGTTGGTGGTGCGACAAGATTTTTCGATCACACATCGCTGGCTGGTCATTGTCGCTTCCCCTTGTTCTCCATCCTATGGGGTCCTGGTCGGTGAAGGGGTCCTATTTAAATCCGAACTTGAGATTTGGGCTGTTGAGTAAAAGTCGGGGATGCGAGTGGGGCTGTCCATGCCCCACCTGGCCTAGACCTACCCCATTGTCAACCCTACTTCGGTCTTGGGCCTTTCTATTTTTACTTGGCACAAAGTTCTAAATTGGTGATTTGGCATTTCCATGTTCTAAGCCAACGAGCAAGAGAAAGAATAAAAAATCGTATTCACGGTCCTTTTCTAAATGCTGAATTTCACGAGAATTGTAGGCAAATTTCACCAAAAGCACTTCAATTACTAAACCATAAAACACTTGAATTTCCTCCTAAGGAGAAAGGCAGCGTCCCATCCATCGTTCCCCCAACTCTCACAAGCACACAAGAACATCACAGTATTTTTTTTTTCACATTCAGTTCATTGGTACTCTCTCCATCCCAAATTGATCATCATATAATAGAATCTAAAATTTCTCAAAGATCATCATATAACCGCATAAACACGAATTTCATCGGAATACAATTAATGTAGCATGAGAGATTGTGTGCATGCTATGGTGTAATTGATATGATATTTTAATCGATGTATGCATTATGAGAGAATGCGTGCATTATGTCTTGATTGATGCGATTTAAATTTTCTTTTTAAAACTAGGGCATTTGCTGCCCCCATTTCCATTACTAGAAACGGGAAAGTGTCATTACAGAACAAGAGAGGATAGAGAAGGGAGTAAAGAGAAAAAAAGACTAAAAGGCAAAAGACCTCAAAAGGAAGGAATAAGTTTTCCCTTGTCCTAGAGGAACACACTCACAGGATACAGCAAAAGCACAATCTAAACTTAACCCTGACCCACCTTAATGTCTAGAAACAAAAGTAGCCTCCTATGTCTCCATGTTGGTGTGCCTCCCAGGACATAAATTCTTCAAGCTTCCAGTCTTCTTGCAGTGCGCCAGCCAAACTTGGAGCTGAAAATCTCATTTGCTACCTGCCTTGTTAATCTGGCCCCCAGGAGCAATTTTTCTCGATTTGCCTCCAATTTCTGCATTACAGCCCAGGATTCAATCCAATGACAGGTCAGGAAAACAACATCAATGGGGTCATTAGGCAGTTTATTCTCAAAACAAGCAGTGTTTCTAACTTTCCAAATGGCCCAGAAAATTGCAGCCACACCTACAGCCATCAGGGTTTTCATCCCCTTCCCATAGCTGAGTAGCCAAACCCCAAACAGGTCTTGAATATTGGAGACAGGTTTTAGATTAAGGGAACAAGATACAATATTCTAAAGAAACTTGGCAAGAGGGCAATCAAAAAATAAATGTTGAACAGTTTCTATGTTGTCACAGAATTGGCATTTGATGTCCCCTTTCCTCCAGCCTTTTTTGTATAAATTATCCTTTGTCAAGATTTTGTTTTTGATGACCAGCCAGATAAAGATCCTGACTTTTAAGGGCACACTGATTTGCCAGAGTTTTTTTATAAGGGAAAACAAAGTTTTGTAGGCTCAGAGCCCTATAAAAAGATTTCACAGTAAAGTTCCCATGTTTAGTTAAATTCCACCAGAGAGTATCTTCTTTGTTGACATCTATATGCAAGTTGTCACAAATCTGCTTAATGTTGTTCCAAATTTTCAGTTTGTTACCATGCAGAAGTCTTCTAAACTTAAAGCATCCCCAACCAGTGTTTTTAACCTTGTCTAAAGTGATGTTTTTGGAGAAAGTAAGATCATATAACTCAGGGAATTGTTCACTTAAAGGTTTGGTGCCCATCCAACTGTCCTCCCAGAACAGGGTTTTCTTACCATTGCCCACTTTTTTTGCTACAGAATCTGAAAAAAAGGTTTTTAACATCCATGAGCCCATGCCAGAAGTGAGAATCACCATTTTTAAAAGTGACCTAGGATAGCAATTTTTTGTTCAGATATTTAGAAATGAGGATGTCTTGCCACCAACCATTTTCAGTTTCTAATTTCCAGAGCCATTTACCCAACATAGCTTTATTCATAATATCGAGATTCAGCACCCCCAAACCCCCTTGATCTCTTGGGGTATAGATTTCCTGCCTCGATGCGATTTAAATTAGCCTAGTTCTTGGTAAATAAATATATATGATGATCATTTTGAGACGGAGGGAGTAACACCAAAAGCATGCACACGACAAGGGCACTCGCTCGAAGAGATTGGGAGATACAACGGATACCAGATCAAATCAAATCGCGTTTCACTCGGCAACGACGCACGTACTTGCTTGAATCCGCCATGGATGATGGATCACACGTCAACATACCCACGCACGCGGCACGCGTGACCAGCGGACCGACCCGGACCCACTACTGCTGCCCCTCGCCGGGCGTGGCGGCGGCGGCGGCGGCGTGCGACTTGAACCAGTCGAGAACGTCGCCGAACACCTTGTCGACGTTCTCCTCGGGCTCGCCGACCAGCTGGTGCCACATCCCCGGGTACACCCGCAGCGTCTTGTCCTCGCTGCCGGCGCGGCGGTGGAGCTCCTCCGCGCATTCGGGGTCGCACAGGGTGTCGTCGCCGCCGTGGACCACCAGGAGCGGGAGCTCCACCTCCTGGAACCTGGACTGCACCTCGCGGCACACGCGGAGGAGCTCTCGAGCCGTGGCGGCGCGCGGCGGGGCCATGGTGCTGCGCGGCCTCGCCACCGCCAGGGCGCGCTTCCACGGCACCTTGAAGGACCGGTCGGGCATGTTGCCCCGGGAGAAGGCGAGGTGCCATGTCGGCGCCACCGCCGCCACCGCCCACAGGAGGTGCTCGACCGGCCAGGGCGGCATGAACCGGGGGCTGACCCCGCACATGGCGCCGTTGAGCACCGCGCCGTCGCGCCACCGCTCCTTGTCCCGGAGGTGGAGCAGCAGCGCGATGGCGCCGCCGAGGGACTCGCCGTAGAGGAAGCACGGCAGCGGCGGAGGGTAGTCGGCGCGGAAGCGGGCGAACGCGGCCTCGCAGTCGTCGAGCACGGGCACGATGTCAGGTATGTGGTCCTGGAGCCCATCCGAGAAGCCGTGGCCCTGGTAGTCGACGGCGGCAACGGCGAACCCGGCCTTGGCGAGGTGCACGGCGGTGAGCTGCACCGTCCAGCTGGACTCCCCCGTGAAGCCGTGGACGACGGCGATGGCGCCGAGGAGGGGCGCGTCGACCCCCGCGGGAGCCCAGCGCTGGGTGAAGATGCGGAGACCCCGCGGGTTGACGAAGGTGGAGGTGGAATGCAGCA
Organism: Oryza meridionalis; assembly: GCA_000338895.3. Classification (NCBI taxonomy): domain Eukaryota; kingdom Viridiplantae; phylum Streptophyta; class Magnoliopsida; order Poales; family Poaceae; genus Oryza; species Oryza meridionalis. The sequence goes on from ALNW03000001.1 coordinate 152,517, forward strand.
CGCCATGGCGCGCGTAGAACTCCTCCGCGGTGAAGCGGCCGAAGGGGCTCTTCTCGTCGGCCTCCGCCACCGGATGCGCCATCCTCGCCGCCGCTCCAGCAGTCCAGCGTATTGCAGCAGATGCGAGCGAACAGGGAGAGGAGGAGAGGCGCGTTTATTTGTACTGGGCTGTGAAACCACTATATTTTCAAATAGGCAAAATTTGTTAAAAAACATGAAAAAAATGTGTAATTGGCTAGGAGACACCATAAAAATGTGACACGGCTAATAGACACTAAAAAGTGTGTAATTGACCGTAGGACACTGGTCACATTATTTTATTATTTCCGGGTCAAAAGAGGAGAGATATTTTTCTAAATGCCCGGATTGCCCACGAGTGTCGACGACTTTGCAATTCTCCTCCCCGGCGCCGGCAAGATTCCCGGCCGCCGCGGTGCGAGGCGCGCGAGGCGAGGCGTGGCCGCGGCGGTGCCAGGAGAGGCGGCGACCCGTGGCTCACAGTCTGCTCCCCCCTCGCTGCAAACCTCGTCCGCCGCCGCTCGCTACCTAGCTACGCTTGCCGCCGCCGGTGCTGACCACAAGAATTCCACGACGCCGAGATATCTTCTCTCCCTTCAAGAACTCCATGAAAATCTTGCATGGTGTCCTGCGAGCGAGCCGCGACGACGACCTCGTGAGTCTGCAAGAACGCGGCGACTGAGCTGCTCTGCTCGCCATTGATTGGTTTCCTCGGCTGCTTGCTTTGCTTGCGCTGTCTGGCTTAGTAGCCTAGGTAGGTGAAGGTGGAGTGTTGTTGCTAGCTGCTAGCCTGCTGCCATGATGGTGGCGGTGGCGTCGTCTTGCTGCCCGTCAACCAGCGCTCGCCCTCTGGTTCGTCGCGCCGGTAGCAGGAAAGAGAAGCTGTGGTGGGCGGGTGGTGTCAGGAAAGCGCGACACCGGCGCCTCCCCACGTCAACAGCCCACGTCGCGCCGACCTCGCCACATCGCGCGTTCCCGGCGAAATCAACGGCAACGGGAAGGGGAAAAAAAGATAGAGAAGGAGAAAACCAAGGAAAGAGAAGGGCAATCCGGGTATTTAGAAAAATATATCACCTCTTTTAACCCGAAAATAATAAAATAATGCGACTAGTGTCTTACGGTCAATTACACAATTTTTGTAGTGTCCATTAGCCGAGTCACGTTTTCGCGATGTCTCCCAACCAATTACATGTTTTTTTATGTGTCCTGTAGCAAATTTTGCCTTTCAAATAAAATGTTGGCAAATTTTGCTACAGAATATCGTGACTTTATAGTTTTAGCTGTAGTATACCGCGTAAAGTAATTTTGGATGAAGACACTCTTCAAAGTTGGATATTGGTTGGTGGACACCGCACCCATTAAAATAATAATTTCTATGTGAGGAGGAGAGAGAAATCACGTGAAATATCAAAAATGCCCTTGGGCCCACGTGTCCTCTGCTATCTCTCCTCTCTCTCTATATATCAGGCAGCAGCAAGAGGGAATGGTGGCGGCACCATACATTAGCTCAGCCATTGCCGTCTCCACGCTAGCGCTGGCGACCTGCGCCGCGCCAACGGTGGCTCGCGAAATGGCTCGGTGACGGCAGTCCTTCTCAGATGAAGGACGTAGGCTTGACTCACCAAAAGGACTACCATGCATGCAGCGGCGAAGCTAGGATAAATAGTCACTGGGTTGGTACTCGTACTAATCAGGATTAATCAGGATTTACGATTTTAACCAAAAACGATTGAAAACCGGAATAATTAACTATTTGCCACTCTTACGAGTAGTGCTAAATTATTTGCCACTAGACCCACATGTCATAGACAACGAGTGACAAATAATTAATTGCCACATCTTAAAAGTGGCAAGAAGTTAAATGCCCCTTGAAAACCATGCAATTTTGATGTTTCCATGCGGGGCAAAAGTAGATTCCGAGTGAAATTTTGAATGGTTTTCGAGAATTAATTTTTAAAACAGTAAAATTAGACCAAAATTTGATCGAAATTTATCAAAATTTTGCAAAAAAATGTCATATGCTGGTTGGAATCCAACACTAAATCGGAAACATGTCATGTAGCTTGTAACTAATGATATAAGACTACAAAATACGTGACAAAATTATTAAAATAAAACCAACTCTTGTTGCAGTAGTGTTACATCTTACCTATTACAACTTCTGTCTATAAAATTATCAATATATGTACATTATTAATCTGTAAAAGACACCAAATGCACCAAAGATTATCAAAACCACTAATTCTTTGCCTTCCATTATGCTGGAAATAAAATGAAATATGATGTCAGGAGACAACCAGGAACTTGATGATGCAACAAGGGAATTTGTGGAGTAGTGGCTTCCGGCCTTATTTATGGGCTCAAATCTCAATCATTTATGTATATTGGGCCATCGTATAATCATAAGTGCTAGTTCATTTTCTATTTGATGAAACAATCAACAATGTCACGGGGTCTAGTTTAGCTCTTCACTAGGGTCATAGCTGGTAAAATAAAGATTGGTACTAGACATTGGCAAAAGATCGTCGGGGTCTACTGACCCTGATGGTTAAGTGTAGCTTCGCCCCTGCATGCATGTATGTCTCCCATGTTAGAGAGGTCCTAGGAAACCTACGTGTGCATGGAATCGACTTGGAGCTCACCAGAGAAGGAGGAATCAAAGATGGAGCTCAGCGGCCGGAGTTCGAGAAGACGATGGCGATCTCCCTCTTCGGTGCAAGATCCTTTGGATTTCTTGAGGGCTTTCGCAGAGGATTTCATGGTGGTGATGGTGGCGCAGTAGCTCACAAATGGTGGTCGGGTTTGGCCGGAAAGACGACGATGCCGTAGCGGGGAAGCTCTGTGCGCGCTTCGGAGCTCCCGTAGACGAGGTCGTGTTCCCGTCACTGCAGTGGACGAAAAAAGATGGAGTCAAAAGAACATTTGCTCGGCATGGAGAGAGGAGTATGGAACGGAAAAGAGTTGATGTCGAGCGCAGCCTGACGTCGACGGAAGCCTTCGTCTTTCTCACGGCTGGCGATGACAACGAGATGACTATTTAACAAATTTTAAAATAATGTGTGTCAAAAATAGATAATTTTATATGATTGCTAGCCGCACAATTGCATGGGTCACCCAGCTAGTTATTTTTAAAATAAAAGGTTTTATAATGATATCCACTAATTTCATAGATGTGCGCATGCATACTGAAAGAGCATCTATGCCCCTAGTGGGTTTTGGTTAATTGATGACAAACAATTAAGGGACTAATGAGCTTATTGAATGTATAAGCAAGGGATTAGTCCGATGAAGAACCAACGAAGATAATGAAGAAGAATATGCAATACAATGAGGTTTCATTGTGATCCAAGACTATAAGTGATGGAAGATGGCAAGAGGCGGTAAAGGGTTGGCAAGACTTGCTATGCGATGGACCATGCATGGGAGAAGGGCAAGCGAAGGCTTGGCGCCGAAGGACCCAACGCAATGGTGAGGAGTAGGTGCTTAGCTGAACACTGATGGACCGATCGAGGCTATAAGAAGTCATAAGTTGCTATGGATTAACCATATTAGCAGCTATAAAAGCAAAGAAAGAAGATGGCGTGAAGGTATTCATAATGGTACAACTTTTCTATTTCCTCTTGAGTTGGTAGGAAAGCCGTACGATTAAGGGGGATTTTACCTTGTTGTCTAAGGATGAGTTTGGTGCTCAAAAATCATTTTTTTTCAAAGTGTTTCTCCTTATTTCCTATGTTCTGGAATTTTTCAGAGTTGTCTGAAATGAGTTTTCGGAATTCCTGAAAGGAGAGTTTTGCTTTTGGAAATTTCGAAGTTATCCGAAAGTGATTTTCGGAACTTCCGAAAATGGCCGTGAAGCCAAAATCGGTTCTGTAAATTTTCGGACTTGTCCGAAATTTATTTTTGGAATTTCCGAAACTGGCAGTGAAGTTAAAATGTCTTCTGGAAGTTTTCGGTTTTTCCGAAATATTTTTGGAATTTCTGAAATTCTTTTTTTCTGCTGAGTTTTGCTGAAATCTGCACTTTTCGGAAATTCCGAAAGTACTGTAGCAGCTCCGAAAAATAATTCTGAAATTTTTTTCAGAATTTCCGAAAACTGCTAGTAAAATGAATTTGCCTTCTGTTGATTTTCGGATATGTCCGAAAATGCTTTTCAGAATTTCCGGAAAACAGAATCTTTGCCTCTAACGGGTAGATCTAAGGCTGTGGCTATAAATAGCCCCCTCCCCCTCTAAGTCAAGGTTGTTGATTCCATTGCTTATCATTTGCCCTTGGCTTGTGTCGATTTGAGATTCATTTTGAGCCTTGCCTTCTTACTTCTTTGTCTCCACCGATCTTCAATCTCGGATTTCATGTGTGTGAGAGAGTGGTTGATTTGAGTTTGTTTGAGTGCTTGGTGTTGACTTCGTGAAGATTTATTGAGTACTCGATTCATCCCCAAGAAATCTTTGTGGCATTTGTTACTCTTGGTGGTTGAGGACACCTAGACGGCTAGGAGTCAACATCGAGACACCGATTTGTTTGTGGTGTGCCGAGGGAGTTTGTGAAGGTCGGATCTCACCTCCGAAAGAGAAGAGATACCATTAGTGGAAGGAGGAGTGCATTTGTGCAACCTCACGAGGATAGGGTTGGAAAAGACCCGGCTCATTGTGAGCTCCCTCAAAGATTTGAACTTCGGTAACACATCAACATGCAAAAATCCCGATGATATCTCTCTCTTACTCACTGTTTGTGAAAACCCATTAACTACTTATGCCATTATCCCCTTTTGTGTGCCATACTAGCTTGCGTAAAAACTGAGATTTTCGGAATATCCGAAATATCCAAAAAGTTTAGCTTCCGCATTTACTTAATAGTTTTAAACGCCTATTCACCCCCTTCTACCCCTTCTAGGCGACATCGAGGTCCTTTCACATGCGCATTACAGTAGGCTTTTTGCAGCATTTACATAGATGGAGGGACTGCTTGTTCAAATGTGTATTTTTCAATTTTATACAGAGCATTTAAAAGTGCTGCTTCAGCAAGAACAATTTGTTTTACATTCATGAAGTTGTAATACTTCTGTTATATAGTTATTCTATACTATTGTATTTTTGCCCGTAATCCTGTAGTTTTTTATTTGCGTCATTTCATAAACAATTTCTACATGTGGGTGTGTTTTTCAGTGAAGATATTCCGGTGTTGAAATATTTATCTCTGCAATCCGTTTGTTTGTTCTAACTATCAAGTCGTGCATCCTCACACGTGACATACTTTAAGCAACCAACATTAGCTCGATATATACCAAATCAATTTTTATAACTAATAAATCATGAGATAGTGGGATTGAGATTCCACAGTGAAGATAACTTGATATTTATTGATTTCAGAAGTTGAAATATTAAATTATAATAAACTAATTGATATTGCCCGTCACTTTCAGCATTTAAATATTTTCCCAAAATATGCTTACTTCTTCCCCTACTCCCTCATTTCAACAGATCACGACCATTTCTTATTTAATTTCTCTAATTAGCTTGTCATCCCAACCAATCTGAATTCATAGTCTTCATTTAATTTCAGTTCCCTCTTTAGTTCTCGTGAAAAGCACCATAAGTACTTATATTTTGGTATAGAAGTAGTACAACTCAATAGTTATTTATTGTTAATTAAATTTAAATTCAAAATTTTGGATTTTTAAATAAAAATACTGCAACTGAGACTCCAAACAAGTGCAATTTAGTATTAATTAATTTCAAATTTCAATTATTAAATTATCAAGAAAATATTATTGAGATTCTAGATTTTTTTTCGATTGAGATTCTAGAATTAGGACAACTTGGTATGCATTACTTCTGAATTTTCTAATTATTAAAACTTTAAAGCAATAATGCAGACTCCGTTCTAAGTACATGGTATTTACCCCCTCCATCCAAAAATGTTGATCCATATTTTATTTTCCTAATTTTGCCAAATGAGATATGTATATTTGTAGTCTCCATACATTTAAGATTTTATGTAAGATTTAAATGAAGCAGATTTAAATAAAGCTACCATCTTAATATTCATCGGTTACATTCAGGAGTGAGTTAAATATGACTTAGACTTTTCGATTAAACTTTTGGATGAAACTTTTGGATGGAGGGAGTATTAATTTAGAATTCCCAAATCATATTCGTCATCAACATAGGGAGACTGTTGTTATCAACGGTTGTCTCTGTTACATCGAGCGGGCAATGGGTGGGAACTGGGAAGTGGGAAGGAGAGAACGGAGGAAGGTCAATGTCAGTTGTCAACCGTTCACTTCCGAAATTCGTGATCTCCTATGTATTTCTTCTAGACGGTAAACCACTGCGGGCTAGCCTTTGCTGGATTTCACGAGAATTGGACACAAATTTGAGGGGAAAAAACAATTCAATTCCTAAACTATGAATTTTTTTTTCAGCGTTCTCAGCGAGGACTTCTTAAATTCATCATTTATGGGAATTCTGCTCTGCAGGAGATGCAGGGCAACAACCGATCGCTCGCCAACCCACAACCACCCACCCAAGCACACGAACATGGCAAATTTTTTTGGCATTCAATTCATGGACTAATACGAGCAGAGAGACACGGAGATGGAACATGGCCACACGCAGAGACGGAGATACACCGGGACCAGATCGATCTCGTCTCACCAATCAACTCCACAACCTTTTATTGCGCCCCCGTACTTTTGCTTTGAATCCGCCATGAATTACCCAAGCACGCGGCACGCGTGACCGACCGAACTACTGCTGCCCCTCGCCACGCGCGGCGGCGGCGTGGGACTTGAGCCAGTCGAGGATGTGGCCGAACACCTTCTCGACGTCCTCGTCGGACTCGCCGACCAGCTGGTGCCACATCCCCGGGTACACCCGCAGCGTCTTGTCCTTGCTCCCGGCGCGGCGGTGGAGCTCCTCCGCGCACCCGGGGTCGCACACGGTGTCCTCGCCGCCGTGGACGACCAGCAGCGGGAGCTCCACCTCCTCGAACCGGGACTGGAGCTCGCGGCACACGCGGAGGAGCTCCAGCGCCGTGGCGGCGCGGGGCGGCGCCGTGGTGCGGCGCGGGCTCGCCACCGCCAGGGCGCGCTTCCACGGCACCTTGAAGGAGCGGTCGGGGATGTTCCCCCGGGTGAAGGCGAGCCGCCACGTGGGCGCCACGGCCGCAGCCGCCCACAGCAGGTGCTCGAGCGGCCAGGGAGGCATGAACCTGGGGCTGACCCCGCACATGGCGCCGTTGAGCACCGCCCCGTCGCGCCACCGCTCCTTGTCCCGGAGGTGGAGCAGCAGCGCGATGGCGCCGCCGAGGGACTCCCCGTAGAGGAAGCACGGGAGCGGCGGCGGGTAGTCGGCGCGGAACGGGGCGAACGCGGCCTCGCAGTCCTCGAGCACGGGGACGATGTCGGGGATGTGCCCCTGTAGGCCCTCGGAGAAGCCGTGGCCCTGGTGGTCGACGGCGGCGACGGCGAACCCGGCCTTGGCGAAGTGGACGGCGGTGAGCTGCACCGTCCAGCTGGACTCCCCCGTGAAGCCGTGGACGACGGCGATGGCGCCGAGGAGGGGCGCGTCGCCCCCCGCGGGGACCCAGCGCTGGGTGAAGATGCGGAGGCCGCGCGGGTTGACGAAGGTGGAGGAGGTGTGCAGCACGCCGTGGCGCGCGTAGAACTCCTCCGCGGTGAGGCGGCCGAAGGGGCTCTTCTCGTCGGCCTCAGCCACCGGATGCGCCATTTTGGGGGAGTAGTAGATGCGAAGGCGAGGAAACTGCTTGTGCAGTGCAGTGCTTTGGCGTTGTAGTGTCCTCCGGTGGATGGATGGGTGGGATATTTATTGTGGCGAAACGGCGAGTCACACCGAACCAAACAAAAACAATCTCTCCGTTAAAAAATATAGTTAGTACTATCTTCGTCGCAAAATTAAAAACCTAGAATTAAATAAAACGTTTTACAATACTCTGGACATACTTCATATATAGATTGATTGTACTATTAAATGTTTTATTTAATACTGTTTTCATATAGGGACTGTCTACATATCTATTAACAAAAAATCCCATCTCTCATCTTTCAAATTTTGGATCATTGGATGCACTTTAAGATTCGTGCAGAGGCATTAACCCTTCCCGTTCCCCTCCCGTCACGCGTATTCAGCCACCACCCCTCCCATCGCTATTCCTCCACCTGATCCCCTACCGCCACCGCCCCGCTGCGCCGCCGCCCGCCTCATCGGCTGGCCGGGGGACGTCAACGGCGCCGACGAGACCCACCCTTCCTCCTCGAGCCGTCGGCGGCGAGATGCCCCGCCACCGACGCCGCCGCTGGCCCACCGCCTCCCCTGGTCATCCCTCTAAGCCAGCGAACTCCTCCCCTTCCCCCTCCCACCCCCACCCCACCCCGAGACCCTAACCTGTAGGGGTCCTCTGCCAGAGTCTAGGGTGTCGCTGGCGCTGGAGGAGAAGAGAAGGTCGCTGGAGTTGAAGGAGAAGGTCTAGAGTACGAATCTCGAAGCTCATCCAGTGACCTAAAATCTACAAGATTTAGATATGCAATTTCTGTCGGTAGGAGGTTAGCAATTCCGTTTTAGGTTTATATTTTAGCATGGAGTAGTAAGAAATTTTAATTAGATAAAATATATGTTAGAATTATGAATCTGGATATACTACTATTTAAATTCGTAGCCTATAGGGGCCGGAGAGAGCGAAACCTCTAATGGGCGATCAATCGCCCAGCCGATGGGGTAGCGATCGGGTGCCCCCCCTCCCTCCACCTGGTTTCCTTTTTTGGCACCGCATTACTTTCCTATTTTAGTAAATTTATGCACCTAAAGTTTATACACCTCAAGTTTACACATCTAAAGTTTAGAGACAAAAAATTTATAAGTCAAAAGTTTATATATCCGATTCAAATTTGAATTTGAATTCAAATATTTTCTATATATAGTATTTCTACACATCTAAAGTTTATACACCTAAAGTTTATAGACCTAAAGTTTATAAGTCAAAAGTTTATATACCTGTTTCAAATTTGAATTTGAATTCAAATATCCGATTCAAATTTGAATTTGAATTCAAATATATTTCATATATAGTATTTCTATACATCTAAAGTTTATGGACCTAAAGTTTATATACCTGATTCAAATTTGAATTTGAATTCAAATATTTTCTATATATAGTATTTCTATACATCTAAACTTTATACACCTAAAGTTTATAGACCCAAAATTTATAAGTCAAAAGTTTACATACCCGATTCAAATTTGAATTTGAATTCAAATTTTTTATATATAATATTTTCTATACATAAATTTTTCTAACTTTTTGTTTTTTTAAAATAATTTTGGTGGTTTACTGTAGTAAGAAGAGAAGAAGGGGAGGCGGAAGAGGGAGAGAGAGAGGAGGGAGTAGGGGGACGATCACCCGTCCATTAGTCGTGCCCCGGAGAGAGTCCCAATCAAAATCGGGGGCGGTAGCAACGGTGAAACACGTCGATATTAATGAGGAGGACGTATCATCCGGTAGATCCATAGACGCACACTACTGTTTGGTTTATCTCATCAACGGATCTCGGAAGATTCGAGTGCGAGGCGTGCAGCGTTGTGCGTGAGATATCATTAGCCTTATTATTATTAGGTGAAACCCCACACATTGTCGTGGGAATTTAATATGATAACAATAAAAAGAATAACAATAAAAAAATAACATATAAGATAGCTAGATAACATCAGATTAATTAAATTAATATGGTTTATGATAATTTAAATTTAAATAGTATGTAGAATGATGATTCAAACGTAAAAAGTAAGGTGGTATGACTTTATGGAAGAAGAAAAGTAGGGAGATAGTTTGGACGGTAGATTAATCATCTAAAGGCTAAAAACAGTTGATGTGATATGACTTAATTAGAGGAAAAAAGGAGAAAGATAATTTGGACCATAGATTAATCATTTAAGCACTAACTAAGTGAGGATGAACTATATAAGTATATAATAGGATATCATAAAACATAATAAAGATATACATTAAAACATTATATGAATTATATCGGATGATAATTTAACATGTTTGTATTTGAAAAGCTCTTAAATTATAAAAACTATATAGATAAAACATAATAAAGATATACATTAAAACATTATATGAATTATGTCGGATGATAATTTAACATGTTTGTATTTGAAAAGCTCTTAAATTATAAAAACTATATAGATATTGTTTAAATGTGATGATGGTTAGTGGATGATGATGTGACATCTTGTTAATTAGTAGATGATGATGTGGTATTTTATTAGTGGATGATGATGGGGCATCTTTGTATGTTAAGTTTAAGAAGTTAGTGGAGAATAACTTCGACGGATCCAGATCGATCGATCGGTCGCTACAGTGATCAACAGCTGTTTCGGCGCACAACGCTGTAGCGGATTTACCACGATGTTGTTGTCGTGTTTCCCTGCTAGTGTAAAAGCAGGGGATCTGGATCGCTACGAAAGTTCAAACTTCTAAACAGGTGATGGAATTGACTTGAACCTGTTGCAAGGATTACTGCAGGACAAACTGGTTCCGTTGATTTGGAACAATTCTGGCACTTTGAAAATCAAATTCTAATACCATATACTGATTTTGCGCGGCATTTACGTTTTTTTCGATTACGTTGGGCTCAATTAGCTGAATGACTGAATTTTTTATATTATACTAAAAAAATGCCCTCGCGTTGCAACGGGTGAATGCTATTTTAATCATATGATTGTTATACGGTATAGTTAGAGTGAAATTTACCGTTGGAATTCGCTCGAATATTTTTTTAAAAAATCATGAGATGCAATTAGATGCAATTTAACTATAGTTATACGGTATAGTTAGATGCTCTTCTCGTCGGCCTCAGCCACCGGATGCGCCATTTTGGGGGGGGGGGGGGGGGGGGGGGGGGGGGTGGGGAGGGAGTAGACGCGAAGCTGCTTGTGCAGTGCAGTGCTTTGGCGTTGTAGTGTCCTCGGGTGGATGGATGGGTGGGATATTTATTGTGGCGAAACGGCGAGTCACCAAACGAGGCCGAACCGAACCAAATCGGGGGCGGTTGCAACGGTGAAACAAGTCGATATCAATCAGTAGTGGTACGGTTCTCAAAGAAAAAAAATCAGTAGTGGTACGTCGTATCATCCGGTAGATGCACTGCACGCTACTGTTTGGTTTGTCTCATCAACGGATCTCGGATGATTCGAGGGCCAGGCGTGCAGCATCATGCGTGAGATATCATTAGCCTATATTACTTAAGTGATTCCCTGTGACTGCAAAAATTACTAAGAATTCTCGATATGTTTTTCCGACAATCAAGTTAAAAGTAAAAAAGTAAAAAGAAAAAAATAAAACGTCAGGGTTTACAGTACTTATCGTGAAATAAAAAATACCCATGTTTTAATGTAAACATATTAATAAGTACATATTAAATATTATAAAAATAATAGATAGATTTGTTACAAATATTATGTAAATAATGTGAGGGGTAATGATTGGATATTCTTTCATGTTGATTTGTAAAATTAAATAAATTATAGATGATCTTGTATGCTTCTACGATTAAATATGTAATTATTGTTAGTTGATAATGATATGGTATGCAGGGGTGGAGCTACATATTGCTAGGGGGGTGCCAAGAAATCCAGTTAAAAAAAATTTAGCTATAGTTTGTCTATTTTCACCATATATATACTCTGTCACTCTAAAGTTAGGCACCCGTATCAAACTAAATTTAATTCAATCCAGAGTAAAGCAAGCAAGTGGAACCTCCTGTTTTTTTTTTTTGCTAGCTACGTCCCTTGGTATGATCACGTATTAAAATTTAGATTTAGCGTACTATAACTTTATAAAAAAGTATAGATTCGACGGATCATCTGCCGCTCCAGTGGTCACAGCTGTTTCGGCCCACAACGCTGTAGCGGATTTATAACGATATAGTTATCGTACGTGTCTCCCTATCGTAGTGTAAAAAGCAGGGGTTCTGGATTGCATGCTTTTAGGCAATTCCAAACTTTGACAGTGTTGTAGTTGACTCAGATTGACAACTGTTGCAAGGATTATTACTGCAGGACAAACTGGTTCGATTGATTTGGAGCAATTCTGGCTCTTTGAAAAACCAATTTCTAATTAATACCATACATTGATTATGCGCGGCATTTACGGTTTTTTCTATTTCATTTGGACTCAATTAGCTGAATGACTGTGAATCTTTTATATTCATTCTTGCATATTGAAATTGTGTGTTTCTTCAAATTCACCCAACGAGGTAACACTACTACAACCATATATAGTTGACTATAAGGAGCATAGAATGCTACTCCCTCTATCCCCTAATATAAGGGATCTTGGGTGGATGTTCTATCCAGATTTATTGTATTAGGATGTGTCACATCCACTCAAGATCCTCACATCCACCCAAGATCGCTTATATTATGGGACAGACGAAGTATGACGATGGTGCTTAGATAGACAATATCATAATTCGGTGGAAATCCTACTAATTCATTGGGTGATAGGAACTGTCGAGGAGAGACCCTCTCTAGCGGGTGATCGTGAGACCCCCTTTTGTGAGTTCAGCCGGGGGAGCGAGTGAGATCTGAGGTCCCTCGAGACAAAAGAGACACAAGGGATTTATACAGGTTCGGGCCGCTATGAAGCGTAATACCCTACTCCTGTGTGTATGATGATTCTTCTATGCTTGCAAAGCCTCTGAATCTCCCATGTACAAGCTAGGGTTAGAGAAGCTTTAGTTTGGGGATCCAGAGTCCGATCCCCTCTCTCGCTAGGTATGGTCCTCCTTTTATACTCTAAGGGGATCCCACATATGCTGCGAGTGCTACCTAGGGAGAAGGGATAATATTCTCTATCTTAATTACATGTCTTGTGCCTTAACCCAGAAGCTATTTGCGCGTCGGCTGTTGCGTGGGGCCCATCAGATCATGCGGGGCGCCCTTGTCATTTGCCGTTTAATGGTTGAGGACTTCTGGGTTCCCGTTCACATCAGGAAACAGGTACCCGGGTCAGTTCAGAGTGGTTGGACCATCTTTGACCGTGATAAGAGGCTGTGAAGCCCCTCATCATTATGATGGGACGGGATGGAGCATGCCGCACGCCGCCTGACACACTGACAAGGTGAGGGTACATATTTGCCGTCCCATCGGTCATTCGACCGGTCACAGACCAATCAGATGCGCAGCACGCCGCATTAAATGCGGCATGGCACGGCTGCATAGACCGCTTTACATGTGGTTAGGTGGGCGTTAGGCGTGCCCACCTAACCCTGTACACGTGGGCTGATACGTGGAGGGGGTCGGGGTAGCTCGACCCCAAGCTGGGAGGGGGCAGCCGCCACTTCACCCTGGGCTCTACCCCCCTCGGGGGGAGCCACGTGGTTTTGTGGGTGGCCTCCTCCCTCTAGCTGGGAGGGGGCAGCTGCCGCTCCACCCCAGGCTCGACCCTCCCCTCGGGGGGAGCCACGTGGGTTTGAGGGCGGCCTCCTCCCTCTAGCTGGGAGGGGGCAGCCGCCGCTCCACCCCCCGGGGGGAGCCACGTGGGTTTGTGGGCGGCCTCCTCCCTCTAGCTGGGAGGGGGCAGCCGCCGCTCCACCCCGGGCTCGACCCCCCCCCCTCGGGGGGAGCCACGTGGGTTTGAGGGTGGCCTCCTCCCTCTAGCTGGGAGAGGGCAGCCGTCGCTCCATCCCGGGCTCGATCTCCCTCGGGGAGAGCCACGTGGGTTTGAGGGCGGCCTCCTCCCTCTAGACGTGATACCCCCGGGCCCATATCACCGACAGGAACAAACGAAGCGAAAGGAAAGCGCCGCAACCAGGGATATCGCTGTTATCAACATTTCAATCCATTTTAAATGACTAACAAGAGACAATGTGAGCTTCATATGCATATAGTAGGAAAAAAACATATTTCAACCTTAAAAAGTTGTAATCAGTAAAACAAGATTACACCACCAATGCCTACTAGTGTCATAGGCTGTGTTCGGGAGGAGGGGTCCCCGGCACACAAAACGAAGCTCGTATTATTGCATGATTAATTAAGTATTAACTATTTTTTTTTCAAAAAGGATTAATATGATTTTTAAGGCAACTTTCATATAGAAAGTTTTTGCATAAATCACACCATTTAGCAGTTTGAAAATCGTGCGCGTGGAAAACGAGAGAGGTGGGTTGGTAAAATGGGGAGGAAGAACACAACCTAAGCGTGACCTATTGTCGCTAGACCTAAAGGGGGTTGCAAACTTGCAACACCCCACCGAACACCAACTACACATAGAAGATCATTGACGAGCTCCCGATCATCCTCACATAGAGGGGTTGAGGAGGGAGAGGGTGAGAGAGTGAACATCTACTCATCTCTCATGCCAACCTGATGGTGAAAACCAAGAAATCACTGAAAACTAAGTTGAGGGCATGCAACAAAGGCGAGGAATGAACACCTCCATGATAACGTCTCCAGGGAAGTCAAGACGCCTATGACACCATAATCGTCCATCCAAGTGGACTAGGATTTCATCCCGAGAGTCATGTCAGGAAGGGGGAGGGAGGCAGCTGAGCAATGCCCAGAGGGATCACGACACCCGAAGACATCATCGTTGTCGGCTTAGGTAACCCCGAGCTAGGCTTTCACCTGTAGCACCCTCTCCCGCACTCATCGTCACCACCCAAAGCTTCGCCACCCAATCAAGCTCTACCAACCTACAGCTCTGCTTCACTAGCGCCACATTGCTGATCAACCCAGACCCACAACCACAACCTCCCTCGACCCATCAAGATGCCATCTCCCATGAAGCCGCTTAGCTAGATCGCCCTCTTCCCCAGCCACCACCACCATCGTCTCACCAAAAGAGAACCGGAAGGAGTCAGCCATAGGAGGGGAGGAGCTCCATCGAGAAGAAATAGGGGTGCGATTGGTTAGCATGGACAAACCTACCATGCTTGCCTAGGCGAAGCCAACGGCATCATCTCAGCCGCCGCCGTCATCCGCGTCCGCTACCGGTGCACCTAACCACCACAAGGAACCACACCTGCCATCGTCCACACCAAACGCCAACCTGCACCATGTGCATCAGTTGTCTACTATCGTAGCTGCGTCGACCTCACCCACTGCCATTCGCCGCATCGGCCTCTCCCGACACCCTCGGCCGCTTTGGCCTCTCTCGTAGCCCTCGGTTGTGTGTGCCTCTCTTGGCGACTAGGCCACACCGGCCTCTCCTGCAATCCTCAGCTACGCCGGCCTCTACCATCGCCATCGGCCGCGCCGGCCGCTTGCTACCATCACCCACGGCAACCCCAACCACCCCAGTCGCTCGCTCCCACATCCGCTCGACCACGGCCTAGCCTGACGTGGAGGTGTTGGATCCGGTCGTGGCAGTGATGGATCCCTAGCCTCCTGCGCCAAGCACGCCGCAAGGCCCGCAACTGCCTCTGGTGCACCTAGAAGTATTGCTTGGACAGGAACGCGTTGTTCAATATTTATGACGATTGCAATACTTTTATATATTTATTCCATATTGTATTCCCTATAATCATATAAAATTTATTTGCTGCACTTAAAAACAAATAACTAAATGTGGATGTGTTCTCAATGAAGTTCTATTGTTCAAATACAATTCTACTACCTTCATTTCATATTATAAGATGTTTGGCATCTCTATCCCTTATCTAGATACACTAATTATATACATTTGAATTTGTATATATACATACATACATGAAGCACGTACATAAATCTATGAATGAATCTATTTAAGACCTAAAATATCTTATAATATGAAATAGAGGAAGTACATCTTTAGAATCTACTTATTAAGTATTTATTAAGACAAACACTCATGAGTATGAAAGTATGGTCTATATATGAGTGTTGAAGGTTGTGTATGTGCACACATCGGTTTTTTATATATTATGAGAAGTTCTAAATAGCACGAGTAGAGACCGAACACATTTGATCAATATCAAGTTTTTGCCCTTTTTACTCCAATATGCCAACCACTGAGCCTCAACGGTCACCATAAATCCCTTTTTTAGCACCAGCCACAAATTCACCTCAGCATAACAAATTCACAAATAAATGTGGTGATAGAGATAGGCAACCGGCAACCACATTAGCAGTAAACCACAGCCTTGTCCACGCGATAAGATAGTGTACTTAATTAACCCCATACAGTTAATTTACCTTGTTAGCAGTAAACCAATCATTTTAAACCCCAGACAGTGCAAAGTTTCATATTGATATGGTAGGAAAAAAAATACAAGATTAAAACCTAGGAGATCGTAACCAGGAAAAAAAACAAAAACAACCACCACCTTCGCACGTTGGCCACACCTCACACAACCTAGGAGAAAACGCAAGCGTCAAGCCGACCGCCGCTAGAGCTAAGGGGAGTCAAACGCCCCCCACACACCAACTTCGCATGGAAGATCGTCAACAAGTTCTCTGACAGAGCAGGGGACTAGGGTTCGCCCCCCGTGCCACCTGCACAGAGAGGACGACACGGGGTCTGTCCGGACTAGGAATAGCTTTGCCGATCTAGCTAGGTGTAAACTAGTAGACTCCTTTATTTTCTGCAAGTATTAAGGGCTTTCTACATTTTCAAATTTTCGACCTAGTTCAAAATTTCAAAATGTTTTAGTACAGGCCAAAGTGAAAGAATGAACTCTCAAGAATATGGTCGAACAGTTCCAGAACTACAAGTCAGATCTATACAAGAAATACATCCTGAAGGGCCTGACACCTGACTTCAACAAATTCACCAAGCTGAGGGATCATTGGGATGTGTTTGTCGCATACAAGACAGAAGAGCACGGGCAAGCACAAATAGAAAAAGAATAAAGCCAATGCCGCTAGGAAGCAGTACCATCACCAGCTAGGGTCAAGCGGCTATAACAAGGCAGTTGCCAAGTGGTAGAGAATGGAAACTGGATTGCTAGAAAGAGGTATTGTTCCAGCCACAGCTAACTGGCCTGAACGATCAAAGCATTGGTACTATGCTCACAGTGGAACACTCAATCCCAGTAATGGGTCCTTGCTATTAAGTGATGAGATTCGCAAAGCAGCAAGCTGACTTATGGATGCAATAGAGGCCTCTGCTCAGGGAACATTCTAGCCCGACAAAGAGAAGGACGAGCATACGCTCGCACTACAGAATCCCGAGCATCCAGAATGAACGCGAGGAAAAGACGTGGTTGTTTGGAAATATGGATTTCAGGAGGACATCCACACGTACAAAAGTCGCATGAGGAACAAGAGAGATACCGAGACGAAATTAGCAGATCTTGAGCATAGGCTTGCGACCCATGAGCTAAGGATGCAAGAGGAGGTGTCACGACATGTGGACCAACGCCTGGCCGAACAGTAGATCCAACAGACTCAGCCGTCTGTTCCTCCCGTCATGGTGAGCCCCTCAGGCAATCGCAACAACTGCGCTTCTACAGGGCAAGTAGGAGAACAGGGTGCAGAAGCTGCAGCAAGGCCCTCTCACGACAAACCACCCTACCCGGTTGATGAAATCACGCGGAGGACACCGTGTGACATGCATATTCCCTTTAGGAACTTATCAATCAAGGTATGCGTGTAGTTTTATGATATATGACGTGTACATTGTGAAAGTTGGTGTATATGTCGATTACTAATTAACCTCGATTCTCATGAAGGTGGCTTCGGGTATGGCCATACACTACCAGAGAGTGGGAGACTACCGTGTACCTCAGTTGGTTACCGAGAGTGTTATATGGAACACGGTAACATGTAAAGTATACCGTGTGTGAACAAGGAAAATCTCGGGAAGTGGCTAAAAATGCCGTGTGACGAATCGAGCAACACGGTAAGCGTGGGACCCACAGTTTCTGCCGTTACGCGTGCGGAATAATTGATCTGGCGCGCGGGATCGCCGTTGGCGCCGTTGGCGCAGGCGGATGGCGCGCCAAGATTTCCGTTGGCGCGGCCGGCTGGCGCGCCTGATTTTTGTTGCCGCGCGAGTAACAGGAGAATCCCGCGCGAGTTACAGCCGAAGGCCCACATGTCAGCCCAAAATAGAGACCAACAAAACCCTAGCCCTTTTAATCGATCCCCTCACTTCACCACCCCCTGCCGCCTCATTCTCCTCGCCACTTTTCCCCTTTCTGATTTTCCCCTCTCTTCTTCGCACATGGCAGGATAGCTGTGCGCCCCAGCGTCAGTCCGCCGCATGGCCGCCAAGCAACGCTGTGCATTCCTGGCCGTACGCGCTCCCTGCATGTCCACGTCCATCTGCTAGGCTCCCCTTCGTTGTCCAGCTTGAGCACACCACATCTTCCATCCAGCTGGTGGTATGTATATGTTGAGTTTTTTCTTGAATCGTATGTAAAGTTGGGTCTTGGTTCTAGAAAACCCATCCATTTTCTCCCAGGATCTAGAAATAGTTCGGTGTATGATTTCTAGGAACTGTATCTCATTTTAATTTCTTGTAATACCACAAGTACCATATGAATAAGTTGTTGTGCTTTGTAAATAAAAACAATATTAGACTACAAAATGATGTGGGTGAGAGTCCTTGCACTGTCAGAATAATGTGTTTTCATATTTGTGTACTTGTTGATGGATACATATTGGTTAGGCAAAACTTGCCCTCTTTTCAGAAAAGATAATGGTGAGTGTGAGTGTTTGCCACGGCCCTACTTGTTTAGATCGTTGTTGAATGGTTGAATCGGGTTGGAATGACAGCACCATGTTGTGTGATGATCTGCAATGCTATGGTGTACTACATCTTTGTATCGACATTTTATAATAGGCATTATTATACTATGTTGCTACTATGTAATTTTTGACATGTTTAATATAATACTGCATATCTTAATTTTGTAGACGAGGTGTCCCAACAAGACGAGGAATGGACTAGACGAGGTGTCCCTACAAGGCAACAACAAGAGAATATCTTACGGAATGGTGCTGGGAGAGATCGTCCTAATTTTGTATCTTGGTTCTATCAACAAGTAATTTCTTTAGCCCAGACTTTACTTATATTATACGCTTAGCTATGCATATCCTTTCAGATCAGATTAGGAAATCTATCTAGCTTAGTTCGATGTAATATCTTGCATGTGTATACATACTTTCCTAACTGTTGAACATTAAGTTCTTTCATGAATGTTCCTGCAACCTAGGTAATCCCCATCAAACTAATAAAGTATTACTGCTAAAACTCTAAATTTGGTGACTTCTTATATCAGTGCTATAAATTTGGTCCTACAATAGTAAAGCACATTTGGATTAGTGCAAGTTCCTAGTATGCATCTGGCTTTTTCATAGTACAATCTTAGTTAATTTTTTTACAAGCATTATGAAAATAGTACTGAACATGTATGTACATGTCATTAATATGGAGACACTTCTCAATTGATCATCTGTTAGGTCGGAAATCTGGAAAGAATAAAATCATTGCCAATTTCTACTAATAAAAAGAACCTAGCCAATTAATAACTTGATAACTTCAGTTTTGAAATTCGATACCTCAATAATTAATAGTGCCTTCTTCCATTTTCTTTTTGTTTTCATTAGTTTGCAGTTTAACACCTCTTAATTGCATTTGTGTCAATAACCTAATAATACTTATGTTTTTCTATAACATAACCTTCAATATTGCCATAATAGAACATTATGCCACAATTTATTGACACATTATTTCCTTTCATTTCACTGCTAGAGTATGTTAGACGAAACTATGAGTGATGATTTGAGACAAGTAGCTAAAGGATGCCACACTCGAGTCTTGCTATATAATATGTATGATGTGAATGGGTATCGATTCCGAACACACAAATATGAACATGAGAGGCCAAATGCAACTACAATAAATAGTGGTTTGGTGACTATAGGACAGGGAGAAAATAGTGACACAACTGAGTATTATGGTTACATCAAAGAAATAGTAGAAATCAGCTTTGATGGCAGAAAACCTCTCACACTTGTGCTCTTCAATTGCCATTGGTTTGACCCAAGCAAAGTGAGGTATACACCAAGATATGGTCTGGTTGAGGTTGCTCATGCGTCAATCCTTCCAAAATTCGAACCATTTGTTTTGTCTCATCAAGCGACACAGGTGTATTACATGCCGTACCCATGTAAATCTGTGCAAGACCTCACTAATTGGTGGGTTGTGTATAAGGTGCAGCCAATTGGTAGACTACAAGTACCCAATGATCAAGATTACATTTCTGTTCCTAATAGCAATGTTGTCCACTATTTCCAAGAAGATGGTCTGTCCGGCAGTTTAGTAATCGATCTTGGTCAAGAACTCAACAATGATCCTGAGCAAGTTGCCATCAGCAGGGATACTGAAGATATTTGCAATAACAAGGACTTGAAGCTTCTCAATGGATCATCTATTCAAGATGAAGATGATGATGACGAGGATGATGAATCTTATTGCACTTCCTCATCTGCTGAAGATGATGAAGTTCCCACTAGTAGGGATATCTTATTTGACGAATATTTCTAAGGTACATTGTTCATTTTTTTGATGGAGACTATAATGCCAATTTTTTATATCCTGTGCCTCCCCAAATGAATATTTCCTTTGTCAACTATGCACAAGAATTAACCTTTCATAAACTGGTTGCGTGCTATAATAATATTTGGCAGTCATCTTACTTTCGTAAAATTTCAGGCATACAATTGGATCATTGCAAAGGATTGCAGTTGATTGGTGCTGTTAATACACAAATTTGGAGTTGGTTACTCACTAGCCTCTAACATTTCTCTATTGCCTCCCTGGGAGAGGTTGCAAGAACTGAGACTCACCTTGTTACTATTGCATTATAGCCACTTCAGACAGCCATTGATATTGTGTTCTTGTATCATTGTATTCAAAAATTAATACTGGGATAATATACAGCTAATGTTCACCTGACATTTGTGTGGTTCCATATGTGATGCTTGTCTGTCATGTTTGGATGATATATATATATATATATATATATATATATATATATATATATATATATATATATATATATATATATATGCATACATGTTAGTTTCCTGCCTACTGTATCAGTGCAGTACAATCGTGAATGTGTGAAACCCTGTACAATGAGCTACATAATCTTACCGTGTATTCATCTCAAATGTCACCGTGTGCTAAATCTCACGGGAAGAATTTCAACGTTCCCGGGTCACTAAAAACTCTCGGTAAGGTGTTTCATGTTCCCGTGTTTTATGGATTTCTTCCCGTGAGTTCCAACCACCCCGTTTCACTCCGTTCCGTGCATGACGTGCCGTTAACTGGAAAGTTACCGGCAGGGTGTTTTCACACGGTAAGCTTTCAGCACATCCTGAGTTCGCAAGCAGTTTCTCACGGGAAGAGTGACACGGTAAAGGTGAAAGGCTGCCGAGTACACCTTCCTGAGAGTTTGCTCACAGGAACGACGTTACCGTGGGTTTTAGCCCTGTTACCGAGTTGTTTAGGCACACGGTAGACTTGGGTTCCCTGCTAGTGATACCAGTGGACCAAAACGGGACATTTCATTGCAGGTCGACTCCACCTTGGTACTCAAAGGTCGAAGTTGAACTAGTGGAAGAAGGCTTCGAGGATCTCGAGCTAGACATCCCAGAAGGAGACAGGGAGACGAAACTAGGAGACACAGCCCCACGCCATTATACTATAGTGCAAGCACTACATCATGTTTCCCGGGCGAAAAGCGGCGTCCTTTCCTCCGCCTGCACCGTCTCCTCTGCGGGCACCAACTCCTCCACGAGCACTGACTCCTCCGAGGTCTCCTCCATGAGCACGGACTCATCCGATGTCTCCGCTACGGGTATCGTCTCATCCATCTTCAAGTACCCGAAAGTCGTGCCCACTTCGTCCCGTGCGGTCAAAGTCCACAAAACAAACGAAGAAGCCAACACTTAACAAGCCAAAACTCCCCGCTCTCAAGAAAATGGCGTACGACTGCACTCCCGAGGAGACTGACAATATCGTAAGAACAGAAGTGAAGGCGCACTTCAAGCCAGGGAGTCTAAAAAAGAAGACTCCTATAGACCCGTCAGCTAAGAAGTTCTTTCAGAAGATGAGCGCACCAATCACACATACCTTACTATCGGACTATGACCGATCAATAACGAAGTCTTTTAAGAAGACAAGAGGAAAGTCCAAAGATATCCCTCAGCTCGGAAAGCAACCAAAACAAGCAGTTGAGCCATTGTTACCGCCTGGTGAAAAGGAGATAAGACTATTTATGGCAGAGATGGGTCTAAAGAGGGAGCAATAGGTGGGAGGCGCACAAATAAAAAAAAGCGACAGAAGTGTAAAATATATATTTATACATATACATGTATAATATATAAACAAGCAGCAAGTAGAACAAGCAAATTAAGAAAAATGGAAAAAGATCTTTAGTCCCGGTTGCCAACCTGGGACTAAAGGTGGTTCTAAACCAGGACTAAAGATAGGTTCCAGTAGTGGCAATTGCAATTACACATTAATTGAGTGGTCAAAATTAGGAGTTCGATCGTCATTAGGACAACGATGATAATTGTATTGTATCATATACATGTTTATCCAAAAATATTGCTACATCAGCAAAAATTGCTCACGTAGGACTCACGAGCAGTAGGGTGCATATGTCTGCTAGTCCCCTTCCTACCGTATGTTGGTCCCGATTCCCTTCCTTCCGTATAATGGTCCTGATTCCTGAGAGAATCACGAAAGCAAGTGACTGCACATCATCATCACATTCTGGGAAAGGTGGCTACGTCCCAACCACTGACCATTATATGCCTTCAACCACCCAAAAGTGTTGCCCAAAATCGGATGTGATTTGTAATGACAATTATACATGGATTTTTTCCTCATGTATTTGCAAGTTCCAAGGCGTTTAAAACTGTACAGATACCATATAGAATGTGTCAAGGGGAATGCTCAAGATTGAATCCCAAGTTAATTGTATAAACAAGCCATCTTTCAACCTCTGGATGACTTCTAGTTTTATCCTCATACTACTGTAAAAAAAAAAGGTTTTATCCTCAAACTACCGTGGAAAAAGAGTAGAAAATATAGTTTAAGTTCAGCTGAAAGATGGAAAAGTCATTTTGCCCCTTAAGAAAATGCCCCCTTATTTCTTGTATTTTATCTAAACGGTTATGAAAAATTTTCAAACAAAGTAACTAGGTTCATGCCCGATATATCACTCCACACACATGCTTTGGACGTTGTTGACCAAAAATTTGCGCTCGGCCGATGGTGCCGGATCTGTGTTGGCGCGAACTAAATTGACGAACACAACGGCCTGGGAGATCTGCTTAACTCTAGTGTAGGTTCAAACCTTGGTGAGATGCGGGCGTGCCAGTCAATTTGATTCTGCAACTGACAAGATATATAAATTAAAGATCACCAGAGAGCCGATCAGCTGACAAGCTGATGGAGTAATTCTAGCCGATGCCGATACTAGCTGATGCCGATAGGGTTTTGAGCAATCAGCTATATGTCCAATGTAGATGATGATATAAAAACAATCGGCTGATGAGAATAAAACAACAATATAATCCAATAGAAACCAATCGGCGAACAATGATATGATAGAATAAGGGGTAAATTTGGAAAATACCATTGCAAAGATACGTGAGTTGCAAAATACCATCGTACGTGAGAATGACATGTGGGGCCTGGACCCACATGTCAATGACACATACGATGGTATTTTCCAACTCCGTGATTTTTGTAATGGTACTAGCCAAATTGGCCCTAGAATAAGTGATCCGATGGTTAAAGCATATATCGGTTAGAGGTCCGATATCATTAAATCAAAAGATTAGATAATAAATGAAACTTTTGTTGCGATCAGTTAAAACCAACTTGTATACGATCCTTGTAAGCCGATGCAACGTCCAAATAACTTATCGGCTAAAACCCCGATGAAATCCTTATTATAACAAAAACATGTTAGCCTTTATAACTCTAAGCACGACTAGGAATGATGCATCGCAAAGTATGCGAAGAAGTCATAAACATAATGTGCATAAGAGCATACATACTGATCCATTGCAAACCAAATTCTAAATTCGCATGGTTGACGGAAAGAACCGATCAAAACAGAAGGGACAACCTTGCTAATAATCGATGGTACTATTAACATAACGATCAATCACATAAACATAAAAAAAAGAATATAAAATGCAGTGATGAATTTTTTTCTAATACCTGCAAATATTACACACTAATACAAGTTTTTGAATTTTCTTTTATATTAATGAAGACTTGCGTGCATAAACACCACTGTGCAAGTACACATCCATAAGTGCGTAATCTTAACACTTGCTCAAAAACATGGAGATCAGCGGCACTGAAATTTAGTTAAAAGGGCACACACACGTGTGCAGTATGGAAAAATGGGAATAAGAACTTAGAAGTTAGAACTCTACTAGACTGTGTTTAGTTTCTAAAATTAGGGAGAAGTTTAGGAAAAGTTAGAAGTTTGGAAAAAAAGTTAGGAGTTTATATGAGTAGGAAAGTTTTGGATGTGATGTGATGTGATGGAAAGTTGGAGTTTGATGTGAACTAAACAGCGCCTAGGTAAAATCATACGCTTATTACTCCAACACATTTCTAATGTTGAATGTTCAAATACTCACGTGCCTGACCAAGCCATTAAATGGACCATCACATTTATGAGTGATATATGGCTGCTATGAACTCTGAAGTACCGACATTACTGTATTTTAGAAGGCAAATTAACAAGATAAATAACTTTTTAATGGTAAAGAACAGAATCCCGTCCATCATTATCCATGTGGTATCCTCGCTTGCTTCTCGCGCACACACCACACGTCGGCGTGTGACGATGCTCTCAGGTGATCTACGCATGTGTGTATGGAGTATGGACACTCACACATGCGGGCTTTAGGGACTTGGCTTGTGATACATGTGGGTCGTGCTAAGCCACACTGTGTCCCTTTTCTACTTTTTTTATTTTATCTATTTTTAAGTTAAACTCAATTACATACAAATCTAAAGTTTCCAATCAAACATTTAAAGGTTACATGAATTGATAGTAGCATGGTATATTAGAATGGTACCCACATGTACCAACACCTGGGTACATCAAACTTGGTATCAATATATACCATGTCTGGTACTAAGTATTATGATACCTATAGGTACAAGTAATGATACGTGCAAGTATTTTATCGCAAGCGCTAAACGAGCTAAGGAAAGCAGTGGGCTAGCAACCCAACACCATCTCTAACACTAAAACTCTAACCGTGCGTGTGTGTGTTATACTCATCCGTGACATGCAGCCTTCTCTCGATTCTCAATTTAACTCATCCCCTTCATCTACTCGTCACCTCATGCCGCTCCGCTCAGTCAGTAATCTCAACATTTAGAATGCTCTAGCTATGTGTTTGGTTGATTGTATGGAAGCATAGAACCAATTTGCAGTTACAATGTGATAAACACATAATGGAACTAGTGACACATTTACTTGTATGTACGTAGGTTTGATACTTAGATTGTATGCAAACATTTTCAAACTTGAACTAATATTGCTTTGAATTTGTTGGGCTGTTAGCTCACAAGTTTAACAAGCCAACAAATGGGTCAAGCCAAGTAAGGCTTCTAGCTTGTTAGGATAATGAGCCGAGCTAGGTTGGCTCGATATACGAACATATCTCTAGTGATGAATGTAAATATGTGTGCCAAGTACCAGTAATGATGTGTATAAGTACCAACAATGATACTTAATAGGTATCGATGATGATAAATAGCAATGATGATACTTGATCATATATATTAGGATACCAGGATAATATAGAGGTTTGTCGAGATGTGGGCAAGCAATATGCGCAGCTAGCTAGCCCACATCATGCTCACGCTTTTATACTCATACAAGTATTTTCTTCATTTGTTCATACCGACGCTGGCCACAACTACCTAGCTAGCCGCGGAGTACATAGCTAGGCTCATGTGCCGTGGCATATGCGTGTTGGGCAACTCGTCGAGCATATGCAAAGAGCCAAAGATACCTCGTGACTATGTGAGAACTATTCCCTAAATTTCTCTAAATCTGACTCCCTAAATAAACATTTAGCCAGCCTACCAACCAAATAGATTTTTCACTCCAACGAACTTTCTATTTACACTCTCCAATTTAACTATGGGTCCCACCCGTCATTCTGTGTATACTTCTTCCTCCTCCCTCCAGTCTTCCTCCACGAGTAGTACTAGTACAACATCGTTTTTTCCCCGTCCCTGCCTCCTCTGCCCAAGCCGCCGGCGCAGCCATCTGTCCTGCTTCGAGATGTAGCTGGTGACGGAGATTGGCTGATGTTTTAGCTGAATATTTTAGCTACGTCACTAGCCCAATTACCGAATCATTGGTTATGATCATTCTTGCCAATCTCGTTGAACATCAGCTACAGCTCCGGGAATGGAGACAGTGGCGCCGGATGTGGCTGGTGACGGAGGCGGTGGACGATGCAGCAGCGTCGGACTTGGTCGGGGACGGAGGCGGCGCTGCCGGTTGTGGCTGGGGACGGATGCGACGGTGGATGCAGTAGCGCTGGACTTGGTCAGGGACGGAGGCGACGACGCCAGTTGGTGTTGGGGACGGAGGAGGTGGTGGATGCGGCGGCGCCGGATGTGGCCGGTGGTGGACACGGCGGTGCTGGATGTGGACACGGACGAAGGCGGCAGCGACGGGCTGTGCGGGAGTCGAGAGCGAAGGAAGAGGGGAGCGAGACGTGTGGGAGAGGGATAGTGCGTGGGGCCCGCAGTTGGCCAGCGGGTGTGGCTGGCTAGATTTGGCCAGTTCCGTGGGATGTTTAGCCAGCGAGATGGCTTGGCCAATCAGTTAGTTAGAGTCTGTTGCAGAGCTTTTTTTTTTTTCCTACGTTAGCTATAATTTGGCTTAGAGAGCTATTTGGCTATTCTGTGTTGGATATGCTCTAAGAGAAAAAATAAATATCTTTCTATGGTATGTGACGTATCCATCGACAACAATGCATCTATGTGTTGTCTTCAATTTCAAAATATGTCGGTCTAATATCTCAGATATGCTTACAGAGGTATGGTGTGTGTTTATTTTTATATGGTAAATATACACGTGTGTATATGAGAGTCCGTGTTTGTAGTTATACTGTGTTTTGGGGAAAAATATACGTAAATTATTAGAATTTTTTAGAGTATACCTTACACTTTCTCTATTTTTATTATTAGAATTTTTTAGAGTATACCTTACTGTTTCTCTATTTTTTAGTGTGTTTACACTAGTACTGAACCTTCCATCCGTGACGGCCTCCAATATGCCTGAAATTAGTGGGCCGTCACAAGGAAGTCATCTCAATGGAAGTCATCTCAATCGAGCCGAAAAAGCGCCCGATTGAGATATGGTCGCACAAACATGTTAGATGGGCATAAAACTCAGGCCCGTCATGGATGACACCTATCCGTGACGGGCCGTAGTTTAGGCCCGATTGAGATACCATTCTATATCTCAATCAGGCCTCAAGTTGACGCTCGTCACGGATGAGGGTCATCCTTGACGGGCATCATCTTGGGGCCCGATTGAGATATGAAATGCAATCTCAGTTGGGCCTAAAATACGTCTCGTCACTGATAGGTGTCATTCGTGACGGGTCTGAGTTTTATGCCCATCTAACATGTCTGTGCGACCATATATCAATCGGTAACAGCTAGGCCCGTCACAGATGACTCATCCGTGACGGGCTCTATATTGATGCCCGATTGAGATAACTTAGTATTTTTTTCATTTTTCATATGAAATATTTATATTTGTGAGTTGACCTATAGCAAAATAATTAACTGCAATATAATAATTCAATTTATTAGTCAAAATATTTTTTTGGGTAGTAAATGATTTTAAATGGAAAAATCGTCAACAATAAAGTTGTATAACTTATCAATATTTACAACTTTTATTTTGGTCATTTTTCTATATAACTTTTTTGAACAGTTTGAATTTGAATTTGAAAATATGACAACTTCAAATAATATTTTTAAATACTAAATGATTTCAAATGGAAAAATTGTCAACAACAAAGTTGTATAACTTATCAAGATTTACAACTTTTATTTTGGTTATTTTTTTATATAACTTTTTTTTGAACAGTTTGAATTTCAATTTGAAAATATGACAAGTTCAAACAATATTTTCAAATACTAAATGATTTCAACTAAAAAAGTCATGAACAACAAAGTTGTATAATTCATCAAAGATCTATAACTTTTACTTTTATCATTTCTTCATCCGATAAAGTGTTAGTAACATTATTCACAAAATTCACATATCTGAATAATGTTACTATCACTTTATCGGATGAAGAAATGACCAAAATAAAAGTTATAGATCTTGATGAGTTATACAACTTTATTGTTGATGACTTTTTCAGTTGAAATCATTTAGTATTTGAAAATATTGTTTGAACTTGTCATATTTTCAAATTGAAATTCAAACTGTTAAAAAAAAGTTATATAAAAAAATAACCAAAATAAAAGTTGTAAATCTTGATAAGTTATACAACTTTGTTGTTGATGACATTTTCAGTTGAAATCATTTAGTATTTGAAAATGTTGTTTGAACTTGTCATATTTTCAAATTCAAATTCAAATTGTTCAAAAAATGTTATATAGAAAAAATGACCAAAATAAAAGTTGTAGATCTTGATGAGTTATACAACTTTGTTGTTAACGACTTTTTTAGTTGAAGTCATCTATTATTTGAAAATATTGTTTGAAGTTGTCATATTTTCAAAATTCAAATTCAAACTATTCAAAAAATA
The DNA here is from genome assembly GCA_000338895.3 of Oryza meridionalis. Taxonomy (NCBI): domain Eukaryota; kingdom Viridiplantae; phylum Streptophyta; class Magnoliopsida; order Poales; family Poaceae; genus Oryza; species Oryza meridionalis. Next base: position 181,325 of record ALNW03000001.1, read on the forward strand.
TTATATAGAAAAATGACCAAAATAAAAGTTATAGATCTTGATGAGTTATACAACTTTGTTGTTGACAATTTTTCCATTTGAAATCATTTACTACCCGAAAAATTATTTGAATTTCTTATATTTTAAAATTCAAATTTTATATAGTTCAATCAAACATGGATGGAGAAATGACCAAAATAAAATTGGTAGATCTCAATGAGTTCTACAAGATTGTTTTTGACAGTTTTTTCATATGAGTTCATTTAGTATCATAAAATTTAATTCAAAATCTATTTTTGCCTAGAAATCTAATTTGCCTCCTCTTCTTGTTAATACTTGCGAAATATATATTTGATCCAATTAACTCGGTTTTGCGGTGAAATATGTGAAATATGTGATCAAAATAGATGTTATGTGAATGTGGTTGTGTTAAATATATTGACGGTTGTGTATGTGAATGAATGTATATGAATGGGGGATGTTGGGGTGTGATATCCTAGCCCGGGCTTAATAGGATTAATAGAATACTAATACCAACAACTTACAATTTCTTTTCCGGAAGCCGATCTCCAAAGAATTTTAAGGTTTAGCGTACTTGGCTTGGAGCAATTTTGGGATGGGTGACCGACCAGGGCGTGGACACGAGTGAGGACAAAGTGTGCAAAGGCCTGAGTATAGCCAAAAAGCAAAAAAAAAAAATTATTATACTCTCCGTGACGGGCTATAATTTGGCATGCCCTATAATTTAGGTCCGATTGAGCTGAGAGTCATCCGTGACGGGTTTTTGTATTGGCCCAGTTGAGATGTGTGTCATTCGAGACGGGCGGATGCCCGATTGAGATATTTTCTCATATCAGTGACCTTTGCTTAATGACGGGGCTCTATCCGAAAGAGATGAGGCTTTAAGCCCATCAGAAATAACCGATCCCGTTTTAGTGTTAGACGAGCGTATTTCGCACAAGATGCACTTTGTCCTTCTCTGTGTTTATGTTATAAATGTGTTTCACCCTTTGTCCAATTTCATTTCTCTCCTCTCCTATCAGAAGAAAACCACACAGTTGAGTCACGTATTCCCTTCGTCTAAAATAAAAATAAATCTGGATAATCACTTCTACAGATTCATATGTAAGATTAAATTCTTTTTCTTTTGGACAGAGATAGCAGGCCGTTATGCGTCTTATCAACGGCAATGGAAGGCCGTTATGCGTCTTATCAACGGCAATGGACCAGTAGAATGCTTGTTTTTCCTTCCATCGAACAACACTCTTAACTGCAGCGCTGCCACCATGTTTGGCTAAGTGTTAGTGTACACCCACCGTATTTGACCATTTATACACACACACACCCACAGGGCTAAGTTTTAGCCACTTTCACTAAACAGTAGTATCTCTGGTTTCGTATTTTCACAACCTGTCAGCTTAACTGAGATGATAGCGGCACGTAAAACGGGTGACCCATTAACACATACTCTCTCCATATTTATAAAGAAAGTCATTTAGGATAATGTTTAAGTTAAACCTTGGAAATATAAATCATAAATAACTCTTAAGTTATTGAGTTTGAAAAGGTAAAAATTATATGAATATTGAAAAATACTTTCATAATAGTATACATATATCATTTTTAAATAAATATTTTTATAGAAATAAGAAGTCAAAATTGTGTTTTGGAGACTGTGTTGTTGTCCTAAACGACTTTTTTTACGAATACGGAGGGAGTAATTAATTAAGTATTAGCTATAAAAATTTTAAAAATAAATTTATTTAACTTTTTAAAGAAACTTATATATTGGAATTTTTTTAAAAAAAATAGACAATTTAATAACTTGAGAAACGTGTAAACAGAAAATGACTCTTCGGATAGTCCTGCTCGAACTATCTCCGGCAAAGGTTTAGTGTAAAACGCATGAATTTATCAGAGAATATCATACGAGATCTTTATAGGAATTTATCAGAGAATTCCCATGTTCCAAACCATGCCCAATGTTCAGTCTGTGTGCGAGATTGAGATGACCATGCAACGTGCTGCCTGCAGTCCTCTCCTTCAATTGCATTCAAGTGTTCTCCTCCGCTAAAATGCAAGAACTCGTTGTTTCTCTCGGTACTAGCTACCACATGGTTTCAGAAGCCATTCTCGCTCAGCTGTTCTATGTACAAGAATTGAATGGAGACATGTAGGCAATTAATGGGATTATGTATCATTAGCACGGCCTAGATGACCTCAATCTTTGCATGGTCCACGCCTACGATAGCAACAGTAATAGTATCTGGCATCGCCCTTCTTTTCAGCCAACTTAGCCCAGGAATGTACATCATGAGTTATCTTTACCATTAAGTTCAGCGCGTATTCATTTCTTGCTTGCAACTGCAGCCCCGTATCCGTGTGGGGCATAACTGCAAGCGCTGTTCTCAAATGCCCATGGCCCAGATAAATGCTTGGCAAGCTCAGAATTCACATGCATCCAACTATTCAAAGTTCCTGTATGGGTTCAATGGACGCAAATGCTCATGAAGAGAAGGTTACTTGGTGGTAGTACGGACTGTGTTACATCAAATTTAGTTACGAGAAATTCTACTATATTTTACCAACACAATCTCTTTCGTGCCATTCCGGAAAGCATATTTTGCCCACTAAAATGCATCTTCAAATACTAGAATCACAACGATAGATGTCTTAAGGACAATGTGTACACTATGGTGGAGCTTGTGCAGGGATCGTGCTGTTCGGGAGTGACCAATACTCAAAAATAAGCTAGAGTCACCCCACCTAAGGCAGCTGCGATCTAGATTGGTTGCTAATTAAATTGCATAGTTCAGCAGCTGCTGGAGATTGGAGTAGGGGTTCTGCCACGTGAGTCATCCACCCCTTGAGCAAGGCCACAATATGAGAGTTGAGGGATGGTATTTGGGCACGTGTAAAAAAAAAAACCCACGCCAAACATTGGATAGCAAACAATAAGTTAACATGGATGACATGAGGAAGAAAATGACCTATACAATGACGCATTCTAGAAATTGGAATTGAGTAGAATTCTCTTGAATATTTTAACTTGACTCCTAATCAGAGTTTACAGAACCATTTGAAGGTTGGATTGTGAAACACAGTGGACTAACGAAATTCACATATTGATATTTGGATCTTAATGATCCGTTTCGAGTGAATCAATAACGAATTTTGATCGTTTGTAACGAAAATGATCGATTTGAAGCAAAAATTATACATATTTTTTGGGGAACGGAAAAAAGGCATACATAATATTTTTGTTAAACTGTTTGGTTGACAGCCAAAAGGTTCTATGGATAAATGAAAATTAAAAAATAAAAGTAAACAAATTTAAAAAAATGACGGAGAAGAGAGAAACATTGGCATGGCATTATAATTTGGGCATGCCAGATTATAGACAATAAAATTGACATTGATGTAATTATGCACGTACACAATTAGAAACATTATAAGAGCAATTAGAAAGTTTAATGTCCATGCCATGATCAACACTATTATAATGTCAATCACACAACGTTATATGAAAACAAAATATTCTAATATCCATGACATAAATAACATAATAGTAATGGGTGTTCACAGTTAAAAGCATAACTATGATTGACAAAGTTTAAAGCCCATGAGTTCATCAATACTTAATTTCAAATACATAATTATGAATAATATAAAAAATTCAAACATTTAAAGTCCATGACATCAACATAATATTATAATATCCATGACATCAACTATGTAATAGTGGAATGTACATAGTTAAAAGCATTATAACTAGAAAGATTATAACAATAATCCAATACATAATTAGAAACATTATAACAGTAATCCAAAATTTTAAAGTGACATCACCAATATTATTACTATGTCATCAAACAACATAATATGACTGAAGAATATTATAGTATCCATGAGACCATGACATCAATAACATAGTTTGAATTTCAACAAAATATAACAAACTGTTGTTCCTTAATATTGTTGAAGTATCAAAATTCACATAGATAACATTTTTAACAGATTTTGATGTCCTGTAGCATTACCATGATTATTGTTTTTTTTTCAAATCTTCTCCATATTTTTCAGCTCGAATTTGAACTTTCCCAAATTCTACTAAGTTCCCTTCTTTTTCAGGATTCGAACCAGCTCACATCGATCAAAAACTGCAAAAAGAAATAATAAGTGGTGTTCGTTGAATTTGCGAGCCCTGCAGCCAACTCTGATCCAAATAGCTTGCAGCCAGCCAGGGGGTCTCCCATCGGATGGCCTAATCAGCCAAAGAAAAAGCCAAAATTTAAATTTTTAAACTTAATTTTAAGATTGATTTTGTGATATTTTCAACATAGTTTCTTTTTCAACATTGGCTTTTTTTCAACATTGGCTTTTAAACCACCAAGAACACCTATATAAAAGTTTTACCTACAAATTTATTTTTATTCCCTAATAAACGTGGACCCTAAATGCTGTCACTAAAAAGACCAGATATCCAAATAGTGCCATCTTGGCTGCAGCCATCTTTGCAGTACAAGCACAACATGAACAGTATCAAACACGACATTTCCTTTAGACAGCACAAGATAACTGTACTATTTAGTCTGGCAGCCCAAAAGAAAAAGGTATGGCTAAACCATTACGAACCCTCTTTATCTAGACAAGCTGATATATACACTAACTTACATGGCGAGGACATAATAACGTATAGAAATAAATTTCAACAGCACGGAAAACATAAAAAGACACGTCTGTGATACATACACAATCCTGAAATTGGAGACTGCTTTGTTTCAGTAAATTTTCGGCTTCCGGACCCTCTGACTTCTCCGGCTATTCACCGCCACCAAGACTGCCTTTTCAATCCTCGGTTTGGAGGGGGTGCTTTCGCTTATCTCCTTCCTTGCAGCACAGGATGAATTCTCAGCTTCCTGCTTCTTGGTAGATGAGAATGACTTTCCAGCTTTTCGCTTCTTTCCAGTTGAGTGAGTCTTCACAGCTTTCTTCCCTTCATCTGGGGCTGTGGTCTCCACAATTTTCGGCTTTTTTGCTGCTGGGGATGTGCTCTCAGTTTTCTTCTTTGTAGCAGGTGTTTTAGAGGCCTCTTTACTCTGGGTCTTGAATCCAGATGCAGGACCCCTACCCTCCATTTTAAGTTTTCGCCTCCTCTTTCCAGAGTAGACATGCTTCAAAGCTGGTGGTTTTTCAAAAACCGGTTCTTGCTTGACCACTTGACCAGGCGTACTCCTGATTTCCAGGGAAACAGAAGCGTTCTCAACTCTGAATGGAGCTGAAGTGCTTGAGACTTCAACAGGGGAAGAGTTACTTCCAGCTCTCAAATTAGCAGTTTCACAGACCTTCTCTGTTAGTTCTAATGATTTATCCATAGACTGCTTGGCGTTCTCGAATGGCTGGTATCCTTCATTGGCTGCTTGATTGTCTATGAGGACGTCATCATTGTCCTGTGAAGAGTTATAGCAAGCTAACATTGAAAAACTTGACAGCCCAACCAAATAATTCTTGATCACAAACAGTTGTAGGATGGAGAAATAAAGAATATGAGATAATCAAAACTATCTGGGCACTGGAATTCCATGGTTCCAAATAAATACAACATACTAGAACCGCATAGTGTAACCAAAGAGTGAATTCCTTTAGCACATCGAACTGATTTCCTTCAATTCTGCAAGAATCCTACTCCCTCCATCCCAAAATATAGAAACCTAGTACACAATTAGACACCACCTAATACTACGAATCTGGACAGATTGCTACATTTTGGGACGGAGGGAGTAACAAATACTGCACTAGTCCAAGGCAACTCATGTCATGCATTACCATGCTGCACATCTGACATGGGTCCCAATCCCATGTTTTAGACTTACAATCAGCGACTCCACAGGGTTGGATGGGGTGAACAACAAAGTCAATAACCCTACTTTACCACTAACGTAAGAACCATATGCAGAACGTTGAACCAATAATCAACTATAATTGTATCTGTGAGTGGCCCACATGCACCCCTAACTCCAATTCTTGTTCCATTGGAGAATAACACTTTTTGACACATTATTTATTGGAATTCGATCCAAGAAATCTACACTATTTTAATAAATGAAAAAAATGTGCTATTCTCTCTACTGTTAATGGGAAAATTGAGGATTGTCATCCCCAATATTGTCAATTGACCATTTGTTCAGTCTAGTCAAAACATTTGTATGGAAGTTAAGTAATCAAATAAAAACATCATAAGGAAAGGATCAAGGACTTACTTTGCACAAATCTCCCATATGACCATTTGGAAGGAGTAAATCCACTGTGATGGCTTTCTTATGTGACTGGCACCTCTCTCCACTTTTTTCTTCGCTACTGTACATTGCAACTTCTGTTTGGCAATCTGGTGCCCTCTTAGACAATGTAGATATTACTGCATGAGCTGGTTTATCCTCTTCCTTCGATAAAATGTTTAGATTCTTCTTTTTCTTTGATTTACTATATCTATCTTTCTTATATGAGAATGACCGTTTTTGAGTTCTTAGCCTCCTCTCAGACACCTTGATATGGGCATGGTCCACCAAGGAAACCATGTTTTCTTGTTTTGAATGAGCCTTACTGAGACGATCTTGTAGCCGAAGAACTTGGGACTGAATACCATCAATTGTCAAAAGAAATTTCTGCAGTGTGAGTTGCTCCGCAACCATATCATATTCCTTGGGCTCAAGCAACCCAACAGTATGGATCCCACCTTTAACATCATTGCCAACTGTAGGAATCAATCATATAAAGAGTTAGCATTGGCAATGAAAATCATGTAAAATTCAGGCGATAGGCAATGAAGATAGATTTCATTTTGCAATGCCAACATAACCAATGTCTGAATAGCTCGAGTATGCTGCCCTTCATTGGTCAATCCAAAATTATAATGGATAACACTAAAAATAAAAGTACAAAGATACCACAATGTTTACATCGCGGTAAGGAAAGATGTGGGTAACACACTAACAATGAGCTGTATAAGTTTTTTAATCATTAACAAAACACACATACATTTTTACCAAGGATACCAGCATGGTGTCATTTATGCATGCCAAGCTTTTCTCCGTGACTGAACTTACCATTGGGGCTTGTGGGCGTTCCAGCCCCACCTAAATTGGAACTCCCCAGGTACCCCAGTCCATAGGCTAGTAGCAAGCTAATTCAAATAACTGGCAAGGAGCAGCAAGCACGCTTGGTCTTAGACGTGGCTGGCAGCTGGGACTGGGAAGAATAAGATGCCACACTGGGCTGCCTTGATCTTAGATTAACTGGTCAGGCTTAGAAGTTGGGTGGGTCATCAAACTTAACCTTATGTTCACCACCTAATTTGGGCTAGAATTGCATTGTTCTGTTGATTACTTGGGTAATGGATAGTCAGGAAATGGGAGTGATCTCAATTGGGACCTGGGTAAGACTTAAAGCATAGCATGCGGACAGGCAATGAATGATTGGGCGATAGGGCGTGAGTTGCCCGCACGGTTTCTAGGCAAGGACGCCAACACGCATTGGTGGACACCAGGCTGGGTCCTGGTCAACTGTGCTGGCAATCATGGCGAGGACACACATGCCATTCTGATTATTATAGGCTGGGCAGATGAATCATTCAACACCTAGTTATTAGTGCATTGTACCTGACCATCAGTACAGTGTTGCTATGGTCTATTTCAATGTTGTGTTTTTAAGTATTTAGAAATTAAAAATGCAGCAAAATGTTTTACATTTTTCATCTCCATTTGGTTGATAAGTTCTCACACATGACACATTCAAGGCCATACCATCCATTAGTACAACAAAGAGGAGATGAGAACAAGCAGCTCAATTGGGAGAGGAACCTGTGAAGTGTAGTGGAGAACTTGCGACACGCAAACACTTGGCTAATGATAGATTTAACAGTCCTTAAGCTCCTAAAGACTCTATTCTCAATTAACCACTAGAAATGTGACACATAATTAGGTAAATTGCAGATTGGTTTAATGCAAAACTTTGCTAACTACAATGCTTTCTGTGTAAACTCCAGCACAATTACACAAGTGGACACACTACCATATCCATACCTGGGCCACTGCTATCGTCATCAATTAAGATGCCATCTGTTTCAGCACCCTTATTCTGTTTATCTGTTAAAGAATGCAAGAACTTCATTACCAACAAATAGGAACCTGGTGCGAGATTAGACAATGCGAGAAACTGTTATCCTATTCCTAGAAAAATGAAAATGAATGAATGCCCTACCAAAGAAGTATGACAATATCTCGTGCTTCTTGATGTACAATGGGGTATTCACAGTTTCTTCAAGTCTTCTCCTCTTTCGCCTCTCCATACAACTATTTTCACGGCCTTTGGAAGGCTGTGCTGATTCCGACCTAGAACCATTTGTCATGTTTACTGCCTGTGGCAATTCTTTTCCTTTGTTGATTAGAGCAAGCTCTCGGTCATACTTCGACACTTGAGATAAAAGGTCCTTCATGCGCAACTCTAACCACTGACATCTCCACATCATTGGGCGGACAGCACTCCTCCACTCAGCAGTTACCTTTTTCTTTCTGAAAGATAGTTTGTACATGTTAAACACTGACACAATATGAAAGCATATTAATATTAATAGAATTTTTTTCATAAGAGGTTACAGTGGGACTCAACTCTGGTATACTGATATGTATGTTACATTCATGACTTGGAAGTATAATGTTCTTTTTAAAAAAAAAATGAAAACGTGTGAATTTATAGCAAAGCAAGAAGTGGATGAAACACATATAATGCATTTAGATTGTGGGAGTAACTTATGTTACATACACAAATTTAAAGCAAAATGTATGAATTTTGATTGTGTTACATACACAAATTTGAAGAAAAATGTATGAAGATATGACAAAGATCAACATGGCATGATATGTCTTCAGGTTGCACAAGGAACTTATGTTACATGCACAAAACATAAGCATGGCATATGAATATGTGACAAATGCTAGCAAGAAGGTATGCATATGAATGTGACAAAGCCAGAAGGATGGCTATGATCTTTGAGATCGAGCCATAAAGGTACGCAATGAACAAACTGGCTGCTGGTTCATGTTCCTGGCCATGCTAGCTCTATGCATGCATGCATATCATCCATGAGTTGTCAGTTCGGAGGATATCTGTAGACATCAACTAGCTGCCCAGGCTCAGCACCGACCCTGTTCTAACTAGATCTGCCAATGGGAGAGCATATGAGTATTACCCGGCCATACCCATCCCCAATTCCGCATACCCATAAAACACGATCCCCAGTCTTACCCTCCCCAATTTCCCCATTAATCAAATTACCCATATACAGTGAGTATTTGGGTAATTGGGTAGAACGATCTAACCAGGAAGCAAAGCAAAGAACTAGCAACAACGGAGCCGAGATTTTGGAAAATGCAGAGATGATGAATTTGGCCATGGTTTTGTCAGGCCGTTCTCCAAGAAGCCAACGTATCTGGCCATTCACCACCGTGCCGCCAAGGCACCACCCAAACCTGAGGAGGATCCAGAAGGAGCCACACAGCTGGCAGCAGCAGAAGAACGGAATGGGGATGTACACGACATCACTCCGCGGCGTGCACCGTGCTGCACAGGTTCCGCAAGGCCGTGGACGAGCGCATGGACACTTCGCTCTGGCAGGAGAAGCAATCGTTGCTCACCACACGGGGCTGTGTCTTCTCCTTCCTGCTGCGCCTCATCAGGGATCGCCTCGTCAGCGTCGCCAAAGAGGTCTGGCAGCTGCACGAGACTGGTGAGCTGACACGTCCCGCACTCCCGCAAGGTGTTCATCGAGGAAGAGGGATACGCCATGGTGTCAGCTTCTCTCAGGATTTGGGGAAGAAGCAACCGGAGAAAGGTAAGATTGGTCAAACAGGCATACGGGCAATCCCCCCCCCCCCACCCTATTACTAAATGGGTATATCCAGACCCAACCCATTTCTAATGGGTAAAGCAAATTTTACCCATACACTACCGGTTTACCAAGGGTATGGGCATGGATAAAGGTTATGGTTATCCCTCGGCAAGACTAGTTCCGAAGCCTCCATCACCAACCCCACCCCGATGCAGCCAGCGCTGAAGCTAACAATATGTGGGATGAGAGGCAAGGAGTTCGCCAGTGTGCCATGTTTGCTCAGGAAGACTTAGGAAGAAGACCAGCCCAAAGTACAAGAGCTTGGCAACAAAACATAGTCCAATGTGAAAAGGAGTGTTAAAGCCTAGTCCAACATGAAACTTAGGTAACAAAATACAATACAAAGTGCAATTCACTCTTTCTTTATTTTTTCTGTATGTATGCAATTACACAAGTTCACTTCTAAATATTCCTGTTTTTAATTATCACCAATCTAAACATCTATATTCCAATGAAATTCATGGATTCCCCAATCCTATGTTCTACATTGTATTCCTTTCCTATTCTTGTGTTTTCTTCTATTCTTAAGCTTTAATTTCTCGTGTTCTAATTGAAGCCTTAATTGGTTCACTGGTTATGACTGCTCCATATTCCAATTTGAGTAATTTCCATCAATTTTCATTACTCACAATTATTTATTTTCTTTAACATAGTGTGAGAGAAGTCTGACAGTAATTCAAAAGGTCCCAATGTTCACTGTATTCAGAGTCTGCTATTATTACTGTTATATTTTCACATAAGCGCCATTGGAGGAAATAGGTACTACCACAATTTTGCATAAACTACATCTGTAAGACTAGCCAGACTAAATCTGACACACTTATATCCATCCATACACAATAGATAAAGTATACGGCCAACAAATAAAAAAAACATATGCAGCTGAAACAAATATTGAGAATGAGACTAACTGTACAATTGAACAGGGCACCTTGTTAGTAAATAAATAACATCTGAAGTTTCACTTGGACACGATATACGAAGACATCTAATATTATCGAACTTTATATGCTCTAGTCATACAACTTTTTGATATACGAATCCTAGTTACGATATGGTTTGGCGGTTGAAACTTTAATACAACCTTCCTTTTTAAGATCCCCAAAAGTGCGGGAAACCTAACTGTTTAGTAAATTAGTTTCTAGTTGCCGTCTTATACTTGTTAATTTCCTCCAATAACAATAGAATCGATCTATCATTCAGTGCCTACAAGGCATTGGAAAACAGGCTCACCTAGGCCGAATAGATGCTTGAACACCATCAGCATTCTCCGAAAATGGAGAATCCACTTCTGAACCACCATGGTCAGCCTCATCATCGGTCTCGCAGCAAGAGTTCCCAAATGAACTCGAGCATTCCGTGGTGTCCCCGTCTTCCTCGTCGTTTGCGGGATCAGCACTTGCCGCATCGATGTCATGCGAGGAGGATGCTACCGCCAAAGGGTCCGCGCCAGCAGGCTTGTTGGCAGGGGCGAGAAGGGCACCGTCACCCACGGGGTCATCCCCCGCGCACGCGTGCTCGGATTTCACCACCAGGCTCTCCCCGGCGCTACTCCTGCCCTGAACATCCGTGGCTCGTCCCTCGCCGTCGGAGGAGTCCAACCTCTCGCCGGAGCCACCCCCGCCCTGAACATCAGCGGCTGGACCATGGCTATCCGAGGAGTCCAGGGTGGTAGAGGCTGCAGCTACACGAACACCGTCGGGCTTGAGGGTGTTGTGGCTCTTCCCCCCGCCACACTCCCCCTCCGCATCCACGGCCGGCGCCGGCGCCATGGCTGGTAGATGCACCTCGCAACAGCCCGGAAATCAGAATTCCCCTAAGAAATCCGGAATTCCTCTAAGCAAAACCGCGCCAGAATCGAGGAAACCCCCCCTGCACCTGCAGAGAGGAAAGGAACACAGAGATTACGCCAGAGAAACCGCAACAGAATCCACGAACAGAAACAGCGCAGAATCGGACGAACGACGCGAGTAGAATTCGCAAACCTCGCGGCACCGAAACGAAAAATCCGATCTCCCCCCTCCTAAGCGGGATACATATACAATCCCAATCGAACAAAAAAACCTAGGGCTAAAGGCCACCTGCTTATAACGAGCAGAGCACCGAGAGAACGGGGTTAGGGGTGGGGGGAGGGGATTCAATCGGCTGGAATCCGCGGGCGCGAGGTCCTCGAGCTCGAGGCGAGATCGATTTAGGGCATCAGGGCATGGCCTTTCCTTCGGCGCCGCTTGGTTTTATTTCTTCCGGGAAGAGGAGGAGAGAGAGAGAGAGGAGAGGAGAGGCGAGGGGAGTGAGGAGGAGAGGAAAAGTTCCCAAGTAGATGCAGCAGCAGCGTCACGCTGATCAAAAAGCAAGGTGAGGTCGGGAAACTTTGCTTGGTTCTCAGCAGGGAGGTCGCAGCAGCTTAGATGGTGGATACTATTTGTTCCGGGGCGGTGCTGTAGTTGTACCAGGGTTTATAATTTTGAGATGTCTTTTTTTCGGGCTCTAGCGGAATAATGGTTTTTCGCAAAATCCAATAAAAAACCGGTAGATTCCGAACAAATTTCATAAACCAAAATGTAAATACAAATTTCATGAGTTTACCGATAAGCTCGCAAAAACCGGTCGGCTTTAGCGAAATTCCGAACGAAATCATCGAAAGAGGTAAACTGAACTTTTTTCCTTTTTTTAAATTTGTTATTCTTTTCTTTTCTACTTAAATTTCAGTAAATACATAGAATACATCAATTTTTTCGAAAAATTATATCCCAATAGGTTATATGAATATCATAATATTTATAAGATTTTATTTGATTTTTTTTGTTTTTTTATCAATTCAAATTTGAATTTGGATGAAACTCATCGAAATCTCATACGGCTTCTACTTTCGAGCCTCGTCAAAACCTCGAAATTTCGTGGAATTTGACCGGTTTTCGTCCGAATTGTAAACCCTGAGTTGTACATCTATATGCGCTCGATGGGTCGACGGCCGTTCCAAAAGGTAACGATGCTATACTAGTACTAGTAGAGCCGCCCGTGCAGATGCCAAGGCAGTGAAGGCGCGCCGCGTCCAGACCCAACCCAACTACCCGTCCCGCATTGGCCGGGGGATCAGCAGAATTCATGGAAGACTCGAGGGTCAAGACTGCGTCTTGAATTGCAGATTGGGTGGCAGAGCTAGAGGCATCGTCAAGTCCGCCTCGAATGACTAGTAATGTTTCTCACTGATATATTAATTTTTACAGGTGTCGACAACTATCGATAGTGGAGACGGCAGCGACGGAGCCCGAGCGGTGCTCGACCTGCCCGGGAGGTAACTCTGCCACTGGAGATTGAGATCCTACATATTTTTTAAGTCTCTAACATGTAAACCCTCTATGTTATAAACCTATTGTTAACACCGAAATTTGGTAAGCCCCTAAGAGAACTATCACATCGCCAATAGTCGGATTCCTGCTAATTCAGTTAAGGAAATTAATCTATTAAATGAAACTTATCTAGAAGAGACCGAGTTCAAGGAGGATGCGGTGTGGCAAGTTATCTATTAATTAGGAATAGTTTGTTAGTTTCATTTTTATCTTTAGGAAGTGTGTTAATGTCCTATGAGAACTTTATGTTTTCTTTTTATTTTTAGGAAAGTTTTTTTCTTGTCTTACAAGGACTACCCCATGGGTATAAATATTACACCCAGGGTCATTGTAATTTATCACCACGATCAATACAACTACTCTCGGCGCATCGCCACCCTCTTTCTCGAAGTTTTTACTTATCAACCGGCGGAATTTGGCACCTGACGCAGGGCTGCATCGGTTCAGTTCGATCTCTGGTGAAGGGGTAAGTCCTACGTTCCGCCGGCCCTGGTGAATCTATCGGCTACATTAGTGTTGTTTAAGGCTGCATCGCTTCGATCTCTTGGATCGCTCTGGTTTGGTTGATATATTTGTCTACCTGATATCTCAATTCTATCTCTAGTTGCATTGTATTTAGAGATGCATCGGTTTAGTTGGGACTGTCTCGGTTAGGTCCGATCTTCTGTCTTAGCCGATATATCTCTACAATCACAATGATATTCTAAATAGATTTGTTATATCCATCACATTAGACAGATCTATCGGCTTATCAAGTATTAGATTATCATATACAATCTTGTGCTGTATCGGTTAGGTTCGACCTACTAGATTATTGTTGATAATATAAATCTTATTAAGCCGATAGGTTCATGCTAATATTTTATCGGGGTGTTAGCCGATAAGTTATCCGAACGTTACATCGGCTTACAAGGATTACATACAAGTTGGATTTAGCCAATTGCAACAAAAGCTTCATTGTTTATCTAATCGTTTGGATTTTATGACATCGGACCTCTGGCCGATGTATGCTTTAACCATCGGATCAGTACTTATTATATCATATCATTGTTAACCGATTGGTTCCTACTGGATTATATTGTTTAATTATATTGATTATCATCAGCCGATTGTCTTTATATCATTATCTACATTGGACATATAGCCGATTGTTCAAAACCCTATTGCTATCGGCTGGAACTACTCCATCGCCTTGTCAGTCGATCGGCTGTTTTATCTGTTGTTTATATATCTTGTCAGTTGCAGGATCAAACTGACTGGCATGCCTGCATCTCACCAAGATTTGGACCTGTACTGGAGCTAAACAGATCTCCCAGATCAGTGTGTTTTTCGCATCAACACCTATTTGTTCAGTGACCCTAAAGTCGGGGGCAAGTAAAGAATCCTCCTCCCTTGAATTGCAGGATGTGACTAAGGATATTCCCTATTCCCTTGATTTATTGATTTAGGTTAAGGGCGTATGGTGAGTTACGTGGATGTTTCTTGGGCTTGATGTCCTTTTTTATTTTTACTAAGATAAAGATTTTATTTATTTTGCCTTTGATTGTCGTCAGCATACTTTTTAACCGGTATTTTTCGCGTGAAAACTTTCTATATAAAAATAATTGCATGAAAATTTTCTATATAAAAGTAATTGTATGGTCTGCCATTTCAGTAAAAACTGTAACGTCTGCATGAACCCCACAACCCCCAAGCTATGTGAACCCCACAGGCCCACCCCGTCTCCACTGGATCACTTCCCGGGTACCCAAAAGGAACCTCCCTCTCCTCAGCCATTTCATTTCAGGTTAAGAAGATATGAAAGCCCTTTTCTCTCTATAAGAACAGTGCGTTCCGAGGTGTGAAGTGTCTGCGTGAACCCCACAACCCCCAAGCTATGTGAACTCCACAGGCCCACCCCGTCTCCACTGGATCTCTTCCCGGGTACCCAAAAGGAACCTCCCTCTCCTCAGCCATTTCATTTCGGGTTAAGAAGATGGGAAAGCCTCTTTCTCTCTATAAGAACAGTGCGTTCCGAGGTGTGAAGTGGGAGAGAGGGGATGTGATGATTGAGGTTTTGAATACGACAACCTTTACATTTCGGATTTGGATCTTTTTCGTATTTCAAAATAGTGAAAAAGTCAAATAACTATTAAGCTATTCGATACACGCTGATCAGCTCACCGAACAATGACTTTTAAGCTGGTTTGGTTTGAGGTCTAAATTGATCTTACCAACTTTTATCTAAGACCAATTTTTATCAATGTTAAATTTCGGCATGGCTAATCTTGACAAGATAAAAGTTGTGTTTGGATTGAAGCCAAAATAGCCTAACCCAACTATTGAAATGACCTATTTTTTTAAGCATGCCAAAATTTTGACTTCAAAGTCACTAAACACTATTGAAATTGTCAAATATTGGTATGGCCAATTTAGGCTACAAACCAAACCAGCCGTTAATCACACCTTTCATGCCCATGTCTTCCATTTTCATCATGTTTCATCGTATTCCAGAGTTACACTACCGAAGCACAAGTAACAAACATATTATCTTCACATTAATTAGATAAAAAAAAACACTAAGCAATGGCCTGTCTGCATTCACGGAACAAAAAGGTTCAGCCAGTTGATGGATTACGGTTCTACAACCGATACCACTTTCTAGACATAGGCAATATAGTTTTATGAACCGTATTTGGTAATAAAATGTATAACGGAGAGGCATACCACAGAACAGGCAAAATGCTCGAGTTGGTAAATATAACAGTAAACATGCCAAATCCAGCGGATACCACTTCCTATCTGAAAGTACTGAATACAAGACCGCAAGTTCTAGTTCTTCGATGGGATGCTCTCCAGCTCTTTCCTGAGCTGCAGAGAGAAGTCGTCATTGACATCATCGTCATCCCAGTCATCCTCCCATTGCTGAACTGCCTCGTTGCCTTCTTCCTTGTCATCCCATTCTGAAGTTCCAAAATGTATACGAGATGTCGTTAGAAATACAGTAACAAGTGTATGTCACGTGTATTATTTGAACAATAAATATACCAGTATATTGTTCGGGATGTTGCAAGGAACAGATTGAGATAAAAAAAATTGCATACTTATTGAAATAAACCCTGAAATGTTTTTTAGGCTGAACTACAAATACAGAGTATCATCCACCTATCATCTATATTGAGCATCATTTGATCATCAGAAGTAAATGAAGCGTAATCAGACGGCCCAAAAAGAGTCACTTGTATGTCAAGAACTCGGCGCTGAAGGCAAATCACATCATCATAGGATGGAAATAAAGAAAATTGTTGCTGAACTTCTATGACAAACCATTCTTCATATGCTAGAGGAAAAAAATTGAAGCATGGGCAAGTGATAATTATGTACGAACTTTGCGCTTATAGATACAGGAACCAATAAACATAAACATCATGAAAAAACACGGGTTCATACTACAAACGAGCCGATGTGATATACCACTCAGACAGTGCACTGGAATTCCCTAAGTTGCGGCATTGACACAAGAACAGATCCATAATCCTGATATTTGGAGGGCGTAGACAGGAATTCTCTGACTAGTGGCGAAGTGCGACTATAATAATTGTACTGACACAAGAACAGATCCTTAATAGTACTGAATTGTAAAAGAACATAGACAGACAGAATTATGGTGAGCTAGTTTTATTCTTTTTTTTTTGCGGGTAGTTTTGTTCTTGTTATTTACCAACAGATCAAAGCTACTAAGCTAGGTGAGTAATTTGACAGGGATGACAAGACACTAATCACCAGATCACTGAACAGACAAGTAGACCACACGATTGCGTTGCGGCGAGACCTCTTGCAAGAAGAGCAAATCTAGTAGGACGCGCTAGATCTAAAGTAGACCCATACATCACCAGCAGTATCATCATCAACAAAAAAGAATAGAGGACAAGGAAACGGATCGGTGCATGCCTTGGTCGATCTCAAACTCCTCGAACTCGTCGTCGTCCTCGAGCAGGTCCATCTTGGCCGCCTCCGCCGCCGCATCGGCCTTCGCCGTATCCGCCATCGGGGATCCTACAACCGCAAGAAATTAACCCCCGCCGGACGCAACGGATCCCCTGGATAGGATAGGCAAGGATCGGTGAGGCCAGCGAAAATTAGGGTTTGGATCAGGAGGGAATCGGATGAACTGAACGCACCTTGTCGCTGGAGCTCGCGCTACCGCCGATAGGAGTCGATGTGCTTTGCTTGGGGTCGGGGAAAGGAGAAAGACGGTGGTAGACGGGAGACGCCAGCCACGGCACGAGCACGATGGCAAATGGGCCGTTGCAGCGCTACCTAGGCATTGTGGGCCGGTAAGGCATGGCCCAAGCAAGAGCACAGCACAGCACTGGCCGTCGGCCCAAGTCATATTTCCTCTTAGGAATAAGTTCACATTCACTCCCTTAACTAGTTACCAAATCTAAATCTAATTTGTATCTCTGAACCACAATAGATATTTCGACCCCTCAATTGTTAAAACCGGTGCAATTTGACTACCTCGGTGGTTTTGGATGACGGTTTTACTGACGTGGCAGCGTTGACTTGGTTTTCGTACTTCGTGGCGCTTAGGTGGCATTAGAATTTAAAAAAATACTATATGATTCCCCGCGCTTTGCTGCGTAAATTACTAATCAATTCTCAATATATATTTTTTCAACAATCAAACTAGGAGTAAAAAGGAAAAAAAATAATGAAACATCAGGGTTTATCAGTACTTATCATGAAATAAACAAATGATACACGCGCTTTAATGTGAAACATATCGATAATTTTATGTTAAATATTATAAAAAAAATAATAGATAGATTTGTTAAAATATTGTGCAAATGATTTGAGGGGTGATGATTGGATATGCTTGTATGTTGATTTGCAGAATTAAATAAATTTGTAGATGATGTTGTATGCTCGCATGAGGTTAAATATGTAAACTATTGCTAGTGGGTGATGATGTAACATGGTTGTGTGTTGAGTTTTAAACTTAGTGGGCTATAACTTTATAGAAAGTATAGATATGTGAGACCCATTTATCATTCACGAAAAATATTGTGGACCCACTGCCATGTGGGACCCACATGTTAGCCTACCTCTTTAACCCTCTCTCTCCCCCTTGAGCCGTGGCGATGGCGGAGTGGCACCAACGGTCGTTGGAGCGGCGGCAGTAGGCGGGTGAGGGCATTGCAGCGGCGAGTGGCGGACTTTGCGAGCGCCAATGGGTGCACCATCTTCACCTAGCGGCTTGTCTAAGGAGAGGTTCCACGCCTTGTCCCCGGCGAGCGCGGCGACACGGCGGACGATGAGCTCAAAGGAGTTCCCGAGGCTCTCAGCGCCGCCGCCGCTGTCACCACCACCACAACCACCCCCTCCCCTGGTAAAGGGAGGGCACTGCCGCCACCTGCTCGTTGTTGCGCCATTGGATCGGGAGGGGCCCACCCACGCCCATTGACCTCCTATCTCATCCACTGCTACCGCCGGCTTCCATCCCTATGCCCATCATCAAGGTCCTCGTGACCTCAACGAGAAGAAGAAGAAGCCCCCTCCCGGTGCCGTCATCGGTTAGTTCGCTCCATCGACCATCGGCCGGCCCCTTCACTCCCGCGACCATTGCTGCTCGCCACCACAATCCTAGCCCCAATCTTGCCACAATCCCCTCAGTTCACCCATCGCTACTCGCCCGCCGCAATCTCCCTTAGTCCGCCTCACCGTCCAGTTGCCCCTCCTCCGTTGCGCTCATCCACGACGCTCCGCCGGCTGGGGCAAGATCCGGAGTGGAAGGATGGCGCGGCTCCACCTCGACTACCCCCTCGCCGTGAGCGCCAGCGCCGAGTCCGCCGCTGCCTTCACCACCCACGACTACGGCATGGCGGCGCGTCCCTTCCCAGGTTGCCGTGAAGAGAAAGGGGGAGAGAAAGAGAGAGAAGGGAGAGAGAAAGAGAGGAGGAAGGGAAGGACATAGGATGACATGTGGGATCCACCTATCAGTGGGCCCTATAATTTTTTTTTGTGTAAATGACAAATGGGTACCACACTTTTTTTAATTCTAATGTCACATAAGCGACACATCAACGCCACGTGGAATGAAGACCAAATCAACACCGCTATGTATGCGCCACGTCAGCAAAACTGTCCTTCAAAACCGCGTAGGGAGTCAAATTGTACCCGTTTTAATAGTTGGAGGTTCAAGATATCTAGTATTGTAGTTTAAGGATATGAATCAGATTCCGCCGCTAATTAAGGGAGTCAAGTAAACTTATTCCTTCCTCTTATTTCCCAAGTGAACCAATCGGCCAGTCCACTCAACGTAGGTCGAGTGTAAAAGAGGAACACCTTCATCGCCTCTATCGGGTGAATGCCTTTGGCCGTCACGGTAGGCGTGATTTTCGCGGTCGCAGTAATGTTGATTGAGCGCGTGCCTCAGATCGCTAGGAGTGTGGGCGCAGTGTCAGTCATAGTAGGAGTCACCATGATGGTCTCTACCGTGCCGCCGGTCGCGGGAGTCGACCGACTAATCTAGTCGTCGTCTTTCATGATGGTGTAGATTAGATCGGTGTTCCCTCTGCTGCGCTCAGGAGCACGACAATCTCTGGTGGGAGACGGGTCTGGGACGGTGTCTCAGTCGTAGATTCCTCGGGCCGACAGCTGCCTCCAACTTCCGGGGGCACTATTGCAGCGATCATAGTCTTGACTTTGTTCAGGATAGGCCTGAAGTTAGCCGGAGCCGCGTCAATAATGGTGTCAAGCAAGGTGACTACCACTAAATTGTTTTGTTGAGGTGTAACGAAGACATTAGTGTTGTCGACTCGAGTCTGAAGCATTCTATTGTGAGAGGCGCGTCTAGCATGAGCTAGATCTCGCCTCATGCGTTCTTCCTCTTCCATACGCTTGTGCTCCTCTTCAAGTCTAGCGTGTTCCTCTTCAGTTTCTCTGGCTAGCCGAGCAACTTCCTCTTGGTTCAGCGAATCTGCCATGAACACACCAAAAAGGAGTTGGGTGTAGTCTTCGTTGAACTATGAGCTTCCCAGACTTTCGGTGATGCGGTCGTCATAGTCATCAGAAGAGCTGAGAAAGTTGGCAATCTCCGTGTCCGAATAGGATCCGAGTGGTTGGAGCGTGACGCCCATCTCCCTGAAGCCCAATCTAGGCGAAGCCGAAGCTTGCTCAGATCGGGACCTAAGGGGATGGATGGATCCAGATTTGAATGTGGTAGAGAGGGGGAAGTTGCATGGTGATATGAGGATATGCACTGGTGCTGGTGGAAAGATTGCGAGGGCGCACTGATGTAGATGAATCCCCCGAGTGGTTTGAAGCCAACCTAGAAGATAAAGTGTTGGAGTACATCTCGGCGGAATTCGGCAAGCCAAACGGTGCCGAGTGGTCACGACCTCTTCCCCAACTAGCTCGAATCTGAGTCAAGAAGAGAGGTGTTGCCGAAGTTGTCAGTGATGAAGTCGAGACTGCCAAAGCGGTAGGCCTGGCCTGTAGGTAAGGCGAAGGAGTTGACTCCTGGAGTAGTACCCATCGTACTTGTCGGCGGAAAACTCGACGCAACCCCTACCTGGCGCGCCAACTGTCGATACTAGGAATCGACAATATGAAAAGGGGGTAGCGCACGAGAGCTAAAGTAGATGGGTGGAAAGACAAGGGTTTAGACAGATTCAGACCCTCTCGACGAAAGGTAATACCGACTCTTGTTTGGGGATTTGACTCCACCGGATATTGTATTGATCTGACGACCTTTGGTGTGGTTATGCCCTCAAGAGGCCTCCGGCCCACCTTATATAGATCGGGGGCGGATTACAGATACAAACCTAACCAAATAGAGAATATATTTTACGATATTCCCGATTAAGACTTTAAACCATTTCCTTAATACTCAAGGAAACGTAATACCCAAGTCATAATCCGTTACATATTCTAGAGATAAAACATACCCTCTATAACCAGTCGAATAAACTAGCCGTGTAGGTATATGGTACTCATAATCTCCACAACAATCTTGCTCGGTTCGCTCTACATGGATGCAGACCATAGTGAGTTCACATTGTCGATGGTGGATACTCGTAGACCGGACAAATAGGGTATTGGGGTACATTTGTACGAGGATCTACACGATATGACATCAAGCAAACAAGAAGACAAGGATTATACTGGTTCAAGCCTCTCGTAAGGTAATAGCTCTAATCCAATTTATATGAGATTGATATGGAAAGACCACACATTACAATAGAGAATCGACGATCTCGAGATTATCGGCGAGATCCCTGTCGAGATGGGTTCGACGAGATCTCCCGGCGAGTAGGTTTCGCGTCATCCGGATTGTAGGCTATGGTGGTTGTGTTGGTGCTATGATTCAATGATCCAAACCCCTCAGGGGGTGTCTCTTTTATACCGTAAGTCACCTTAGTCTCCAAGTAGAAATCGATAACAACGGATCCTTCACAATATAGTATATACCCAATCCTTTCTGAGCAGGAATCTGGCATTTCTCTTCTCGTGAGGATAATTTCTATAACAGCTCATAAATTTTGTTATTGTATACGGAAATACATCATATATACAAAGATATAACGTATCCATATATTTTATAAGTCGTAGGATATGAGATATGCCTTATTCGTAACCATGACACACATATCCTCTTGGCGACAATGGTACATTTCTAAAACCAATGAAAAGGTATATTTCCAATTTCTTTTCATAGTACTAATTATATTATTACTTAATTGAAGAGGAGTACGGTCAAAACAAGAATATATATATATATATATATATATATATATATATATATATATATATATATATATATATATATATATATATATATATATATATAGACACACACACGATTTTACAGGAATATATACGTTTAGAAGGGAATGACAGAAATATACAGTTGTTGCAAAATGGAAGTGCGAGGCCGGGAGGTGAGTGAACGATACCGCAGTCTCGTGCCGAGAGCGCGACATCGTGCGAGTCTCGCGCGGCCGGTCTGCGAGAACGCACAAACTCACGCGATTAATTAATTAATTAGAGTCATTAGCAATTAATTATTATTTCTTTAATTAATATCATTAGTAATTAATTAATTGCTAATTAGTATGATTAATTGCGTCATTAGCTGCCAGTGTGGCCATCTCGCTTGGCCCACAAGTGAGACCAAGGCTCAACAGCCATCTCGCTCGGCCAACTAGTGACACGGAGGCTGGTCTCGCATTTTCGCCTTGCGAGACCGCCCCTGCCATTGCGCTTTCGTTACTATCGCGTGTTCGTCTTGTGATTTAGTCGCGATTTTGCACTGCCGAACCGTGGTGACGGTCTATTTGGGATTCCGTCGTGATTTTACACTGCCGAACCACGACGACGGTCTATTTGTGTAAATTTGTTCGCATCTAGTATATTTCTAAAAACTTCAACAGTATAATTTTAATTTTTTCTCGTCAAAAAAGGAGGGAAAAATGGATCTCAAGGAAGAGGGCGCCCACTTAGGAGGCACCCAAAAAGGTAAATCGGATCCGTTCTACTCCCTCCGTTTCATGTTAGAAGATGTTTTAAGTTTGGTCAAAGTAATACTGCTTTAAATTTAAAGACAATATAGTAATATTTACATTACCAAATTAGTTGTATTAAATTAATAATTAAATATATTTTTATAATAAATTTATCTTAGATTAAAAATATTTAACCAAAATCAAAACACCTTGTAACCTGAAAGTTTCAAAGTTTCAGATGGACTATTATAAATGTCTATTTAAACAAATATTATTACGATTCATCTTGAATCGCCTTCGCGTTACCAATGCGCGATTTCATGCTCGCTTCCCACCGTGCGAGCTTGCTACTTCGCATCACCGCGCTGCAATACCATGCAAATATTTCAAGTTCGCATTTGTGAGAAAAAAACAATAAAGAGTCTACTTTCAAATTTTAATCTATTATTGCCGACCTCGTCATACACCTATGTCAAGCTTGGGTAAAAAGTATTGAGAGCCACATAGACACCATTCATTCCTGCTGTCATTGCAGTTAACGTAGTGAACTGAAACAACTAAATGGAGTACAGATCTAAGTAAATGGAGTACAGATCTAAGTATACATAATATAAATCAGCAACACAGAACATCTAGTACGTCAGCACATCAACCACGGTTCAAAGGACAACCAAAGGTGGTACATCAACATATATATGGCAACAGATATTTAAAATACAGTCGACAACAATGTGCAGATAGTTCTTCCACTTACTAGATGTAAAATAAGTACTGGGAATCTGACTACAGAACACATGATCTCTGTTTCGCAAATATAATGCAATATGAATAATATTAAACAGAAGACGACCTACTAAACAAAGGGCGAAGCCTGTAGCGCAGTGAAGCCATAACCAGGATGATTTGATCTAATCCATGCTATCCTCGAGTTCCAGGTTCCTGGATCCTTAAGTAGCTGTCACAGTCTGGAGGGTTTTCATGTTCAATCAGACTTCACCTGCAACAACGTAGGCAGCAAATGATCATAAAGTGTTTCACTAGTGTAATGAGTTCTCTCTATTTTTTTTTTCTTTGTTCAGGGCGGGAGGGGCATTGTAAATGTGGGAGGAATTATTTGGTATCTACCGGAGAGGGAGAGCGGGATAAGCTCCTGCTTGGGCTTTTACTAACAGATCTTCCACGAGAAGGCTGCCAAAAAAAGGCAAATTGCAATAAACAAAATGATTGAAAATAGGACTTAATTCACTTTTTAATAATAGATGACTTGCTGCAAGACTTACTGAAGAAACGGGAGTCCGTGATCTTGATATTGATCTGCAAAATTTCACAGGCAAAACCAATCACTCAGTGTGATTTCATCCAAAAACTACTAACAGAAATATCAAAACAAATTACGGAAGAACCACACTGATAAGTAAGCATTTTTGTATTCATGCTAAATGGCTAATATGTGCCAATGAACAAAACAAAATCTCTATTTCAACAGATTCCGCATAAAAACTAAGCAGGATCAATTTCTTTTGTTGTGAAAAAAGCACGTACATATTCCAGAAAAATGCTTACCAAGTACCATAATCTTGTTTTATCAGGATGCAAGAATAATTAAAAGAAAACTTTGAGATCTCATGTAAGTTAGGTCCATGTCATGCGGTATATGAAATTGAAGTGCCTACAGTCAACAAATTCTCAATAATAACACAAATCCACTCCACATATCCTTACTGTCAGGCCTAGCTTGCTCCTAGAACTGGTTGTTGCCCATTTGCCATACATGCATCACAATCCAGCTCTACTATCCAAAGTTCCAAACCATCCTTTCGATTCTCAACATATCCAAAATCTATGAAAGCAGTCCACAGATTGCCGCATGGCCAGATCTAGGAAAAACAAAAGCAAACCTTGAACATTGCAAGTTAGCCACCAGCACTATGTTTTAGTCATTGGGCCATAGAGGAAATTTAAGTCATATCAATTTAAAAGGAGACATACATTAGTCGGTCAAAAAAAAGGAAATACATTACAAGCTTTTCAATCATATGTTTTATGAACCACAGTGGAAGTTCCAAAGTATATAAAAACCCAAATTCCAACACATACTCCTGTTTCTCTTTAACGATAAAAATGGCATGCCAGTAAAAAGCTGATGTTATAAAAGGATATACCTTTCATCCACAGGTGATGGTGACCGAGAAACAGATCTGTGGAACAATGCAGTCAACAATTAGTGCTGCCATAAGGAGGCTTGAGTGTAAAACAGAATAAAAATCTAACATACTTTGGACTCCTGCTCCTGCTGTAACTACGACTTCTTGAGTAAGAGCGGCTTCTGCTTCTTGATCTATCATCATACTCCCTCACCTATCATAGAAATAAGAACAAGTTGACGAAAGATCACAATCAAATGCGTCTAGAAGACATATTATCTATTGTCATAGCAAAAACAGGAAAAACCCTCATGGTCAAAAAACAAATAAATCCATACCCTGATATATGCCCGTGAAAATGCATTTCTGAACTCTGAGTCATCAAGCTTCCTAATCTGCAAGATCATCAAAAGATCATAAGAGATACATACCAGATACTCCCTCTGATCATAAATATTTGATTTTTAAGTCAAACTTATGAAACTTCAATCATTCATAATTTTTCAAATGCTTTGTTGAAAAAAAAAGATGGTAGGCTAGATTTACCTTGAAAAGTACTATCATAATGTCATAAATTTATTAGATTTTATAAACTTATTCTAATATAAAATTGATAGTCAACATTTCAAAAGTTTGACCAAATCTTGCCATAAATGTCAACGTATATGACCAAAGTGTATAACAGGAATAGCACATCTGAAATTGTTCCCTCATCAATTACCAAAAAGTATAATATTTTCAGAATGCACTTTATACAGAAGATATCAAACATACCGCATACTTCATGTCTTCATAGGTTGTATAATCCACAATTCCAACAGTTGCTGCAACACAAACAGAAAGACAAATATTACTGACATAGCCCGCAAAACTATATAGAAAGGCCTCTGCAGGCTCAGAGGTTGCTTCTGAGTATAGGACATTGTCGTTTCTTTCATTTTCAGTTTTAGCTTTTTAGGACTTCTTTTATAATTATTTTTCCCTGACCTGAGGGGGTTTGACGGGCCTGATGACCAGCTGACAGACGTCATCCAGTCTCTGTCTTAATGAAATAATACACAGCTTTTGTATTCTCAGAAAAAATATTAAAGCATGAATCTTGATTTCAGAGGACAATGAATTAAAACTAAGATCAACACATAAGCAATTGATTCTCATCCCAGGGCCCATGGTACGATGACATAACAAGAAGAGAACATTTATTACTAACCTCCAGCCTCACGGTATACATCAGAGAAGCAGACATCACCAGCCCGCCGCATATGGTCCTGAATGTAGGTAATAATTATTAGGTCATTAAAGAAAAATCTATAAATAGAAGTTATGTACAACACCAATACCTTAAGATCCTGCCATGATGCCGATGAAGGTAAGCCAGTGACCATAACTGCATGATCCAACAAATAGAAACATCACATTCTTTGTTGGGATACACCGACTAACACATTCAAGAGAAAGAATTACAAACCGCGATATTCAGAACGCCTAGAAACACCTCCACGTCGTCCACTGCTATAGCTTCTTGGGTGATCGTATGAGTAAGATTGACCTCTTCCACCATGAGCTAATTCCACCTACGTACAGAAAATATAAAGCCACAGGCACAAAAAACCAAAGCAGACCAGAAGACCGGAAGAAAAACATTTTGATATCCATACCCGCAACCTGTAGCCATCAAAGTTATACCCATCACGGCCGCAAATTGCATCATCAGCATCACGGGGATCCTCAAACTACAAAAGCACATATTTTCTATTAGCAATTTAGCATCCAATACTTAGCTATACATCTTAAAAGATGCACTTACATCTTAAGAAAACTTAGCTATACCTAAACTAAAACTTAGTCTTGAAAAAAATCTAGAAGTAAATTTTATTGAAGACAACCATCCTTTAAAGAAGAAATGATATTAATATCAGGGCAATAATAGGGACTATATTATAAATTTCAATAAAATTTTCAATACAAGTACCCTTACAGAAGACATGGCTGTTGCAAAAGGACACTCACCTCAACAAAAGCATAACCAGGAGGTCTTGGAGGAATCTTCAAGTCAATGTCCAAAATGCGACCGTACTGCATTAGAATAAATTTATGAGAAAAAAAAAGCATGCATGTTATCAAGATTAAGGTTCTTATTGCAATTGCAAGGGATAAAAACACTGGAATAACATACATACATAAACTTAATTGGATTTATTAGTGAAACTTTTCACAACTGCACCTCCACATTAGATTATAAAATAAGTACAAATACAACACCCTTAATCTGAATATGACTCATGAAATATATCATTTGCCAACACGTTCCCATCTATAATATATGACTACTTTTTCGCAATGGCACGCAGGTTATCAGTTGTCATCTAGGATAAATCACACCCAACTATTTACGCTGATGGATGCTCAAGAGCATCAATGGTTGTGCTATTAAGAAAATGATTATTCACTACCAAAACCGCAGAAGTTGAAACAGCCAACAGATATTTAATACAGACAAGACAACTTCCTAAATAGCGCTTCTTTGGCGACACAAGGCCAGATGGTTCCTTTCTTCCCGCAATCGCTTTACCCTTAGACTCATCCACGAATTACAGAACAATAATCCTTTATAACTCTTATAATACTATAATAATAATAATTTAAATCCTACAACCACTAGCATAATAGTGATTTAAATCCTTCAACCGCTATCTATTTCTCACATTAATAAGCTAAGGCAACTTAACAGGTAGGAAAATAAGCAATGTATTATGCCTATACAGCTACGACCAGATTGAAATGGTAGTTGCCTATGAGAAGAACTGAGGTAGATTGTAAAGCAGTAAAGCTCACCTTGTAAAAGAGATCCTCAACCTCCCTCTCACGAATGTCCCCAGGGAGATTGCCTACATAGATGGTGCGGCTGTTGCGTCTGCTCATTGTTTCTGCATATATAGGAGTTAAAGCATGTCAACTAAAATTATAGATGCAAATATGCAAGATAAAATGACCTTGTAAATTCAAGATTCTGTTAATAAATAATATGGGGAAACATTTCAAGCACAAAGGAGCATAGCACTGTACTAATTCTGTGTAGGCGCATATTGTCAAACAACAGCAAAGATTGGGGAAAGGGCAAATTTCGACAGTATAACACTAAACTACAGAATTTGGAGATTTACATAATACCAAGGCTGCACAAAAGAGATTTCACCATAAACTTTAAATTTTTCAAAACAAAAATAAGATATTTCCCAAACAAAAAAAATGATATTTGTGCAGTGTTTTCCTTAGAAATATTTAACTGTCACCCAAAGCACCAATACCATGTTCAATCATCATTATCTACCTGCCAAATAGGTATAAATACCAGCTGTACAAGCATTCTGGGTCCGCGCCTACAGCAGGAGGGTCCATATCCGGCTGAAAGATATGCAGTCATCTATTTCCTAGTTTGGCGTTTGTTATCTCCTTTCCACTTTATATCTATTTTTCCTGATTTTCCTGATTATTAGCTAGGCCCTCGTCGATAAAGATTGCTCAGATTTGTAACAGGGAGTAATCAACCAGTGTATAGAACTCAAAAGGGTCTCTGTCCAAACCTTGGCCAAGTCAAGCAGAGCTTCAAGCCGTGCAGGACAATCCTACCTTCCTCTGCTTCCTCTCTTCAATGCGCCATAATAATCATGGATTTGTATCAATACAATCTTTTAGTGTTATTAACGTACTCTGGTTTGCAACTTGTATTGAAACTAGATTAAGACACTTGTACTAAAAACTAAAAAATTTAGCAGCACAAGTCCTTTTACATGCTAATTAATAGACTCTTGGATTCTAGCACATATAAAAAAAACTGAATAGCCGCATATATCTAAGATGTTTCATAACTAATCTCAAATACCCATACCTCTGATTAGGGTAAAGAAACAATAAACAAATCTAGCCGGCTGTTCTCCACCGCCACCACGTACTCTAGACGAGACGAACTTGAAAAATAAAAGCATACATACATACATACACTCCGTACATAGAGCCGAGCCGACGAAGCCATGGCAGGCAAAGGTAACGAAATCTCTACCATAAGTCCATAACTAGCGCCAAAACGGGAGAACCCCTGGTTCCTAATCTGAGAACTCCTACCCTGTAGACAGACGGATAAAAATGGCGGCGCGCCGCAGAATTTCCGGGAAGAGAACCGCAGCCAACCGGCCACCACACGCACGCACCGCACTCGCGATGATGATCGGAGAGATCGAGGAGAACACGCGGAGAAGAAGGGGGAAAAAAGGGCTGGGGGGAGGATTTCCGACGAACTAACGCACCTGCGTGGGGAGAGGGGAGAGCGGTGGTGGTGGGTCGAGAAGCTTCTGGGGGCTCCGGAGGCGACGCCGCGTGGAACGGAGCGGCCTGCGACAAAAATCTGCCGGCCCGCCGCCCCCGCGACACCGATACATGTGGTGGGGTTGGACTAGAGGAAGTGTTGTTGAGACGCGTGTGTGGCTTTGAGATGCGTGCGTGGTGCCCAGTTCGAATTCGAAAGCGACGGATAAAACAATACTAATTGTGTTTTAATAAAAATATATATATTCATCTGATATTTTAAAATAAATTTTATATAATAAAAGGTTTTCACACGAAATAAATCGTTTAGCTGTTTAACAACATACTCCCTCCGTCCAAAAAAAACTAAACATAGAAGTGGATATGACATTTTATAGTACAACAAATCTAGACAAAAGGCTGTCCAGATTCATTGTCATAGGAGATGTCACATTTTTGCCTAGGTTGATTTTTTTTAACGGAGAAAGTACATGTTAAAAAAAATCTAGATACTTTTTATCTTAATTAGAAAAGAGCGGGTCTGATGATTACGACTTACGAGTGCCTCCATCAGAAAACGAATAGAGAAGGCTCGGTTAGACAAATGGTCCATATTTATTTAAAATAGTTAGAGTTGCGTATTTCTAGTCTTAAAAAACGTTTGGATGTATTATTTTGTTCATATTAAAAATAATCTTACACCACTGTTCTTACAAACTCTAGATCCAGTAAGATGTCAAGTCTGAAGCTGTGCCACAAACAACTGAAATAAAAATAGCTAAACTAAATGTTAAATGGGAAAATAATTAATTACCAATCCCAATTATATCGAGAATTTGTTGCTATAAACAACATTGTCACAATATTTCCTATGCAAATTGACCACTAATTTATCTAGTGGTGTATAATCATTATTGTAGCTCGAAGAATTGTGACGTTATCAAATTATATTTCGTGATGGATCTACGTACATACTCCATCTTCCTGTTCTAACAATACAGACATATGGATGACGTGTGAGGATGGCTAATATGAGTTGAGAAAGCAAGATCACAACAACAACAAAAAGCAACGCAACTACGCAAGGAGTCAAGAACATACGGTCGTCTATTGCGTGAAGGTAATTAACTTGAACTACCCTAAAAACATGCAGAATACTCCATAAGCAAGGAGTCAGGACGAATTTATAGCACTGTTTAATCAAAACATTAGTGTCCTACTTCTAGCTAAATCTAGGCTGTGTTTAGTTCACACTAAAGTTTAGAAGTTTGGTTAAAATTGGTACGATGTGATAGAAAAGTTGTGTGTGTATAAAAGGTTTGATGCGATGAAATCCTAGCTAAATCATCAACAAGCAATAACTCGAATAATGATTAATTTTTCTTTACAAAATTCCTCTTCCTTCCTCCTCCCAACAAAAATGAGATCGACGCCGCGATGTGCCCCCTTCCCCAACCCAAACCCTAACCCCGATGCTTCCCCTCCCCCGTCGTCGCCGATGACCCCGCGCGCGCCGTCGATGCGCCACCACCCGCCGCACTTCTACCTCGCCGAGGTCGTCGCCTCCTGGCACCCCTTCCACAAGAAGCCCTGCCTCTCCGACCGATCCACCGCGCCCCCCTCCGCCCACTTCGCCGACGCCCCGGAGACCCAGACCCCGACCCCGACACCTCCCCTCTCCGCCACCGGCGGCGGCGGGTCGTTCCGGTGGCTCGGGCCCCGCAAGCGCCGCCGCCGCGGCGCGGGGTCGCGGTCGGTGTCCGGCCGCAGCAGCGACCGCCGTAGATCCGGCACCTGCTCCGACTTCCACGTCACGTGCGGCGCCGGTGGCGGCGGCGCCACCGACTCCAGCGGCGAGATGTGGGCCTCGGACGTCGGGGAGGTGCGGATGAGGGACGTACCCATGGCGACGGAGTTCGGCCCCGCCGCGCCCGTTGGTGGGGCTGGATCGGGGTCTGGTGGGACGGGCGCCGCCGCGGAGGTGGCTGCGGCGGATTCCGGCTATGGTAGCGAGCCGGGATACCGGGGAGATGTGGAGCTTGGGTACGGAGATGAGATCGACGAGGAGGAAGAGGACGGAAGGCAGCAGCTGTTCTTCTGGGGCGAGGAAATCGGAGGTGATTGGCGTCCCTGAGCCCAATTCTTGGGACAATCTCTGATTTAGCTCACGCTTTCCTGTTCATGTATAGAGTTTGACATCGTTTTCATCGTTATTACTGTGTGCATTTGTTTGATATGATTCCTTAGATAATAGGCTTAGTTTGTAAAATCCATGGGTTGAGATCCTAGCTTGTTGGCTAGAGTTCTTGGTTTGGATTGAACAATTTGTTGATTTTTTTACATAACTATGTTCTAGGATATGGGATTCTTAATCAATGCATATTCTACCTGTGGATTCTGATCAAAGGGGATGTACTCATTTTCTAGTTTCTCCCTTTTTTTTGGCTGTGGGATGGGAAGATGATGGAAATGCACTTGGCTGCTGCTTGTTTTGAGTAATGGAATGACTGGTGGAAAGCACACACATTCATTTAGTGCTATATGCCTATATCCAGTATTGATTTAATGGAATTGATAAGCTTAATAAATGATTATGTGCTTGAAATTCTGATGAAATTTTATTTGAGCCACCATGCATTTTAGTTATATTTGTCTCTTGCCCAAAACTGAATGATTGCTTAAATCATTGACTATGTCAATGTGTTCAGGAAGGGAATATTTCGATTAAATTCTAGATAAATTTAACTTGACCTTGTTTGAAACATTTGTGCTGACCAAATGTCTGTTCTAGTGCAATCCTGTACCCCTGTCATTTGTGCTACACTGCTATCATGATGAGTGAAACAATAAGAATTGATGGAAGAAGCTTTTATTTTTATGATGGCCTTTTGAAGTTATGTTAATTGTTAGCCATGCCGTCAATTTCTGAAGCTGTCAGTTCTGACTGTTGTAATTTATAAATACTAGTGCCCAGTTCCTTTATTTTATAGAAATGTTTTGTCATTTTGACATTGGAATTGTCTATTGCCCTTGTCTTGGATTTGGTACAATTGTTTGTTCCTGCAACAGATGGGCGATCTAATTTTCAAAGTACCTTTTGGTATCTACCTAACAAACGTTCTAATTACTGCGAATTTTTACAATGCAGATTGTATTGCAGATATGAATAAGATGGGGATTGTTGGTGACAATAATTTTGGGGAGCAGAAGAGCCATCACCGTTGTAGGCGCAAGAAGCATGATGTGAGGATGCTGGATCCTTGAGACAAAAACTTGAAACTTTTTGGTAAAATATGAAATATCTACATGACCTATATATACCACTGCAGTTCTGAGGAATCGATTTCCTTGCTTCTTTTGTGTAGCTTGTGCTGATGTGTGGTCAAACTAATTACTGATGTATCAATGTATGTATAGTTGATTTGTTGTTCCGGGGCAATCAGTAGTTGTGTGAGCATGTTTTCGAGAATTCTGTATGTGCATGTTTTCGAGAATTCTGTATGTGCATGTATGATCTATGCTGTGCCAGCAGTTGATTTCCTGGTATCACTTGCTGCTATTTGACTGCTGAACTACTGATTCTTCGTTAGGAAGTTCGATTGGGCACAAGTTATGCTTAAAAATGATAATGGTGTATTTTGTTATCTACTTGCTTGTGCCGCATGATAAACTTTGTTTTGCTCCTGATACATGCGTAAGCAGTGAGCTAAGCATGCAAAAGAGAACTTGAAGCATGCTAAACTTGAACTATATTATTTATCGAGTAATAATCTATTCCATCTTATGAGCTAATGGACAAATCTTTATTAATTTTCCCTCCAGTACATACACATATTGTCACTTGTAATCTAGTTCAGATGCTAAATGCTTATTCGATTCATACTAGGACACATGTACATGTTACTCATCATATATTGATCTACATGTTAACATACAGATTGCTACAATATCATTTGATTTAGGCATTTAGCTAGTAGTAGTAGCCTATATAACAATGCAAACAAACCAGGAAAAGCTGGAAGAGTGCAACTTAGAACATCTGCAGCAGCTCCTCTATGACACATGCCATCCTGAAAATAGTGCACAAGGAGAGAGAGAAAAAGGGCTCCAATAGATACGCCATCATCCCCTTCAAATTTAGCGCATCCGCTATCCTGGAAATAGAAACGTCAAATTTGGTGTTTCTCTCTCCTCACATCATCTAGGAACTGGTCATCTCCGGATCGAACTTGCGCCACCATTTGGATCACGTCGCTGTGCAGGGGGTAGATATGGAGGAATGGAGGTACAGAGGAGAGGCACGCCTACTGGATCTAGCGGTGGAAGCTCAGAGTAGGATCACTAGAGAGGTTACCGGAGTAGAAGCGGCATTACCCCTCTGGTGCTACGCTGATCGCTAAAGCCGCGTCACCCCTCTGCTGCTCCTCCACCTCCACTCGCAACCATGCCGCTCCTCTGCCACACC
The DNA here is from genome assembly GCA_000338895.3 of Oryza meridionalis. Lineage (NCBI taxonomy): Eukaryota > Viridiplantae > Streptophyta > Magnoliopsida > Poales > Poaceae > Oryza > Oryza meridionalis. The sequence continues at coordinate 214,996 of ALNW03000001.1, forward strand.
TCCAGCCGACGGCTTTTCTGCTTGCACCGAGCATGCTCGAGGCACACTGCTCTACCACCCCCCATGCGCTGCTGCCCAAAGCTACAAAGCAATGAACGCATCACATGGCACATCGCGCGTGTGGGGGTTTGGGGGGAGGGGGGGATGATGTTATCTGTTCCCCTTTGGGAGTGATGACTTATCTGTTCGTTTTTTTTTTCTTTTCACAACATACTATCACTGGATGTATGTGAAGCATGGAGATCTGCATCAAGTAACGATGATGGAAATATATATGTTAAAAATAAATATTACAAAATAATACAAATACAAATGAATAGTTAGTTGGAAGATATTACTAAAATATAGGATTGTATAATATAGATGATGTAATATGAATGATGTGTTGGAGTGCAAAGTGATGAGTACGAATCTTTTTTGAATGGAGGATCAAATTTGGATAAGCTGCTTACAATGCTGTTAAGGCCGATAATCTACCCACAAAAGCACCAAAACAACCTTGGTAGCACACCACCTTCTAACACGGTGCTCTTGCTGATTTCCTTTTTCTTTTTTGGCACAAGAGAAAACATCATGCAATTTGTGGATGGTCAGGTATGCAAAGTATGGGAGTTTTTTTTGACCTCACTAGTCACTTTCCGCGGTTCTATAATTCTTACTAGCACTAGTATGGTCTCCAAAAAACTATAATTTTCTATTATAATATATAGAAAAGAGTAAATATTTATTATTATTAAATTATCTTTTAAGACTAATCTGAACATCTTGTTATGTTCTAGTGTCTTCACAGTAAATAGTCTAAGTTCAAGTAATAATCTTATATAAAACGGTAAGAATTTTAGAATAGGAGGAAGAAGATTTCATTCCCAATTAGTATTCGCTAACCGGTGCATGGCCTGATCTGATAGCCGCCGACGGGTTAAAGAAATAGCCGGTTTCATTTGTTTTCCATATGAAAGCTGCTTAGAAGTTTCGCATATGCTGCTTACACCAACCCAATCCTTTGCGTTTTCGGATTTTTACGATTTTCTGCGATGACTTGGCACAAGTTAAAAAAATAAAATTAAAGTGAATTCCATTGAAACAAAATTTTAAGAGCACAAGTTGCAAATTACTACTACTAGTTCGCCAGTCACAAGCTCGCCTCTATAATAGATAGTGCTGGTGTGATGTGGTGCTCACTGTGTCTGGCTACTCACTCCATCCTGCATATCGAGTAGTGTTCGACCGCGCCATGTCCGCAGCCGCAGCCGCAGCGTCCGATGATGCCGCCGCCGGCGTCGGCGGCCGGTTCGACTTCGACGTCATCGTGGTGGGCGCGGGCATCATGGGCAGCTGCGCGGCGCATGCGGCGGCGTCCCGCGGCGCGCGCGCCCTGCTCCTGGAGCGCTTCGACCTGCTCCACCACCTCGGCTCCTCGCACGGCGCGTCGCGCACCATCCGCGACGCCTACGCCAAGGCGCACTACCCGCCCATGGTGCGCCTCGCCCGCCGCCTCTGGGCCGACGCCGAGGCCGAGTCCGGCTACCGCGTGCTCACCCCGGCGCCGCAGCTCAGCATGGGCCCGCCCGGCGACGCCCCGCTGCTCGCCGCCGTCGCGAACTCCGGCGCGCGCCGGGTGGACGAGGACGACCTCGCCGGGAGGTGGGGCGGCGCGTTCCGCGGCGTCCCGGACGGGTGGGTGGCTGCCGTCAGCGAGCTCGGCGGCGGCGTGCTGAACGCGACCAAGGCGGTGGCCATGTTCCAGGCGCTCGCCGCCAAGGAGGGCGCCGTCGTCAGGGACAACGCGGAGGTCGTCGGCGTCGTCAAGAAGGACGGGGAGGCCGGGGTCTTCGTGAGGACGAGCGGCGGCGAGGAGTTCCACGGCGCCAAGTGCGTCGTGACGGTGGGCGCATGGACGAGCAGGCTGGTCAAGTCCGTCGCCGGCGTGGACCTCCCCATCCAGCCGCTGCACACGCTCGTCCTGTACTGGAAGGTCAAGCCCGGCCGCGAGCGCGAGCTCACGGCGGAGGCCGGCTTCCCGACGTTCTCCAGCCACGGCGACCCGCACGTGTACGGCACGCCGTCGCTGGAGCTCCCGGGCCTGATCAAGATCAACTACGACGGCGGCCTGCCGTGCGACCCGGACAGCCGGGACTGGGCCGGCGGCGGCGGCGACGTGGCCTCCCGCGTCGCCCGGTGGATCGAGGGGTTCATGCCGGACCACGTCGAGGCCGCCGGCGGGCCGGTCGTCCGGCAGCCGTGCATGTACTCCATGACGCCGGACAAGGACTTCGTGATCGACTTCCTCGGCGGCGAGTTCGGCGACGACGTGGTGGTCGGGGCAGGGTTCTCCGGCCACGGGTTCAAGATGGGGCCGGCGGTGGGGAGGATCTTGGCCGAGATGGCCATGGACGGAGAGGCGAGGACGGCGGCGGAGGCCGGGGTGGAGCTCCGGCACTTCAGGATCAGCCGGTTTGAGGCCGGCAACGCCATGGGAAACTAGCTTCAATTCAATATGGTGTATTACGGTATCATGCATGTGATAATTGTTGTAGTTGTTGGATTATCCTTTGTAATCTTCTTCAAGAGACTTCCTCTTGTTTTAGTTGTTGCTACTAGTTTAGTTTGTGCTTTCAACTGTAACAATTTTTAGTTTGTAAAACTAAACTTTATATATTTGCTATGGATGTGGTTGATTTGACATTTTACCTGTCTAAGACGATCCCCTCTATCTGACATTTTGCCTGTCATGAACATGCACGGTCAATGCCCTCATCGGTAGGACTAGTGAGCTCCAGAAAGTATTTTCTACACCAGGTATATACATATAATTTAAATAATTATATAAAAATTTCATAAAATTCATAAGATAGACTATGATAATATAAGACACTATACAAACATGCAAGTCTAAATTCGATCAACATATGAAGAAACAAAAATAACAAATTTTATTTGCGTTGTACGAGTACTATTCACTGTCTGATTTTATTATTTTGTTTCTCTAGTTGTAGATCAAAATTAGTCCTGCATGTTTGTGTATAGACTTATATCATCACAATCGACGGTACTTTTTTTTTCAATTTTTTCAATAACTATTTGAGTCGCATGCAAATGATAGGTGCCGTGGTACCTAGGTGTAGAAAATCCTTGTCCTAGTGAGCTCGGCATCTTTCGCTTGTCGCGAGTGATCCATCACTCCAATCAGGTGGTCAGAGGATGATATGGAAGTACTCGCTCACATCATGCCATGTGTAGTCACGGAGTTCCCATGCAAATACCTGGGTATCCCCCCTTCGTCACAAAGCTTTCCGAAGAGTAGCCTACAACCACTTGTGGACTCCGTCCACAATCAATTGTCTGCCTGGAAGGGGAGGCTCTTGGCTATGTCGGGAAGGCTAACATTGGTGCAATCCGTCCTCTTCATCATGGCATACATCTCCCTTGCCATTGGGTTGCTAGTTTTGGGTCTTGAAAGCCATTGAAAAAGGGTAGAACGTGGGAGTTGCCTTGTCGCTTGGCCCAACATGTGTTGGCCCAAGGAGGTTTTGGTGTTTTGGAGGGGGGGGGGGGGGGGAAATAGACCTCTAGATCATTGGGTGGACCCTGCGGATGCGATGGCCCTAGCTCCAACACATTAGAGACCCCTACTAGGCCGGCTTCAAACTACTGTAAGAGCAGTGTGTGTCGGAGATGCTCCGTGTGTCTGTCTGGTTGTCATCGGAGACGGACGCTGCTCATTGTTCTAGTTGGACAACTGCCTCGATGGGCAATCGGTTCAACTGATCGCCCTAGAGTTGTTCCTTGTTGTCCCAACTCGTCACTGAAATTCCACTTTGGTGGTTGTTGGCCTGGCTGGCGGTACTTGGATATCTAACATCATCGGTGCACTGATTGTGCACGTACTCTCCCAATTCCTCGCACTCTGGGATAGAGTATAGAATTTCCCACTACAAGAGTTTGTCCAAGATGATTTCATTTGGTGCTGTATGGGTGGTGGGTATAGCACCGCCTTGACCTACAATGGCGTTCTTTAAGGGCTCGACCTTCTTTCCTTGCTCCAAGTTACTTTGGCGTAATGTTGGTCCCGTGAAGGGCAAACTTATCCTCTGGCTTACGCTTCAACAGTTGTGTTGGACGGCTAACCAACTACGCATATGCAAGATGGATAGTCACACCATGTGCCCTATGTGTGCGTACGAGTTGGAAGCGGATCACCATATCTTGGTGGAGTGCGTATTCGCGTGAACAAGTTGGGAACAAGTTGCTATCCAAGTTTGGGTTGGCCTCCCTCTCACCCTACCACTCATTGACCAAAACAACGCATACTAAGCTATTGCATCAAAATACTAGGTTAACGGGTTATTGTACTAGGACGTACCCACTTATCAAATTGTTGCCCTTAGACGTCCAATTCTCAAATTCTTTTATTTAATTGCAACCACATGCCAAATTATTATACCGTGAATGCAATTTACTCATATCTTATTTTGACTTGAAAGTTTTAAATTTTGGATTTTTTTATTTTTGGTTGAAAGCTTTAAATTTGAGTTAAAAGTTTTAAAAATTAAGTTGAAAGCTTTGAAATTGAGTTGAAAGTTTTGACATTAATTTAGAAGTTCTAGAATTTGATTTTTTTTAAAAAAAAATTAGTTCAAAATTATGAAATTTTGACTCGTTGTTATATATTTGTCGATAAATTTTCTGCTAAAAAATTGATAGATGTAATTAAAGTATAATCATAGTGTAATTATGCTGTAACTTGCCTACAATGTAACTTTATATGTAACTTTCAAATAATTTTTAATCGTTAGATTTGTTTCAAGTTTTGTGCAAGTGAGGAAGAAAAAAGCCAAAGCGCGGACACATGTGAGATGATTCGTTCCCACAACCTCCGTTTCATCGAAATAGCATGTTACGAAGAGATTTTTGAAAGTTACATGCAAGTTACATTGTAGTTACATGCAAGTTGCAACATAATTACATTACAATTGTACTATATTTTACATCTGTCAAATTTTTGAAACAAAATTTATCGACAAATATATAGGTGATCCCACAGAAAGTTTACTTTTAAAAGAAAAAACGATTGACACGTAGGACCAATGCTAGCTAAGAAAAAGCCACAAGGAAAATCTGTGAGCTGCCGATGGAACGTCCTGCGGCCGGATTCCCAAATTAGCGCAGGAAGACAATTGACATGGGCCTTGGCGGGTTGAAAATGTGCGTTTGTGAATTGTGAATGAAACTGCTCCAAATAGCCATACAATTTTTATACTAGGGAAATTTTCAAAACCATCCTATAAGTCACTTAAAATTTGACATTTCACATCATAAGTCATGTTATTACAAATACCCACCCACCTAACCAGTTTTATTAAAAAAATCACTCTTGTGCACACATGCTTAACCATATAAACATGTTCTCATAAATTATAAGGAATCAGTGTGGTCTTTTCCAAAATAACAAAATTAAGTACTTCTAGAGAATGGTCTTAACACTTTTTTGAAGATAATTTCTAATGAGAGCTTAAACATTATCGTACTGAGTTTCTCTATATCACAAAAAAAAGTTCAATGAAATATGAAAAATAAGTATAATGTGAGGATTTGAACAAGATCGACTTAGCTAGCTTAGCCAGTGATGGCTATACATCAGCGATAACATATTGATTCGGTTAAGCACACGCACCCTAGGATGGTTTTCTCAACAAAACCGAGTATGAGGTAGGCATTTGCAACAAATGACTTATGTGATGAAATATCAAGCTTCAAGTGACTTATGGGATAATGTTTGCAATTTTCCATCAAAATAAAGTGAATTAGAAGGTGGGGATTTGCAACAAATCTTCTTATAGGGAGGAATCTCAAACTTAGGGTGACATGTAGGAGGGTTTACAATTTTCCTTTATGCTAATATTATTGAGATAATCTATTCTATACCACTGAGTTTGTTCGAGTTCAACAATTTGCCATCGACATTGTCACGTTCTATAATATACTGGCGACTTTATCAATTGTTCTGCAATACACCATTGGACTAAGACTTCTTTTCAAAAATACCAAAAATATCCTTATGGACATACAAGGTTAACTATTGATTCATATCATTAGAAGTTTCAAAAAAATATGAAAACTTTTATGTGACCTCCTTACACAATATAGAAATTTAAATAGAATTTTCAGGTTTTTTCCATTTCTATTTTTTTAAAAAATAACCTATCTGTTATATGATATATAAAATACTTTTTTATTGTTTTTAATACACATCATCTTTCATACACTTAAGATATTTTTTTTTGCTATTATCTCTTGTATAAAGTTCTTTTACATATACCACATAAAATATTTTTTTTCTAAAAACTAAATATACTAGAAAAAACTTGAAACTTGTATACAAACTTGCGTGTTCTGTAAAGAGGCCACATAAAAAATTTCATATTTTTTAAAACTTCGGATGAGATGAATCAATTGTTAATCATGTATGTCTCTAAGGGTATTTTTGAAAAAAAAGGCCCAACCCCATGGCGTGTCATAGAATAATTGACAAAGTCATGGTATATTATAGAAAGAGACATTGTTGATGGCAAATCGTTGAACTCAAACAAACTTAGTGGTATAGAATAGATTATCTCAATATGATTTGATTACGAAAAAAAGGAAAGTGATACTTTTTTTTATCTTTGGCCTAGGCTCGTTTAGCGATTCCTAGTTAGGCTTTTCACAGCCCAACCGAAAACCTAGCGGGGCCATATCATCTAACTGGATGTTTTAGTTTTTACTTGTCCAACATATATCTTTTAATCCTGTTTTTTTAATTATGGATTAAGAGTACGGCCCCTACATCCACAAGGATGTACACGACCAAAGACTGTTTAATTTTATGGGACTAACATAATTAAGTAGGAGTATTTAGCTACTTTACAAAATGGGCTTCGGTTATTTTTCCTCTTGGCCCACAAATTGTTTACCAAGATGATTTCACATATGTCATTGTTAGATAGTGGTAACATAATTAAAGGGGCAATTCCCAGAATGAGAAAACATAAGTCAAATAAAAAAGCTTTGTTTTGTATTCTCTCCGATCATATAAATATATATTTGATGTTTAGGATATTTTTTTCACTTAAATTACTACCAGGGCTTTGCCTCGCAGTGTGATTTTCATTTAAAGCAAAATGTTTACAAATTACAAGGAAGAAGGAACATAAAAAATATCAGGTATTACAAAAGTTGTAACCAACCAAAAACTATATGTTTTAAAGGGTCTTTCATTCTACACATATGTAGAAGAACTTCTTTCTTGAACAGGATTCTCCATGATTCAAAGGAAGGTTGTTCATTTCGAAAAATTTTACCATTCCTTTGCTTCCAGATATGCCAAGCAACAATAAAGAAAACTTCCAGGAAACCTTTTTGCCTAAAGTACAGGCGAGCCGAAACAACCATTTGAAAAAAGTTGAGATTAGGATCCCACAGGATACCCAAATGCTGCCAACATCTTTGACTGAATGGACAGAAGAAGAAAAGATGCTCTCTTGTTTCCCTTAGATTATTCACAGAAAGTTCACAAGTGAGGTCATCATTCTCCTTTGCACAGTGACAACGATCAAGCATATCTCTGGTGTTCAATCTATCACTGAAAAGAAGCCAAGCAAAGACCTTAATCTTCATAATGCATCGTGTTTTCCATATCCAAACAAAAGGTCTCGGTGTCTGCACAGTCAAGAAAGTAAGTTGTAGAACTTCTTAGCAGTGTACCTATCATAATTCCATAAAAAACCCCAATCATCTCCCTTGCCATCGTGTAAATTAAGGGAGGAGATCTCTTTGTCCAAATTGAGAAATTCCTCATAAGTTTGACTGCTTAAAGGCAGCATGAAACAATCTTCCAAAGGATGAGAGCACAACTGTTGCACTGGTTGCTTCTTATCCAAAGCTACACTGAACAGATTTGGGAAAGACAAACACCACCTAACCTCTTCAGTTCAAAGATCATCCCAGAAAAGGGTTGAAGAACCTGCCCTGACAGAACATCTTGAAATTCCCCTGAAAATGTCTGACAAAGCAACAATATCTCTCCACCCGAAAGATCCTTTATTCCAAATCATATGAGGCACCTTAGATCCATAGTAAGAATTCTAGATTAATTGAACCCAAGGCAGATCTTATCCTTTGTAAAACTTCACAAGATTCTTCAGTAAAAGGGTTGTGTTCCGGACTCTCAAATTAATAACTCCCAATACTCCTTTCTCCTTTGGTCTACACAGTTCCCATGAATCAAGGGATTTTCTAGAAGAACTTGGGTTATTTCCTCTCCATTGACAAATTTTCCTTGCAGTATCAATAGCTTTGACTACAGAAGCAGGCAACTGCACGGAACACATATAATAAGTTGGGATTGAAGATAAAACAGAGATAAGAATGGCATGGATGGCGTACGTTGCCGATGTGACTTCGATCAATCAGTTTGATGTCAATCATGGCATGATTAAGTGGTTGTTTGGATGGATGCTAATTTTGTCACAATTCCATTTGTCATAACTCTACATAGCAAGATACACAAAGTGTGGCCAACAATTTGTTAGCCACAACTATGGTAAACTTTGACTAGAAAATAAGAGTATGACGTGTAGGCCAATGTGCTAACAAAGTGTTGCTTGACTTAACTGTGGTACTCAACCAAACACTGACCTAAGAAATTGTGGCACGCCTAAGGTTTGGTGTGGCAAACTGTGGCCACCAACCAAACAACCCCTAAGTGCTGTAGGTTAGGCACGGAATACTTTTAAAAAATGATGTATTAAGTACTCGTATTTCACTCCTAAATCATTCCATCCATACTTATGGGGAAAAACTTGAGCTAACTAATCAACCACTACTGGAGAAACCCACAATACTCCCGGTTCGCAACCCCTTTTAATCCCGGGTATGCAACTGGGATGCACAATCCGGGACTAAAGATTTTTAGTCCCAGAAGTTTTTCTTCTTCTTTTTATTATTGTTTTTTATTGTTTGCATATTGATTTCATGCCAAACTCACCAACATCACAAATTCACAGCCAAACTCACCAATACCACAAATTCATAAATCAAATAAACATCACAGATCAAAATGACAACACAAACTCACAGATCATTGACATCACAAATTTACATACTCAATAAAATTAATCATCCACAACAGCACCACACATCTACAACGACATCACAAAAACAACACAAATCCGCATATCGTCGTTTCCGTTGCCGCGTCAGACCGCTCGTCAGCATCGCCGACGACACCTACGGGCTGACGCCGCCCTCTCCTCCAGCCGCCCGGTCGCCGCCTGCCGCCGTTCTCCTCTCTGCCGGCCCGGCCGCCGCCTGCCGCCGTCCTCCCCTCTGCCTGCCCGCCCACCGCCTCCCTCCCCTCCGCCCGCCCGCCGCCCGCCGCGCACCACCGCCCTCCACTGCCTGCCACCGCCCGCCGCCATCGGCAGGAGGAAGGCATCGAGAGGAGGAGAGGGGATTGGGAGAGGAGGAGTGAAGAGGATGAGTGGAGGGAGATAGGATGAAGGGATAAGGCGTTCGCAAAAAAAAGAAGGGATAAGAACGAGGAGGCGCGCGGTTGCCGAGGAGGCGTGTGCGGCTGCCTTTTTTTCAATATTTGGTCCCGGTTGGTATAGACAACTGGGACTAAATGTTAATCTTTAGTCCCGGTTGGGTTGGTAACACCAACCGGGACTAAAGATAGTGGGGGCCTGATGGCTTTTTAAACCGGGACTAAAGATCAAAAAGTTCCCTTCGGCTTTTTAACCGGGACTAAAAATAAATAAATAATCTTTAGCCCGCTTCCTATTCAAACTGGAACTAGTGTGGTTTTACAATCCCAGCAAAAATCACTTCTCTAGTAGTGAATTATGCTTGGCTGTGTTCCAATGTGCAAAGTTCCTGATATCTACACACTAATCTTTCACGCATATCTCGAACTATTAAGTGGTGTTTTTTTTTTTAAAAAAAGGGAAGTTGCTTTAAAAATTATATTAACCTACATTTTAAGTTTTTTAGTTAATAATTAGTCATACGCTAATGAGACTTTGTTTCTACGTGTGCAGAAGGAGAAGTATCCAAACTGAGCTCCTGAACACAGCCAAATATTCGGAAGAACATGTAAGGCCCGATTTCGAATTACACAGAGACGTTATGCACTATTGTTTTAGCCCTCCAAAAATGCAAAAACACACTCCAAACAGTGACTTGCACTGCAACTCATCTATTTCCGGTACAGATGCAGAGACGCTCAAATCATGCATCCAGCTAGTCCAAGTTTGATGATGGTACTATGCCTACTTGATGTTGATGGAACAATTGAAATCAAAGTTTCTTCTCTGCTAAACCAAACGAAGTTTGGCATATTTGGGCATGCAGGACTTATTTTCTTGCGAGGAGGAGGAAAAAAAAACACACACTCTGACACAATTTAGGCAGCCGCTCTTGGATTGTCATGTTTTCTGTTTTCCTTCTGATGATGTGAAAAGAATTCAGGAAGGTGCGGTTTTGTAAGGTCATATGGAGGCGCGTAAAGCGAGCTCATGCGTCCAAACGCTGAAAGTCCAACATGAAAGAGTAAGGTGCAATAGTACATTCCACATTTACAGCAATTTGCTGGCTTTCTACGGTTTCTACCTCCTCTTAATTAATCAGTGTTGAGAGAGAGATTGAAAAATGCACTCACTAAATATATTTCAGATCTCCTTATCTTTTACACGTAGTAAACAGTCATACATCCTTGGCATGTAGTACTACATAGATAGTATAAAATTAAGGGAGTTACAAACGCCCATTTCATTTTGCAACTATCCAAATGAGTAGTTAGCAAGCGGAGGTGGCAATTGGCTAGAGCGGATTAGGTGTCATCTTGTAGCAAATAGAAGCACGGTGACTAATTAACGAGGATAAGGTCGACTATGTTACGATACATTATACCTCCAGGTCCAAAGTAGTACTAGTACGTGTTATTAGCCCTATTGTCATCGTTTCTCTTCACGATCTGCTGCGACATAGCATGGTGTTTGCGAAGGTGCTAGAATGTATGTGCCTTCATAAATAAATATTATTTTTTGAGGTGCTCATATAAATAAAATGTGTGTACGTGTTCATAAGAGTGAGTTTGTACGCGTTGTAAGTGTCTATATTGTACTGTGTTTCTCCAAAAAATAAATTATATATCCACACTCAACAAAATAATAGGGAGTTTATTCGATTAATTTGTATGCTGCCCACAGCCGATAGAGGTAGGGGTGAAAACGGAGCGGATTCGGACGGATAGTGCTCATATCATATCCTAAACCATATTTTTTAAGCTGGTGCGGATAGTGTATGGATGCGGAGCGGATTATTTCGGATGTCGAAAATGGTGCGGACTCGGTGCGGAATCGGTTCGGAAACGGATTAAATTTATCGGATGTTACGTGTATATGCAATCAATGCGAGTTAGCAATCCAAGGAAGAATAGTACAATAATCAATAAATGACTCATCGTAATAATTATATGATTAAGTGCTAAATAACATGAATACATGATGTCCATAATATAAAAAATATAGCTACGTGAGTGTGACATGCGACGATAAAATCCCTAGACTAAAAAATCTATGTTAATTGATAAATTTGGGTATTGGATGTACCAACTTATGTTATATGCAATAGATAGAGTGGTTATATATGTTGATAATTTTGGATTATCCGGCAAACGGCTTATCGGATAATCTGATAAAAATATCTGATAATTCACATCCGCCAGATTTTAGAGATACCATATCCGCATTCGCATCCATATCCGCCGAATTTCTAAAAGCCCGTACCATATCCTCATTTCGGACGGATTCGGAGCGGACCGGATCGGATAATTTCCGATCCGTTTTCACCCCTAGACAGAGGTGGCTCACGGGGCAAAGGTGTGCTCACAAGTTAATTTTTTTAGAAACACAAATATATAAATATAGACGTTCACAATACGCGCACACTCACCCTTTTGAATGTATACATGCACATTATATCCATGATCAGCAGCTCATCGGCATATCAAACAACACATTCATCCGAGTCTCCATACCTTATTTGTCAGCATGTTCGAGAGAATCAACACTGCACTAAGGATGCGTGGGAATATGTAGTTAATTTTTACACGTGGAATTTAAGCTACGTTCTTTTGAATCATACTTTGTAAATAATTAATGAGCATGTTTGTTTGAGGTGTGAAAGTCATAACCAAATTTGAAAATCGGAACTTAGTCTAGGCTTTTTTCTTTTTTATCACTTTAATTTGTTCAGTTTTGGCTTTTGTACTGTCAAGAGTAGAATTATAGAAGTTCTATTCTAAAATTATTTGTATTACTTGGTTTTTTCCTTTATAAGCTGCAGTTGTAAAAACACCTTCTAAGCAGAATAGTAAACAAGTAGTACAATTAAGTTTTAATTTCTGGTTGCTTCGCTTGTTTATCTTTGTAATAATTGATTTGACGTGGAGATAAATTTTATATACGAATATATAATTATTTAAGTTTGTTTTACGGATCAAATTATGGTTGAATAAAATATTGTTATCCATCTGTATGCCTCTTCGAAATGTTTCACATTTTTTAGCGCAATTTTATTGTTCGCAACATATATATATATATAACAGTATTCCCCTAAACGTTGAAACGTGAAGAATTACCCTAAGGTAGTAGCCCCATCATTTGGCATACTAGAGGAAAAAACCAAAGCATACATTTGTAAATAAAAGATAATTTATAAATAAAACTTCTATATACATGTTTTAAACTATCTAAAAGTAAAGCTAAAAGAAAAACTACGACAAAAAACTCTCAAAATCAACTTAAATTTGAAAATTTATTAAATTTTAGCTGATAGGTGTATAAGAGCAAGTTTAATAGTATAGCCAACTGCTAGCTCCAAATTATTTATAGTCAATTTAATAGCCAATCATACATTAGATACCTATAAACATATACTACACTATTTATATCTGGTCTCACCTGTCATACATACTATGTGTCTTGGAGTTCGTACTGTAGGTGGCTATAAATCTGTAGCCCGCTGCTCTTCTCTTTTTTCTTTTATCTCCTTAAAACATACTTATAGCTGACTTATATGCTGCTGCTATTGTGCTCTGAAGTCAATCGCAATATACAGCTAAGTCCATTTCTACTTTTCTGCTTGCGGGGAAAAAAAAATCTAAACTCCCCGAATTTCACCGTCCATCTCAAATCCAACGCACCAGATCAACCCACCCCACCCCGCAGCGCGGCTGTCCCCTCTCCAGCTCTCCTCCTCTCTCGTATTAAACACACCTCTCCCCTTCCTTTCCCTCGCCGCGATAAGCCTCGCCGACGGCGCGGAGAGAAATCTGACTCCTCTCCAACCTCTCGTCCTTACACGCAATTATAGAGGCGTGGGTCCCACGCCTCAGTGAGAGAGAGAGAGAGAGAGGAGCTTTTTTACATCTGAGACGTTCGCCGGAGATGGCGTCGGAGCTCACGTACCGCGGCGGCGCGGCCCCGGGCTCCGCCTCCGACGGCGGGGAGTACTCCCCCAAGCCCTCCAAGCCGCTCTCCTGGCTCACCCGCGCCGCCCGCTACGCCGCCGCCGAGCACCGCCCCGCCTTCGCCCTCGCCGGGATGCTCCTCGCCGCCGCCCTCTTCTCCCTCTACGCCCCTTCCTCCGACGCCTCATCCGCCACCGCCACCACCACCTTCAGCCACCTCTCCTCGCTCCCGTCGTCGTCGGGGGCGTCGCTGCACGGGTCCGCCGGGGGGAAGGTGCCGCTGGGCCTCCGCCGCCGCGCGCTGCGGGTGCTCGTCACGGGCGGCGCTGGGTTCGTCGGGAGCCACCTCGTGGACCGCCTGGTGGAGCGCGGCGACAGCGTGATCGTCGTCGACAACTTCTTCACGGGGCGCAAGGACAACGTGGCGCACCACCTCGCGAACCCGCGATTCGAGGTGATCCGCCACGACGTCGTCGAGCCCATCCTGCTCGAGGTCGACCAGATCTACCACCTCGCCTGCCCCGCCAGCCCCGTGCACTACAAGTACAACCCCATCAAGACCATCATATCCTTGCTCATCAATTACTCTTTCTCAATGTTCATCTAAGTTTTGGTGCTAACTGATAGCTGAGTTGCTTAATTTACTTTCCCATTTCTAGTTAAATTTTGTCGATTTTAGGTGAATTTGGTGGATTCGGTTAGTTTTGGATGGGGAAATTCGTTCTTTTAAGCATATATATTCAACTGCTTGATTTAGGTAGATGGACGTTATAAAACATCTAGATACACTCATAGCATGACACATCAGTGTTAGTAAGAATTTAGTAAGAAAAAGTTAGTAAGTATAGCCTTTTCCGATAACAAATAGAGTGTGAATAGATTTCAGCTGTAATTCTGGAGCTGAGGTGTTCATCTTGATTGTCTGGTCAACCTTTCTCATTTATTTTTGGCCAAATTCATTGCATACTTTATACTCCATCTGAACATGAAGTCAGGGCTTGCTTTCTGATACATAAAGGGGCATATCTGGATTGCTCTAATTAAAGATCTTTGGATCTGGCATTCTGCAACCCGCACCTCTAGTTGCTTTAAACTTCATGAACTGATGGAAACGAAGTTTGCTTAATGTTGTTTTAACTCCGAAAAGGATTGAATATCAAAATTATGCTTTCTATTTATCTTTTGTGGTAAGCAACTGTGAAAAAAAAACGATTTTTAGTGGAAGAAACCAAGTCAAGCTTGCATACAGTTTTTTCCAACAACTAGATCTAGTTTAGTGGATTTCTTGCCAATTTGTTAACCGGAATGTCTGTCCCAAAAGGTCAAACAAGCAAGTGTTTTGATTTGTTGATGAGCGGTATCTTTTAGTTTCTACAAATGGTTACTGTGAGCCTTAACATTTGAGATGACACAAGACCAATGTGGTTGGGACACTGAACATGCTTGGATTGGCCAAGAGGATTGGGGCACGATTTCTCCTCACCAGCACCAGTGAGGTATATGGAGATCCCCTCCAGCACCCTCAGGTGGAGACTTACTGGGGCAATGTCAACCCCATTGGTAATAATTCTCTGCCAATATTTTGTTTGCCATATTATTTAATGTCTCAGCGTTTAACTGACAAGTTAACTTATTAGTTACCTTTCATGTTTGGACTGAGTTGTTTGTTGGATAACAGATAAGAGTATGGGAACACCTATGCTGTCAATATTCCGTATTAATTTCTTATAATTTTACTGTAGGACAGAAACCAACAAAATTATGTTTATTTGTTCTAGAAATTTTTTCTAAGAATCAAAATACTGACAGAAAAATAAGCTATTATTGGATTACCCTGTGATTTGAAAAGGCTATAGTACTATGGAGCCACTGCTAATATGAACCATTGAGAATATAGATGTTTGTTTGTTTTTTTTTAAAGGAGGGCTACTGGCTGGAATTCAAAATGCTGGGGATTGTGGCTGGGCTGTCCTAATTTTTAGGGCACCCATGCTTTGAATCTTTCGTTTAGAAGATTACACTTTTGCTTGGTAGAAGTAGCTCCGAGAGGGTCAGCCACTTGTTGGATACCTCGCTAACTAGGGAAGAGTAGGATAAAAACTACACCAAGTCAGCATAGTTTTTTTCCAAAATAGTGACAACAATAGAGCATTAGAGAAGAATCGAACAACAGTAGAGAAAGGAGCATTTTCTTCAACTTGACATTTGACAGCAATACTGCAACAGCTAACCCTTTCCAAAAAGCAGTCCTTATATTTTGGCATATACTGTGTGGTTTCATTTAAGCAATGTTTTGCTTGTTCCACAAGAGATTTTCTAATGAAAATTATTTATTCGATAATAGGTGTTAGAAGCTGCTATGATGAGGGCAAGCGCACAGCTGAAACGTTGACCATGGATTACCACCGTGGTGCCAACCTTGAGGTTTATGCTGTTTAGGTTATTTGTGATGGATAGCATTCAGGCTACTTTCTTCTTTTGGAAATTATGTTAACTTATGATATTGTGTTGTATTTAGGTGAGGATAGCTCGGATTTTTAACACATATGGTCCTCGCATGTGCATTGATGATGGCCGTGTTGTCAGCAACTTTGTTGCTCAGGTAGCCGCCACTTGTATCTTCCTCTTTTGGCTCCTGAATTTACAGATGGTTTGATTATTCCTTTGATACTGACATCTTGTTTGTGCAATTATGGTTTTCAGGCACTGAGGAAGGAACCTTTGACTGTCTATGGCGATGGCAAGCAGACTAGGAGCTTTCAATATGTATCTGATTTGGTGGGTATCTCTATAACATGATAAGACACCTGAACAATATCAATGACCTGATATCTACCTGTTACCTTATTTGCATACATTCCTTTTGCATATAATTGTGTTTTGTTGTTTCATACATGAAAGTAGCATCACTGAAATGACTAATATACTTTATGTCCTTTACATTATACTCTGAGATGAGTACACATTTTTGATCTGCTGAAGAGCAGAATGTTGACTTCTTGCATATATATTTAGGTATCCAGCAACTTTGATTGACGATGAGGGTTTATGGTGATTAGATCATCTCCCATCTTTTTTTGTTTATAAACAAGGAGCAACCCCATCTTTAATTATCAACCAATATTTAGATCTGCCATCTAATTTTGTTGATAATGTGTGTATCAGGCTGCTAATGTGATGATTCTTACAGGTGGAAGGGTTGATGAGCTTGATGGAAGGGGAGCATATAGGACCATTTAACCTGGGTAATCCGGGTGAGTTCACCATGCTGGAGCTGGCTAAGGTTGTCCAGGACACCATTGATCCGAATGCTCGCATTGAGTTCCATCCAAACACTGCGGATGATCCACACAAACGCAAGCCTGACATCACCCGTGCGAAAGAGCTTCTGGGCTGGGAGCCCAAGGTTCCCCTGCATGAGGGCCTTCCCCTCATGGTTACCGACTTCCGCAAACGCATCTTTGGCGACCAGGAAGCCTAATCTGCAGCAGCTGGTGGCATGTATTAAATTTCAACATGACAACGGCACACAACTCAGCAAAATCCTATAACTTGTACTTTATAGTAACTACATGTGGAGAAGTTAAATTGGGTAGAAATACTTGGAAAGGAAATTGGTGCCTTGGTTCTTTGGTTGCTTCATACCTCACGGACAAAATGACCATGGCTGAATACATAGCTAGTTCTTTGGACACATATGGTGATGCTACTAATACTATCAATCTATCATAGGCACTACTGTAAGCTACTCTGTCTTTTTTGGTCTTGCTCATAGAAGCCATCTGGTGTTATACATGTAATATTTGCTGGAAACTCGATATATGTTTCAGTATGAACATTCCACTTGCTTACATGAAGCATCATTTTTAACTTTTTTTTGACCAAATTTGCACTGCATTGGAGGAAAAGGAATGGTTTGTGATACATTACATTACTTGGCAAGTTGGCATATGTCTTGACTCTTAACACCTCTATAATACACGAAGTCATGCACACTGTGCCACTTATTGACCATTCTAGCAGGCTGGAGCCTCTAATCTTTACATTGTTGCAAAGCTACATTTCCGAGTGGTGATGCGTGCGGCCGGCGAGCCCGGAGAAGCAGCCGCCGCGCCGCCGTGGATGGCCGCGCTTCGCGTCACCGCCGACGTCGGCGGCGCCGCCCCTCTCGCCGCGGATGAACCTGTCCGGCGACGCCATCATCTTCATCAGGCGGTCCTCCACCGTCCAGGTGCGGCTGCGCTCGTTGAGCCAGGCGACGATGTCGGAGAAGATGGCCTCGACGTTGTGGTCGGGCTCGCCGGCGGTGAGGCCGTGCCACATCCCGGCGTAGAGCTTGATGGCCTTGTCGGCGCTGGCGGCGCGCTCGTACAGCGCCCGGCTCACCTCCGGGTCCGTCACCGTGTCGGCGTCGCCGTGCAGCACGAAGAACGGCAGCTTCACCTGCCAAAAAAAAAAACATTACATTGTCAGGATCAAATTCAAATAATCTTAGTGTCATCTTACATGGCCAAGATTTAACCCAAGTGATCTCAGTGTCATCCTCAAGATGTGAGGACTAATTGGTGCAAAGATTGAGTTGATTTGAAGACGAGGCGTACATACCTTGGACAAGCTGTCCTCTACGTACATGCTGGTCCTGAGCATCTCAAGTGCGGTCTTGAGCCTCGGCTTGTCCTGGTATATCAGCTTGTTCTTCCTGATCTGTTAAATTTGGCATGGCATGGCAAAGAACACACCAAACTGAGTTTATATGCTCAACGACAACAAATCTGTTGGACCAGACCACTATATATATCAAATGTTCAGAAATCATGATGAACTCATACGGCTGCTACCAATTTTAACTGAAGCAAATGTTTCTGAAACTTCAAGCCTGTGGAGTTGATAACACACATACAGAAATCAGAAAACTGCGAATTTTTGCACGGACCTTTTCGCGCTTGGCAGGGTCCTTGAAGGCGGCGTCGATGACGTCCTTGGTGGGAACAATCTTCCATCTGGGGATGACGTCCTCCACCTGCGTCAGGAGCGAGATCACCACCGGGTGCGGCTTCACCTTCTCCGATATCTGAACACCAGCAAATCGGAAGGAAACGCACCAAGTTTCAGTCTTAATTTTTCTCAGATCAAATTATTCAGAAGAATTTTCTGCACGCGGATGCAGCAAGCTACCTTGCACATGGGCGCGACGAGGATGGCGCCGTCCCAGAATGTCGGGTCCTTCATGTGCAGCAGCAGCGCCACCGCGCCGCCCATGGACTCGCCGTACAGGAACCGGCTCTTGCTCCTGTACTCCTCCATGTCTGCAAATTTTGCAATGCGAGCAGCATCAGTCACAGTGAGGCAGGCATCCAGGCAAGAACTGAGAAAATGGCCAGAAGTAGGCTGCGCATTCATATGCTGTGGTGATCTGGTAGCAACGAGGTCTTGTAAGAGAAGCACATATTTTTTTTTTCTGCACTTAACGAATTCATGAACAAAAACCATGGATATTTGCTTTCCGAACTAGTAAATGGTGTGATTTTTTTTTTGCAAAAACTTTGTACATATGAATTTTTCAGAACGCTGTTTTAAACGTGTTTTGAAACTTTATAACAGCTAATTCATTCGTTTATACCATCCAATAACTATCACAAATGATTCAGCTATTCAGCACGAAAGAATGCATAGGCATGAACTGTAGCACTAATATGTTATACTGTAAAAAAGAGTTTTTGGAACTGTACTACTACTACCTTAGTTTCATATTATAAGTCGCTTTGATATTTTTTCTAAATCAAATTTCTTTAGCTTTGACACAAATTATAAAAAGAATATAGCAATATTTTTAACATAAAACAAAGAAACTATCGAAAATATCAATGTTAGATTTAATAAAACTAATATGGTGCTATAAACTTAATCAATTTTTAAAGAAGTTTGACTTTCAAAACGATTTATAATATTATAATAAGAAACGGAGAATGTAGCTTCCTAGCGATATACTACCTCTGTTTTTTAATAGATGACGTCGTTGACTTTTTCTCACATGTTTGACCATTCATCTTATTCAAAAAATTTACCTAATTATAATTTATTTTATTATGAGTTGTTTTATCACTCATAGTACTTTAAGTGTGATTTATATCTTATACATTTGCATAAATTTTTTAAATAAGACGAATGAGAAAAAATCAACGGCGTCATCTATTAAAAAACGGAGGGAGTATCAGGCTACAGTATTAAGCCTCTCGAGCAACCAGCCACATGGGCCAAAATAGGCTGGTCTGGCCCGATGGCCTTAGTCTGCTCCAGCTGCTGAGTGTCAAGGAGTAGTTTTTTTTTCTTTTTTTTTTGTAAGAGTCAAAATTTTGGCAGTGTTAAAACCTTGGTAAATTTTAATACTACCAAATTTAGTAGTATAAAAATCTGAACTAGCGTGAAAAAGATTGATACCAAACCAAACATGCAAATTAATGATACTATTGAAATTACCAATATTTTAATAGAGTAAAATTGGCTTCAATCCAAACTAACAAGCCGGTAATAATTAATGTTGCCACAGGACCGACCAAGCACTGGTGATTGCCGGGTAGTGGTGATCGCTGAACAGTGGGTACCCTACTATAGTACCATCACCGATGACGATCATATATATATGATCAATGCTCAATGGCCTACAGTACCGATCGAGGTAGCTAGCTTTGGCAGTTGGCACAAACGCATGCACGAGCCCTCCATTCATCCATTGCCGATGATGAACCAAGATCGATTCAATGCGTGCCAAACTCCGTACGTACGTCCCCCTTCAACATTAGGTGGGGGACAAATGACAAGTAGCTAGCTAGCTACCATATGTTGGATTCAGGTATTTAGCCTAAGCGGGCAACGACAAGGATTAAAAGCTAGGTGGTGCCTGAATTATCATGTCATCACTAATGCTAAAAACGGACGTACACTTAATGGAAGCTAATGTAGAACATTGCAGATCTACATGACCACTACACAAGGACAGGAGGTTGGCTTGATAGTGTACCGAAATTGTGTAGCTGAATATGAAGTAAGGCCGAGTTTATTTTCAAATTTTTTCTTCAAACCTTCAACTTTTCCGTCACATCAAAACTTTCCTACACACACAAACTCTTAACTTTTCCGTCACATCGTTCCAATTTCAACCAAACATTCAATTTTAGTGTGAACTAAACATAGCCTAAGCAGAGAGGTTGAAGAGGGAAGTAATGAAGAAAAGCTAGAGATTTTTTTTTTTTACCGCAGATTGACTTGAAGAAGCGGTGGCAGTCGTCAACGAGACGGCGGAAGCTGCGGATGTAGCAGCGGGCGCCCATCGACTTGCCGTGCCCTTCGTAGTCCATGCCGAACACACCGTACCCCGCCGCCGCCAGCCGCATCCCACACTCTGCATCCCATATCCATCCAATCCCAAATGTTACTCTTCCACATATCCAGGAACCCATTTCTCATATAAAAAAAAAGATTCAGATATTGTCACATACTCACTTCATCTAGCTAATAAATTAAGCCTTTAAAACACGAGATCGAAAAACACACAGAACTATAAAAAAAATGTAAGCTTTTTTTAATGGAAATACGAGTGTAAAGCACATGGTTGAAAAACATATGAAAAATAAGGAATTGATCGGCTGCCTTGGCTACAGCAACGCATCGGCATGAAGGAAAAGTTTCCACGAGGTTCGACCCTATGCTAAATTTCCTACACACTCTTCTTTTCTTGAGCCACTTTATAGGAATTTTATAGAATTATTATTGGAGTCTCAATCGTTTGATTTAAAGAACCAAATAGACAATTTTCATATAGAATTTAACTCCTACAAGTTTTCTATCTCTCTTTTAACAGATCAACGGGGCCAATTCTGCAGGGGTGTAATACAGCACAGTGTAAGTTCAGGGTACAGTATTGTGCACGCATGCAGTTGGGAGTATAATACTGTAAAACTGGCACTCTGGCACTACACAAACACAAATACACAATACCTTGCTACCACACAGTATATACTCCTACTGTACCACAGCCAAGATTGTCAGGAAATGAATTCGTCAAGTCGCAGTATTGAATGAACCCAAGCACTACGGCTACAGTAGTAGTACTTGGTGGCCTAGCTAGATCGATCTGCAACCTCTACTCCATTAAGGAATTTTAATGGCAGCTCAACCACATCCAGCCATTGCATTGCAGGCACGTACGTAGGCCATCCTTCTCGTCGTGTGCCCAATGCTCATCAACACTCCTTCGATCGGTTGCCAAATAGCCCGGATCAGCCAAGCTGACGCAGCGTTGCAACCACCCACACCCACACCCACACCCACACCCACCCAACTCAATTTTTTATTTCTTTTCAAAAATTTAAAAAACTCAAAAATTTTAATTAATTTATAATTAGTTTAATAGAGATTGAGATTGAGGCGATTCGACAAGTGGCAAATTATGCCTCGCCATCTCTCAGCTAAATTAAACGCAACAATAACAATGATGCTAAAGCAACTCATTAAGTGTCGTCTGCTTAAATCGTGTGTGGTTAGTGTTAATTATGGTGGTTAGATTAAGGAAAAGAGTTGGCGGTGTGGTTGGTGCTTAACTTAATGGTCAGGGCCGGCAGGTCAGGCCGCTCACCTGTACTGCAACATCTCTTCTTAATTTTTCTGTAATCTCCTTTTCGCGATCTCTTATAGATGGATGGAAATCAGAAATTAATGGATGCATCATGCATGGATGGAAGGGACTCGTTGCATTGTTGACAACTATATATGGCCTGCAGAAGATGCTTGAAAGGGACGCTTGAAAGGGACCGTCAGAACAGATTATGCAGGCTTGGAAGTTGGAAAAGCCTAAATCTTAGAGCTGCTTTGAAACGTAGTAAGAATTTTACAGAATTTTCGGAGGAAACTAGTGTAAACCCGATAATTTCTTCAGGAAATTCTTTTATTTCAAAGGAGTCCTAAAACGGAAAAATATGCTACAAAGATGTCAGACATATAGTGAGTAGTGACTAGTATGTAAGGTAAGAGATGCTTTTCGTAGGAACAATGATGCATCACCCTTGCTCAAGTTCTACATTGTACAACACGTGCAAATCGACTAATGGTCGTGCTAATCGCTAACCACTCTACAGTCGATTAACTATGGAGGTCAATGAGCTCGCAGATGTGGCAACAGGGTTACCACTGGTGACAGCCAAAGGAGGAGGAGACAGGAGGTAGTTTTCAAGGTCAAAGCATATGAATGATTGATGGGGAGCAGTTAATTTAATTTTGGGAGGTGCATCATCCCTGCCTGCCTGCTGCCTTGAATTGAACCGATCGAAATCGATCGATCGATCGATCGTTCGATCGAGAACGACCTACCCAGGACGGCTTTTAAATGCGTCGATCGGCCAGTAAATCGCAGCAGCTACCGCTGCTACTGCAGTGTGTGTCCACATTGATCAATATCGTCACTCGCCTATCCATGTCGATGTGATCGATGCTTGCATGCTGCATCCTCTTGAGACAGAAGAACACTATTACTGCGAATATAACCCTCCCTTTTCTCTAAGTTCATGATCTAGGTTAATGACAGATCGAGCACTATACACTAGTAGTCTAGTACTACATCGCAGTGCAGACAGAATTGGAAAGGTTCTCTGAACTGAAATTTTGTTAAGGTTCTCTGAACTGAATATATTGTAAGGTTATCTTAACTGAAT
The DNA here is from genome assembly GCA_000338895.3 of Oryza meridionalis. Taxonomy (NCBI): domain Eukaryota; kingdom Viridiplantae; phylum Streptophyta; class Magnoliopsida; order Poales; family Poaceae; genus Oryza; species Oryza meridionalis. The sequence goes on from ALNW03000001.1 coordinate 238,213, forward strand.
TTGTAGCATGCAGAAGAGTTAGTGTTATTGAGCAAACTATATGGGCACCCACCAGAATTATGCAAGTGGAGTATTAACTATCTACCATCTTGTATAAATGGTATAGCACTAACCGCTAATACGTTTTTGGGTTCTTCATGTTAATTTGGTAGTATATCAAACATATGGCAGTAGTATTAAGACAGTATATATATTTACTGAGATCCTCTTCCATTTACTGCCTACAGCAGATTGGTGGCCAGGACTGTATGAGAATTTTTCAGTGCCAAAAGCATCTAGAAGCACTGAATAATTACCAGCAATTACACAGCCTGAATAACCCCTGGGTGGCCTTACACTTTATGAGAATTTTTCAGCTGCGTTCGTTCCCCTGGGAACCTAACCTCTCTCGCACGGAAAACAGAACGGTCCATTAGCACGTGATTAATTAAGTATTAGCTATTTTTTTTAAAAAAATGGATCAATATGATTTTTTTAACCAACTTTTGTATAGAAACTTTTTTTAAAAAAAACACACCGTTTAGCAGTTTGAAAAGCGTACGCGCGGAAAATGAGAAAAATGGGTTGGGAACCTTGAGTTGAACACAGATAAAGCTAGTACAACATGCATGTGAATCCATCAATGCATCTAGAAGCAGAGTTGTGATATCCACGCCTACCAACATCTAACTCGTGAAACCCCACCTAAAAAATTTCTTTTCTTTGTTCTTATTTGCTGGGTTCCTAATCTCTACGTTCCCAGGTGGCAGCAGAACAAATGGAGAGGTCCAACCAAAAAAAAAAAGTCACAGAAAAAAAATTTTCTCTGTGCATGCATGCTCTACACTGTCTGAGCCTCTCAGGCAAGCAAAAGCTAAACAAGCAAAAGGAAAGGAAAAAAAAACAGACAAGCCAAATGTGTGTCAGGTTCATACCTCTCATGTAGCCGCTGCACTCCATGGCATAGCCTGATGAACAACACACAGAAACAAAACAACAAGAATCAATTAACCAAAACAACAAGAATCAATTAACCTGAGGTGTGTTTAGTTCACGCTAAAATTGGAAATTTGGTTGAAATTGGAATGATGTGACGGAAAGGTTGGAAGTTTGTGTGTAGGAAAGTTTTGATGTGATGGAAAAGTTGGAAGTTTGAAACATAAGAACAATCTCGTTTTTGTCTAAAAATTTCAGAGAAAAACAAAGACAAAGTTCATTCTCGGTTGGTTCTTTTGCTCAATGCACATGCAGCTAGCTAGATAGCTCTCAGGTCAGCAGCAGGAGATCGAGCTTTCAATCTAGTACATACATACCGTGGCAGAGGAAGACAAGGGCCTTGGGCGACGTTTTGGCGGGCAGCCAGCCGCAGGTGAAGAGCTGCACCCCTCTCGAGTTCCGCACGTACTCCTGCTCCCCCCATCCATGGCGCCCGGAATGCATGTATCAGGTTCAGCACGCGAGAAAAAGGGAAAACGATAGAACAGATGCAATGCGAAGCATGCGTGCTTGCGCTCACCTCGTGGTATTCGACTTCCATTGATATCTCGGCCGGCCTCGAGAGGAGGAGGAGGACTGGAAGAGGAAGAAGAAGAGGAGGAACGGAGGAGGAAGGCGAAGGCTTGTGTAGTTAGCTTGCTGGCTGGCGCCGTGGCACGGTCGTGGAGAAGATAGAAAGAAACAAGGGAAAGAAAGGCGGCACGATGGATATGGGGTGTAAAAGGAAGAGAGCAGAGGTCGGAGTCGCGTACTACGTTTGGATCCGGATCGGATGGATGCTTTTAGTTCGGTTCCAGCTTGTGCGGCAGAGTTGGTATCGGATTTATGCTCTGCTTCACAGCTGCAGTGTTGCTACGCACGGACGGGGTAAGTTGTGAGCTCTACTGTTTGTCTGTTTATAATTACCACTCCCTCCGTTCCAATACGCAGTTGCTTAAGAGTTCAAAATTTATTGTAAAATATGATAAACTTTTTCATCTGTTTTATTTTCTCAACCAATCCCAATAATCTCTAGCTCGTTTAATTTCATCTCGACTAAATCTCCGTGAAAAACTTTATAACTGCTTATATTTTAGGACGAAAAGGCTATGTACTTGGCATGGATAGAATAATACCAGCAGTATTTACTCGTTTACATGGAAATATTCTTTACATCGACAAATATAAGTATGTATTTTTTTAGGGGTTTTAGCAGAAATTATGTAGAGATAAAAGTACCTTTAATACCCACACGAGAGATTACTTGATTGAGAAAGATAAATGTAGTTGTATGATGGATAGGGAAAGAGTAGTACTCTGTCCTTTTAGTTTATCTATCGTTCTAGCTAATCTCACGTAAAACTAGAACGTGTATCAAATTATATTACTACTCTCATTAATTAAATCCTAATCATCTTTCCTAAATCAAGCCTTAAAATTCTTTGTGAGGAGTACTAGTATGGCTGTATTGATGAAAGGTACGAAGGAAATGCATCTCCAAAATTGCTTGGATGTGAGGACAACAAGTATTTTGAAAAAAAAAAGAGTACAAGAATGACAAGTAAATTGATACAAAGTGAGTGGTTTAAAATATTTAAGAGAAAAAACTAGTGGACGGAATCCCGTAGTGATGGGATACACCCCAGATCCGTTTTCTCTCCACCAGGTCCGTTTCTCCTCCTCCTTTCTCTCCATCTTCCACCTCCTTCCCTACTCCTTGTCGGGGTCGGGGTAGGGCCCCGGCGGCTCCGCCTCCTACTCCGCATGGCCTCCTCACTGCACGCGCCGCCTCTACTCCTTCTCCTCACCGGCGTCGCCGCCAATGGCCCCCGGTCATGAGGGTCTCTCCCGGCGAAGGTGGGGGAGGCGGAGGTGGTTGTGGTAGTCTCGTGGGCGCCCTGGAGAAGCGTCCGGTTATGGGGGTGGTGGTGGAGGAGGAGGAGGAGGATGAGGAGAAGAGAGCTAAGGTTGTGAAGAGGGAGAAGAGAGCGACAACGACGTTGGAGATGAGGTGGCCATCATGGAAGTAAGTCATTCTTAACTGGTATCAGGAGGTATCACGGCTGATACCAAGTATCATGCCTGGTACCTTAGGGAATCATGGCTGATACCCACAAGTATCAGGCCTGGTACCCAGGTACCAAGGTCTGATACCTAGGTACCAGCTGGTATCCAATGTATCAGGTACCAACCAGAATACTCATAGGTACCAGGTGTAAGGAGAGAGGTATCATGGCTAATACCCACAAGTATCAGGCCTGGTACCCAGGTACCAAGGTCTGATACCTAGGTACCCAAGGTACCAGGTACCAGCCAGAACACTCATAGGTACCAGGTGTGAGGAGGGAGGTATCATGGCTGATACCCACAAGTATCAGGCCTGGTATCTAGATACCAAGGTCTGATACCTAGATACTAGCCAGTATCTAAGGTATCAGGTACCAGCCAGAACACCCATAGGTACCAGGTGTGAGGAGGGAGCGCATGCCATCGTCGTCGTGCCCGGCCAACGAACCTCTTGCTGTCATCTGCTATCCTCTCATTCCTTCTCCTCCTCAACGTGCTTCCTCCCTTTCCTTCTGTTGATGTGGCTAGCAAGACAAGGAGAAAAAACGTGGAAGCTCAGCTATACAGAGAAAAAAAAAGGGGATGAGTCACTTTAAGTATCCCGTTCTAATGGGATCCCGTCCTCTAGTCTCTCTCAATATTTATATTTGTAGATAAATTTTCAAAAACCACAAATGCTCGTATTACATGGCGGCAAACCTTGTAAGGCTGAAGCAAAACTAGTTTGGGAGCGTTTGAAATGAAATGATTGGCCAGATTATTGACAAATTGCTTGTCCCTATAATGCTAATAAATAGTTTAGAACAAGTTAGATTTCAGTACTGCTGATATATAAAGTTTTCAATAATCATATTTCTATAAACATGGCACAATAATCAGTACACAAAATTCATCAGCCGTTAGCTTAAACGAACATAACGTAACCTTGGCCGGACTTCGACCTAGGTGAAAAATGGCACAAAAACGAGAATATTTTTTTTACTATGCTTGCTTTCATATTTTTCTTGGATTTAGAAACGAAAACAAGTATCCCATATAACAGTTGAGTAATATGAAATACGGATATATGTTTAATTATATGTATATAATATTCTAATCGCTCTAAGTTTAAGAGTTAATTTATGTTTATATCTCTACTGCTTTAAAAACATAGTTGCCGTCCTTACGTCTCCTTCTCACCGAATGGAAGAGGTCGTGTGCTCCTTCGTGTGTGCGAAACCACCGTCGTTAACAACTTTCTCCTCAATCCACAAACATAGCCAACTCTTAATTATATGGGCCTAGCTCATGATTTATACTCAACCCACCCACCTAGTTAATCACTAATTATATAGGCATGATCAGTTACAAAAGCACGAACATATTGCTAGTGTTAAGAAAAAAAGTTTTAAGTGACGGGGATATTAAGCTGTGCATTAAAACCCAATTCAAACAAGTGGTAACTTATTTTTATGGCTGTTACCGGAAAGTCCTCCTACGGTGCAAACCAGATTGGTAATATCACAGCAGAAAGAATTAAGAAATGGTGATTCTTTTTTTTTTTTCGTAAAAAAGAAATGGTGATCTAAACTAAGATTAACGACGGCCATAGCAACCAAAGCAACGGAAACCGTATGCTTTGCATTTGCGTCATCCTTCTCTCATGGCCGTGGGCCGTAGGACAAATAACTTGAATGTTATATGGGAGAAACCGAGAAAGAGGGAATAAGTTCACTTAAGGTCTCTCTATTAGTCGGTTAGTCCGATTTTCGTCCCTTAACCATAAAACCGGGTACGACCTATCCCCCAACTTACGAAAACCGGGCATACGAGGTCCCTCGGCAGTATGGAGGGCGGTTTTAGTTGACGTGGCGCCTATGTGACTCCTTTGACTAGATCTTTGTCCCATGTCACCAAGGTTGCCGTCCGCCATTAGTTTGCTCCGCCACCGTCCGCCTCACTGAGGTCGCCGCCTGTCGTCGGTTCGCTATGCCCACCGACCGCCTCGCTCGCCTGCTCCGTCGTTCTCCTCGCCGCCCACCCACCCGTCCGCCACCCGCCCTTCCTTTCCGTGCAGATCTAGGCCGATGCCCAACGGCGGCGGCAACGGCTGTGAGGCGGCGCCGCGGCGCGATGAGGAGGAGGGAGAGCCGAGAGGGGAGAAGAAACGACATGTGGGGCTCAGGTGGGCCCCACCATATTTATTTTGTTGTGTAGCTGACATGTGGGCCCGCGTGGGCCCCACCATTTTTAAATTTTTTTTTGTAGTTGACATGTGGGCCCATGGTTTTTATTATTTTTCCGAGATATAATTGCCACGTAAGCGCCACGTCGCTACTAGGTGGGACGGAGACCTAGTCAAACCAGCCACGTAGGCGCCACGTTAGCCAAAACCGCTATCCAAACCGCCTTTGGACCTTACGTGCACTGGTTTTGTAAGTTGGGGGATGCGTTGTATTGACTGCACGACAAATTGAGGGTCCTAAAGTGAACTTAGTCCGGGAAAGAGCGCCATTGCCATCATATCGTTGTCAATGGGTTTACTTTGTACTAATCGGCCCATTATTAATTTAGATTTGCCTAGTATTGGCCCATTTCTCAGCTAAAATATTGCCCACATAGGCTGGACCAAATTTGGGGGGTGAGAAAAAAATGGCATGGTTCCATCGGTTATTCATATTGAACGCCCATTTCCTGCTGAAGTTTGCCGTATGGGATATTGGGATTTTCGTAAGGAAAGGTTAACATTATTTGTGTCTCACCTTATAATGAGTCGGTTTTTAAATTCGTTTGCTTTTAAAGAAATACATATCAGTATTTGAATCGGGTTCTAAGTTTCTTCGCTTTTGGAAATACATAAAGAGTCGTATAAGAAATCTCTTTTTAAAAAAGCTCGCATGCTAACTTGACGTGATTTTCTTGAAAAATATATATCCAAGCAAATTCTCACAGTGAACAATAACAAGATTAAAATAGCCTTCACTTGTTATAACGCACGGACAATTTTTCTAGTATATGAAAAATATGATTCATTAGTTCTGAACCGGTGTCTGTTTAATTGATATAAATTAGAATTTTCATGTTCTATTCATTCTCCTATGGAATGGTCTAGTAGCATGGTTGGGCTATACCAAGAAGGAATAATGCCCAACTGACATTGTTCATTGTCTTCCCTAACTCAAGACGAGAAACAAAAGAGGAGAGAAGATGGGTGCCAGTGCTCCAGCGACCAAACGACGGTGAGGAAAGTGGTAGGACATGTAGGTGGTCCCGATAGAGAGAGAAACGACAACAAAGAGTTCCAGTGGTGAACACGACCGGATGCAGGTGTGTCAAAACACATTCTCGGACGAGAGGATTCTGTTTTCCTTAAACACGCAAGAAAAACCGACTAATACTATTCGTCGCCTTCCATAGCCAACACAAGAAACAAGATGAGAGAAGATGGGAGACAGTGCTCTAGCAACCAAACGGTGGTGAGTAAGGTGCCCGGATGTGTTCCACAATGTGACTCATCCATTGATGGTGACGGTTGGTAACAAAGAAAATAAGAACAATGGAAACGCAGCTACAACAACATGGTCCCGATAGAGAGAAACTGCAACGGTGAGCTCTTGTGCTAAACACGGCCGGGTGAGTACGTCAAAACGTGTTCCCGAATAAATAGGTTCCGTTTTTCTTGAATGCACAAGAGGGAGGGAACGCAGGAGAGAGGATGGACGCCAGGGAGAAGACAAGGGGGGAGGGGGTGCAGTGAGGGAGAGATGGGGCCGGGGGAGGGGCGTGCCGGGAGGGAAGGAGTCAACGAGGGAGGCGGGAGAGAAGATACGCTAGAGAGAAGAGGGGCTGGGGGGAGAGATGGGGGCGCCGGGAGGGAGGGAGAGAGAGGCGGAAGCGGAGGCGCGGGGGAGGGGAGGCGGCGTGGGAGGGAGGGGGTGGGGGCGGACGGATGGATGAAAGGGAGGGCGGAAGCCTTACGTATTTTTTAATTAGTTATATAAATTAAACATGCTCTGTACAGGGAAAATACTAGCATTTTAGTTTTGGACTAGGCTTGAAATGGATATAGTATATTTAATCCCCTTAACTATTGCGCTTAAAAGATACTCCTACCTCTCAACTCAAAATTTGGTAAAGCCACCTCAACTATTTAAAGTGCTTATTTAACCCTTATGTTTTAAATTAAAGTATTTTTTTCCAACATAAGTACGAAATGCATGTATGATAGTTGAGTCAGAAAAATAAAAATAAAATAAACTATGGGCCAAGAGTCATGCTCTCCTCCTCACTCCTCTATCTAGTTCTCCATCTCATATCTTCTCTTGTTGGCTGTCGTCCCGCCAAGCTCGAACTGGGTTCGTATCCTCAAACATCAAACAGTAATGGCAGGAAGTGAACAGTGCTGTGACATTAGATGAATATCAGCCGTCCGTTTAGAAATGGTCGGCTTTAGATCTGTGTAATACAGTGATTTTAAAAATGATTTTAATAACCACTTTCGCTACAGTGATTTGCTATAGTAATATAGCGTACTCTGCCATTTCCTCTTATTGTGCGGCACTGTTCTCCTCTAACATCGCTTCACAATCACTACTACGTGATAGATTTTGCTGGACGCCACCTCCTTTTGTTTCTATGCGGTCCTTAAGTGGAACCGCACGGGAAAAATAGGGGGACCGGCGCCGGGTCTTCGCCCGCACAGGAAAATCAATTTTCGGGCGCGGATCACTTAACAGGCCCCACGCGAAAATAAGTCTATTTTCGCGTGTGTGCCTATTAAGTGACCCGCACACGAAAAAAAGCCCAACACTTTTAATTCCGTCACGCGCTACCCACACCGTCCTCCTTGATCCCACACTTAGCTTCCTTTCCATCTTCCCTCCTCCCTCCTCCCCATCCTCCCGTCTCCGTCTCCGTCTCCGTCTCCCTCTCCTCCTCCCCTCCTCCCATCTCCGTCTCCGTCTTCCTCTCCCTCTCCTCCTCGGCGACGGCAGCGCCCTCGGCTAGGATGGCGGAGGCGGCGGCATCGGCGGGTGCGGCGGCGGGTCGGATCCGTCGCCGGCCGCCGCGGGGAGGCCGGATCCGTCACCTGCGACGACGACAGCGACGATGACGGTGGTGGCGGCGACGACCTAATGGCGTTCGAGCGGCTCCAAGCCGACGATGATGACAGTTGTGGCGGCGACGACCTGATGGCGTTCGAGCGGCTCCACGCCGGTGACGACGACCTGATGGCATTCGAGCGGCTCCATGCCGGCGATGAGACAGTGTTGACGGCGACTAGATTAGGGTTTGCAGGTGGATTTTGATTTTTTTTGTTTCGGTTTTTTATTTTCCCATGCGGGCGGCTTAAGCGCCTGCACACGAAAATCACAATTTTCGCGTGCGGGTGCGTCACCCTATGAAAAAAATCGGATTTTCGCAGACAGCTCGTTCCAGACAGGTGGAAGCTCCGCGCGCGAAAACCGATTCCACCCGCACAGGAAAATCATTATTGTAGTAGTGAATGTTAGAGGATGTGAATCTGCTCAAACCACAACCATCATGAGCTTCGCACGCGTGTCTAAGGCCACCGTAGCTGAGCATCTCCTCCTGACTTATGGCACAACCCAATTGGCAATATCTTAGATCTAACTACCTTAGCCCACCGCCGCATGGTTGAACCATTCCAAGAGCAGCCTCCACTATTGCCTATATTGTACAATATGCTTGAGGAGGTGGTGGTTGGGGTTTTGGAAAGGAAGAACACAGCGAGAAGGAAGGGGGAAAATGAAGAGGTGGCAGGGTCAATAGTTCGTAGCGGTGGCCACATTGCACCACAAAACCTACAAGGAGGTAGTTGTGTATCGGTAAAGGTAAATATTAGGTCACCATCAGACATGCTGTTGCTAAAAAAGTAATATGTCGCTAAGTATTTTTTTTCTCGATCGACAACTGAACCTTTAGCAAACACTCATTAGAAACTGTGTGCCAGCAAAAGTTTGCAAGGCGTAGCTAGGGGATAGTCCATGTGGGCTTGGGACTACCCTGACTTTGGCCCACCGAAACCACCCCTCAAGGCCCAAACAGCCTGTTAGGAGTATTAGGGGAAGTAGTGCTAGGGAAGTGGTAGTGGCGCATGGCACGAGCCACACGACCACCGCCTCTCCTTTGCAGATGCTCTCTCCTCTTTGTCCCACTTTATTTGCCTCCATTGCTGGGCGCCTGACCCACCTCTTGCACACTGTCGGACGCCTCATCGATGGCTTTGATCGACAGGCATATTGCACAAAGACGCTGAGCCAGCCATCTGCAGGCTGTCGTCGCCTGGCCTCCTACCCCTCTCGGCCTCTACATTTTCGCGCTTTGGCCTCTAGCTCCCCACTCTGGTGCTGGCGCTCCACCTCCGAGGACTGGGGCTTCAACTCCGGTTGGTCATTGAACATTGAAGGTCAATGGGTCGTCAATGGGTCAGTGGCTCAATAGCTTCATTAGGTTGCCTTGTTGCTCGTAGTGTTAGGATGTATTGTCAACTACATTTTTCTAACTTCTACTCTCTTGTTTTCTACGCGCACGCTTCCTAAATTGGTAAATGGTGTGTTTTTAAAATAATCTATATAAAAGATTACTTAAAAAAATCATATTAATTCATTTTTCTAATTTTTTATAACTAATACTTAAATAATCATATGCTAATAAGCCATTCCGTTTTATGTGCGTGGGAGAGAAGCTAATTAATTAGCTCATAGCTCAGGCTACCAATTTATGATTTCTATGACTGAATGTGAATAAATTGCTGTTGTTATTGTAGGATATTATTAGGCTATTGAGTAAAAGAAGAGGAATGAGGATATTGTATCGATCTTCCAAAACTATTTTGAACATATTATAATATTTGTACATTTTAAAACTTGTTTGTTAAAATAGTCTATTATTGATGTTACGAGACATTCTATATTTATTTTACCTTTAACTATGCGGTTTTAAAAAAATGATATATGATACGAACTTGTGAAGTAGAACTATCCATCGGAAAATTTCTGACCATGCTAATAGCAACTAATAGCTGTTTATCTAGATAAATCAAGTGCTTATATCTATACTGTGGTGTAGTGCCAGGTGCATAGAGCCACGATTGGCATAGCTGCCGAAGATGGCTATAAGTTGCAAATGGTTGGAGTGATTATAATTGAAAGTTCAAGTGACATTGATTTGGTTTTGATGATTAATAACAAATTCAATTATGTGAGACTAAAATTTTTATAAGCATTTGTTTGCCTAGTCTCATGTGGATATGAAAGTGGAGTGTTGGTGGACCTAAATCACAAGGATGAAATGTATGGAGATCAAGCTATATGTATCACTCTTTCTCTGTATATATTGATATGTTCGTATATAATATTTCCACGTGATTGGCATATGCATGTGATACTAATGTTTTGTTTGAGTATTATCTCTTATTTAATCTATTTACATTGAGAACATGGAGATGATGAAGGTATGTTTTTATTTTAATATCTATATTTGAGAAATGCCTTCTATTCTTGTATAGGATAAGCTCTCAATGTTTAATATCTTGTTATGCACACTCTTGCTTCACACAAATATTTTGTATGCATACATTTAGGGGAGCAAATCCTATACTTTAGTTATGCATGTAATCGATCCAAGTTATTCACCTTCATTTAATTGGGATCTTTACATTTGAACATATATTTGAGTATATGACACTTGTGGTGTTGATTAATACTCATAATTTATTCATATCCTTTTATACATGTGATTGGTTAGTCAACATGTGGAGGTTGACAACCGGATCATTGGGACTAATAATTTTATTGAGTTGAATGAAAGAAATAGGTCCCAAGGATTACAAAGGTGTTAATGCTCAAGTGATATCATTACATCTAACAATATCAAGAATGACAAAGTGAATATATTGAAGATGTGTGATACGAAGTGGCTATTATGGCAAGACGGTGAAGGGCAAGCGATGCCCGGTCGCGATGGACCATGCGGCGGTGAAGGGCAAGCAAGGGGCTTGGCGCCGAAGAACCAAATCCGGTGGTGAAGGGCGAGTGACGGCTTTGTCATGATGGACCGTGCGAGACCATTTGAAGCTACAAGTAACCGCATCAATCATTTGAAGAATATATGGTGAAACGGTATCGGGATTGGCGTCCCTCAAGACAATGAAAGAAGGATGAAAAAAAGACATTCCTAATGGTAATTATCTTCTTGTTTACATTTGAGTTTAGGAATGCCGTACTATTAAGAGGGATGGAACGTCAAGATGTTTGTGTATGTCTCGGTGCTCAAAGTGACCTATCATAGTGCTACCTTGAGAGAAACCCAAGTTCAACCTATCCTTTGAGTGGTTTTACACCTTGTTTTTGGTTGAGTTGGGTAGTTCTCTGAGTGAGCTTTCCATAGAGTCCAAGTTCATCAAAAAGGGACTCCCGAGCGAAAAGTTATAGTCATTTTACTCTGTGCTTTTCGGAAAGTCCGAAAAATTACCGGAAACTCCAAAAATTTTTCAGATAACTCCGAAAATTTTCAGACATTCCGAAAATGGCTGCGAATCTGGGATTTGCTTCTGTAAGTTTTCGGACTTGTCCGAAAATGCTTTTCGGAAACTCCGAAAATTACATTCTTGGCCTCCAACGGCTAGTTTTTGAGGGGCTCGGGTATATAAACTCCTCCACCCCTTCTTTGAGTGGCTGCTGCTCTTGGGGAGTATTAGACACATCCAAAGCCAAATAGCCATCCCCATTTCCCTAACTTTGTGGTGCCTCTTTGTGAGGGGGATTTGAGAAGGGGAGAGAGTTGGATTGAGAGAGTGAGGAGTTGAGAGCTAGTGAGCTTCACTCCATCCTTTGTGGTGCCTCTTTGTGAGAGGGATTTGAGAAGGGGAAAGAGTTGGATTGAGTGATTGAGAAGTAGAGAGCTAGTGAGCTTCACTCCATACTTTTAGCATTCGAGTTCATAGCAAGCAAATCTTCGATTGTGTTTGTTACTCTTGGGGACTAAGGTCTCCTAGACGGCTAGGCGTCGCCGGTAAGCACCCAAGGTTGTGGTGTGCCACGGAAAGTTTGTGAAGGCTTCGATTTCACCTCCGCAAGGGAAGAAATCAAGAGTGAAATCGAGGAGTGCATTTGTGCAACCTTGTGAGGAAAGGGTTGAAATAGGCCTGGCCCTTGTGGCTCTTCAACGGAGACGTAGGATCCGTGGATCCGAACTTCGGGTAACAAATCACGCGTCTCCTCTCTTGGTTTGCCCATTTGTGCATTCTCTCATATTATGCTTGAGCTTATTTTTACCTGATCTACTTGTATGCTTAATTGATTTAGTTGGTGACCTTATATCTTGTTTAGATACCTTATTTGTCACCTTTTGATTCATATACATTTTGTTTATTTGAGCTACAAGTTCATAGCTAGTGTTATATTCCATTATCCGCCGAACTTTTCGGTTGAGACCGGAACTTCCAATCTCATATCGGAAGTTCCTATTTGAACCGAAAGTTCTTATCATTCTAATATGCTATGAAGTTGTGATAATTTTTAGGAACGCCTATTCACCCCCCTCTAGGCGACATTAAGGTCCTTTCAATTGGTATCAGAGCAAGGTCTCTCATTCCAGGCTTCACCGCCTTGAGAGAAGATGTCGACAAGAGGTGAAATGTTCCTAGAACTTCTTTTGCTAGATGGTTCAAATTACATATCTTGGAGTACTCGTGTGCTTAATGTGTTTAGGGCCATGGGTCCTCATATAGAGCGAGTTGTAGATGTGAGTATTTCTCCTCCTAATGATAAAGAGCTATCATTTGATGAGGAAGAGAAATGCACACATCTCAATGCTCGAGCTACTAATGTTTTGTTTAGTGCTTTGAGTGAAGATGTGTTCAAAACCATCATGCCACTTGAAGATGCTCATCTCATTTGGACAACACTAAAGGAAAGATATAACAAGTCCAAATGTGATGGAGAAGATGCTCTTGTGGAAGCATCATTTGGGGATTGCTCTACTTCATCGCCTCATCATGACAAGTCCCAAGTGATTATCTCATCCGACCAAGAAGGTCTCACTTCATCATCCATCTCACCAACATACAACTATGAGCAAGGTAATGAATTGGTGAGTAAGGTTGATGATCTTCCAACTCTCCCATTGGACTCCAACAATACCAATAATGAAATTGTTATATTTGATTGTGTTGTTAATTCACACATATCACCTAGCACTAAGTGTGTGCGTGAGGATGGATGCTCTACTTCCTATAGTGCTTGTGCTACTAATCTTTTGAAGGAAGAAGAAGTATATGAGCATCAATGGCTAAGTGAAGAATTCACATCATCTTCTATTGCCAAAGATCATACATGCTTTATGGGTGATAATGATGACTCCGTGGTTGATCACTTGAACAAGAAGAACACAACAATGGTGATCAAGCTCATGGAGGTTATTGAGAAGCAACAAGCATGTCTCATTAAGAAGAATGAAGAAATCAAGAGTCTAGCCGATGAACACAAGAAACTCAAGGGATCTAATTCTTCATTAATTATGAGGTATGAAAAATTGGAAAATGAATTTGCTTGTGCCACTAATTCTATTGCTTGTGTAGCATCTTTGGAGAAGCAAAATCAAGAGCTCAAATCTCAACTTGAGGAGATCACTAGCAAGTATGTGTATTTACAAGAAACACATGATGAACTTTTGTGTTCTCATGAGAGACTTGTAGATTCTCATGCCATGATAGAGATAGCTCATAAGGTGATAATTGCAATGGTAAAACCCTATGAGCCTCATGTTCAAGTTGATTTTACATGTGCTAACACTTGTTGCTCCAAAGCAAACATTTCCCGGAGCACTACATGTGACTTGGATTGTGTAGGAAAAAGAGAGAATCACATGGATCATGGACTTGTGGGTAAGGCTCAACCTTCTCAAGATAACCATGGGAACATGGTGAAGAAGCTTGAGAAGGGATCAACCGTAGCTTGCATCAAGTTCTATCAAGAAAACAACAAGTCCAACAACAAGAGTAAGAGGCAAATTCAAAGTTGGATCAAAACTCCTATTACTTGCTTCATGTGCAGGAAAGTGGGACACGATGCCTTGATGTGTTCCAACAAGATTGATGACCAAGCCACACTTCCAAAGAGGAAAACAAGAAGAAGCAATAGGAAGTGTTATGGATGCAATGAGAAGGGTCATCAAGTTGCATCATGCCCCACATGAAGGATGACTTTGTGTCGTCAAGGAAGAAGCTTAATAGTAAGGTAGCAAGTAAGATGCAAGATGTGGTGAAGAAGGTACCATGTAAAGACAAGAATCAACTTTGCTACAATTACCATGCAAAGGGACATATTGGTAAAAATTATCCCATGGGTAACATTCCTAAGCCAAACTCCTCATTTGATTATGCTTTGCTTAGGAAGGCCAAAAAGTACATTTGTACTACTAGCGTGATTAGTTCACCACATGCTAGCACAAAATCCATTTGGGTTCCTAAGTCTCGTGTGACTTACCTTTATGGACCCAATATTGTTGGGGACCAAAATGTGCTAAAATGAGAATATAGGTACATGGAGAAGCATTGGAGGTATGGCTCATGCAAGAAAAGGTAGATCTCACCAAGTTTGGAATTTGGTGCCAACCATTGCACAATCCACATCAAGAACCAATACCATCTCGGTAACATATATCTACATTGAATTATATTTTATATAACCTTGTGTAGGTTGCATTGCATTCTCATAGCATTTAAGAATTTACATTCCTTGCATATGTAAAGTCGTCATTTATGCATTCTTGAGCATAATATGTTGTGTCATATGAGTGCTTAGTGCTCATTCATATTCATGCATATTACATCTCATATATGTGCTAGTTGGTAATTTCAAATAAACATTTTAGCTAAAAGTGAATTTTTTTTTAAAACTATAGCTTTTCTATAAAAATATATTTGGAAATTATTTTAAAGTGTGTTTCAAAAGTCTCCCAATATTTTAATCTTTCAAAGAAAAGCTATTTTTCAAAGAAAATGAATTTTAACCCAAAATATAGTTCTAAGTATCTTGATTTGTCTTTTAACTTCAAATTTTTGTACTATTAATTCTAAAAGGAATTTGAAAATGATTTTAAAAGTAAAATGGTAGTGTTGGCCATTTCAAGCCCTTTTGGTATTCAAAGTTGCTCCAAAACCAATCAATCAAAAGAAATTTAGATTCCAATCTTGACCAAAATTCTATCTAGACCATAAATGGCCACCTACTAGCACTTAGTTGAGTTGTCATTGTTGGGGTTGCATAAACGCATCATGCTAGATCAAATGAGTACATAACATTCATTTATACTCATTTCTCTCCAAAACAATCTCATTATTTGGTGTTTGTATTAAAAAAAATATTTAAAATAGTAGCTTGTGTAGCTTTTTGCTCAAACTTGGTATTTTCTTCCAAATCATGACTTAATGGAGTTAAAGTAATAAATACATCAATTGGGAGTGGTCTTAATCATATTTTTATATCCCATGCTTTCAAAATATAAAAGATTCTAAAATTTGGATAAATAGCCATTTCAATTAGCTTTTTTGTCAAAAGTCAAAAATATCATTTAAGAGGCCAAAATCTGTGAAAATCCTCTCAAAAGTACTTCAATATGTATTTCAAATGTTTTTCATGGTATTTGAAGTAAAAGTTCTTATTTCTAAAATGATTTAGCAAAATGGCCTTAAAAGGATCTTATATGATCTTGTTTTTGCTCAAAATGATTTATCTCCTTAAATCAAAATCTATTGTGTTTTTGAAAAAGTTTCTAATATAAAAGTTTGAGGGTTGGTCATTCCAAACATTTCTCTAGTTCAAAGTTTTCTTAAAATACCAACCATTCAAAGGTTATGGCTATTTGAATTTCATCCAAAAGTATATAATGACCATAATGACCAAAAGCTGTATTTTGTGGGTTAAACTAATGGAGCTAAAGTTCTTTGTGAATATTGGCTAAAGTTAGTTTCTATAACCCATGTAAGGCTCTACAAATGTCAAACTCCGTAGAATTTATTTTTGGGCATGATTTGAGCATTTGATTGAATTTTGCCGCTTGGAAAGTCATACAATACAAATTTTGGGTCATCTCTTGATAGAAAATTGCTTTTGCAAAAATTCTTTTTGGGAAAGTTTCTTTGATTTATAAAGATTATTTCTGCAATATTTCAACTCATTTGGACTTTATTTGGAAGAGTTTTGATTCTTTCTCACTTTGATCAACTTGCTGAAAAATTCAGAATTGACATGGTTTTAGGCTGATTTGTGATTTTCGTATCTCAACATGCATTGCAAATTGGAAGGAGCTTCCATTATGACTTTTGATCCCCTATTGTTGAACCTTTCTTGTAAATTTTTTGTTTGAATTTTTCCAGCTCTTTTGGACTCTGTTTGAATGCTTTTTAAAGCCCTTCTTGAGTTGTAAAAAATCTAGAATTTCAGCTTGCTGAAATCTTGTGATTTTTGTTTTATCTCTGTGGTTGAGATATGAGCAAGACTCCCAAAATGAAACTTGTGCATGATTACATGAAGTATCTCCAGGATTTATTGCATATTTTTTGGAGCTTATTTCCACAAGTTTTATGTTGCTTCAAGAGCTTGCTTAGTTGTATCTTTTTGGTTAAACTTCAAATTTTAAAAGTTGTTTCAAGAAGTGAGCTCTATGTTATGTGATTTTCAAATCAAATCAATTTTGAGCTCTTTTGGATTTGTTCCTTGCATGAACTCCTCTTGCTCTCAAACACCCATTATTTGAGCCAACCTAAACTCAAATGGAATTTTCATTGTCAACCGATATATTCCATTTCCTTTGATTTCGAAATATAAGTTGATCCATGTTGCCATTGCCAACTACCACTTCTTGATTCCAATTCACACTTGCATACACAAGTGGTGTCCATATAAAATGGTAGTATCCTTTGATCATCTTGAACTCAGTAATTGCCTATCATTGTCATTCCTTCGTCAAGATTACACACTTGACCAAGAGGCTCTCAAGTATCATTGACCAAAATCCTCTCATTGAGAAAATACTTGATGAGCATATTTCGAGAGAAAGTTCAAGTGCTCACAACCACTCCCTCTGAGAGCAAGGGGGAGCATTTTTTAAATGGACCTTTTCTCAAATTTTTGCTTTGTGTTTTCATCTAAAATTTTTATATTTTATTTGGTCTTGTGAATGTGTGTTCTTGTTTTGGTCTTCCGGTTCCATTCAAATCTTTTTGTGATTAATGCCAAAAAGGGGAGAATATTTGAGGATCCCACATTTGATATGATCGTTGATATACATGGGGGAAAATATTCTAGGATCCCACATTCATTTAGTGCATGTCTTGAAAAGAAGCATACCATCATCTACCATAGCATCCAACATGCACCATATGCACAAGCATCACATGCATGGATATAAATCAATTGTCAATTTCTCATATCATGTTGATTTATATCATTAATTTCACCCTTCATATCCAAATGTGATTATTACTAATGGATCTGTCATCAATCACCAAAAAGGGGGAGATTGAAATTTCAAGTGCCATTGATTTGGTTTTGATGATTAATAACAAATCCAATTATGTGAGACTAATATTTTTATAAGCATTTGTTTGCCTAGTCTCATGTGGATATGAAAGTGGAGTGTTGGTGGACCTAAATCATAAGTATGAAATGCATGGAGATCAAGTTATATGTATCACTCTTTCTCTTCATGTACATATTGATATGTTCGTATATAATATTTCCACGTGATTGGCATATGCATGTGAGACTAATGTTTTGTTTGAGTATTATCTCTTATTTAATCTATTTACATAGAGAACATGGAGATGATGAAGGTATCTTTTTATTTTAATATCTATATTTGAGAAATACCTTCTATTCTTGTATAGGATAAGCTCTCAATGTTTAATATCTTGTTATGCATAATCTTGCTTCACACAAATATTTTGTATGCATACATTTAGGGGGAGCAAATCCTATACTTTAGTTATGCATGTAATCGATCCAAGTTATTCACCTTCATTTAATTGGGATCTTTACATTTGAACATATTTGAGTATATGACACTTGTGATGTTGATTAATACTCATCATTTATTCATATCCTTTTATACATGCGATCGGTTTGTCAACATGTGGAGGTTGACAACCAGATCATTGCGACTAATAATTTTATTGAGTTGAATGAAAGAAATAGGTCCCAAGGATTACAAAGGTGTTGATGCTCAAGTGATATCATTATACCTAACAATACCAAGAATGACAAAGTGAAGATATTGAAGATGTGTGATACGAAGTGGCTATTATGGCAAGACGGTGAAGGGCAAGCGATGCTCGGTCGCGATAGACCATACGGCGGTGAAGGGCAAGCAAGGGGCTTGGTGCCGAAGAACCAAATCCGGTGGTGAAGGGCGAGTGACGGCTTTGTCATGATGGACCGTGCGAGACCATTTGAAGCTACAAGTAACCGCATCAATTATTTGAAGAATATATGGTGAAACGGTATCGGGGTTGGCGTCCCTCAAGACAATGAAAGAAAGATGAAAAAAAGACATTCCTAATGGTATAATTATCTTCTTGTTTACATTTGAGTTTAGGAATGCCGTACTATTAGGAGGGATGCAACGTCGAGGTGTTTGTGTATGTCTCGGTGCTCAAAGTGACCTATCATAGTGCTACCTTGAGAGAAACCCAAGTTTAACCTATCCTTTGAGTGGTTTTAGACCTTGTTTTTGGTTGAGTTGGGTAGTCCTCTGAGTGAGCTTTCCATAGAGTCTAAGTTCATCAAAAACGGACTCCCGAGCGAAAAGTTATAGTCGTTTTACTCTATGCTTTTCGGAAAGTCCGAAAAATTACCGGAAACTCCAAAAAATTTTCGGATAACTCCGAAAATTTTCGGACATTCCGAAAATGGCTGCGAATCTGGGATTTGCTTCTGTAAGTTTTCGGACTTGTCCGAAAATGCTTTTCGGAAACTCCGAAAATTACAGTCTTAGCCTCCAACGGCTAGTTTTTGAGGGGCTCGGGTATATAAACTCCTCCACCCCTTCTTTGAGTGGCTGCTGCTCTTGGGGAGTATTAGACACATCCAAAGCAAATAGCCATCCCCTTTTCCCTAACTTTGTGGTGCCTCTTTGTGAGGGGGATTTGAGAAGGGGAGAGAGTTGGATTGAGAGAGTGAGGAGTTGAGAGCTAGTGAGCTTCACTCCATCCTTTGTGGTGCCTCTTTGTGAGAGGGATTTGAGAAGGGGAAAGATTTGGATTGAGTGATTGAGAAGTTGAGAGCTAGTGAGCTTCACTCCATACTTTGAGCACTCGAATTCATAGCAAATAAATCTTCGATTGTGTTTGTTACTCTTGGGGACTAAGGTCTCCTAGACGGCTAGGCGTCGCCGGTGAGCACCCAAGGTTGTGGTGTGCCACGGAAAGTTTGTGAAGGCTTCGATTTCGCCTCCGCAAGGGAAGAAATCAAGAGTGAAACCGAGGAGTGCATTTGTGCAACCTCATGAGGAAAGGGTTGAAATAGGCCCGGCCCTTGTGGCTCCTCAACAGAGACGTAGGATCCGTGGATCCGAACTTCGGGTAACAAATCACGCATCTCCTCTCTTGATTTGCCCATTTGTGCATTCTCTCATATTGTGCTTGAGCTTGTTTTTACCCGAGAAGGTGGGAAACTGGGAATCAACAAACGTTCTTAGACAGTGGTGAAAATGTTGATGAGAAAATGGAGCAAATGAAAAACCATACTTACTGACTCGGTCATTTTGAGAATATATATCAAATTATATTAGGTTCTAGTAAAATAAATTGTAACTAAAATGGTTCAATTTGGAGTTTTGGACAGGAAATTTGTAGGGACAACAAACTTATATGTTTCTTCTTCATGCTGATAAACTTTACTTGTCAGGCTTAGGGATTAGGCGAACACATAGATGCTTAGTACATTATTCAATAATCGACCAACAGCATGCCATTATAGTGTAAATACTTCGGCTTACGCTAATCCAGTAAAAAAATAGTAAATAAGGATACACCAATAAACAGACATGAGAGAACAATATAATGTTGGAAGCATATACATGATACATACTGTAAATATTGGAAAAATCCTTAGGATGCTCCAGTGGAAAACATTGGATAAGTTCATACGCCTGTGAAGAAATGAGCACAAAATCCAATAGATTTGATGATCCAATATGTGAGCAACCACAACTGGCACAGTACCTAAAAAGATGGAACCATGCATTTAAGCATTTTACTGAACAAACTCGAAAGTAACAACAATGACTATCTAAACATACGTAGGTGCATTTATCCATGTAGGCATTTTATCGAACAAATGGTATGCATGATTGGCCAATGTGCATAGATGTGGAACCGAAGGGCAGGGTGAGGCCTTGAATAACAACAAATACCGATGGGGATTGCCACTCAGTTTGGCAGCGTTGGAGCCAAAAACGCAGGAACTCGGGAAGAGGAAGGAGCTCCTGGTCGATGGTTTCCAAGTGAGACTGAAAAAAAAACAAAAACCCATGAGTAATCCATCAATCATCAGAGTTGATATATATAGAGGAGGCATTTGGTTCTAAGCTCTCGAACTGGCACTGCCACTTCACATTGGAGAATTTGAAAGAAGCTTACAAAGGGAATTAATGGGGTTGATTACGACACCTGATCTTCTAATTGCCGGCGTAATAGTTTCTTTTTGCTGATTTGCGTTGAAGAGGAAAACGAACAGGCAAGGAAGGCGGAAGGGCCGGCAATTCGACTTGCGCTTGTTGGGAGCGTGAGGGGTTGATAGGGCCGTGATGTGGAGGAATGATTAACTGGGCTATAATATGACCCATTTGCATGAGCCACAGTTGAATTCAGAACCATTTCATTCAATGGTTCATAAAACGCACAGATATCAATCTAATGGCCTAGCTGAAGTGATGACGTGGCAAACTGTGGTTTAAGCTTTACAGCAATTATGGCTTTAGTGGGTATCAACTATATAGGAAGAAAGGATTATATAGCTTACAAACCATTAAATAATCATTAAGGCATATTGTGGAGATTATGGGTACCATATATCACATAGACAGCTTATCCGATTGGAGATAGGAGGTAGGCCAGATCCGTATGTTATGTAAATAGATTAGGTTTTGGACATTGTATTGCCTTGTGTTCTAAGGCATAGTCCGTAGTCTTAATCTTATACGATTATATAACTGTGTAAGGAAATCCATGTTGTATCTGACTAGGTTTTTCTCCTTGTAACCTTGCCGCCCAACCTATATAAGATGGGCAGGGAGCACTCCAAGGACATAATCATACCCAAAATTGTTAGATCAATACAACATCCGACGGATACAATCGCCGAACTAGGAGTAGGGTATTACCTCTCATCGAAAGGGCCTGAACCTATTTAGACCTTTGTCCCTTTACTCATCCACTTTAGATCTCGTACACAACCCCTTTTCTTATTGCCGATTTCTAGGATCAACACATATCATCATAGTATTTGAATTTTCTATCGAATCCTTTTGGATTGGTTTGTATAATATTGTTAATTTTGGTCTGTGGATAGAGAGAGAGCTTTTGTTGTCTATTGTTGCGGGTAACGATCAAATCGATTTTCAACAAAAATGGTTAATTAATTAATTAATTAGGTTTATCTTAAGTACTCTTTTCATTTCAAAATAAATAAATCTAGTATAAACTGTGACATATTTCAATACTATGAATCTAAAACCCAAATTTATAAAACTGGGATATTTCAAAAGCCCTAGTAGATTATGGAAACTACTATTAGATAACCCATATCTGGCCTTCAACCTCATAAGTTCAAGTACTAAATATAATGTTGAGAACTCCCCGTTTGATCCATCGTATAAGTTCCTTTGCTGCCTTTTGTAAAGCTTCAAAATTATCTAAACCCCTATCCGACCCATTAGAACCTCAGGTTCTGTATGGCATAGCATTTTCTCCAAATCAATAATATTATTACCACAACTATCCACCATCTATGTCATCAAAATCATTTTGATGTTCTTAAGTGCTCATTATTCTCGTTGTATCTGCCCATACTTTTTTATTCCTATAATCAGTGCATGGACAATGTATTTCTGTTGTATTCTTATTAGAAACATGCTTCTTGGCAATATATATATGTATATGACAGTATATGTCTTGACGACGTATGGTACATCCATTGTGTGTTCATGTCTCTGAAAAATATTTCATATACAATTAAATAAAGAAAATAATCTGTACATATTGAAATTGCACAAAATACCTATTTATAGAAAAATAACTTTGCTCGCTATGGGAAAGATGAATAAAAATAACTAGGGGATGAGGATTAAAAATAAATCGGCACTGTATTATCGTTTTCTCTTTGTAACTAGCTAGATCTATAAATTTCACATAAACAAAATACATATTTTTTCTTTCTTTCTCCTATCTAGATCTAGAAATTAGAAGTCGGCAAAACACATATTTTTATCAATGAAAACATCACGTTTAATCACTAGGGGATGAGAGGACAACATGAGCATAAAAAGTTAAAAAAAAAGAAGAAGTATACACATAGTGCTTTAACAATTTTGCATACATAGATCCATCACAATTAAGACCTACTTTTTTTAAAAAAGAGGACTTCCTAATTATAAGAGAGGGAATGTATGGATCTAACAACTATAGAAAAATCCATCGAATATTTTGTGTTCAAAACCTCCCCCTATATTTTCCTTATTTTAGGAGAGAGAAACTCTGGTTGAACACTAGACAGGACTCGGAAAAAAAGACTACATACAATAATTATCCTAGATAGATTTCTTGAGTCATCTGCCTACAAAGATATATTATATTCCCAGATGGCCATTTAGGATAAAAATTGATCCTATCTGTATAGTGGAATGTGTCCCATCTGCGAAAATCATTTTTACAATAGTGAGATAAGTGCATCCGTACAATTAACTAGCTAGCAGAACTATAGAAAGCAATCAATGAAGGCTCTGTTTAAATCCCACATTAGAATTTTTCACCCTGTCACATCGAACGTTTGAACACATGCATGAAGTATTAAATATAGGCTAAAACAAAACTAATTGCATAGATTGCGACTAATTTGCGAGACAAATCTTTTAAGCCTAATTGCTCCATGATTTGACAATGTGATGCTACAGTAAACATTTGCTAATAGATTCGTCTCACAGTTTATAGGCGGATTCTATAATTTATTTTGTTATTAAACTATATTTAATACTTTAAATGTGTGTTCTTATATTCGATGTGTGATACGTCAAAACTTTATAAGCCTAGTGGTAGGATAGGTGACGTAGAACTGAGTCGTATAGTAAACGGCTAAAAGTTTGAAGTCGTTAAAATCGTTTCAGCGCATTTAATTTCGTCCCTGTTTCTTTTGTCACCTTTCGTGCATGTTTGAATTCTTCTACTGTGTAAACCCGTTTATTTTTCTCTAGACTTCAGAGCATGCTTTAATTCAGAGTGACTTGGATAGTTCAAAAAGAGAAGAAATGAGCGATAGTGTCAACAACAATATTTAATTTTTGTTTTCTCTTTTCCCTCTTCAATTTTCTCTGGAGTTAAATTGCATACTTCAATTCAAGTTGACTACTTCCTCCGTTTCCAACAAAATTTACTTTTAACTTAAATTTCTCCCACAAAGAATATATTTTTTAAAGTGGGGTCAATAGACTTATTAAAACTACTCCATCTTTATTTGTTTTCTTGTTTTAACATCGAACTAGTAGTACTTGGCTCTTCTCGTTTTCTCTCCGTATTAATAATTAAATGACATAATTATCTTTTAATATCTTGCTTTATCTCGCTTTGACTAGTTAAAACTGGAGTACGTTTTTAGGGATGGAGAAATAGCTTGGATAGATAAAAAAATATAAAAGACGTGCCAAATGTGAAATAATTTTGACCCCAGTGTGCATGCAGACGACATTGCACTTATGTTAGTCTGTCACTTTCATTGAATATTTGCCTGAAAAAACTTCACAGAGCAGCGCGCTAGCGTGGTACATAATTTGTTTGTGGATGCGACAGCATCTCCGTTAATATCCAGACATATTTGTCAACTTTATATGAAAAATCTAAGGATATATAGGGATCTCGATCTTGTACGTGGCATAATGTCGCAGAATATATAATTGATTATATCGATAATGCGTAAATCAATCTAATAATCCATACATATCTCCATCCATATCTTTTAAGTGTCGCATCATATTTCACTGACCTCTCTTATATACATGGAATTTGACGGAGATCAAATTCCACGTATCTTTTTTAGGCTGTAAATTCACATATATATACAATCCATGCAAACTTACAAATATATTTTTTTAATTATATAGCAGACACATGCGCACACACCACTACATACGCAACATCACACTTACCCCGTAAATATACCCCTAACATATACTTTAAGGGACGAAAATCAGCGACACATCGATGATCTCACTAAATTTACGTTGAAAGCTCATGTTTATATGTAGTATCTGTCGATAGTAGGATTTGAATCATAGTAGGTGGAGTAATGCACCCATAACTCCACCAGCATATACCACTTGTGCTTCCCGCAAACTCACAGTGTGTCAACGTTGCTCCTATTGTTGATATATATGGGTGTCAGATGTATGTGGAGTAGACATTTTTTTTTACACCAAGAGGCTGGCATGCATATATCTCTTCCAAAACTCAAATGATCGATCGAGCATCCGAACCCCTATGATTCGATCAGGGTAGCTAAGTAGTACTCTACTCCCTTGATCAGAATATAAAAATAAGTGACGCTTGTAATGCATGCAATTAATACGTTTAAATTATGACTGTCAATATATCTTTATTTTAAATATATATTTGGATTCAACTTTTTATTATGTCGTTGTGGAAAATATCACTTATTTGTGACTAGTGTGGTAATTATAAGCAGTAGCACTCACCTTTCCGCAGGGGAAGGAGCTAGCCACGCAAGCCTTCCATTTGCAGTAACAAATTCGATATATCATGGTCATGATGATGTTTACAAAATAAAACTGAGGAAAATACGTGGTAGAAATATGAAAACTACCGTTGTATCGAAAAATGGACATGAAATTCGTCAACGTCACCATGAGTAAAAATTTTACTCGCATATTTACTTATGGGTAAAAATTGACATATATTAATATCAAACGTTTATTTTTTGATTCAACGGTAGTTTTTATATTTTAACGACATATGTGATTTGCACTGCATATTTCCCCAGTTAAAGCAGCCGTTCATCCTAATTCCTACTCGATCTCATCATTATGTCCATGAACAAAATTGACAAACATCTTTGCCTTTTCTTTTTTTTCGCCAAACCTTTCGAGCCGTATGTGCGATCGAATGGACCTGCAGGCTCATGCTCCCCCCTTTCGCGAGCGGCGTTGCGTTCATGCGATCCGTGCTGGCGTACGCAGAGAAACGTTGGCCACATGTGAAAAAAAAAATTAGGTCGTTCGATTGGGAGTACAAATTAAGCGAGGAAGAAGTTAAATTAGTGGAGAAAAAGAAGAGTTAATTCATGGAGAAGGTTTACTCATTCACGTGTTGTGTGCCAAGAAGGGAACTAGTCAACACAACGCATATGCAAAAATGCATGGACTCCAGCTTGCAGGGGCGAGCTTAGCTAGCCGACTTGACGGCCACGGATTCTCCTCTTTCTTTTGTGGAAAAAAGGGGCCACGGATTCCATGTCATCTCCATTTGCTTTAATTACAAGGGATCATATTGTGTGGTTTGCTAATTTGGGTTTGTATGCCCTAGCTAGTTTGCGTTGTGTGTATAACTGAAGCTAGCCCGAAGTTCACACGTAAAAGGAAAACAAAAAGTTATACTACCTCTGTTTTTTAATAGATGATACCGTTAACTTTTTCTCACATGTTTGACCATTCGTCTTATTCAAAAAATTTATGTAATTATAATTTATTTTGTTTTGAGTTGTTTTATCACTCATAGTACTTTAAGTGTGATTTATATCTTATACATTTGCATAATTTTTTGAAAATAAGACAAATGGTCAAACATGCTAGAAAAAGTCAACGGCGCCATCTATTAAAAAAAGGAGGGAGTATGTAACTGCTGTGTGCTTACGTTTCTTTAATTTGTTGCCTTCTTCCAAGTATGTATTACTTGGCATGGTTGGTAATTTTGTCGTCCGATCCATATATTTTGCTCATCTTTTCCTGCAATAATGGAATAAACAAATGCTCACCAAATTAAGTCTCAAGCTATCGTCGCCGCGCGTCGATCTCGAATAAAATTAATATAGGTGATCATTATAAAATGCTTGGCTGCGAAACACACATCATGATCATGTATGAACGACATGTCCTAATCATTTGGGCTTAGCTCCACACAACACCTCTCATTTGGCTTTTTTTTTTGTTCTCTTTTTATCTTTGGTTTCCCCAAGCAAGAAAAAACCAGGCCACACAGCGTGGTCCAGCTGTGGGAGTGGGAGGATCGGGCGCGGGGAAAAGAAGCCTCCTTTCTCTTGCAGTCCACTCAAACTGCATGCGGCCGAAGCGAATCGAGAAGACGGGTAAACGCATCCACGAATTCAGGGGAGGGGAATCAATATCAAATCGAACTAACACCGTGTTTAGATCATAATTTTTTCTTCAAAACTTCTAACTTTTTTCATCGCATTAAACTTTTCTACCCACATAAACTTCTAATTTTTTCTTTATATTGTTCTAATTTCAACCAAACTTTCAATTTTTTCAGCCTAAAATTCAGCGTCTTTCAGCGAGAGCTGGTCGGCCCCGCGTGCCAGCCACGTCGGGCTCACCGGCTCCACACGTGGCGAAACAGCCTTTTGGCTTTTGTGTCATGCATGCCCCTTGCCTCTTGGACGTCTTCCAAGAGCCTTCCTTTTGGTCGTCGTCGTCGTCTTCGTATGTTGCCTCCTCCTCTTCTCTTCTTCTTCTTCCTCCAGCTTCTCGGTGTCTTGTGTCTATATAACAAGCCACCGGCTGCTCTCTCCTTCCTCACAACTCAAACAAGATTCCTGATTTACCAGCTCATTTTCACATAGTTCAAACTTAGAGAGAGAGAGAAAGAAGTTGATCATCCATGGAGAGGGTTGCATCGAGCTGTCTCAGGTTAGCTCTCCATGCATTCAAGTTGTCCATGGAATCGTTTGTTTTCTTTTCAAGTGCTGTGTTAGTGTGTTGTTTTGTGTTGATGGTCAATTAATTAATTCGTGGGTGATGTACTGATGTGTGATGATGATTTGCAGGAGGGGTTACTCGGTGGCGGCGGCCGTGGCGAAGGGAGCCGGCCGGAGGGCGGACGAGAAGAAGGTGGCGGCGGCGGTGGCCAAGCGCACGATGGCGAAGGCCGCCGAGGAGAAGACGGCGTGGGTGCCGGACCCGGTGACCGGGTACTACCGGCCGGCCGGCGGCGCAAAGGAGGTGGACGCGGCGGAGCTGCGCGCCAAGCTGCTCTCCAACGCCAAGAGGATGGCTGCCAACTGAGAGAGATCGTCGACGATTCTCCGGTCAATCGATTGGTCGAGGCTAGCTATACTCTGCTTTGAGATGCGCGCTAGTTGATTCTCTGTCGCTGGCTTCCTTTTGAGAGCTTGTGAGGCCTAGTTTGAGTTGCATCGTTGAGGACTGCTTTGGGTTCGTCTGCTCGGTGTTCTCTAATATGAAAAGCTACCTTTGTTTAGATGGTATGAAGATTGATAATAATACTATAGAGGATTATAAGAACATGAGCCTATATATAATGCGTATATTCAGGGGCGGATCTACGGTATAAAGGCTGGTGTCAGGCGACACCGACAACTTTTGACAAAATCTATAGTAAAACTACTTATCCATATATTATAACACCATGATCTAAGTATAATTAGCATACTATGACACCGATAGACACGTTATGACACTAACGAATCGATTTTCTGGATCCGCCACTACGTGTATTTGTTGACAGTATTTCATTCATATTGCAGAGGACATATATATATTGGCATGAAATGGTTCAACTTCAATAAGAAAGCAAATTCCTCATCTATGTTATTATATATGGGGGAATGTATTCTACGCATTCAAGATTCAGGTGCATAGTCCAAACTAATATATGGCACTTAAAAATTCTACCCCTTCTTTTAGAATCTACCCAGTTAAGACTTGTTTAAAAAATCCACTTTGGCATGCGGACCTCTTAAGAGGTTCGTCTTTATTTTTGTAGACGAGCAAGAGGTCCACATGTAAAAATAACTTTTGTGAGCCACCACCTTTTCCTTTTTCTTCTTAACTCCTCCCTGCTCCTCTACTTTTCCCCCTCCGTCTCCTCTACTTCTCCTCTCGAGAGATCCGTCGGCAAAGGGACCAGTCAAGCAGGCGGTGTCCTGACGGGAGCCACCACCGGGTGGCGCCGTGACATGCGGATCTGTCGCCGCTGCCCCCGCGAACGGTGGATCTGCCACCACTGGCATCGTGATGGGGGAGGAGCAGCGGCGGAGCCCCTGATGGCAAGGGTGTGCAGGCGGTGGAGGAGTTGGGGGGGGGGGTGACGGCGACTAGGGCTACAACAACGACGGTGGCCTGAAGGATGGCGAATCCAGCAATGGTTACAATGAAAACAACGATGGCAGACTGTGATGGCGCCGACCTTAGGAGTGGATGCGCCGCTGGCAGCGATGATGACGGCATCCGCCAATAGGAGCTAGGGTTAGGGCTTCGATTTTTTTTGGGATTTTTAGGTTTTTCATTATTTTTCTTGTCATGGCCGACCTGACCGATTGCCTACGAAAAATGATTTTTTGCGCGTGGGTGCGCCACCTGTTTAGAAAAGTGTCGATTTTTTACATACATTTTGGTGGAGGCGGGCCACTCAGCCATTTGTGAAAATCGGTGTTGATAGTTTGAGAAAATTATTTTTTAGTAGTGACTTTCAGTAGTATTATACACACATATGGGTAAAGTCCCAACTTTAAATCCATTATATTTTTGGCCGAAACAAAAAAAAAGAAAATTTACAGTTTTATGAGTAAATATATGAGAATTTCATTATTTTTTCTCTCTGTATAATACATTTTAAAATGGGACTTTACATATATAAAGGTGGAATACAATTAGAATTACATATATATATATATATATATATATATATATATATATATATATGCATATACACTTCTCTAGTTTTTTTTCATAGCACGGTGTGTATACCGAATAGTGCATAGAAAGCACTCCATATATGGAGTAGCTAAAATGCAATTCCCGAACAAATAAACAAGGACTTGATATATACAAGAGTTTCTAACTTGCAAGGCTACCGAGGAATCCCCTAATTTGGAATAATTATAAACATTATTTATTTTATTGTAACTTATTATTTTGTGATTAAGGTTTTTTACCTCTACATTTTATATTTACTTCAAATTTTTAGAAAAGTGGTCATATTTCAGCAGCGTCATATATTCAAAAACTAATTATTCCAAGAACACAATTTTGAGTCGTGAGCTTTTCAGTGAACTTTTTCATGCATTTATACGCTGGAGACCTAGAGTCGTTATTAGGTTGCCAAATAACCTCGTATAACCTGTAAGAGCAAAAATCAAGATTGCCTACAACTGTGCTGGCCTGTTTCTATTTAGTACTTTTGGAAAATTGGCTCCACATCACGTGGAGAAACTCATGTCCGTCTTCCTAGTCAACCCGTAGTCGACGACGACGAGTCTTCGTCCACTACCACTAGCAGTGCACAGCCGAGAGAACACGCGCCCGACGCCGGAATGGGTCTGCAGAGAAAATTAAACACGCGTGTGCTCATTTCGTTTTCTTTCTCTTAATTTCCTTTCCTTTCTTTCTCTCTTTTTTTTTCTTGCGAGGAACGTTTGCCCATTTCTCTTTCCCCTTTGTTTGCCGTGCTCTGAAATTTGTACTCCAGTTCAGGGTTCTAAATTTCGGAACAAAATTTCAGTTCTATTGGACTCCCTCGATATGATATTATTTCGATCGAAATTTGTATTTTTTTTCTTTTTGTAAATTTGGTAATATTTTGTTTAAATTTGATCAAATTTTGTCCAAAAATTCATATAATTTCGTTTCAGAAATTTCGGTATATCGGTACCTCAATACAAATGCCAAAAACGAAATATTGAACCCTGCTCTAGCTTCAATACTTGTTTGTTACATAGTTTGATTTTTAACCATATTAAATTTTAATAATGTTTTTATAAGAGTAAAACTTCTCTTATATCTTTTAGTAGGATACTAGGTAAGAGTGTGTTTACTTTGTTGCCTAACAAAATTTTGATAATACTCAATTTTAGTTGGTTTAGAGATGCAAGCAACTTCCATCTCTTTGTTTGATCTCTTACCTTACTGTGCTTGTCACTTTGATTCCAAGACTATCTTTGAGTTCACATAAATTTCTTGAAGCTTTTGGAAAATAAATTCACTAATTTTAGGCATTTGGGTTATCAGGTGGTTTTTAAGCGCTTAGGCATTTTATTCCTGAACGATGTGTCTCCGGATTTTTTTTCCTGGAAAAAAAAAACAGACGAGCAGCTGCTAATTAAGTACTTTGACAATTAGCACTTTAATCGGGCCAGTGCATACGGCTATTGATCGCCGAAAGGATGAAGCAACGGTAAAGTTTGCCTTTGAGACCGAAGGCAGAAGATACGAACCCTTTGGGTCTAATCAACCCAATTTCTCCAGGCCTCCATTTTCATCCATGTCATACAAAAGCAAACACTTCTATTGCTAATTAGGATGTGTCTGCACATGCGCAGTCATCTTATTGGGTGTACTATTGAATTTCACTACACTAGAGATGTTTTTTTAGATGCCCTACACTAAAGATGTTAGTAATACTTATACATGAAATGGGTGACTTTTCTTGAATGTTCTTTGATCCTATTCTGAACTCAGTGTTATACCTTGTGCAAGTACCCCCTAAGTAAAGCTTGGACTCTGAAGTTATTTCATCATGGAAAACTAAAAACAATAATACTTGTCAGCTACAGGTTACCAACTAGTTGGTGCAATATGGTATAAACAGTGGGAAGTACAATTCTGAAATATGTGCAATCACTAGCATCATATACACATTAGCAGCAAATCTTCTGTAAAAAAGGATGATCATTTACATCTGTATAAACTGAATATTAACATAGTGAATCCCAGGATGCTTGCTGGTTGCTCTTGTCAACATGGCCTCCGCTGCCTTTTTGTACACTGGAGCTTCTTCTTCAACCTGGCCATGGCCATCCTCATCATGTCTTTCACTAAAATGCTTAACCTTTCTTCGCGGCAAGGCCGGAGTTTGACACATCCAATGGTGAGCTAGATGAATATGTGCCGAGATTTCCATAAGGTTAGTCAGGTGCTCGATGCCAGCCAGTTCACATAGTACACCATCATCCCTTCCATACAGGCATTCTTCGTCGAATTGTATATTCAGGATCTGCAGTCTGGGCATCGCCAATGGCTCAAACACCAGGCATGGCACCTTATATCTGAACCAAAATTCCTTGAGATGTTGGAATGTCCTACTGCAGACAATAATGGCAGCGTCTTCTTCCTTGACGCAATGAACACTCAATCTAAGGAAAAGAAGGCAAGGCAACCTTGCAAGAACACCAAACCCATCCTTCGAGATCTCGCGAATACGAATAACCAGGCTTGTGAGCTTATCAAGTTTTGTGATCCAATCTGGAACGTATGAGAAGACGACCTCGAAAACATGAAGCCTGCGAAGATGGAGTGGAGGAGGGGACCAAAAATTCAGGCGGTCACCGGCCTCGAGTGACAGGTCACCGTTGCGAAGAATCAGGGACCGAAGACTCCAGCTTCCAAGTTTCATGAGAGATGCAGCCAGTGAAACAACCTTGTCTCTTGACATGTAATTAGTCGCACCAAGCTCAAGCTCTCTTAGCTTTCTCAGAGAGCCAAGGCCCTCATAGAATTCTATTGATGTATCATAGCTAGTTGAGACCTTCAGAGTTCTGAGGGCTACCAATTTATCAATGCCGCTGGGAATCTTTGCATGCTTTGGTAAAGTCAGATGTGCCATTGATGACAACTTACAAACATCTGATGGAATATTTTTCACGTTATCATCTATATCGAATGTCTCCAGATATTTGAGTCCTCCAATCTTTTCTGGAAGTTTGCAGAGGATACCTCTGATTCTGAAGTATCTTAACTGGAAAAATTCACACATATGAGTTAAATCATAGCTGTCAATGTTTGAGTAATAAACTTCAATCTGTAGGAGTCGCAAGTACTTGAACTCTGATATAACAAGCATGCATTGAATAGGACCCAAAAAGCTAATTGATCGAGTTTGGTGGTGAACTGATCTTGTCAGCACCAAGTTCTGCTCTGTATTTTCCAGGTCTCGGTTGAAGTGAAGGGTAAATCGACGTGCTTCATGAGATCCTCTCATAGTATGCTGATCATCTAATATAGCAATAAAGTTTTCTTCAATGGCCTTTGATATGATAAGATCAATCATCAGATCATGCACTCGACAAGACATCACCATTCCACAATCATCGATATCAGCAGGGTTGATTATACTTCTTTTAATCAGATTATTGAAGTAAATTTCTGCAATTTCATACTGATCACATCCAAACTTCTCCGTAACTAGACCCTCAGCTATCCATTGTCTGATCAGATCATCCTTGCGAATCGAACAATATTCTGGAAATGTAGAAAGATATAATAGACAAGTCCTAAGTTCAGGACAAAGATTGCTGTAGCTAAGGCTCAGAACATGTCTCATCCATCCTATAGTAGGATCTGTTTCCAACTCATAACCTCGAGAGCTTAGTATCCTCTCCCATTTCTCGATCATCGTGTCACCTTGACCAGCCAATATGCTAGCAACACTAGTTATTGCTAATGGTACACCTCCACACATCCTTAAAATTTCCTCTGATACTTTTCTTAAATGATCAGGGCAAGCATCCTCATTACTAAATACTCTTCTGAAGAATAACATTCTCGAGTCAAAATCATTAAGTGGTTCAACCTTGTAGATATGCCCATAAAAGTTTGGGCGGCATACACTTCCTAGATCCTCAATACATGTAGTTATTATAACCCTACTACCACATTTACGAAGTGCAAAAGCCAAGCAGATCGTATTCCATACCGATTCACTCCAAATATTATTGATCACAATGAGGTACCTATAAAGAGAATTTATAAAGATGGTTATTTCTTAAGAAATTCTATGTTTTGTCACTGACAAGTGACTGGTTCTATGAATTGCCATCGACAAATATGAGTTCTAAATGGTATAGAATACACCTTAGTTGGAAAAAGTTAGAGCATAAGTCGAACATATTTTGGAAAAATGTAATCCTGAAGGGAAGCTATTTAGTTCTCAATATTCCTCTTTAGAAATAAAATAATGATTTTTTTCATTTTTGTTGTTATTTTTAAAATTATTTTATCTGAATAATCTAAAACTACAGAAACCCTCAGCTGAAATATACAGTGTTACGCAGCATGCAGTATTACAAAAGCTCTAGCTATTTCAATTTTTAGTTTCATTTATTTGTTTCTGTCGGTCTTGACTTATATTTATTGTAAACATGGCGTAAAAGCGGCATTTTCGATGGTATCTCAAGACCACCATCCATTCATCCTGACCTCAGTAATTCAATGCTGATGTAGTCATTAAAAAGGCGACTTTAACAATTTATGATATATCTTTTTTGATAATTTACCAGAAATGTTACTCTGTATCACTTAGTTTGAACCCTTCATTTAGCCCAACAATTATACTCCAGGAAGAAATCCTTTCATAGAAAAGGAAAGAAAGCATTTGCACGCACAAATGAACATACCTCATTCCCCTGAGATATTGTTTAAGTTCATCGATGAGATTGTACTCACAGTGCGAAGCTCTCCGGCTTTTGAACCCCACTTGTGAAAGTATACGTGTGAAGATCTTATTCATGCTTGGATTTTGAGACAAGGACACAAAAGCTGAACAATCAAATCTGCCTTTGATTTCCAGGTACACTTGCTTGGCAAGGGTAGTCTTGCCAATACCAGCAGAGCCCACGATGGAAATCACCTTGAGTTTCCGTGATCCCTCCTCTTCATCCATTAGCATTCTTATGATTTTCTGCTTCGGACCTTCAATGCCTACAAGTCCATCTTCCTCTTCATTCATTGCTAGATGCTGAGGATCAATGGCAACAACATGAGTTGGTGTAGCCGTGGTGACAGACTCACTGAGCTTATATCTGTCAAGATGCTCAATTGTATCCTGGGCACGAGCCATAAAGTCATGGATATGGATATCGATGTCACCAGCCAATCCATTGTGCTCACTGATTTTGTGCATGAAACGGTCCACACAGTCCTCCATGTCGTAAGAGAGATTGCGCACCTTGTTCCTCCACTCCTTTTGTTGATCGGTGAGCCCATCCATGTTTGTCAGCATCACAAGCATAGCATTCATGCTGCTCATCTCGTCTCGGAGATATTTGATGTCATCCTTCTCACCTTTGAGCAGTTTGTACTCCTCTCCCAGCAGGGAGGTGAGCTTCACAATCAGTGAGTTCATCACTCCCACCGAAGTACTCACCACACTGGCCTCAGTTGGTAATTGACACCTAATCACCTAGAGCAAGGATGGGATTAGTGAAAGCAATATGCAATTTGTCTATGAGGACAGAGAACAACTGAGCAAGAAATTACTGAGTATAAATAGATGAAGATCATTACAAGAGCCATGCTCATTTACCTTTTATACACAACTCTTGTTGGACTCTGCTTTATCGATGCATGGCACCTTAAAAATCGTTGATGTGTACATTGTAGACGAATAGTATTGGATGTACATCATGCACTCAGTTCCTGGTCAAAAACATCATGTACTATGTACTATTTCTTGAGTTCTACTTATGTTCCAGTGGGTACAATGACTTTTAACTTATCTTCCCGTGGACAGAATGAGAAGTTATGCCAACCAGCTGTCCAGCTGATTAATCCATGGCCCCATTGGATCCCCATAAATGGAATTGGTACAAAGGATAATATACTAATTCCAAGTTGACATGAATTTGAATTAGTCAAAGTTTAATGTTTAGAAGTCACTGAATTGTAGTGTGAAATTTAAAAATTGAAGTCAAAGTACAAGCCTCAATCCTTAAAATACAAACTTTAAGCACAATATACGACAAGTATTTCTCCCATTGATTTTATAAGGCAAACATGTATTTGAAAATTGAAACCTTGTGATTTTTGACACACAATACAAAAATTGTTAATCCCTGTTTTCTTTGCAAATATAATTGCAAAGAATCTAGAAATTTGTGAATAATGCTTTCCTATAGTCGAAAACTTCCTGGAGCTGGTTATTGACCAAAACCCGCTCATTCCTAAATTCATATAAAATAGTATATATATTCACAGTATTTTGACAAGTTCCAGGAGAATTGCACATCCTTCACCAAGTTGACCTCATTTTATGAAAATTATTTTGTTCAGTTGAACTATAGCAAGTTGTGTTTTATTAATTTCCAATTGTTATAGCAGACATTGTTATTCACAAACTAGCATCATGTTTCCATAGTTTAAAAACATTAGCTGATCCATGCGCTTTGTTTTGGCTACTTGAAATAGCATTTAGTGTCTCTTAACCAAAATGTAGCACTTTGGGGGAACTTCACAAAGCCAAAAAAAAGCTTCCTAAATTAAGGTGGGGTAATCATGGGAGAACTCTAATTAGTGTAAAAATTAATTAAATAAAGAAGATATGGTAGATTCCAAAATTGATTATTGCTGCACGCTAGTGGCACTTTGGTTGGTGTGTTACTTGAATAGGTCAGTTGAATTTGGTAAAGCAAGCGTGTTGTTGCTTTTGGCTAAAACAATGGTGCAACAATTGGTTCCAAATCTATCCTTTTCATGTAAAACATAATTTATTGGGTGTCTTTGCACCTGCACCCACGGGCCACGGTTGCTCCAGGGGGTTTTAACTTCAAAATCTAGCTAGTGCGCGTATAACTGATGCAGAGGAGCTCCAGCTTAATTCCTGAAATTGATAGTGTCGCTATACTCAACGCGATGTTTAGGTACTATTTGATGGTGCAAATATAGACAATGCATATGGATCACTGAGTAATAAGAGCTTTTCAAAGTTCCTCCATCTTACCACCCTAGAGATAACAGCAAGTTTGAAACTGAACCGTGGATGAACTGAGGTAAGTTGGCCTAAATTCAAGTATAGCCAATAAGGAAACCTACCAAGAAGCTAACAGATTTTCTCATTTGTAAAGGAAATACAGCCATACCTATTTTATCTTTTTATGATAATGATACAGCCATACATACCTATTGGCCAACCTAAAATACCAGTGAATCATAAACAGCCTAAAAGAACTGTTTGGGATTAGATAAAGAAGTTCACTGAATTTTAGCATGGGCATCGCATTTCTTGCTTCTGAATTTCATATCCGACCATCAATTAGAAACTGAAGCTAGAGAAATTAACAATGAAATTCAGATAAAGCATTATCGTCTTATCGATAAGAAATTCATGCTGAGCAAATATAACGGAATAATCAGGCTAAACAAATAAAGAGAACAAGACTAAAGAAATGGAGCAATAGTGAACACACGGATTGTTCTGGCGATTGGACTGGAGTGATATTGGAGGCCAAGCTTGCCATTGATGAACTCCCATGCTTCATGTGTAACCAGACCTTCCTGCGGCAGAGGCTCGGCCTACGACCAAGGACCTCCGCCGAGCTTTCCGCTTCCCCCAACGGCCAAGGAGTCCACCGCCTCCGTAGACCGTAGCTGATCTGCTGATGGTTGCGCCGCCGCCGCCGCCGCCGCCGCCTTAGTCGATGGGCTCGTCGCCGCAGATGGAGTCGCCACCGCTTTAGCCGATGAGGCCACTGCTGCCGGTCGCTCTGTACATGAACCGGCCAGCTCCGACGGAAGCGGCGGGCGCCGTTGGAGCAAAGCGCGGCTGCGCCGACGGTGGGGCGGCCGGCCGGAGGGGGAGGACGGCGCGCTGGGCCCGCAGCGGCGGTTAGACGGCACAGGGGCTCGTCGATGGCACGTGTGAGGCTCGAGGGCTGAGGCCCACACAGGATGAGCCCAATATATGCCGGATGAATAAGTTCACTTGCTGGCCCGTATCTTTTCATCGAGTTTAATTGACATCCCTAAACCACAATACCAGAAATCTTCACCACCCCATCTAATAAAACCGGATTAAATTAGGTCCCGGCAGTATAGATGATGGTTTTGATGATATGGCAAAAAAAAAATTAATAGTGGCAGTCCCATGGGGATGCTGAGGGGCCGGTGGCGGCCTCGCGCTCCTCCTCCCGCTTGCTCTGCTCCCCTCAGCCCTCCTGCTCCCTGCCGTCGCCCTGCCCCATTCACGCCGCTTCCTCCCATCATGTTCCTCTTCGTCGCATAGCTTCTCGGAGAAGAAGAAGGCTTTATACCTTATTTTTGCGGGCGGACGGTATAAGGTGGCATATTTTCGTAGGCAAACCACATAAGGCATCCACTTGCGATAATTATAGGCGATGCCTTATGCCATTCACCTGCAAAAATCTATCTCGGATGACGATCTCGCAAACACCCCCCCCCCCCTACCGCCCCCGTCGCCATTTTCGTATATGGCCATTTGGCTCGAGAGGTTTATCGCCTAGAAAAAATATTTGCTATTATCTGGGAAAATGGTTTTGCTAGTAGTGATATGGAAAAAGAATCGAAACAACCGAAAGTTCATTAACATTACCATTCCAGCACAGTGCCTTCAGTTTACATCATTTATATCCTACATTTTGGGGTTCTTCCAATATTACACATTCGGTGCCAGCCCACCGGAAAACGGGACAAGACAAGCACGGTCAGAAAACTCATTTCACGAACACTTTTATGAAACAAACAAATCATCAAATATAAAAAGCACACACAAGATCACACACAGTAAGCAACATCAACATGGCAGCACGACGTTGGATCTTAAGCTTCCTGCCCTTCAACGGCGTTGGGGAGAAGAGGCGCCGCCAGATCCTGCCTGCCCACTAAACTCCGGAGGAAGAGCCGAAGGT
The DNA here is from genome assembly GCA_000338895.3 of Oryza meridionalis. Taxonomy (NCBI): domain Eukaryota; kingdom Viridiplantae; phylum Streptophyta; class Magnoliopsida; order Poales; family Poaceae; genus Oryza; species Oryza meridionalis. The sequence goes on from ALNW03000001.1 coordinate 276,354, forward strand.
TGTCGCAATGAATGAAATTCGCGTAGATCGCGTATACGATCAGTTGGATTGTCCCCAGTAAGAAGCCTATCCCATTTGGGATCTGCAAAGGGCAAGCACATCATCAATAAAGAAATTAATTGAACTGTTTGTAATATGGGACTCTTGCTAGGAGTACGTGTTCTGTCACACATATATATATATATATATATATATATATATATATATATATATATATATATGTATATATATATGTATATATATATATATATATGTATGATATATATGTATATATATATATGTGTGTGTGTATATATATATATGTATATATATATATATATATGTGTGTGTGTGTGTGTGTGTGTGTGTGTGTGTGTGTGTATATATATATATATATATATATATATATATGTTACTCTGAATGTAATGGTCATGCATATGTAAATTAATAAGTCTTGGCATGTTAATTGACATAAATTTATCGGCCTGCTTCAATCAGTAGATATATATGATATATATATGTCCTCATTTTCATATTATAAGTCATTTTAATTTTTTATAAATCAATACTTTTTAAATTTGATCAAATTTATAGAACAACCTAACAATATTTCTAACACAAAACAACCATACTACTCCCTCATTCCTAAATTGATCATCATATATGTCTATGCATAAAGACCAAGAATAATTTAAATCATAAATTGAGGAAAAAAGAGTGGAGGCTGGCAATCAAACCCATGGTCACGGGTGCAACACCTAACCACTCCACCGCCAGGCTATGACTTCTATTGTGATTATAGTGCATCATTTATCTATTTAACCCTGATCAAACCAGTTAGACCAATAAACTGATGAACCGAGCACTCCAGCAGTTCAATCACCGGCCCGGTCCTAATAACTATGATTAAAACACCATGCCAATTACACCTTAGCATACACACATTCTTCCATGCTGCATTAATTGTATTCTGATGAAATATGTGTCCATGCGGTTATATGACAATCAATTTGAGAAATTTTGAATTCCATTATATGATAATCAATTTGGGAAGGAGAGAGTATTAGATTTAATGAAACTAACATGATGTTATATATGTTACTATATTTTTCTGTAAAGTTAATTAAATTTAAAGAAATTTGCTTAGAAAAAAGTTGAAGTAGCCGTGTTTAGTTCCCACACAAAAACTTTTCACCCTGTCACATTGAATGTTTGACACATGCATGGAGTATTAAATATAGACAAAAAAAGAAAATTAATTACACAGATTGCGTGTAAATTACGAGATGAATCTTTTAAGCCTAATTGTGCCATGATTTGATAATGTGGTGCTACAGCAAACATTTGCTAATGATGGATTAATTAGGCTTAATAAATTTGTCTTGCAGTTTACAGGCAGAATCTATAATTTGTTTTGTTATTAGACTATGTTTAATACTTCAAATGTGTGTCCGTATATCCGACGCGACACGCCAAAATTTTTCACCTCTGAATCTAAACACAGCCTGATAATATGAAATGGAGGGGTGGATGATACTATGCACACTGTACTATAGGATATATAGTTGCATGCCTAGGTAAAGGCCAACTCTGTAGGGTTTTTATAATTGAGGGAGAGAAAATGAGAAGGGTGAATATGGATGATGTGGATAATTAGGGATATATTGACATAAATTTCTAGTATTGGCCGTCCTAGGAAAACATAGATTTTCTTCAATTCCTTTTTGCTCTAATCAAGTTGCCATTTGTTCTCTAACGGTTAGAGATCATTGCTGGTATTATTTCAGTGATATAGTGTCCTTTCTACTATTACAATCGAAATGTATGGAGAAAAATGTGTACACATTGGCTAGTTCGAGTGATTTTACAGTAATTTGACAATATACCGAAAGGCGCCACATTTATTTTCTATTAATTAATTTATGGTACTTCTTGTTACCTTAACAATAAGAAGAAATTGAAACGTAAAACATTAAATTAAAAAGTGTGGTACCCTTGCATACTCTATTAGGGATAAATTAATGCTCCAGTTTTATAAGAGGATAGGATGAGCATGTAGCAACCTCGGGCCGTGAAATGTTTTTTTTTTTTAGATAAACAAGCCGTGGAATGTTGAACGTGGGTACAATATTGAACTTATTTGAAGTGAGGCTCAATTATACTTACTCCAATCAGCATATCTCTGTCAATTATCCCATAGACAAGCCAGACGCCTCCGTTGAGGAACAGGAAAAATGATAGCCAGAACGGCATGGCATCCACGTTCTCGTGTTGAATCACATTTATCTGTTTTTCAAACCCACAATCATAGTTACATATATATGTACCCTTTCATGTATTTTCATGATGCTAATGTACATGCATACAACATGTAAATGCCAAAGAATCAGCTACTCAATGCATGAAGGGGGCCGCATATTCTATACCAATACGTGTTGTATCGATGCAAATATTTCTCTTTCTAACCACAAAATTACAAGTACTTGTATTGATACCCAGTGAGAAAGTCAAAATGGATAGAATATCAATCCATAACTTCTTTTAATAATTCCAATTTTAAAAAAGAAGAGAGAGAGATGTGATGTCTGCGGGATATATGTTAGATTTTTGAGAAATAATGAAATGATTTGGACTGAAATATTATGAAAATGATTTGATAATGATGATATCATATGTATGTTTAGTTTTAAAATGAAATATATTTTTAAATAAGACAAATGGCCAAATATATCTTAAAAAGTCAAAAGCATTATATATTAAAAAATGGAGGTAGTATTATTTTACCAAATAAACACTTTATTGTGGCATAACACATATTCAGCACCCACACCACAATTATTTATGTTCTTGTAGAGATAGTTGATTATATAAAAAAGTCAGTAATTTAATTGAGCAAGATTTTCTTATACCTGCTTAAAAATTATGCTTTGGTCTGAAAATACATACTGTAATATCAAGCACAACATAAGGATCCATTTGTTATTGCGGTGAACTATAATAATCTTGTTTTTGTTACACCAGGTTATAGGTACTCAGCGTTTGGAAAACTATTTTAAATCTAATATAGGAGTAGTATATTGCAAACTTTAATATTACCAACTTCGGAAAAAATGGGATAGTTGGAGAGAAATGCGTGGGATAGTTGGATAGTCAAAATAGTATGTAGTTGAATAACATATTTGTCTAACCATAAGTTTATAATTATATTTAGAATGAACTAAAAAAATAAAATTTCATTATAAATACATAGCTGCGGTTTTTGCTAGATATCTGTCGCGTGATTTTTTTCCCAGGTATTTCATGTTTTTTCGGCGCACGATATGTGCGCCAAGATTTGTGCAACAATTGGTGGTGGAGGCTACATGCGTGGATAAGGCGCTTAGGCTCGGTTCTTTTCTAAATAAAAATTGATTTCTATAACATTAGAAAATTAAGACATTTGAAACTAAAATAAAATATAAACGTACAATCCTATATAACAAGAATTTCATTTGTAAATGTTGTGTAAGTATATGTGTATTAGTTGTTTTATTTAAAATATAAAATTACAATCCTATATAACTAAAATTTTATCTGTAAATTCAGTTGATATGACATGTAAGTGCATTGTAATGTTCATAAAAATATTGTGTAAGTATATATGTATTTGTTATTTTCCTTTTAGTCCGTTGGATATAAATGTAAGGGTAGAAAAAATTTAGGTGATTTTTTTAATATCACCGCGGGACGGCACAACAAACGAAAGTTGAGCCTAAAGACGGTGAGGCCTTACCACGGCTGTGAGTGGAGAGGCATACATCAACACGTTGAGGCACGCACATATTATTCCGATCACCCTGATTCTCAATTCTAGCTGGCTAATGGCAAATGTTGCCACTGCTAATACAGCTCCAGAAAGGCCAACGTCTAATCCCACTGCCCATTTTATTGTCCTATCCTGCAAAAAGAGCAATTAATCAGAGACTTTTGGTGATCATTCTTCCGTAATATATAGTTTGAAACAAAATTTGCAGGGACATTCATACAATCGACATGCCACTACTGTCAGCAGCAACGAGTTACGAGGGTGCTTGAAATTAATAATTTCTACTTTTTTCTACGAGATCATCATTTATAATTTCCCCGATTCAAACAAAGGCCTAACCTAGCTAGTAGAACACAACAGAGGTTTCTATAAACAGTTCATTAGCTAGTGAAATATGTATGGCCAAATTTCTGAATGGAAAAGGTATGGTTCAACAACGATCATTTAATTTATCTGAAAGAATTAAATGGGCTACAAATACAATCTACTATTAAATAAAGTGTATTGAATCAAGTTAGTTAACAAATTTGATTAATGAATTAACAAAATGTACTGTCATCAGCTCATATTTATTCAACTCCTCACTTGGGAGTCGGGTTTAATTGATTTGATTCCAAGGATAGCGAGACACGCGTTGACTTGACACCTTTGTTTGAAAAAGAGAGCAATAAAAAGAGAATGGAAATTACGATGAAATAGTGTATATATGGGTTTGGGTTTGGATCCTCTGAATTTGCATGGCAATCACAAGTGTGCAATTTGTTGTCTCGTCTATTCTCATCCAATGCATACTTGGTCAATCGGATGAGAATAATGGATTGAGGATAAGACTGAACTGCACCCTCATAACTTTAGCGAAGTTAGAGGATCTGCTTCCTTATTACTTCATCCTCTTGCAGTGTGAGTAATTGGTTGAGTTCAGCCCAAATTAAAGTTCGTAACTTATGATCTTATTATAGAATCCTCAGTTTCGTAACTTATGATCTTATTATAGAATCCTCAGTTATGGAGATGTAAAAAAAATTAAAGTTCGACTTAGCTCCCACAGGTCCTGGGGCGGAAGATAACGAAAGGGAGACAAAGTCCTAACTAAATCAACACACAATAACCTCAACCTTCTACCATCCATCATATCAGTCGAGTCGAGGAGATTTGTTCTTATCTATAGATAAGGCAAGAGAGAACTTATGTCCTCGCAGATAGAGAGGGATTCGAACCCCGGGACTCCGGTTTGATAAAAGTATAGAGCAGGAAATAGAGGATTTTTTCGCAAGTAAAAATCTGGATACAGTAGCGCAGAGCCCATACATAGGGCTTATTCGCTTTTATTTTTCCGGTGATAGTAAAGCCAAAGACCCTAAGACAAGGTACAACTGTTGGGAAGGAGACATGATCAATAGAACCACTTTATGGTCTCAAGTAGGCACCAAGAGCATGGTTTTCCAGACTAAGCATGAAATTGCAGAATCTTGGATTTCAACCGTCAAAAGCAGATGCTTTGCTCTTCTTTTACAAGAAAGGTACAATCTCCATATTTGTGGGATGTGGGTATCACTACTATTGATTAACCGATGTCAGTTGCTTTAGCTGCTCCCTCTGGGCCCGTAAAGAGACTTCATCCGTGCTTTTTTTGCAAGGAAATCGCTCTACTTTTTCCAGCGATGAGTGATTGAGTAAGGTCTAATTCAATCTGTGTTATGACCTACCTTTTTTGATTGAAGTAAACGAGAGCTTTACTTCTTCTTTTCAAGGTTCTTCGGTCATCCAGAGGTGTATATTCTCATTCTGCCTGGGCACAAATGAGAGTGAGACATTGTATTGTGTCTATGTTGCGATTGGACAAAAACGCTCGACTGTGGCACAATTAGTTCAAATTCTTTCAGAAGCGAATGCTTTGGAATATTCCATTCTTGTAGCAGCCACCGCTTCTGATCCTGCTCCTCTGCAATTTCCGCTGCATTGGGTTAAGAGAAGTTCCGATTGAAGTTCAATATGAATCTTTGGGGACTTATCGTGGGCTCTCTGAGAAGATTCAAGATGTTTCGAATTCTCCTTCATGTTCGTGCTTTAAGTCAGTTCGTACTTTTCAGTATATAAGAGAATGACTGAACTCGCGTTAAAAGCTACTAAACAACGGCTGACAGAGACTCATAAGAGGGGGAGCGGTAGCAAAAATGAGATCTTTCGTCCAAATGGTTTATTTGCACCTGTAGTGGGACACCTCTCCTAGCTCCCAGCCAGGGTTCAAGCAGGAAACTTTGTTAAGGAGCTGATCCGAATACAGATACAAGGCCCCCACTCATCACAACGAACGGTGAGCTTTCCCACTAGCCTTCACAGGAGCAGCACAATCATGGCCAAAAAACAAAACAAAAAAAGAAGAGTGATTAAAACAAGAAGTACCGCATGATTTATTTCTTTTAAAGATTTTTCCATACACCCGGGAGGTGGAATATCCAAACCCTCCAATGAAGAAATAAGAGGAGAGCAAAGCGCCAATGGCGCGCGAAGCGCATGCGGAAGGGGCATGGAGAAATAAAGAAGTGTGAGGAGAAGCAACTGAGCTCATTCCCTTCGCTTCCTGGGCCCAAAGCAATGCTTGAAACTTATACTGCGAACGCTTTCCTCAGATTCAGGAGATGTTGTTCCTCAGGCTGAGGGATAATAACAATATCATCAATGTACACCACCAATTCTCGGCGTACCATACCCTGGAATATGCTATTCATAGTCCTCCGGTATGTGGCTCCTGCATTCTTGAGACCGCATTACTCTCCACTCATAGGCACCAACTCTGGACTAGGGCATCTAAATGCGGTCTTGTTAATATCTTCTTTGGCGATTGGCACCTGGTTATACCCTGAGTGGGTATCCAAGAGGCTCAATACACAGTTACAAGCAGGCGAATTTACCAGTAGGTCAGCTATCAGCCGATGTGATACAGCCCTTTCCATTTTCGTTGGGAAAGAACGGCGAAGTCCATCCGAACCCTCCAATGAAGAAATAAGAGGAGAGCAAAGCGTCAATGGCGCGCGAAGCGCATGCGGACCCGATCAAATTCACTTATGATCTGGCCTGGTTGACCCAATCATGATATTGAAGGATGGGACCTTTTCTCGAAAAACTCCGGATCCTAGAACAAACCTACCATCAACAGGCGACAATCTGATAGGCAACAGAGAGAAAGTGGAAGAATTGCTTATCTTCTAACTAGGAGCCTTCTACATGCTATTATTATACCTCGCATCCCATGAGCAACGGGCGTTGATTCGCCGTTGCTATCAGTCGGAATGTATCATGTTTTTGGAACTAGAGAATTCATTGGATTACTACGAGCGGAAGGGGCAGGACGTGCTTATGACGCGAGTCGGAGTATGCTATTCCAAGAACAATCACAAAAGCCGTGCTTGTTTATGGGGAAAAGAAGGATACCGATGATTGTTCACCACTGCCGCCTACTCCTTCTTGTCTGTCAATCAAGAATTGACATAGATAAAGAGTTGGGTTTGACTTTTCACATTATTTATTATAGGGAGGCCTTGTGGGATCTTTCAATTGGTGTACTGCTACTACCTTAATTCAACAAAGAAGCCCATTGCAACCAAAATTACATCGGTGCCGCAGAGATCCTCGCGTTTAGTAGGCTTTATCTTGCCTAACAACCAACTGCCAAACAGTTGTTTCATGAAAAACGGAACATTATCATGGCAAAGCAACGTGAATTCAGAATAACCATCGTCGCATTAATCAGAATCTTCAAAAGCAAGCTCAAAGTGATGCCCTGGCACAACGAGCTGAACTTGGTCAAAAGGACTAGATCCATAACATAAAAAGGCATCGCTTCTCCGTCAGGTCAAATATCACACGAAGGCCCTTGGCGGACTATATATAAAGGAAAGGGGTTATTTTTCCTTTACAGCAATAAGAGCTGATTCCCTTGCTTGTAGTTTTGATCAATGGAGTGTATTTAACATATTTAAGAGTGGTTAGGAGAGAGAATTAATGTTTAGTAGTAGGCCAAAGACCGTCTGGCGAAAACGCCGCAGGCGCGAAGCGTGGTGGGCCTGCGCCGGGGGAGCATAGGGAGGAAAGGGAGCCCGGACAGTGGAAGAGCCAGGGGAAGCCGGGTCATTTGACGGAAATGGAAGGTCCGAGCGGCTCATTCATTCTTGGAAAAAGAGGGGGGGAAATAAGATGGAACTAGATGCTGTTTTAACAGACTGTGCCGGGATCACCCAGGATCGGGTGGAAGGTCGGAGAAGCCAGCGTGGGTCTTTCGAGATGCGAAGAATAGCAGAGAGAAAAGGTTGCCCCACTTGAATAAAAAGCATTCCCTATTTCTTTCGCTCTCGGCGTAGACGGTTAGGATTTATTAAAAAAAACTCTTGGCCCGGGTATGTAAGTTCAGCGATGTACAAACAGTACTTTTGTACTGACCCCTCCGGGGCCCCCAGTTGTTTTGGCGCGCCCTACCCCAACGTTAGACTATTGCCTTTTTAGCCTACGCTTGCTGCTTCCCCCGCCCCAAAGCGAGACTCTATCTAGATCTCAAAGAATAACGAGCTAGGCGGCTGGCACACTAAGCAGCGGTTAATCGGACATTCCAGAGAGTTCCTTCGGGAAAGAAGAAGCCTAGCCTAACATTGAAATAAAAGTGCCATAGAGAGAGATCATTTAGTGATTTGATCGTCTAAGATGAAATCACATAGTATACGGCCGCCTAGACCAAAGGTGCCTAATAGCCTAGCCAGACTCATCGGGTAGGGAATCCCATCCTCAGCGAAAGTCTCGGGTCTTATATGCTTAACACGTTTTTGTCTCAATGACAGGCCGCTCGAACATTGTCTGATTTTTTTTTTGAAGAGACTCGATCTTATGTATCTACTTATTGTCTTTTTGCCTTTGCTCGGTAGTTCCGTAGCCGGTTTTTTCGGACGTTTTCTAGGATCTGAAGGAACCGGGGGACTCGACCATCAATACTTTCTTGTGACGAGCTGTGACTGGGTGCTCTGAAACCTCCTTAAAAGGAGGGGCAGTGGGGTAAGGTAATTGAAGTAACTACCCAGTATTAAGATTAGGCATAAGCAAAATCAATCCAGGGGAGCTGGTTACGATGGAGCAAGCAACATGCGCGGTGAGTGGAATGGTTTAGAAGCTTTGATTCTTCAAGAATGTCCTTACGGATATAATGTTCATTGTTTAGCACGAAGCTGAAGGCGGATCAAGGTAGCTTGCTCCCAAGGCAAGTGCTTGCTTACGCTTTATGTAGTGGTCGGCCTTCCTACCTTCATGCCTCTAGAAGCTTCTACAAAGCTTTGCTTCCGGTAGAAGCTAGTCGCTTCGGTAGCTTGCCTTGGGATCAAATTGGTTATTGGGCAGTCAAAATTGTGACAGGTGTGCCTGACGCGATTCCGGTAATAGGATCACCTTTAGTGGAGTTATTACGTGGAATCAGAAATGAGTCATAGGCGCCTGTACAATGACAGAATAGAGAGTCCTTTTTTTCCAGAATGAATCACTCTATTCAAATCTCACAAGTTCTCTTTACGGAAAATACATCAACAATGTCAAAACAAAGGAAAGATGATTATCTTATAGGAAGACTTCTTTCTATGAATACTCCAAAGCATATTCTCTTGATTTCTTCGTGTATTATTCTACATTTTCCCAAAAGGACATTCATTCATTTCTTTCTTCCCCGTCGACCACTACGACTAAAACGACGCGACAAATCAAGACCCGGAAAGGATAAGGGCCGGTGGTGGGCATTTGGGAAAGTCGGGCCGATCGGGTGTCTTCATTCAAGCGAGGGTACAGAGGAAGAACGAAACGAAGTGAGAGGCCGGGGGGCAGGGAAAAGAGTCGAGTCGATCGACCGGGAGAAGCAAAACGAAATCAGGATTTGGCCGCTTTCACCATTCAGCCATGGATGCTTTAGCGAGTGAACTAGGTTTTTATTTGAGAGCGAACTAGGTTTTTAGTGGTATTCCTTCTCGAGCTTCTATTTCTTCCGTTAAGGGAGATTCGGGAAAAGATGGAATAGGAAGACCTGGAGAGGAGAGTTTTGACCGCGGGGGAGGCAGGTCCAGGTAATGAGTAGAATCCGCTAGGCTGAGTCATGTCAGGTTTCAGATTCAAAGAGAGATGTCAAGCAAGCGCCGAATCTGAGTACTCAACTTGCCCGACCCGCTTCTTCCACTAGACCTCGTCTTTCAAAGAGCAGCAGCCCTGCAAGCCTAATAGAACCTTGTTTCCTGGGCCAAGTCAGCCTATAAGTAAGTAAGTAGGGCCAGCAGTCTTATACTTATAGTCGACTGCTCTATGACGATCTGACCTCTTTCCTGGGCTCTGCTCGCTCGTCTACGCTCCGACCAATTCAGTCAAAATTGAAAAAACGATGTTTCCTTGAAAAAGTCTAAGAAATAGTAGTAGTAGTCAAAAAGTGCCCTCACCCGATAGTTCTTCTTGCTTTAGCTTGGATATCGGATAAGTTGATCTGATTCAAGATATCTTAGAACACAGCACATTCAATGCATAGGCCGGCCATCACCTCTCCTGCATTTACTGCAAAAAAGTCTTTCAGTCATCGTCCCATCATAGATACATACTCCTCACTTCATCCATCAATCTTTCTCTTTACTACTTACGATTACGAGTTTTTTGAGTATTGATAAAATATACTAAAGAATCGTCACCCTCTTTATTTCATAGGAAGGCCGAGGCCCTTTTCAGAACCTGCCCATGATAGCTGGATCCTGATGACCTAACCCGAAGCGTGACAAAGAAATGTCAATGCTATCGGTTTGTTTTTTCTCATGATTCGGTTTCTCTACAAATTCGCTTGATCGGGCCTGACCTGGTCGACCAGATCAAACTATTTCACTTATGATCCGGCCTGGTTGACCCAATCATGATATTGAAGGATGGGACCTTTTCTCGAAGGTTGGAAAGTTCCATGCGGGCTCCGTAGCAGGAAATTATATATTTTGTCAAAGAAAGTCCCTCGCGTAAATTGCTTTGAATAGGTAAATCAATCATTTGTCCTTGAGGATCCGCCATGTTTAGCTAGCCTACCTTCTGATGAGCCAGGAGCTCGGATCTCTAAGACGCAACGCGTACGAATCGCTACGCTATGTTTCTTTCTATATGGTAATATGAAAAACCAAAGTAAGTCTTTGACCTTCCAGCCAGGACCACACTACACTTTTCAATCAAATAACCCCGCTTCGCACCTATGAGCAAATCACTGAAACACAGGGAGAAGTCTGGTTGTTCATCACAAGATACATATCTCAGACAGCCAGGACCAAGCACAACTATATAGCTTCTCAACTGCATCCCGCGGAAGAAGCATCTCTCTTTGCATCTTCAATAGATAGGAAAAAGGATCTTGACCTGAAGCCTTCGACCAAAGAGAAAGGGAGAGTTGGTGAAGTCAGAGGTGTTCCCTAGATTCATGGAAGGTCGGGGTGGGCCAGGTGATTATTTGATTTCCAATATGGATATAATGATGTGTAAGAACTGCACCACCAATATAGCACCCTTCCTCGGACTAAGGATATTCGTACTCCCAGTGCTCTTGCTTCCTTTGCACCCTGGCTCCAAAGGATCAGTAGGGAGGACTCCGGATGCCAGTATCGGAATGCAAATGATTTGGAATTGGAACTGGCTACAGAGGAAACCTAAGCCCTAACTCCCCATTCTTTCTATCTTACATCGCCATCGAGCCGCCAAATCTTAATTTTTTTTAGAAAAAATCTTACTTTTTTTAGATGGAATCAAATACGCAGTATTTACAGAAAAAAGTCTTCGTTTATTGGGAAAGAATCAATATACTTTTAATGTCGAATCGGGATTCACTAAGACAGAAATAAAGCATTGGGTCGAACTCTTCTTTGGTGTTAAGGTAGTAGCTGTGAATAGCCATCGACTACCCGGAAAGGGTAGAAGAATGGGCCCTATTCTAGGACATACAATGCACGTTGAAGATCTCAGTTCTTTCGCGCATATGGAGTCAGTCCATCCCGAGCATCACAAGCTTCCTGAACCTTTTCCTTCACACAGTGATGAGGTAGTCGAATTCCTATATGTCAATAACTTGTGTAAAAGCTCTTGTAGAGGTAAGAGTCCCTCTGAGATCTTTCGTTAGCCCGAACGAACACTCTTCCTCTTATTAGAATCAAATAAGTGACAAATGAATGGTAACACATGGTACCTATCCGTGGTCGGCAAATGCTTTGTGCCCTGTGTCCTTGCTTTGCTTTACCGAAGGATGACGCAAGGTTTTTCTAACAACAGTGTTCGGTTACCATATCTTTGAATGACAAAGTGCCCGGGTCGATCTAGTATGGAAAATTCCTCGCTGTGCGCTCGCCTTTTGCCTGCTTCTGCTTAATCTCCTCCTCAGAGCGCCCTATAACCTTACTTTTTCTGAATGGTACACCTTATTTAAGACATTCAGAATAGAAGAAGAGCAGTCATCGATTAATTGAAAGTGGATTGACGGCATTCATCAGTTGATTGAAAATGGACTTTTCTTTTATGATCGAGCGTGGATACAGTAGCGCAGAGCCCATACATAGGGCTTATTCGCGCTGTAGAGCTTTTAGAGAAAGAGGGAGATGGACCTGCCCCAGCCAATGGGAATGACGCAAGGAGCCCAGGCCCAGCGGGGAGTGAAAGGCTCTCCTCGTCGGGCTCATCGGTAAACCAACCTGAGCCGCAAACACTTTTCATTCCAATCCCTATCGTTGTGGTTGGACCAGACTACATGCCAAGACCCTTTATTCCAACATTTTCTCGCTGACAGCTCCTTCGACTTATTTTTCTATTGAGCCGCCTGCAAGCATGGAATGCCAATGCAATGATCAGAACTTCCTTGCCAAGGACAATCATAAAAGAAAGGAAGAAGTTGACATCCTGATTTATTATCAGGCTTTGACCTTTATTTTATGACCCAACTTGTGACGTATAACGATGCAGGTATCTGGCCAGCATTGACCATTTGAGTTGATGAGCGGAACCCAGACCCATGCCAACTGGTTGTCTTTCTCCCTCCTAGGTTCCCGTGGTTCCTATGCCGCCGCGTTTCCCGGTCCTTTTCTTTTAGTGCTTCGACCCGAAGCGATAGCAGACCCTCCTCGGGTTTGTTATTTTCCTTCCAAGCCTCCGGTGTGCTATCTACCAACGAAACACAGAATAGAAGATCCTGGAAACCCAGGAAAGGCACGGTGTTAAACCATAGGCCTTTAACGGAACTCGATCACTTATTAGACTGATATATGAACGGCAACCTCTTTAGCTTTTCCACTCCCTCACCACACCAACCACTGTGTGATACTGAACACCCACACAATCTCGATTTTAAAGAGAGAGACTGCCATCGCCATCTCTTTGGACATGCATGTGTTAAGGATATAGTTTAGCTAGCCTACCTTCTGATGAGCCAGGAGCTCAGATGTCTAAGACGCAACGCGTACGAATCGCTACGCTATGTTTCTTTCTATATGATAATATGAAAAACCAAAGTAAGTCTTTGACCTTCCAGCCAGGACCACACTACACTTTTCAATCAAATAACCCCGTATAAGTGATGTGCTTCTTTCTCCGAAAAGGTGGACAATCAGGAGGAAATGCTTCTTTTCAAGAGTTGGGATTGAAGGATTTGCTAATGCCCGACTTTTTATGTTATGGATCTAGTCCTTTTGACCAAGTTCAGCTCGTTGTGCCAGGGCATCACTTTGAGCTTGCTTTTGAAGATTCTGATTAATGCGACGATGGTTATTCTGAATTCACGTTGCTTGGCTCATCGGGCTCGCTTCTCAATACAATGCCTTTACCACCGATTGTTAATAGAGGCTTCTCAGAAGAAGAACAACAAAAAGTTGTTTCGAAAAATTTAAGTACCGGCCACACTTCAGTATCCATAGATATAGATAGGGCGGAGGCCTTACTACACGAGCTGAATATTTACAGTATCTCTTCTCTATAGGTGTATAAAGGAGCTCTGGTGGGGAGCTGAGCCAGTGCCGAGCTCGACCCCCCCCCCCCTCCCCGAAAGCGAAACCCGAATCAAAAAAGTGACCAACTCTCCTCTCACCCTTATGTCTCGATTGGCGGCGTAGAGGATGAAGAGCACGACGTAGATGGCCTCCATGACGGCCCCGAAGCTGTTGATGGTGGCGATGAGAAGGCCGTTCTGCTTATTGACGCCATAGTAGAGCCAGAGGAGCACGTCGAGTAGCGTGAACACGTATGGCTCCGGCTGCTGCTCACCCATCCCGTTGATCACGATCGCCCAAAATGTCGGGCTGCATATGTTTGCACCAAGCCACGAAAACGCACGCGTATAATATATAATTTGGCACAAACTTAAAAGCTCATGTATAAATAAATGCAACAAAAAACAGAGATGTGCATGCATAGCCAGCCGATCGATGCTTTCTCCGTGACTCTGTGTGGCTGTGTCATACTATAACACGTTTTAGGTTTTAAATAAATTTATATATGTGTTTAAATTTATATGAATGTTAATAATCTAGATAAAAAATACAGAGACCAGAAGGTCTTATAATGTGGAATGGAGGGAGTATACAGGAACAGGACCATCGTCTTACATGGGAGATAGAAAGACGGAAAGCGCGGTGATGTTGCCTGCATGCGACATGGAAAAAAACACAAAGAATCTGTAATGTCACAACAAAAGATCAAAGAGGAAGAGATGTACAGAGTAACAGAGATTGACATAGATATATATATGCATTCTGCCTGCGCCATCCGGCCGGCGAGATCAGTACGTACCCAAGACGCCGGTGATGAACAGGGCGTAATCCATAGCAGCTAATGCGCAGGGATAAGCTAGCAGATCGAGCTGGCTGCCGATGCAGAGACGATCAGCTTGCACTGGGATGAGCGGGACTGAGGGTTCAACCGGGTGCTCATATATAGTACTCCATAGTACGTTGCAGTTTGTTCACCCCCGACAAGCAATAGTGATTAGTGCCCATTCACTGATCAGATGGTTCAGCAAACCAGGGCAAATCGATCGGGCGGCGGCGCCCTCTCGAGCGTCACAGAAATACTGTTTGCAACTACTGATCGATTCAACTAATTAATAATCAAGTTAAAAGGCTGAGGTGTAAACAGAACAAATGGAAATTCCTTCCCTTTGTACTATTGCTGAAGACATGGTCATAATAAAAATAATATCAAACGAAAAAAAGAAAAGAAATCTCAATCCAAAGGAGAACGGTCATCACATGAACAGTTTCTTGTTAATTTTGTGTTAGACATGCTCGGTATCTAGTTACACCTCTTACATGCTTGCTAGCTCGGTAACCGCATCAACATGTTAACGTGTCTTAAGCCACAGTACTAGCCTGCATGTTATGAGAGGTTTTACCGCATTTAACCTAGAAATGGTTCGGGGGTCGACCCATTTACACCCGTTTATTTGGAGGCACTGTGAGAGGGTGATCGAGTTACAACACAATTTTCTTAGGTATGTTAATAGCCTTGATTAAACCTCTTGTTTACAAGTTACAACAGATATCTGTAACATAACATCATTGACTAAGACGCCACTTGTTTAAACTCTTGAAGGTTTCATGTTTTCCTAGATAGTAGTTTCAGTTCCTGATATGGCTCGCCTAAATAATATACTATTTAGATAGCAAACAAACTTTGTTTAGAAACATGCACGTTACTTGCAAGAAAGTTCAAATTAAACATCTGAAGCTTAATTTCTTACTATCTGCCATGTAACTACATCCTAATTTTCGTCCCCTTCATTGTCCACCTCTGCCATTTCTGAGGTGTAACGGTTATATTGAAGAAGGATACATGAGTTGCTTCATCTAAAATGGAGGCATGTGACAAAATGAAAGCCGAATGTAGAAAAGATCAAAAGCATGTACATTGTATTGGCTTATTCGTCATCTTATTTAATTTGCACAAGAAGCTGACCTGAGCTGCAATCTCCGGCCCCCTTTAATAATATTTTGCAGACCTTTATGTTTTGCTTACAAGCCACCCCAACCAAATCTTTTTGGAATCCTACATATCTTATTCAAGCCTTCAAGGATTCAAGCATATTCTTCTCTTTTTTTTTAAAAAAAAAGGATTCAAGCATATATAGGAAAAGGTTGAAATTCTTCTTTTGCCCATGGCGTCAAACACATTCTTTGTTTTACTGCTGTTTTCTTAATTTTTTATATTGCCGCTAATCTATGTTTACACCCAAATTGGCACTTAGGAGTAAAATAGGAAAAATTACCAAAGTTTGGAAGTCTGCCGGTTTCCTCCGAGTAGGCCGGTCTGACCGCCATGTGTTGGCCGGTCAGACTGGCGGCATGTGGCCAGTCTGACCGGTAGGTCCGAGTCCGAGTGTGTTTCGCCGGGTCTCGAAGTTTCTTTGCTCGGGAATGTATGTCTCGGGTTTACTTTGGATTCTATCCCGAGTTGGATGTGGAGGAGGGCCTGTAGAGGGCAAGACCAACCCCTATATAAGGGACATGGCCGGTTCAATTGTAACTAACCAATCTACAATCAATCAATCGAATCGTTTTTCATATTACTTTTAGTTTTTGCTTTAGTTCGTTCATCTTTGTCGATTTGCGCCGTAAATTGTCCGCCGCCGCTGCGAGAGTGTGACATCTCTTTGTAGGTTTGTCCTGAAAACCTTCCGTTTTTCCAACGAGACGGGTAGTTTTCCAGAATCGGCTCCGCTAGCCGGTTTAGTTATCAAAACCCAACTTGGTTTAGCTTTTGCTAGATCGAGGTGGTTGGCGACTTTAGGATTACCGCAAGGCGTTTAGGTGCTGCGATCGTGCTTGTCAACTTGTCACAAAAAGTTGCCAACAACTAATATAAAAAGTATCAGTCCAGGATTAATATGTGATATTCTCCACTCTAGACATGGATTATCCGTTATTTCCAATACACTGAACCAACAATTTCAATATATACACAATAAATCCAATTTATGGTTAGGAGTTGTATTTGATAAATATAATTTTACGAGAAAATAAAAGTTTCAGTGTCGAGGATAAGAAATACTTTTTATACATGGATTCACAGTATATGGAAATACCATATACCTAATATACCTAATAGTAAACGAGGAGATTTCCTTTGATTAAGAAGCCAAGCTTGTGTAAACTTCAAGCTTCCAAGCAGGCAGACGAGATTGGCTCATAAGTAGTATATTATAGTATATATTTAAGGATAATCTCTTGATAAACATAATTTGTTATAGTTAATAATGTTATTGAATGAGGAGAAAAATCAATAAGATAAATACATTGTCATGGTTAAAGATAAGGCATATCTCATATCCTACGAATTATGGAATATGCGGATACGGTATACCTTCGTGTGTACGATATATTTCCGTATATGATAAGGAAATTAACAAGAGATTATGAAAATTATCCTCACGGGCAAGTGAACAGCAGAGTCTTGCTCGGAGGGGATCGGGTTTATACTATATTGTGCAGGGTCCATAGTCTCCGAGTTCTACTTGAAGAGGTGATTAACGGTATAAAAGGCACAGCCCCTGAGGGGTCCAGATCATCGAATTATAGCGCCAACACCACCACCATAGTTTACAATCCGGAGGACGTGAAGCCTACGCGCTGAGAGATCTCGTCGAAACCATCTCGACAAGGATCTCGCCGGTAATCTCGGGATCGTCAGTTCTCTATTGTAATATGTGGTCTTTCCATATCAATCTCATATAAACTAGATTAGGGCTATTACCTTACGAGGGGCCTAAACCAGTATAAACCTTGTCTTTTTTGTTTGCTTGATGTTGTATTGTGTAGATCCTCGTACCAACGTACCCCAATGCCCTATTCATCCGGTCTACGGGTATCCCCTATCGACGTACATGACATCAACACATGTTATTTTACGGTGTAGATACACATATAAATGGCATATTTGATCTATTAGTTAAATACACAATAACCATATATAACTGTTAGGTTCATTTGGAGCATGAGCTTGGCTCTAAAAAAACTCCCGAGATTTTGGTTAGGCTCAAATAGGGGTGGCAATTTCCCAGTTGGGGCGGGGGCGGGGGCTGGGCTCAATGTTCACCCGTGGGTGATGCGGACGGGGCCCTGACTCTATGCGGGGCCGGGGCAAGGGCGACATCTTCACCCGTGGATGACTCTACAGGCCCCAAAATTGCAAATCATGGTGAATGGTCTGCCAAAAACAAGCCCATCAAGCTTGGTTTGATGATGACCTCGTAGGCCAAAAAGCCGAAAAGCAAGTGTATAAGTTCGGCAGCCCAAAAAGCCCATCACCATTATTCTTATCACAAGGAGTCACGGACACATATAAAGAAAATGATGTGACTAGGTAATGCATGGTAGTGCGTTAGTCTTAACCAAAGACCACTCTATCCTATATATAAATCCCCCTTTAGCCCATAGTGCATGTCTTTTTTAAACCTTTTTAATTACTTATATCTTTTAAATCACATATTATTTTAAAGATATATTTGTTTTATTGTACTCTACTCAAAATATGTGACAAAATAAGATCCATGTTAAATATATTCAAATATTTTATTAATTTAAAAGTAATTTATTTAAATTGTAGAAGTAACTTAGATATACAATAGATGTAACTCTCTGTAACATTAGAAGTGACTGAGTTGAAGCAACAAACTAGCGTAGAGAATATTTTCAAGTAAATAAATTTATGAAAGTAAATTCAATAAAGTCTTAAAGTAATCATAAAAGTAACTTAGCAAAAAAAATGAATTAAGTTGTTACAACATTAGAAGTAAATCCATTGTATGGATAAAAACATGAGTCTATATAGAAATTAAATTTAATCAGCACAAATTATGGAATCGACTAAAAACAACAAGAAAAGTGACTAAAAACAAATTATGAATGTATAAGAAGTAATTTAATCAAATCTAAAAGTATTTTTTATATATGATAAAAGTAACTTACATATATATAATAAAAGTAATTTACAAATATAAATATTTTTGTCATCATAATATAATCATCTAAGATCTTGTTATAAAGATTTAATTGCAATGAACATAATGGTGTAATCGAATTGTAGATCGGATAAATAATTAAGGCAAAATTTTATAAGAAAGAAAAACAGACATATATGACATAATAGCAAAGAAGACATGCATGTATCTCTAATGTATATGGTGTCTCCCATCCTATCATATCCTATCTTCCTATATAGTTAGTACCCACTAAGAAGCATTTACTCCTATAAAGCAAGGCATGCAAGAAGCCACATCATCAATAACTCTAAGCCATCGGATCGCATTAGTACATAGTTATTAGCCGTTGGATCAAGAAGCTACTCATCCTACCCACTAAGAAGCATTTACTCCTATAAAACAAGACATGCAAGAAACTGCATCATCAATAATTCTAAGCCATCGAATCGCATTAGTACATAGTTATCAGTCGTTTGATCAAGAAGCTACTCATCCATCTAATTTAATAATTGATTACCCATCTAGTCACCTCCCTTTAGATCATAATCACACATGACATTGTTATCCATTCTTCACATAATACTACGTTTTCTCCTCCCAAGTTCTCCAAGATAATGCAAACTTATCTTCTTATCTTCTTTATTTAATACAACTCAAATTATTGTATAACATGTGAGTTTTATTTTGTTATAAACAATTGGATAACACAGAGTAATTAGGCATCATTAACCTAAACATATTTTTGAAACAAGCTTGAGATAAAAGCAAAGCGGTGCAAACTACCCTAATTATGACGATATCCAGATTGTGCATGAAAATAACTTTCGTATATCATAACAATACATAATGACATTTTTTTAAAAAATAAAAAATGAATTGTATTGTAATAGCAAAGGCTATATATGAAGCCACATTATCATTTTATATATATACACATTTACATTTAATTATTTAAAACATTAATTTTATTGACGATAAAACTAGCAAATCCCACGGCAAGGCGCGGGTGCCAACTAGTTAAAACTAAATAGAGAGGCCTCTCAATTTAGATTTTACCTAAAGGAAACCTAGACCTTATCCTCTTTCTCTCGTAACCACTCCCTGCTGATGCCACCACTCTTGATTCCCGTCGCTGAGACCATCGCGCGTCCGAGCCATCGTGGAAGTCTGGCGCCCTCCATCACCACTCCGTCGGCCGTCACCCTCCTGCGCATGCACCACGCCCTTGACGTTGGCTTTTATTGTGCCTAGCGTAGTCGACTTTCGATATGCCCTTGTCGCCGGCCTTCATTCCCTCCGAGACAACATCGTTGGGTATCGGCCTCTGGCCTCTCTTCCCCACCTTGTCGTCGGCTTCTTACCTTTTTGCACCATGCCGTTGAGAGATAGCTTCCCACACCCTACAGGGCCCTGACTGGGTTCCGGGGCCCGTCGGGGTCAGGGGCGGGGACTATTTTGGCCCCATTCTTTGCTTCGGGGTAGGGGACGAGGGAGGGAGTTAGGGGTCACTCCGACCCACACTGTTGTCATCCCTAGGCTCGGGTGCTTGGCTCGATCATTTAGAGCTCGAATAAGCCAATGACAAACTAAGGCCCTGTTTGTTTCAGCTTAAAATTATTGTAATCTAGATTATTAAATCAGATTACTCTAAGCTGGATTATAATAAGTTGACATAGAATAAGCTGCAAGTTGTTTGTTTCTCTGGATTATTAGAGGCATCTAAGAGTAGTGGGTCTTTAACCACTCAATAATCTGGAAAAAAGCTCCTCTAGAGGAGATTATTGGATTATACTAATCTGGCTAATAGATTATAATAATCTAGCATAATAATCTACTTGTTTGTTTAAGCTTACTCCTAATAATCCAGATTATAATAATCCTAAGCTGAATCAAACAGGGCCTAAGCTCAAGCTGCTCGTGAACCTGAAGCTTTTTTAACAGCCCTAGGTAACTGGTACTCCCTCCGTTTCAGGTTATAAGACTTTCTAACATTGCCCTTATTCATATAGATATTAATGAATCTAGGCACACATATATATCTAGATTCATTAACATATATATGAATATGGGCAATGCTAGAAAGTCTTATAATATGAAACGGAGGAAGTAGGAGGTTTATCTCCAATGACCCTTTGCAAGCAGAATGGAGGGGCTTGTTAAAATTTGCGAAGGAAAAACTACACCGCTGTGCTTACTTAAAAATACATAGAGAACTTATCTAAAAAGATACACAGAAAACTAGGGCAAAGAATATACTCTCAGGAACCTTTGGCTTGAGAGTTGAGAAAGACTTTGAAAAAGCATATACAGTTTATTTTGTCAACAAAAAAAACTAAGGGCAGATAATGTCTGGATGTATCTATTTTAATGAGTCGTAAACTGAGTTGCCAATTAGTAAATTAGAACACGTGACCCATATAAAATTTCCGAAGTATCTTAACTAAATCCTTGAGTTGTTTGTGCTGATTTATCTTTGTACATATCCTTGAGTTGTACATTTCCGAAGTATCTTAACACAATTACTTTATACATTTCTTGCCAATTGGATGCCAACTCGTAGAAAATTAAACAATTTAGATGCAAAAATTAAACCATCAAGGAACCGACATTAAAGCTAGGTTATATTGTTCTTAATGGTGTATTTTACCTTTTATAATATATAACCGAGGGGGGTTTTTTTAGATAATATATAACTCAGATTATACTGTACAATTTAAGGAAGATTTCTAGACTGAGACCAGGTAAACTGAATGTCACTATTTTAAATGTGAAAAATACAACCTTTAGTAAACAATGAAATATATATATTTATATATGTGTTAGCCGCTTATGCAAAGGCGATTGAAATTATTTTAAAAAATGACACGTAAGGTGTAACTCTCTATCATTATTTATCCTCTTAAAAGATTAGCTTATATGAAATAAAACAACAAATAGAAAATGTCGGTAGGGAGTTAAATGAACCATTTGTAGAATATCTTACAAATTCTTAGAAAAAAAATGGTTTTTTCTTTTCACTTAAATTGGAACACACTACCATGACCATTGCATCATTTTTTAAGTGCCATGCTAATGGCCTTCCCTCAATTATATGCGGTGGCATAATGAGTTTCTTCATATAAGCCACTAACATAGCAATACATAACTGATTTATATTTCTTACTATTAAATTTAAATTTTAAGACTCATATTAACTAGGTTTTCCTTAAAAACTACTTTAGATCCCGCATATAATTGGGAAACAGGGTCTAGGGATGTATGTCCTCTGTTTTTATCGATTCATATGTACTCCATCAGTCCCAAAATAAAATCAACTCATAAAGTTAAAACATTTGTTCTAAAATAATTCAATTCCTATTTTCTTACGTAACTTTGGTCCGTGAACCGAGAAATTTGTCCCTCCAATATATTTTACCTGCCAACCCTTCAATGCTACTTTCCTATTAATGAGACATTTTATTTTTGTTCCCTTTTCTTGGATGCTAGGATTGTTTTTTTTCTACTCCCTTCCTCTTCTTACCAGATTTAGCGGTCGAGAAGGGGCACTCAAAGGTAGTTGAGAATGAGGACTTAGGGTTGGAACTCGATGTTGGTGGCGGAGGACACAACAAGCTACAACAACATCGTCGCCCGCCACTATTCCATGATGCCACTCTCGCGAACGTGGTGAGGCTAGCCCAAGAGGCGGTCTAGGAGGCAGCTATAGAGAAGAGAATCATGTCCCGATCCCCCACACTCAAGTGTCATGGCCTGCAGGAGGGGAAATGAGAGAGTAGAGCGAAGGAGAAGAGATGGATCCCATTTACATGTGGGCTTCACATATTATTTTATTTTTCTTAATAGGTCGTCTGCTGATATGTTGCTCCTACTTCCTCTGTTTCATGTTATAAGACGTTTTGACTTTAGTCAAAGTTAAACTGCTTTAAGTTTGACTAAGTTTATAGATAAATATAGTAATATTTATAATACTAAATTAGTTTTATCAAATCAATAATTGAATATATTTTCATAATAAATTTGTCTTGAGTTGAAAATGTTACTACTTTTTTCTATAAACTTGGTCAAACTTAAAGTAGTTTGATTTTAACTAAAGTCAAAACGTCTTATGACATGAAACGGGAAGAGAGTACTATTTTTCTTTTTTCGTTTTTGTTTATTTTCTGTTGCTCTAAGTGTCACACTGTCACATGGGACGAAGACGAAGTGCCCCCTATATCCGGTTCGTGGTTAAGGCGCGCAGAGAACTCGTCCCATAGTTGAGGGACGCCGGATAAACTATTTCCGCTTATTTTCTTTTGGGCCCACCACTAGACGGTTTAGGCCCATCTGGTGGGAATGGTATCCCGTATCCCCTGGTTTGTGCTGGAACCGCACGTGTCTTGGTTCGCTTTGGGTCATTCCGTTCCGCCGCATCCTCCCCCCGTCCTCCTCTGCCGTAGCTTAGGTTTTTACCTCTCCTCTCCCGACTCTCCTCCGCTTTAATCGCACCGCCGGCCGCCGGCCGCCGGCCGCCGGCGACCATGTTCAAAAAGTGAGTCGCCCACTCTTCCTCCATCTCCCCCTCTGCTTTCCCACCCAGCAATTTGATCTGTTTCCATGGTCTGCCATCCACCGATCTGATTCGTGGAATTTATTCATCTATTTTCTGAATCGATGATGCAAGAGATTGTGTCTTCTAGATCGGGAAGTGGGGGATCTGCGTACTGCCCTGTTAATCTTTATTTTTTCTTCTTACTTAAATGCCGCTGTTGAACTATCCGGTCCGGAACGGGACTTTGAGCTAGAAGAGAGATGAAGCTTTTGGGTGGACGATTCTTTCCCATGTGTCCTTGGTATTCGTATGGCCATGATGCGTTCTCTGGGATAGAGTTAGTTTTACGCGTCAGTAAGGATGATGTGATGTTTGTGTTTCTAGTGGTACATAGCACATGTTACTCAAAAGTTTAGATCACTTGATGAACATAATTGCAGCTCTAGCGATGAATGTAGCCATCTTGGTGTGGTCGAGTATAGATATTGGATGTTAGATTTAGGGGGCATCATTGCTCCCTCAGAGCATCAAGTAGAGTGGAACTACAAATTTAGAAAAAAGATAAGATTCAGGGAACTACAAATTACAGTAATTATTATCTATTCAAGTTCCTCTTGACTGTAAACACTTCACTTGGTTGTGCCATGTGCTTCACTGGCATGCTCTGGCTCATCATTTCTTTGTTTCCACACTTGTGCCTCCTAAAGTTTTCATGCCTGTATTGCTGGTTTTCTCATGCAATTTACAGCACCTTCTTTCTGTGTTTGTTTGCTGGAGAAACTTATCCAAAAGGGTGCTATAGTAACCTCTATTAGTCAAACCCTGTAACAATAATTATCAAATTATCTCTTTTTCTAGTGGCATAACTTTTCTATGTTATTTTAGGTTGCCTGCAGTTTCTAGCTATTAGGTGGAGTGGCTTCAATATGAAAGCTTCTTTTAATGTCTTACTTTCCATGCACTACATTGCATAAAACAGTTGTGATATTTGTTACTTCACCAATGTTAACTTTTATATATACATTTCTGATTATTTGTATATTTGATGAATCAGTTCCAACTTACATTATATGTGCCAAAATAGATGTGCAGATGTCCGACATAAACCTCTAACAAGGACCAGATTAATTCATGTCACCTCTTATTTTCAGAATGTTTAATTGCTTTTGAATTACATAGTCCTATGAAAAATACTAAGCAACTGACATGCAAATTTGAAGCTTCAGCTCCCAGATGATTGAATTGTACAGAATTGTTTCTTGATCGTTGTAACTTGCAAGCATATGATTTTGATGGTTATTTCATTTGGGAAGCTCTAGTTAGCTATGATTTCTGTATTATTTGGTTGTATTCGATTCAGCACTTGGATATGTTATTCACACATTGTTTGGTACAATAATACAAACTTGTTCTATTTTATCTTCAGGTTCTCTTTTGAAGATATATCTGCGCAGAATCAAGTTAAGGCATCTGTACAGCGGAAGATTCGGCAAAGTATTGCTGATGAGGTTCTGTGATGACAACAAATTTGCATACCACTCTATTTTTTTACATCTCAGTTCTGCTGTTTAGCTATACTGATATTAACTCTATTGCAGTACCCTGGCCTCGAACCTCTACTAGATGACTTACTTCCAAAGAAGTCGCCTATGATTGTTGTTAAATGGTGAGTAGTTTTATCCTTAACATGCATGCTTAGATAGCCAATAGTTTGCAAGATTGTACTATTTAAATGTGAACTGATCACAGTTGGTTTCTTTCTTTAGCCAAAATCATCTGAATCTTGTGGTGGTGAATAATGTCCCACTGTTTTTCAATATCCGTGATGGTCCTTACATGCCAACCTTGCGCCTTCTTCATCAGTGTAATTTTCTTCTCTCCTTTTTCCTGGCATGAAATCTGCACGAGTTCTTTTTTTATGATATTAATCATTATGTGTGGGCTCCACCATTTCGCATCATCTTTGACCATGCATATGTGTATAGACTCCAATAATTGTTAAAGTTTTCCTGGTGGAGAATATCAACTGGAATGGAAGTTATGCTAAATGTTAATGGAAAATATGAATCTTGCCTTTTCATTGGATCAGATCCTGACATCATGAAGAAGTTCCAAGTGGATAGAGGCGCCATCAAGTTTGTTCTCTCTGGTGCAAACATAATGTGTCCTGGTTTGACATCTCCAGGTGGTGCCTTGGATGTTGAAGTTGAGGAGGAAACACCGGTGGTAAAAGACTTGCCTCTAAACCTCTATTCATCAACTGTAGATGCATTAAGAATGAATCTCATCTGTAGGTGCTCATAGTTAACAATATAACATGTTTATATCTTAGTGTTTTTTACCATGTTAAATTCGACAACTTAACTGTACCCTATTTCACTACTTTATCACAAGATTATATTATTTGATTTGTGCATCTTAATTAGCTTAAATTTATTTACAATTTATCCTTCCTGAACATTGCAACCATGAGGCTCTTTTTTTTTTTTGCTTGAATTTTGTTTACCAGGCTATAATGGCTGAAGGCAAACAGCATGCATTGGCAATTGGATATACAAAGATGTCAGCAAAAGACATGTAAGAACTTATTGAAGGATTAGTCACTAATCATTACTTCCTACTCTGTAAATTAGAGCGGCGTAGTATGAACTTTTGTTTGTTTCTTCACTCGGTTTTTCAGGGATATTCAGTCAAATTCAATACTGAATTACTGATATTTGGAAATGTTTAATATGTATTTGTGACGAGTTCTTAGATTGCCTGCCTCAACATACAATCTTCTGCACTAACAAAATTTAAGCTTTCCTTAATATTATCGTTCACATTCTTTGTTTGTAAAACCTCTTGTGCTGCCTTGTTGACAATGGTGTTCCTGAATTTTGTAGTAAGACTATCAACAAAGGAATTGGAGTTGACAATATGCACTATCTAAATGATGGCCTGTGGAAGGTACTCTGTTCTCCCCATGCATCCCTCTTACTAACCTCCTTTTCAGTGATAGGTGAAATTATTGCATTAGTTGTAATTTTGCTACCTAGATGATGTGGAAACCAAGCAACTTGTAATATATTCTGAACGTCATTGTGCTAGTACTCGAAAATCTATTAGTAAGTTTTGTTTTTCTAATTTAAGCTTTGATGATGATGACGCACAAATGTTTCCTTTGACAGATGGAACGGCTCGAATAAGTAAAATCCACTGGGGAAGCATAATTTGCTGCGCCATATTGAAATGTAATGTGTGCTGGAATTATGTATCAATGCATCTTGTGTCATGTAAACACATAAAATAGCCAGCAGCTACATGGTGCTCCAAGCCTGTTCGAGTTTACTGTGACCATCAAGTTTTGGAGATGTTTGGCAAAACTTTGACTGATAGTGCTGTGTTCAACGCTTCACTTGGTATTATCAATCCAGAACACTGTACAATGTTGGTAATCCTATCACTAATGATTTGCACTTATTACCAATAAAATTTCAGATGAGCTTTTTTTTTTTCGTTTGAGGCTTGACATTCAAAATTGCAATGAAAAAATAACAAGATTTCATGATATTGTGATTCGTGCAACACGGTTTACGAAGACTGTCCTCGCTGTAGATGTTTAGACTGTTGTCACTGCGTAGATGATTAATTTTTGTATGCTTCCATCCCAAACGTTCTTTGCTGAGACGGTCTGTAACCCAATTCGCACTAATATTTTGGTATAACCGATCAGAAGTTGAAAGTTGAAGCATAGTCCATTGACACTGCAAGATGTTAAATAACCAACGGATAAAAATTCGATTATCATATCTATAATATATGATATACAGAGTCAGGTTAAATAGCCTTATTTATCTAATTATATTATATACTACTTTCTGTTCCAAACTATAAGACCTATATCTTTTATATGGTTTTTAATGACATATTTTGATCATCAATTTATTCCATGTTATTTTCTCAACAAATATGAAATTAGCATCATATAAAAATATATTAAAATATTAATCTAATGATATAACATATATAATATTTAACATATATATGGTTAGTATGATTATTAGTCAAAAGTTACCGAATTTAATTTTTCCTTAAAAAGATAACGCCCTACAATTTAGGACGGAGGGAGTATAAGCCTCAAATTAAGCCATTAAGGCACTATTTGTTTAGATTTGTAAGCTATTTTATAAGAAAAAAAAATAAGCCTAAACAAACGAGTAAGTCTTTCTGTTTGGTTTTTTAAAGCCAAAAACTACTCTTACGCTCTTAAACCAAAAGTTAGGTTGAACAACCCCTTTTGACTTAGGGGTGTTTAGATCTAAGGGTGTAAAGTTTTAACATATCACATCAGGTATTATATAGAGTGTAGTAGGGATGTTCGGGTATTAATAAAAAAACTAATAGAATCCGTCAGTAAACCGTGAGACGAATTTATTAAGCCTATTTAATCTGTCATTAGCAAATGTTTACTGTAGCATCACATGTCAAATCATGGAGTAATTAGGTTTAAAAGATTCATCTTGCAAATTAGTCGCAATTTGTGCAATTAGTTTTTTTAGCCTATATTAAATATTTTATTAGGTGTTTCAAACGTTTGACATAACGGTGAAAAATTTTAGGATGGGATGTAAACCTGACCTTATTTGAAGTTGGAGTATGACTTCTTCACCATTAGATTTAATGCTCTAAAGCCACTAACTTATATAAGCATATAAACTGAAAAATTGGTTTAAAAGTCTAACTCAACAAAATTAAGCCTAAACAAAGAGTACGGAGTACGGTGGTATATGAAAACAAGCATTTTTTCAGCAAAAGAAGCGTGATTGATTTTGCTCAGCTATCACCTATTCACCTCCATCCTCCAGCTCAGCTCAGTGTCACCTATCCTGTTTCTGTTTTCCACGAGCTAGCATAAGAGCAAGTTAAATAGTATAGTTCACTGCTAGCTTCAATTTATTTATAACCAATCTAATAATCAATTTATATAATAATTATTTACTATACTATTAAACATATTGTCCCACATATTATATACATATTACGTCTTAAACTTCGTGCTATAACTGGCTATAGATTTATAGTCCGCTACTCTCCTCTTTTATTTTTTATCTTATTAAAATATATTTATAGCCGGCTAATAGCCGGCTCTAACAAACAGCCCCAAGAGAGACGGAGGGAGGAGTGCCACTCCCTCGCTGCTCCGAAGTGTCCCGCACTTCTCGTCTTCCTCCTCGCCGTCGTCTTCCACAACCACCACCGCGCCGCCGCCTACCAATCCATCCAGACCTCCTCCTGCCCGCCGATGCACACAATCGCCGGTGACGTTACGTCGGTGAAGCAGCAGCACTAGGAGAAGAAGGAGCATATGGCCTGTGTCCTCCGCCTCGCCTCCCGCTCCCGCTCCCGCTCCGGCCTCCGGCCCACCCTCGCCGCCCCGCGGCCGTTTCCGCCGCCGCCTCCGCGGGTGGGACCCACACCCGCCGCCCCGTCGCCGGCGCCTCTCCGCGGTCTCCTCCTCCCCCTCTCCCCGCTCCGCCTCGCTTCCCCCGACGGCTCCTCGTCGTCGTCGCCCGCGTGGCTCCTCGACGGCCTAAATGTGCGGTAGACTTCCTCCTCGCTATCCTTGTTCATGTCACTCTGTGCGGCCCCCCTGATGGCGGATTTGGATTTTTCACACGGTGCAGTGGCGGCGGGCGGAGGTTGGGAGGAGGTGGTTCGCGACCGAGGCGTCGGCCGCGCCGGCGGCTGAGCTGGTGGACGTGCCCCTGGCGCAGACCGGGGAAGGCATCGCCGAGTGCGAGCTGCTGCGCTGGTTCGTCACTGAGGTGAGCGCAGCGCATCTTCATTTGTTACTGCTCGCTTTCTATTACCTTACACTACGGAGTTAGCTACTCGTGCTAATGGAGAGACCGACCGGTTCTTAGTTTGATCATGCGATTACTTGTCGTATATTGGATTTGATGCTGCACGATTTATTTCAGTAAGCGCGTTTGGTCTGTTAGTAGTTACCATGAAAACAATTGGTACATTCAGTGAGGTGAATTTCAGTTGTCATATGTGTTGCGAGAATGTTGTTTCAGTGCAATCTATGTGGTGCATTGTACCATACAGATAACAAGGCATTCTATAAATTGGCTATGAACAGACGGTCAGACGCTGTTACTATGAGCAATTTTGGTCTCCTTTTCCTAGCTGGTTGTTGATTTGATAAATTGGATGATGCTTTGGCACACCATTCAGTACTTCAGTTGCAGTGTTGCACAAAGCCATGCTTGTTTTTCAGTGGATGAGTTCTTGCTGAGTGAATACCACAAAGTAAACGGATTAGACAGTTGAGCAGTGTGAGTGGAATCTTCACAACTTTCATATCCATGTTTCTGGCCTTGATAATTAAAATAACAAACTTGAAAACAACTGCAAAAATGCATTGATGCCTATAACTCGATTTGTAAGCTGCTAAGTGAGGTTCAATGTCCAAACTAGATTTGCTTCTTTCAGGGCCTTTAACCTCATCTCAAATTTTAGGCCCCCTATCTGAGTTCTGAGATATCTATGCTATTCTGGAAATGACTTTTTTTTTAACTCGTTCATTTTGCAGGGTGATCAAGTAGATGAATTCCAGAGGCTCTGTGAAGTACAGAGTGACAAGGCAACTATCGAAATAACAAGTCGTTTCAAAGGAAAAGTACATCAGATTCACTTTGGTCCTGGTGACATTGTGAAGGTAGCTTTGGGATTCTTTTTCAATCTCAACAGAGGTATACTTGAGTTATTCGCCTGAATTTATTTTGCTTAAGTTAATCTGCTTTTCTTAGGTTGGTGAAACTTTACTGAAGATGATGGTGGGCGACAGCCAAACTGTATCTCATGATAGTATAGCTTCATCCACTGATCATTCACATGCAGTGGATGCTGCAAATCCTTCTGGTGAAGGCAGTGTTCCTAGTGGCACACTCTCCACACCAGCAGTTAGGCATCTAGCAAAGCAGTATGGGCTCAACATAAGTGATATTCAGGGAACAGGAAAAGATGGTAGAGTTTTGAAAGAAGATGTTCTGAGTTATGCTGCCAGCAAGGGTCTTTGCAAAGAACCGACATCAGCTTTGGAAGAGAACATTGATCAAGTGGAGTTACTGGAGGGAAGGGGATCATTACCCGATGCTAACTCTTATGAAGATAGAAGAATTTCTCTCAGGTATCATGCAAGTTTTCGTGATGGGCCTACTTTGATATGTTATTACAGCTCCAGTTATAACTCTGACAACTGACATAAACATTTCTTTCTCCAGGGGCTACCAGAGGTCAATGGTCAAATCAATGACCCTGGCTGCAAAAGTACCACATTTTCATTATCTGGAGGAAATAAACTGTGATGCTCTTGTGGAACTTAAGGCATCCTTTCAAAATGCGAATAAAGATCATACTATCAAGCACACCTTCCTACCATTCCTCATAAAGTCTCTTTCTAAGGCACTGAGTAAATACCCTTTGTTGAACAGTTGTTTTGTTGAGGAAACCAATGAAGTTATTTTCAAAGGTATGCATTTTTTAGTTTCTTGTTACACTCTGTTACCTTTAATCAAAGGAGGATCCTAAAAGTATAGTTCAAGAGATCCGAGGTGCAGAAGTTTATCTCTCATCAGATGATGTCCCATTTAATAATCTAGCTTCTCATTAAAACTGAATTATAAGTAAGAAATTTATTTGTTGTGTGTATGCCTTCTCCTAAACCCCTATATTATATTTGCCAAATATGGTGGTACTCATCATCAACCCAACTCCCAATAAAGAACTCAAGCAGTGCCTCTTTTGGGCTGGATTGATTTTGTGCAGCATACCTTATGACACCAACGGTATATGTTTCTTATTTCTTAGGTACCAGATAGGAGTACCTGAGTAGCTTCAATGCTCCCATAAAAACTAAAAAATGATAGTATTATAACCCACACCACTTCCCCATCTCAGATTATATTATAGTTTTGAATGCATATGTATAACATTTATCTAGATAACTGTGAATAAAAACATACATTTTTCTTTGCGTAGTGGACTAAAGTATTGTTATGTTAATTATCTCTGCATGGCACCTTATTGTGCTGAAGGTATCATGACCAATGGATGGTTTTGTTGTTTTAGGATCCCATAACATTGGGGTAGCTATGGCTACAGAACATGGATTAGTGGTGCCAAGCATCAAGAATGTTCAATCGCTTTCAATATTGGAGGTCAGCCACTAGCCAACAACTGTTTTTTATATGTAAATTCATGAGTATTTCCTCACTTTTCTGAAATTTCAATTCTCTTACATGTTTGTATTCAAAGTCAACTGTAGTTTCACGGCTGCTAGGAAAAATGAGAAACATAAAAATCCTCTGGAAAAAATTCAATCCTCAATGTAATGGACCATACTTAACAATTGGATACTCTTAGGAGGACTGATTTAAATCTAAACGGTAGAAAAGAATTTTTGGAACATGGAAACAAATATTATATTTAGGGAAAGAAAGAGAGAAAAAACACTACCATGTCAATCATGTTTCGTTGTTTTATATGCTAACATTTGAAGCAAAGAAACACAAGGTTCAAAGGAGCTCCCTTCGAAGACAAATCATAGCCAAAGAAGAAACTATCTTTGATTGTCTTCTTTGCAACCAATTGCTTACACCACGCCATGCAACTAACTAGTCATACTGAATTTCTTTAATTTTTTAGTGGATTTTTTATAAAACAAATTGGCGGTTCATATTTCTGATTGTTCTCATTGATTTTTAGTACAATTATTTGGTAAAAAAAATATAAGAAACATTTATTGCTTGAGTTAAATGTGCGCAATACATTGTCGGGTTAAATATTAAACAATTCCCGTAATTGAGTTGAATAGTAACTATAATTGTATTTTACACATACCACATAATTGTGCAGTCAGTTGCCTCGTTACTTAAATGTTTGGTTCCTTCTATTTTCTTACAGACAACATCCATGATCTAGATGCAATGAAGTAAGTGACATCTAGGATATTAAGTAATTGCTTGTCTTCAGAAATGAGCATTGTTACCCTAGAAAATGTCGACATTTATTGTGTTCTTGGTCTTGAGATAAGATAATACTCTAGCCAGAAGTGATTAAAAGTGTTTCCCATATTTTGAAGTCGCTTGACCTAAGAAACATGATACTCCCTCCATCCCTTCTTATATGAGGTTCAACAGAGTACCACCTTTTGTTTTTAGATGATATATATATTGTGAACTTATGAGTGGTCCAGTTACATCTAGACATAATTGATTGTCTTATTGGCTGCCTGGATTTTTATTCATCTTGAAAATGGTTCACGTCCCAGATCACAAAAGAATTGTCACGTCTACATGAGATGGCATCGCACAACAGGCTGAGCACAGAAGATATTGCTGGTGGAACCATAACACTAAGCAACATAGGCGCCATTGGTGGCAAGTTTGGCTCTCCGCTTCTCAACTTGCCTGAAGTTGCCATTATTGCACTCGGACGCATTCAAAAACTTCCTCGCTTTGATGATGATGAAAATGTTTATCCTTCCTCAATAATCAATGTATGTTGTCATCTTAACCCCTTCCGCTTACCATGAGCCTGCATTCCCATGCTTGAACTTACTGTGTGATATCCTGTTGTACATACCATGCAGGTGACTGTTGGAGCCGATCACCGAGTTGTTGACGGCGCCACCGTTGCAAGGTTCTGTAATGAGTGGAAAAGCCTTGTGGAGAAGCCAGAACTGCTATTGCTGCACATGCGATGATCCAATTGGATATCTGATGCAGACGAGCGCAGACCATTTGCACAGGTGCTCTGAAAGCCTGAAAACACAGGCAGTCTGGCATGATCGCATGGAGATTTCGTACTGCAAGCCTATGAAATCTTTTTGCTGGACAAAGAATCTGTCAAGTAAATATTTATATGAATGTAGTGAGCTGACAGTGCAATGGCACCCTTTGTAAAATAATTCTACCACACTGGAATAAAGCAGGGAATTGTTCCCAAAAAGTGCCAAGTATTGCAACTACTTACGTGATAAATCTGTCTTTTCCTCAAAGTGCCATAGTAGTACTTGCTAAAAGAATAAATGCATCATATGACACACGAACTTCTACCATATAACTTTCTATATGTTTGAGCTTGTCAAAATCATGAAAAATTAGATTGTTAAGTTAGCCAATTCTAAGTTTTGCCAATCAGTCATTTTGCCGCACGTATTTTGCTTAAACTTTTCAAGTTTGGCTCATTGTGAAACTTTTTTATTTTTTAGACCTTTTTATGTTTTAATTTTAGTAATAGACCATTCAAAAAAAAAATCATGAACTGAACATTTTGGCATGGCAGGGTTGTTTGGACATGCCAACCACAGTGGCGTGGCAGCTGTACGCGGCGTGGTGACAGAGTTATTTGCCTAGTCTGGCGTGGCTAAAAGGTTCAGATTTGAAAATATTTTTGGGATCGTCTATTAATAAAATTAAAACATAAAAAGGTCTTAAAAAATAAAAAAAAATCGCTCATTGGCTGGTTGCCATGGTTGTCTTGTTTGAGCCCACCTCTCGTCTCGCTTGCAGAGTTCAGGACAACTCAGCACGGGAGTTTTGCCCTGTGCCAGCTTCGGAGCTTCCGCTTCCGGGCGAGCCTCTCCCCGAAGAACGGGGGTTTCTTTTCGCATTCACCGCGTAGCAACGGCTGCCGCCGCCGCCGCCGCCGCCGCGGGTGTGATAAGATGGATGAGGAGGTGGTGTCCGCCGGCTCGCCGCTGAAGGCCTCCTCCTCGCCCCCACCGTTGAGCTCCTTCGGAATATGGTCGGATCAGCGTAAGTCCCCTAGATTGCCTTGGTGGAAGCAGCAGTTCATCTCTGAGTCGGAGGAGGACGACGACGAGGTGATGCCGCCGGCGTCATACGTGGTGGAGGACAGCGACGAGGGGGAGGAGGAAGAGGACGATGATGATGAGGAGGAGAAGGTGGTGCCACCGCCGGCGCCGCCGCAGGCTCCAGAAGAAGAGGAAGAAGCTCGAGCACTGCGGCGGAGCCTGCTGAGCCTGATCCGCATCTGCTACATCGAGGCCATCCGGCGGCTCCCCGCCGCCGACCTCCGCACCGCGCTCGCGCGGGGCGTCCTCGTCGGCGGCCACTGCTATGGCCCCCTCCACCACCCCGCCGACAACATCCTCCTCAACTCCATCTGGTACGCCGCCGCGTTCCCCCTCAGCGCCGACGATCCGATCGACGTCGCCGTCATCACCGCCAACTCCCTAAGCCGCGTCGTGCAGCGCTCCCTCGACGGGCTCGTCGCCTCCCTGCGCCACCGCCGCCCCGACCTCTCCCGCGACGACGCGCTCCGGCACCTCCGATCCGCCCGCGCCGACCTCCGCGCCGCCGTCGCATCCGCACGCGGCTTTCCACCACCACCACCACCCACGGAATCGGACTCGGAGGCTGAAGCCGCCGCGTATCGGGCGGCCGCCGAGGCAGCTCAGCACCCAAAACCTGCTGCTCTGGCTCACTTCTTGGCCACCGTGCTGCCCGCCGTGGTGACCGACGCGGCGTCGGTGCTCGCCGGCAAGGCCAGCCTCTCCTCCTCCGATATCGCACGCCTCTCCGCCATGCTGGCGCCTTCACCGCTACCAGATGAGCCGCCACAGCCTCCTCTCCGAGAGCGGAGTCCAAAGATCATCCGGATCATCAACGACAGGAGGAACAACCTCAGAGGCTGGTACAAGATCCTGCTCCAATTGGCGAATGCAGCCTGCGCAAGTATGCCCAACAAACCGGGGAACAATATGAGCTTCATACCATCTATGGTGAAACCTTCCTCAAGGATCACAACGAGCGTGCTGAGTATATCCACATCAATTTCATGGCTTCTCCCTCCAGCTGCCAGTGCCTGCAAGCTTTTCCAGTCTGCTTCTTTGCTGAAGTTCTTCGTCCACCTCGCTTTAAGTATCATGAAGCCGAAATCACCTTGTGCTGCATAGTGCAACCGTCGCCAAATGATGCTGGTATGTATGTGTACCTTCAAATTCCCTTTACATTTCAGCACTGAAATTAAGCGCTACTTATGTTATTTGGCTTGCGTGTGCAGTATATATGGTTGCATTTATTGCTAATTGGCGTGTACATTCTAGTTAAACTGCAATATTCTTTTCACCAGGAGGCCTGTAGATTGTAGAATATTGTTGTTGTCGTAATTAAATTAGAAGATCTTATGTCACCTGTAAGAATGCCTCCTAATGAAACAAACCAGAGGCATTTGTTCGACTAGTCTTTTCTGCATTGCTGATATTGGCATTGAGAGAAGTCAAAAGTAGGATGCCATCCTTTGAGTAATCTGCTGTAGCTGGGAATGTCTTTTTGCACCTGAAACTCTTGCAACCAATGCAAGAGGTGTTTGGCTGATAAGTAGCCTCTGATAGTGAATATAGTAACTAGACAGCATCTTGACCTGTTCGCAATTTTATTTCCTTTCCACTGTTAAGATCGCTTTTCATGTTCTCAAGAACTAATGCAGTGTGTTTATCCGGTTTTTTAAAATGCAGATAGTTGCCATGGTTGTCTCATCGAGAACCACAGAATTGATCACCCGGAAGCTGGCATGCGTTTTTGTGGGAAGATGGATGCAAATGGCGATGGCTATGGCTGGGATTGGCCAAGCATAGCTGACGTCGAATACAGGTTTTTCGATCCTGACAAGGACGTTGGCCTTGTTGAGTACTTGGATGGAGTTATAACCGATATCAAAGCCCGTATCAGAGCCCTATCTACCAGGGATGAAGACGACAGTGACGAGGACAGTAGCGATGATGATATCTCCGGCTATTCCATGAGATTTGTCTGATGTTGTGATGCTCTAACTTGCAGTACTATTCTTCACCTACAATTCTCTCGAACAGGTATTTACTTACGTATAAATGTTTGAAACTACAGAGCTAGCTTAACGTTGGTGTTATTATTCTGAAATATTCTGTGCCTCTGTGGCAAGTATGACATAATGCACGATTGGTAGTTTTGGTTGTTTAGTGTAACTTTTGCAAATCATATGTTGGCAAACGAGACCCAAGATACCCACAATATATAAATTTGAATCCGGCACCTACTCAGATACGGGTAGCTTGCTGAGTTGCTGATGCGTGCAATGCAACGTTGTGGTTTTTAGCTTGTCCCTTTTTCCGCCGTAATTGCCCTGCTAATCCATAATGGAAAAAGTATACTTTGACTCTCTCAACTATGGTCCGAGTATGATTCATGACCTCCAATCACAAAACCGGGTATATCGATTCCTCCAACTATCAAAACCAATGCAAACTATATCCTTAGGTGGTTTTGGAAGCGGTTTTGGTTGACGTGGTACCTACGTGGTGGTGTTGACCCGGTCTTCGTGTCGTGTGTCGTCGACATGTCGCTTAGAATAAAACAATATGTGGGATCGACATGTCATTCAAAAACAAAATAGTGGGACCCACGTCCTCTTCCTCCTTTCTCCTTCCTCTCCTCTCTTCTCTCTCCTTCCTCTTCCTGCCGGCGGCGGTGGCGAGCGGGGCGTAGGGGCGGCAGCGGGCGAGATGGTGAGCGAGGGCTGGAGCGGTGGTGACCGTCGGTTGCGGCGAGCAGGGGCTGGAGGGGCGGCGGTAGGCAGGAGGGTGTCGGAGTGACGACGACAGAGGGCCGTTGTTGCCTCTCTCCCCGCCGGCGACCCCGCCTACCTCCATCCCTTGCTCGCCACCGCTGCACCGACACTCCCCTCCCTCCGTATCTCTTGCACGCCCAACTTGCCACTTTTCCTCGCTGTCTTTCATGGCTTCGGCCTCGCCATCTCCTTCTCGCTCGTCCTCAAGCTGTCGTTCGGCGATTCCGCCAGCAGCAGAGACGACTTGGCATTGACGACGTCGACCCCCGCACTGGCCACTGCACGTCTACGGAGGTGACGATGGGAAGCGTCGTCCTGGTGCGGGGTGACGCAACGGTAAGAAGAGAGACAAGGGGAAGATAGGAAGGAGAGATATGATGACATGTGGGGTCCATATGTCATTGTGTCCCATAATATTTATTTTTGAATGTTATATGGGTCCCACATATATTTTTTTTTGCTTTTAGTTTTTATTCTAATGCCACATAAGCCACACGTCGACAATACGTGGGACAAAGACCGGATCAACACCACGTAGACGTCACGTGAACCAAAACCGCTTCCAAAACCATCCAGGGATATAGTTTGCATCTGTTTTGATAGTTGGAGGAGTCAATATACCTGTTTATGTGGTTGGATGTCATAAATCATACTCGGGCCATACTTGAGGGAGTCCAGGTATACTTTTCCCATCCATAATAACGTTCCATTTGTTTTACACGGGCCTGTTCGTGCCGGGCCGACCTAGCCCAAGCACGGTCCACTGGACATTATCAAATCCCTTCCCCTACCCCGAGTCGCAAAGTTCTTTCGGCACGATCACACCGAATCGAATTAAGGCGGAGGCGCCGCGCACTTGCTCCCCACGCGTCGGCGCATCCCAGAAGTACTCGGCGTTCTTTTGCTCATCCACCTGGTGTCCAGGAGCAGGGCCGGTCCTGGGTTTTTTTGGGCCCTAGGGCAAAAACTTATATGGAGGCCCATATATATACATATATACATATATACATATATACATATATACATATATATACATATACATATATATATATACATATATATATATACATATATATATAAACACAACATTTTAAAACTTCAAAGAGAAATAAATAGTAAACCCATATAGGAAAACAGAAAAATGCCTATACCCATTCAAAACTCAAAAGAAGCCCAAACTGAACCCTCCCACCGCCCTCCATTTCAGGCCCATTGGCCCAATAATAAAGAAAAGCCCACATTTCTAACCCCATCTCTTCTCCTGATCTCCCCTTCCCATCCCAACCAACCGGCCAACCCTTCCCAGCCGCCAGCCGCCAGGCCGACGCCACGACACGCACGCGTGTGATAAAATTATCTATATATAACATTTTAAAACTTCAAAGAGAAATAAATAGTAGTAGCGAGCAGAGAAGGCGATCGGTGGACGATCGACATAGGCATGGCTACTGGCGAGCCACGATTTGCCGACTTGTTGTTTCCGTTTGCGAGACGCCGAGAAGTCGAGAAGTCGCTGAGAGTGCAGGAGCAGCGAGCGATGTGACGTGATCGAGGCAGCACGACGCGAGTGGCGTGATGTGATCGAGGTGAAGCGACGGGAGTCAGATGAAGATCGCTTCGATTTCGCTGAAACAGGCCTGGCGATGGACTAAAATTCATTTTCTATATTAGGCTATTTAAGTAGCTATCAAACTTAATATAGACCCATGGCCTATATACTAAAATTATACAGTACGTAGTATATATACTACATGTGTATATAGGGGGCCCCTAGATTTTGGGGGCCTCGGGCGGCCGCACGGGCCTGACCCCCTAGGGCCGGCCCTGTCCAGGAGAGTTCAGTTCAGGTTGGCCGTCGCCACCGCGACCAACGCCGCCGCCGCCGCCGTGATAAGGTGGAGGCGCGAAGGTAGGATCTACAGAATCGACCATGAAGCCCTCGTCGCTCCCATCGTTCGGTTCCCCCAGAACATCTTCAGACAAGCGCAAACTCCCTAGATTGCCTAGATGGATACCATCGGATTCGGACGAGGAGGAAGACGATGAGGTAATGCCGCCGTCGCCGCCCTACATGGATGAGGAAGAGGAAGACGAAGAGGAGGAGGACGACGACGAGGAGGAGGTAATGCCGCCGAAGCCGTAGCTTGCTCCAGAAACTCGCGCCCTGCGGCGGAGCCTGCTGAGCCTAATCCGCATCCACTACATCGAGGCCATCCGGCGGCTCCCCGCCGCCGACATCCGGGCCGCGCTCGCGCGGGGCGTCCTCGTCGGCGGCCACTGCTACGGTGCTGGGAATCACTCCCTAGCTAGAAACACTCGCTCACACTCCTAATGAACACACACCAGAGACGAAGAACACTGGAGTTTGGTGCTGCACAAACACAACCTTTTTCACTGTTTTACTCAATTAAACAAGATGCTAAGTACATGCTTAAATAGACATATTAGAGGCCAAGACGTGCGCCACTAGCAGCCGCATCCCACGCTCACGACTACACGACTAGCTCATGCATGCATACCTATTAATTAGCTAAGATCCTAATGACCCGGCCATTATGCTAATGACTTCAACTAACGAGCCACTGTATTGCGTGCATGCTGCGTTTCATGCCACCAACAGATCACCCAGCCATCTCGGCCACTTCAGTCATGGTGCATGACGTGCTCCCGCAGCATCTCACGTACCCGGCCGTCTCGCACGGCTTCTCGGCCATATTCGCGTACACATCTCACGTACAACCACAACCTTCTTTGGGTACCATATCCTGCTACCTATACATTTATTTGCTACATGCGACCAAAGTAAACGTGCTAACGCTAATGACAAGATTATTTCTAACAATTACTGTAATGCCCCGATTTTCGTTTGGGATTAAAAATCATTTAATAATATATTTTCTAGAAATTTAATAAAAGTTAAAGCAATTTAATCAAGCGAAATAATAGGAGAATTAAAATTTTTTCCCTTAAAAATCATTGGCCGAGAATATTTTGTAATATTCTTTGTGCCATAAAATACTCTCTGGATTTTTCCGCGAATTTTCGGAGCTCAAGAAGTAACTTTGAAGTCACAAAGTTCATTTTATCAATTAAAATAAAAAGAAAACCAATTTAAATTCCCCTTCTTTCCCTTGGGCCGGTTTCGGCCCAAGTCTCCTTTGCCTCCCCGCGGCCTGGGCGCCCTACCACTCTCTCAGGCTGGCCGCCCCCTCCTCCCTTCTCTCCTCGGGCCGCCGGCCCAGCGCGCCTCCCCTCCCCAAGTCTGCTTTGCGTCCCTGCGCGCCTCCTCCCTCCCCTCAGGCCGACAAGTGGGGCCGCGGGACCCGCTTGTCAGACCCTTCCTCTACCTCCAGCCTCCCTCATCCAAACCGCTGTGCCGCCATTGCCGCCCACGTCGCCCACGATTCCGGCCTCTCCCGCTCGCGCCCTCGCGCCCAAACCGCATGAAATCGGTTCCCATCCACCTCCTCTACACTCTCCCCACGTTTCCCCCAAAAATCGTGCCGGGATCGAGCTCCACTTCGCCCACGATGTCACCCACGTCGCCGGTCATTGCCGCCCCAAATCCGCCACGCCCGGCAACGGTTTTCCCTCCCCGAGCTTATAAAATCCATCCCCGGGCTCCCTTCTCTCGTTTCCCCTCCTCGCCGGCGCTTCCCTCGCCTTCTCCCGCTCTCCCCACGCCGCTCCCGCGCGCCGCCGCTCTCCGGCGAGCTCCGGTCGCCTCTAGCCGCCGCTCTCGCCATCTCCGCGCAGCGCCGTCACCACCATCGGCATCGCCGCCCCACGCTTCACCCCGGCATCCGTTTCCCTTCCCTCCTCCACCCCCGGAACCACCTCTTCACCGTGCACCAGAGGCCGCCGACCCATTCGTCGCCTCCAGCCGCACCTCGTCGCTGCTAGCTCCACCGCCGCGCCCGCAACCCATGCCGTCGGCATCACCACTCCACGCCGCACGCCGTCCACCGCTACACTCCCCCAATCCACCACCGGGCTGCCACCTCCACTGCCAACCCGAGCCGCCATTGCCTTTGTGAGCGCCGGCCGCCGCCTCCCGTCGCTAGAACCGCCGCAGCACTGCTCCGCCGCCACCACCGGCTTCGTCGCCACAAG
Source organism: Oryza meridionalis (assembly GCA_000338895.3). Taxonomy (NCBI): domain Eukaryota; kingdom Viridiplantae; phylum Streptophyta; class Magnoliopsida; order Poales; family Poaceae; genus Oryza; species Oryza meridionalis. Next base: position 317,389 of record ALNW03000001.1, read on the forward strand.
CCCAAGCTCGGCCACCGTTTTTCTCTCCCTCGCCACCACCGAAACCACCTTCCCACCACACACCCGAGCCACCACATCCATTCACCGCCTCCGGCCGGCAATCATCACCGCCATAGCCGCGGTCGCCGCTTGCCGTCACCTTTGTCGGCTTCGTCGTCTTGTGCTGCACTTCGTCTGCCTCCTCGCCCTCGCCATCCACCGCCGTGAGTCCCTCCGCGTCGTCGACTCGAGGAGCGTCGCCGCCTCCCTCCGCGGCCGCTCCCTCCGTCGCCGCGCCTCTCGGTGAGCCGCCTCCCTCCTCCTTTTCCTCTTCGCCGGCCGCCTCCCGTGCCAGCGCCGCGTTGCGCCGCCGCCGCCGCCGGTTGTCCAGCCGTCTACGCGCCGCCGCCCTCTGTGGTCGGTCGGGCCAGCCCTGGCTGTGCCCGTGCCCAGCCACCACTCTCCTCAGCCGCCCGATCGGCTTGGGCCGATCTGGGCCGTCCATCCCCTGGACCGGTGGTGGACCGTCCTTGTGGTCCCGGTTCACGGTGCAACGAGCTCCTTGACCCGCTGACGTGTGGGGCCCGCGTGTCGGCACCGGCCTCCTCTTTGTTGACGTCAGCGATTGCCTTTTACTTTGAAAAAATAATTATTAATTGCGTCATAAATCGGTAATAATTGTAGAAATCCATTAAAATGGCTTAAAACTTCTAAAATTCATATCTAATTCATTCGAACTCCAAATTGAGCCATTCAACTTGCAAAATTCATCTAAAATTGAGCTCTACATGTTTTTTTCTTTTTATGTATTGTTCCCTTGGTGTTTATTAGTGTTTTTCCTTGTTTTGCGTGCCAGCGTTTAGAATCCGTCGTTTCGGAAGTTTGCGGTCTCGAGGAAAAGAGTCCAGAAGATTGTTTGAAGAAGCAAGGCAAGTCACACATTCCCCCTTGAGCATGTTGATCCTAATTTATAAATGTTTTACCATTTACAAATAAATATGCATATTTTGCTAATTACACGGGATCAGGGTTTATCTATCTGCTCGCTTGTGCCATGTTTACTTGATATCTATCCTTTGTCAACCTTGGGTGATAAATTGACTAGCTCGTGTTACTTATGTGACCTAGCTAGAACTATATGCTTAGCCATTCTTAATTACCACTAGCTCAGTTAATGGGATAATTACAGTATTAGACATTTTTAATATCTTGACGAGTTGCGTGCTCAAGACATCTGGCCATGGTTCATGGTCGTAATTATCTAACTAAAATGCGACTGAATGGTGGACTGTGGGTGCATGGTTTTGCTGGTTGCACCCATGGCAATTAAGGACCGGTTCACGGGAAACCCTGGAAGACTTACAGTGCTTACCACAAGCGGGAGTGGGTAACTGCTTGATCTGAAGTATAGCTCGACCCTTTCCTAGGCACCGGTGGCGAGGGTGGGCGTGATGGAGTTGGGTCGGCCGGGGTGTCCGGTTGTCCAGCTGCCGGATTCACCGCGGCGCAAGAGGGGACCGCCCACTGCCTTTTGAGGGGTGGGGGTGAAACCTTAGCGTGGTGTGGATGGTTAGGGGAGGGTTATGCGAAGGGTCTCATCACAATCACTCGACATGGTGACGTGTGCATCATGGGCACATGATGACGCGATGACATGTCGGTGGGTTGTGTCTTGTGGGTACAGTTGTGCACCTCTGGCCAGAGTAAAACTATTCGAATAGCCGTGCCCGCGGTTATGGGCGATCGACCAGATTCACCATGATTAGTCTCACACTTAATAAATCGACCCAACGCACTGTAGTTCAGGTGGGTTGGTTGGGCCTATTCAACATGGTGTAGCGTTGATCAGTGGAGATTTAATATTACTCTAATTACTCAATTGTTTTACTGTTTGCTAAATAAAATGTTTTACAACCGCCTTTATGCAAATAGCCACCAACCGTCCTTGTATCCCCTTGCACATCTGCATCGTTGGTGTGGCTTGCTGAGTACGGTGGTTGTACTCAGCCTTGCTATTATTCCCTCTTTTCAGAAGTGTAGTGCTTCTGAGCTGAAGACGAAGTTAGAGGACCAAGGCTCAGACCCCGTTGAGTTTTGCCTGTGGAGTGGAGCTGAAACCTCGCTAGGATCGTCTTTTTCCGCTGCTGTCGTTCTCTTTCGGTGTGAGGACTAAGTGTCTCTTCTGTAAGTATTTTACGCTTTATTTACGTTTGGAACTGTATATTACTTGTCGTTTTGTGTATCCTATCTGGTCCTGGACAGGGATCTAATACACAAAATAGTCTGGAAATTTAGGGCTAAATTTAGGCCTCTTTTGCCGTCTTCTTCTTGGCGATCTGCATCAGCACATCTTCGGGGACGGCCCCGAAAAGACATGCCAACGCCATCTTGTCCTTCTCCACGACATCGTCAACCGCGGGCTCGATGGCATCCCAAATGCCTTGCGCCTTCATGTTGACCTCCATCTTGATCGCCCAGGTGGAGCAGTTGGTGGAGGTGAGCATCGGGTATGGTAGTGACACGCCGCCTTCCTTCATCGATCGCGATGCGGAGTGCTCGACGATGGACATCTTGTTGAAGCGCAGGATCTTGGATATAAATTGGCTCTGATACCAATTGTTGGAAATCACTCCCTAGCTAGAAACACTCGCTCACACTCCTGATGAACACACACCAGAGACGAAGAACACTGGAGTTTGGTGCTGCACAAACGCAGCCTTTCTCACTGTTTTACTCAATTAAACAAGATGCTAAGTACATGCTTAAATATACATATTAGAGGCCAAGACGTGCGCCACTAGCAGCCGCATCCCACACTCACGACTACACGACTAGCTCATGCATACATACCTATTAATTAGCTAAGATCCTAATGACCCGGACATTATGCTAATGAATTCAACTAACGAGCCACTGTATTACGTGCATGCTGCGTTTTATGCCACCAACAGATCACCCAGCCATCTCGGCCACTTCAGTCATGGTGCATGACGTGCTCCCGCAGCATCTCACGTACCCGGCCGTCTCGCACGGCTTCTCGGCCATATTCGCGTACACATCTCACGTACAACCATAAGCTTCTTTGGGTACCATATCCTGCTACCTATACATTTATTTGCTACATGCGACCAAAGTAAACATGCTAATGCTAATGACAAGATTATTTCTAACATATGGTTCCCTCGAACCCGTCCACAACATCATCCTCAACTCGATATGGTACGCTGCTGCGTTCCCCCTCCGTGCCGACGACCGGATCGACGTCGGCGTCATCAGATCAGCGCCGATTCCTTGAGCCGCGTCGTGCAGCGCTCCCTCGACGGGCTCGTGGCGTCCCTGCGCCACCGCTGCCCCGACCTCTCCCACGACGACGCGCTCCGGCACCTCCGATCCGCCCGCGCCGACCTCCGCGCCGCCGTCGCATCCGCACGCGGCTCTGGCTCTCCACCGTCGCCCACGGAATCGGATTGGGAGGCTGAAGCCATGGCGTTTCGGGCGGCTGCCGAGGTGGCTCAACACCCAAAACCTGCTGCCATGGCGCACTTCTCGGCCACCCTGGAGCGCGATGCGGTGTCGGTGGTCGCCGGCAACACCGTGCTCTCCTCGGCCAACGTTGAGCACCTCTCCTCCATGCTGGTACCTTCGCCGCTACCGGATGATCCGCCGCAGCCTCCTCTCCGGGAGCGGAGACCAAAGATCATCAGAATCATCAATGACAGGAGGAACAACATCAGGAGGTGCTACAAGGGCTTGCTTGAGATGGCAGATGCCGCGCTGCGCAAGTACGCACACCAAACTGGGGAGCAATATGAACTTCACACAGAAAAAGTACACAGGTCCCTCAACTTTTTTAAGGATTAAAAAACGTCCTCGAACCACAAAACCAGATATATATGATCCCTTAACTATATAAAACCGGTCATCTAACGTACTTCGGTAGTTTTGACCCGGTTTTAGTCTACGTGACGGCTGAGTCACGTGAGACCCACGTGAGACCCATGTGGGCCGTTCATGTCAGATGTCCACCTCACCGTATCTCTTTCCCCTTTCTCTGTTTCTCTCCTTCCTTCCTTCCTCGCTCTCTGCTCACGCACTCGCAGGGCATGGGGATGCCAGCGCTAGGGCGCCCACGGCGTCGCGTGCGGCCGGCGACGGCGGCTCCTGGACCGGCTCGTGCTCCACCTCGCCCTCGCCCTCGTCCTGTCGCCACGGCGTGCAGCGCGCGCACAGCGCTCTCGGTGCCCGCGGCGGACAGCCGCGTCGCCGCGCACGCCACCGCCGCGAGCCCCGTCGGGTGCGCCATTAGCGCCAGGTGCCCTTCCGTGCAACCGCCGATGTGGTCGATCGCCACGATGGCGAGCTCGCAGGCATGCCTGTCGCCGCCGCAGCCCTCGTCGAGGAGGAGGAGCACGAGCGCCGACACGGCGCCGGCGTCGACCGCCTTGACGCGGTTCCGGCTCCAAGGGCAGAGCCGGCAGAGCACGTGGAGCCCCACCTTGACCGCCTTTGCCGACGGCCTGTCCGCCACCACCCCCACCACGCCGTCCACCAGCGCGGCGCTCGCCGATGTCAGCCGCACGGGGGGCATAGCCGGGAGCGCCGATTTCAACAGGTGGATTCCCTGCATCCGCGAGAGGTAGCTCGGCCGCCGCAGCACGCACGCCAAGGTATCCAAGAAATCTTCACCGCCGCTGCCCTCCAAGACCCTCTTGAAGCTCTCCTCGGAGAGGTTAAGCGAATGCAGGATGCTCAGAGCCGCCTCCTCCGGCGAGACATTGCAGGAATGTCAAACGAGGAGAAAAAAAGGATGATCAGATCGAAGAAAACTCCTCCATGGTGCCCATTTTGACCCGGAAATCAACTGACGATGATGTGTGCTGCTGAATTCTCATCACCATGTGCCATTTCAGGAGGCATGACCGGTTGATTAATGCAGTGATCAACCATTGCACGTGTGCATCTGAATTCTCTTGCTGCATTGCAGCCTGATCTCTCCTTCATTGAGAAATTTGAAGCAGTAGCACAGGCCAAACTTGCGTTTGTGATGTACTGAACTTTCTCAGAAGCGACATGGAATGGCTTGTCTGAACATCTGGATCATGCACGCCGGAGGATGCTCAGAGCTCGCCTTCGCCGGATCATGCACGCCGCACGTCGTCTCTTCCTGGGAAGAACCCAGTGGCTTGGCCGACGTTGCGTCGTCCACGCCCACGGAGGCGCGCTCCTTGACGACAGACAGGAGGAACTCCACGGCGCCGGGCGCACCCTGGACGCACCGTCGATGAGGCGGCGGAGGAGGAGGAGGACGCCGGCCACCGCGCCGCGGCGAGATCTGGCAGGGACGAGGGGGACGACGACGCCGACGAGGAGGAGAGGATCCCGTCGGGAGGAGCGGGCGCGGGGCACGCCGACGCCGACGACCACCATACCCGCTGCTAGGGGGCTGCCACCTCCACAGCCTCCGCCTCCGCCACCACCGCCTACTAGCCGCCGCTCCCCATCCGCCGGCCGCCGCGCGCTCGCCCGCCGGTCGCCACCGCCGCTCCCCATCCGCTAGAGAGAGATGAGGCAGGAAAGAGAAAGGGGAAAGAGATAGGGTGAGGTTGACACGTGACTTACGGGGCCACGTGGGTCCCACCCTAATTCAGCCGCCCCATAACCAAAACCAGGGTCAAAACCATCGAAGGACCCACCGATTTTGTATATTTAAGGGACCTTGAATATCTGGTTTTGCGGTTCGATGATGTTTTTTATCCCGATAACAAGTTGAGGGACCTTTCGTGTACTTTTTCCAACTTCACACCATCCATGGCGAGACCTTCCTTAAGGATTATGAGGAGTTCCATGTGTATGTCCATATGAACTTCATGGCTTCTTCGTCCAGCTCCCAGGCCCTTGATGTTCCTCAACCTGTCTGCTTCTTTACTGAAGTGCTTCGCCTGCCTCGCCCTGGCTATCATGAAGACGACATCACCTTGTGTTGCATTGTGCAACCATCACCAACTAATATCGGTATGTGTGTACTTATGGAATCTGAACTTCCTTCTAGTTATGTTTCGTTATTGAAATTACGACAAGTCAAAGTAGGGTGCGATCCTTTGAAAAATCTGTTATATATTCACTGTTTTGCAACTATAGGTGTATTTAAACTGTTGCTTGATCAGTTTCTTCTGATAGTAATAAAACTAGACAACATCTTGACCTGTTTGCAACATATTTGGCTTTCTTCTTTGAAGATGATTTTCAATATTTGCATGAATTGATTAAGTATTTTATCCTGCTTTCATGATATGCAGGTAGTTGCCATGGTTGTCTTGCAAATAACCACAGAATTGATCACCGGAAGGCTGGCATGCACTTCGTTGGGAAGCACAACAAGATGGATGGAAGTGGCTATGAGTGGGATTGGCCACACACAGCTGATGTCATTACAGGTTTTTTGATCCTAACAGGGATGTTGGCCTTGTAGAGCACTTGTATAAAGTTATAACCCGTTTTAGTGCCCTGTGTGGCAGATCCACGGATGAAGATGACAATGAAGATATCACTCGTTATTCCATGCGACTTGCCTGATGTGCGATGCTCTAATATCCAATAGTGTTCTTCGCCTGAAACTCTCTCAAGTCCCACTTATTTTATTTATGCATAAATGTTTGCAAACTACAGAGCTTAGCATTGGTAGATAGATCGTACCGATAGTTGTGCATTATGCCATTAAAGCCTCTCATGTCTCTCTCTGTTCGTAGAACTAAAGTCTGTTAACTGTAAGGAGCTATGATTGGTAGTGTTTTGGTATCGCTGACAGAAAACACTCTGTTTTGGTCTCTAGATGGCGATCCCAGCATGAAGTTGTGTTACGAAAGTCAATGCATGTAGTTTTATTGTTGGCTTGTTTATTGTCTTTCGGAAAATGTATGTTGCCAAACAAAACCCATAGATACCCATGTGGGATATAATAAAGTTCAAAAATTCATATAACATTGATATTAGATTACAATTTGTCGTGTATTGCTTGGCAAGGGTATCTCTGTAGTCATTACCATCTCCGCATTCAGAATGAGGGGATCAAAAGAATTGGTCAGGTAATGCAAATCCAGTGTTATAATAGTAGTAATGATTAATGAATGTATCAGGTTTTTCTTATGCATCGCAGCATTAGATGGTAGTTGAATCATTGTATTGCTAGTTCCAAATTAGTTGGGATTTAGCAAATTTTTGCCTGATGCCTGGAATACTGGTAACATCCATATGGTCTGCTTACATTAAATTATTATTTGTAGTCTGCTATCAATTTCTAAGGACTTGTTCGGATTACATGATAGGAAAAACATAGGATAGAGAAAAGTATAGAAATAGGAAAGAAATCTAAGTGTAAAATAGAGGAATGAAAAACAAAGGAATACAAAAGTTGAGAGCATTCGGATCACAGGAAATTGATTGCCTAGGATTTACATGCAGAAAGCAAAAAAAAAAAAAAGAGCTCGACGTGGATGGATGTAACGTCCGCTTTCCCCCAGGCCGGGTCCGCTTACATCTAATAGTTTTCATAGGTCATAAGACTACCCTCACAGACCAACCCATGTCTTTTCTGCACACTGTCCTCACTCGTGCGCGTGCGCACCCAGGAAGAATTTTCTGGTCGGTCACCCATCCCTAAATTGCTCCAGGCCAAGCACGCTTAACCTCAGAGTTCTTTAGAGATCGGCTTCCAGAAAAGAAGTTAGAATTTGTTGATATGAGTATTCTAGTAATCCTATTAAGCCCTAAGCCGGGATGTCACATCAACTTGTCACGCCCAGAAATTCACTAGTAATTTCCGAACTAATTTGTGCATGAAATCATCGTTTAGAAATCAGCCGAGGTACACAAACTGACAATTTAATATACAGATTCATCATAATAATAACGTTACATACTTATAAAAGAAAAGAGAAAACAGCAGCGGGATTACGGTCTAGCGAAGCTCCGGCTCCACTCCCACAGGCAGGTCAACCGGGGTATAAGCCAAACGTCTTCTCCTTCCGGATCCTTTTTATTCCACTGAGGTTTGATTGATTATTGCAAAGTGAGTACATGGAATACTCCGCAAGCCACACAGCAAATATGCAAGTGCACAAGGATACCAAAGAATGGCATAATATAGGGCTCATTTGCAAAAGCAGCATTTAACAAACATTTGAGAATTGTAAAACAATAGAGTAACTAATCTTCAATATTATTCAACACTGAACAGCACACCCATACTGCACAGGCCCAACCATCCTGAACAACCATACCCGGCAATACAGATCTATCTCCAAACCAGGAATGTACCATTCCATACCAGGAGCTAAATTAATTACCATCAATTACCACATTATTATTAATGAGTAGCGTGGGACTAATCACGAAAGACATTATTTGACCCGCCCATAACCGCGGGCACGGCTATTCGAATAGTTTTACTCTGGCCAGAGGTATACCACTGTACCCACAAGACACAACCCACCAGCATGTTACCGTGCCCAGCATGACACGTTACCATGTTGAGTGATTGTGACAAGACCCTTCACATAACTCAACTCAAAGCAGTGCACCATTCCTGGATCATAATCACACCCTTATAAACAAGGCATGGACTCCCCAGCGACCCCCGTGGGCTTATCTCCGCCACTTCTCAGACTGGCACACCACAATGAGCCTTGTTATACAAAGTGTCCAGCCGTTGCCCATTCTGGCTTGTGGTTGGCACGGTTAATGTTTCACAACCGAATCTCGTGAACCGGTCCATAATTTTCATGAGCACGACCATCAAAACCACGTGCTCACAACCCACCATTATCAAGTTTTAGTTGGCAAATTAATTAATTAACCAATCACGATTAGCCATCGTGAGCTATGATTAAATATCCATCATTAGGTAATAGTGAAACATTAGTTATCCCAATAGTGTACTAATGTTTCTAAGCATGGCTAAGCAATTACATCTAATATATCTAGTTGAACCAATATATAAATGCAACTAGTCAAATTATAACCCGAGGTAATCAAGAAACAGGGTAATCAATGCAAATTGGCCATAACAAAGGAATAGGTTCACACAACCCGGTGACATTCGAAAATAAATGCATAGTTAAAATAAATAGAGAATTTAAATATAGGATCAACATGCTCAAAGGAATTGTGTTTGGGATCTGTGTGACTTGCCTTGCAATAATGGATCTTCAATTAATCTTCTTGGATACTTCCAACGCACTCACGGACGTTCGAAACAACGAAAACGACAAGCTAACACGCAAAACGAGGAAAAAGACTAAGAAACTCCAAATAAACAACACATATAAAGTAAACAAACATGTAGATCATTATTTTAGATGAATTATGAGACATGAATGGCCTCATTCTGATTTCATATGAGTTAGTTACGAATTTTACAAGGTTTAACCTAATTAAAGCTTATTTAAAAAAGATTAAATAAATTTAACACAATTTATGGATAATTTTAATATATAGATCTTTATTTTATACAACTTTTGCAACTTGAACCACATTAAACCGAGTTACAATGAATTAGTTATAAATTTCTAAAGATTAAACCGCATTAAAGCATTTATATGGAATTTAATTGAATTATGGCGCAATAAAGAATTATTGCGTCATCAAAGATGGTCCACGGTAAACCGGGTTCACAGAAACGGTCCACGGAACCAACGGCCAAGATCTAATTGACCCAAACTTGACCGAATTGGACAGCCGAGATCGATTCGGTCTACCACGGGTCTACGGCTGACAAAGCGCTGACATCAGCGATGATGCCATCGCCGGCGGCGGCTCGGCACACCATGCTCGTCGGCAAACGACGGCGCGGCGGCACAAACGGAGGGCACCAACGCGTAGAGCTCGGCTCAGCGAACTCACCAGCGGTTTGGACGATGACGGACGGCGACGATCGACGACGGCGGCGAGGTCAAGGTGGCGGCGGTCTTCAGGTCGTCGATGGCGGCGGCGCTCCGGCAGTCTTCGGCTGAAACGGAGGACGGGACGAGGACGGCGGCGACCTTGCGAACCTGGCGACGGCCTTCCTGAGCAACGGCGGCGACTGGAGCAGTGACGGCGCTTGGCTGGACTCGCGGCGGCGACGGCGGCGCACGAGCTGACACGGAGGCGGCGCTGCAAGCGATGGTGGGCTAGGGCGAAGGTGGCGGCGAAAAGAGGAGGTCCCGGGGGTCCTTTTATAGGGGCTAAGAGGCGGCGATGGAGGCCCATGGCCGGCGGCATGGAGATGGAAGGTCTAGGGTTAGGGAATCCGAATCAAAATCGAATCCGAGCTATTTCCAAACAAAGTTAGCAAAATTTTCTACAGGGGAAAAGATAGAGGAAATCAAGGGGGTCCTTTCCCCTCTATCAATTTGATCGGAGAAGGAAAGGGGCGGCCGGATTTGGAAGGGGCATCGGCGGCTGCGTGACATGGCTGGGGCGGCTGGAGGTTGAAGACAACCCTGACAGGTGGGTCCCACCTGTCAGCGGCACAGAGAGAAAGGAGGGAGGGGCGGCGGACTGGGCTGAACGGGCCGAGCGCGAGCAGGCCGAGGGGAAGGGAGAGGGAGACTTGGACTGACTTTCGGCCCAAAGCCAAAAGAAGGATTTAAAAACATTTTTCTATTTAAATTATTCATGAAATGAAATTCCATTTATTAAAAATACTTCCTTTGCTCAAATAAATCCTAGAAAAATCTAGGAACTATAGAAAGAAGAGAAGTATTTAAAATTTTTTTATCTAGCCCACTTTTATATTGAGATTTATTAAATTAAAATTAGATCTTCTCTTTTAGGCTTTTAAGATCATTTATAATAATTCCTTTTAAACAACAATTTATAATTTAAGAATTTTTAAACAAGAAAAGCATTTAACATAATTATAATTTGATCATTGATTGATTAATTTAATGATTAACTAATTATTGAAATATTCTTTGTATTATTAAAATTAGGAATTGAGCTCTGAAAAATTCAAGAAAATTCTAGAGAGTATAATTAATCATGGAGAATTCAATAACAATTAAATCCAGCCATGCTTTATATTTAGGAAATTTTATTTCCCACATTTAACTTCACTTGTAAATTAATGAACATTTAATATAATTTCTATTAATAATTTATTAAATAATTTATAAATTCTGAAACGAAAATTCAGGCTGTGACAATGGATTTTTCTTGTACTTTTCCTGTGAAATCAGCATCAAAGGACACTTTCCTTTGAATTTCCTACAACCAGTTTTCATGATCCGAATAACAGGAAAGGAAAAAATTTCTATGCACAGTATTCCTCCAAAAATCTAATGAAGATCCTCTAATCCAAATAAGCCCTAACTTTTCATGTTGCAGGAAAGGTGGCACATTTTCTGTGGACTGACTAAGTTGTTGTATCTGTATGATTATTGATTAAGTTTTTGTTTTGGAAGGTGGGTGAGTGGGTCTATGACTGGGAATGTGGTTTGTGAATTGTATTCTGATTGATAAGTAGAGTACGTGCATTCTGAGAGCATGGTACATTTGTCTGGCACTCTGAGATGGAGTAGTACATGCATGAACCAGCATTTGTATCTGTATGATTAAAGTTTGTGCTTTGAAATGTGCCTTAATTTGTGACTGGCAATGTGGTTAGTTAATTGTATTTTGATTGAAAAGTAGAGTACATGCATTCTGCTGGGAATACGGCACATTGTCTGGCATTCTGAGATGGAGCAGGACATGCATGCGCCAGCATTCATTCAGGCATCGTGGATCATCACAAGAAAGGTTCAGCAAGTAAATATCTAAGTGGCAAGATAACCCATGGCATGCCAAACCCTGTAAAGATCATGTATTACAGTAATTTGCATCCATCAGAACACACATCCTTGTAGTGTTAAGCTGAACTGGGGAGTTCCACTACACAAACTGAAACTGAAACCAGACATTGACATATACAGTCACAGATGCACATTTTCAACAGAAATGGACATATAATTGATCACTTATCCAGGTTCAATAGTTGTGGTAGGTAGCATAACAGCTAACAACTACATACATCTAGCATATAACATAACCAGCCATCAGGTAATAAATTCACTGCATATCATGACGGTAAGTGACATGATTCCAGAGGTGAAGTGGAAGACGAATGTGTCACATTCCATGAAGGCATGAAGGCATTCCATGGTTTCCATCCCAAGGTAATTGTTGCCCTTTGATCTGCTGGCACCATAATCCTCATGGGAACCCATTCTTCTGTTCCACCCAGCTTCACATTCAGTTGGTCAAGTCGAGCAGCCAGCCAAGTACTGGTTAGGGTTGTGCTTCCAAAATGTCGCTGAGAATGCCTGTCATGAAAATGTCTATAGGTAGAATAGTTTGCGAAACTATGGCAAAATATTCAGGTTAGATAGGCTATCATCTTTGAAATATTTTCTGAAAGAGTTCAAGTATCAAGCAAGAGATCAAAAATCAAAGATCTGTTATTGAAGGACCAGATAACCATCAAGTGCATTCTTGAGTCTGACCCTGAAAAAAAATCGCAATTCGTTCCCCGACATACTGCAAAGACCTCCTCGCCATTCAGTAAGTGGCGCAAGCTTTCGGCCTCAGATGTCCGGCGGTTTCACGGGAGCCTGAGGGCGCCGACCTCTCCTGCGTGGGTACGCGGACTCCGTGTGGTAGGCTAACGGCCGAGGCGTCGATTCACTCAGGTGTGCCTGTGATGTCGGGGGCGCCTAGCTAGCGCGCACCGTCCCCGTCTAACCACCTATACTAGTATTAGTTAACACTACTTAATACTAATAACAGTAATTAGGAAAGATTTTAAAGATTTTATTGAGATAATTTTACAAACAGATTGAAAATTTTTCATGTTAGATTTAGAAACTTTCGATTTAAGATTTAAATTTAAGTCAAATTTTGAAGACATTCAACTCAGATTTGAAAACTTTTAATTCCAGATTTGAAAGATTTGAAAACTTTCAACTTGAGATTTGAAAACTTTCAACTTAGATTCGAAAACTTTTAACTCGAGTTTCGAAAACTTTCAAGTCCAGACTTGAAAATTTTGAAAACTTTCAACTTGACATTTGAAAACTTTCAAGTCCAGATTTGAAAATTTTGAAACTTTCAACTTGAGATTTAAAAATTTTCATGTCTAAATTTGAAAATTTTAAAATTAAGATTTAAAAATTACTATTAAACCAATCACCAGTAAAAATAAGAAACTAATCTAAACTAATTACGATTTTTTTTTCTTTTATCCGTACGGCAGGAACAACAAACAGCGAAAAAAAAGAAAAAAAAGAAGAAACGCCGGCGTAAAAAAAAGAAAAAAAAAGAGAGAAGCACAAGCGCGCGTGCATGGGCCTTGTGGGCCGGTGTGCGTGCCGGCAACGCGCGCGCGAATTAGCCTTTCCGTGTGATGTCACGGGACGTACCATTGATATGGAAGGATGGATTATAGATGCCCATATGGCCCGAGGCCCACAGCCCGGCCCGAAGCACACCATTTTGGCCCGGCCCAAGCACAGCACGGCCCGACTGGGGTCGTGCCCGTGCCGGCCTGGCCCGACAGTCGGGCCGTGCCTGGGCTGCACCCTCAGCACGGTAGGCCGGCCCAGCACGACCCAATCAAATAAAAAAATATAGGGATGCAAAATAGACTTAAGTAACCATATAAGACAAGGTCAAAAAGAAGAGGAATACAAAATAGACTTATTTTCCACCCATTTGAACACATCCCACAGACTTGAGGGATGAAAAATAGATTTTTTCTGTGGAGAAACACGATGGGCCATCATGCCTTCGGACCGGCCCGGCACGGCCCGAGTAGTATTGGGCCGTGCTTTGTATGCCGCCCGTGGACTGGCACGGCACGGCCCAGCGCGTGCCGGCCCGACTAGCCTCGGCCCAGGCATGACTGGGCTTTGGGCCGTGCCGTGCCGGGCGGCTCAGTTGGCCATCTATAGGATGGATGTAAAGGCGGTGCCCCCATAGTGCACCATCGATCCGGGGAGAGAAAATTGACATTCTGCTATCAACAAAATAAAGTTTCGCTAAAATACCACTTCACAATTGGGATTCACCAAAATGCCACTCTCAACTTGGGGCTTTGCCAAATGTCCTTTTTTTTTTTTCCAATTTTCCTTTTTCTCCTATTTTTGCTAACCAAAACACCCCGGTTAAATCAAAGAAAATCAAAACCATCCAAATTTCCCCAACTTCTTACTCGAGCAGGGCAGCAGCGCTATGGTTCGTGTCGCCTCCCTCCCTTCACACTACCTCTCACGCTACCCTGTCATCACCGCGCCCCATCCCTTCGCGTTGTCTCCACGTGCCGCCCCACCGCACCTCCTCTTCTCGCATCGCCCTCATCACCGCGTACTGCCCCGCCGCCGCCTATCCTCTTATGCGGCCTTGTTGCTTCTCCCCATGCTCCATCCAGCAGCCACCCCTCACTTACGCCGCCCTGTTGCTGACCCTCCCCTCGTGCAGCCGCCGCTGCTTGTTTGGTCAACAAACTTGAATATATTCACTCGGGGGCATTTTGTCAGCAAAGATGGGAGGAAAGGGAGAATTGGAAGAAAATGCCATTTGGGCGAAGCCCCCTAGTTGAGAGTAGGGGTGAAAACGATCGGAAACGGTCGGAATCGGTAGCATCTCTTCGGAAACGATGCTCGATCGGCCGGTAATTGACCATATTTATCATCCAAACTACTCAGTATTGACATTAATACAATGCAGAAAGAAATTAGGAAAAAAAATTAAAAATAGTCAAAAACGGTACGGTCGGAAACGGTACTCCTTATACGTAAACGACGCCCGGTTGATCGGAAATTTCTGTGACCGTTTTCACCCCTAGTTGAGAGTGATATTCCGGCGAATCTCAACTGCATAGTGCTATTTTGGCGAAGCCCCGATTTGATGATGATAGAATGCCAATTCTCTTGCCATGTTTTGAGGTCGTCTTCGGTGTCCACTAGCCCATCTTATCCACCTCAACCCACCTCCCCCTTCATCCTTCGTCTACATCACCAAATACCAAGTGTATAAATATACATAGATCCATATCGATGAAATCATATAAAACTCTATGTTGCATACTCTTCATCAAGATAGATTGAAGTAGGCTTTGTTTTCAACAGAAAGCCAGAAGACATGTTCTGATGTTCATGATCGATTGTGTTGCGTGGATTGAGCTACTTTCACTTTGAAATGTTCTGATGATCCACAATATAAATTTACATGTGCTATGAATTACCATTCACATTATCATTAGCTTCGTTCACAAACTCTATAATTTGCTCCACATTCACCTTTTTTTTTCTCATAAAAAATTGGACCGTATAACAGGTGTGTGAAGATGTTGGTTGACAAAAGTATAGTTCGCCGATCGAATCTAGAGCAATGGAGGGTGTGCTTTGATTAGAGGAAGGAGCTACATCTGTTTATGTCATTTTAGTTGAATTATAGTTAAAATTTTTTTTTTATTTATTGAACAAGTCGTGTTTTTGTGTACAAGGTAAATTATCAGTCAAATGAATGAAATATATGATTTCTTTAATATGTCCCTCTCTGATGTTTGTTTATTTTATAATGCTAAATGGATTGTGATCTATGTAGTGGTAATTGTGATCTTGTGGTACATAGTGGTAATAGTACGCGCCCCGCTCCGAAACAAAGAAAAAGGTGCGTGCCGCACTCACGAGGGACTGCCAGTGAGATACTGGAGGAATGTGGGGATGACGTCAAGTCCGCATGGCCCTTATGGGCTGGGCCATACACGTGCTACAATGGCAATGACAATGGGAAGCAAGGCTGTAAGGCGGAGCGAATCCGGAAAGATTGCCTCAGTTCGGATTGTTCTCTGCAACTCGGGAACATGAAGTTGAAATCGCTAGTAATCGCGGATCAGCATGCCGCGGTGAATATGTACCCGGGCCCTGTACACACCACTCGTCACACCCTGGGAATTGGTTTTGTCCGAAGCATCGGACCAATGATCACACATGACTTCTGTGTACCACTAGTGCCACAAAGGCCTTTGGTGATATTCTCTAAAGGAAACTGCCGATTATTGAACTATCTAATGATTTGACCACTAGAGACAGCTAAATGTGTCTCTAATGATCAGAAATTGGATTATTTTTCTATTGTCTACAAAATATGAAAAATAGATATAAGGACGGTTTTAACCATGTCTATCGACCATCCTACCTTACAGAAACGGTTAGCAAAACCACATCTTACGAAACAAGAGCAATAGCAATGCCTTCTTGAACCGTCTCTAGGAGGCATAGAGACTGTTATAACCGTACCTACAAGCTAAAAAGCCTGTTTCTATAAACCGTTTCAGCTGTAGTGCTTTATTTCTCTAGCAACTTCTATTTGTCTCTTAGAACAACGAAGTGAGGGAAAAAAAGCTAGAAAATTAAACAAAGTAACTGAGAGTGTGTTCACTTTGTTGCCATTTGCCAACAAAAGTTGTGTTCACTTTGTTGCCATTTAGCAAGGTAACAAATCAAACACTATCCCAAAGCTTTACCAAAATTTGGTGAGCCTCAAACCAAACACTAACTAATCTTACTTTACCAACCAAAATTTAATAATGCTAATATTTGGTATTACCAAGCTAGCTTGGTAAGGTATTTTTCAACAAAATAAAAAAAGCCCAAAATTGAAAAGGAATGGCAAACAAAGAGAAAATCATTTTTTATATAAATAAGTAAAACATATAGTTTGTATGGCAAATAAGGTGTTTCATATATCTGATTTTTTTTTCTCTAGAACTCTTTCGTAAAAGAAATCTACTAGGCGCTTCTTTCAAGTACTAGATCAACCTTTCTAAAAAACTAATAGATCAACCTTAAATATTCACATAGTTTTAAGGTGAAACAAAGAAATTTCAAGATTAAAATTTAAAATTTATGTTGTGCTGTAGAACTTTGCCAATACTAAAAGAAGAAAAAAAATACATGAGCACTTCTTCCATTTTCCAATAACTGATAATATTGCCTGTCATTGTTTCACTTTTGTTCACCAATTACTCTTAACATAGTTAAAATATAATTAATGAAAGTTCCAATCTTATATTTATGACGTTTTACGGTTTAACGAATATGGTATTTTTTTTAGTATGTGCAAATATTTTATAGAAAAGACGAGAAGTCCAAAGTGTAGAAATGAATTGTGTCTTGTGTCAGTTATTTAGAAAAGGTTACATATAAAAGCACATCTGCCAGGGATTAAAAAACCTTATACATTGTAAATTGGCAGTTGTTTTCAAGTTGTGTTCACTCACCATTAAAAGAGAATCACACAACGGACGAATTGTTTGAATTACAGCTTATTGGCTACAAGTGACTTTGAATTTTGTATAAGTGTTTTAGAATTGATTTGGAGCCTTTCAACGTTGTCACTCGTCCTTTTGATCGATGAAAGTTTGTGTATTCACGTACCTCTGCCCTTAAATATAAGAGATTTTGACTGGATACAATATTTATCTCTAAATATAAGAGATTTTGGTTGGATGTGACGTATATTAGTACTATAAATTAGATAGAGATTCATAGTATAGCATACGTCCCATCTATACAAAATCCATTATATTCGAAGGGAGTATCTTCTTAATTATAAACAACACCTATAAATATACTCCCTCCGTCCCTAAATATAAGGAATTTTGGTGAAATGTGACATATTCTAGTACAATAAATCTGGGCAGAAGCATATTCAGATTCGTTGTATTAGAATGTGTCATGTTCCACCAAAATCCCTTATATTTTTTTTAAACACAGTACAAACATAGGCGCTCACAACGTGCGCACACTCACTCATATGAACGCACACACGCACACTCTACTCCTATGAGCACCTTCGAAAGACTGGGCCGGCATGTCTTGAGATTGACGAAGTCACCATAGGCGCCTCGCTGTCGACGGGTACGTCGCCTACCATTGAAAGAATAATTAGCCATAAATGCGAGCACCCAACCCGGATGGGCTAGTTCTACCACAGGGAATCTAACCAGTTGAGCTATGCTCACTTCGTATAGCTCACTTCGTCAAAATCCCTTATATTTAGGGACGGAGGGAGTACCTTCCAAGCAAACCCTTAATGAAAACATAATAAAAAATGGTAGAACTGCAAAGCAGAAATTTTACAGAATTAGACTGTGTTTTTAAAACTTAACCAAAGGATACCAAATTACCATCATCTGGAATCAGAAAGACAGCCAAAGCTGATACGTAAACCCCCAAGATTCCAGAGAATAGTCGTAGCACTAGTACTAGTACTGTACGACTTTTGTCCTGTAGGTATCTTGGGAAACAAGGCGATTAACGATAAGCCTCATCCCTTCAGTTACCCCTCAAAAAAAAAGCCTCATCCCTTCAGCTCCAGGGTTCTAGAACCTACTACTACCATCACCAATGCCATGCGCCCATGCCATAAAACTAAAATATCTACGGAAAAGATGCCAACTCGGCCTCGCTTTCTTCTCCCCGGACCGTGCGGTGCGTGTTGGTGCAGGCCCCCAATTACTCCCCTTCCGGTGTGCGCCGCCGGCCCAGAAACAGGCGGCTGCCCCCCGGAAAAATCCCAAACCCAGCCCACGGTAACCGCGGCGCTCTCTGCTGCAAGCAACGTACGTACATCCACGGGTCAAACGTGCCCAACAGTGCTCCTACTACTACTAACCGTGTGCCGCCGCTGTAATGCACACACGGTTAGTACGTACGGCTCCTCTCCTCGGGGCTCGGGGACGGGAGGAGCCGCCGCCGCCGCCCCCGCCGCCGCCGCCGAGAAATCGGCACGGTCCGTTTGCTGTTACTAGTATCTTCCGTCTCTCTCCGGCGGGGCCTGAGGATCGTAACAGATCGTGCTTGTACTTGCCATGTTGGAGGATGTTACTGTTGCTGATTCTGTTCGTTTTTTCCCCCTTAAGATAGGGATGCATTTTCTGGTTTCCCAGGAACAGTGGCCGTGATCGCATTGGCGAGTTCTAATGGTTAGTTTCTCATCACCGAAACACGGTTCACTAACAAGATGTTAACGTCGAAACGGATAACCTCGGACGAGTGATGCATCAATCGATCAAGAATCATCCATAGTAATTGGGCTGCTAGGCAGGTAGCAGCTGGGGAGCATTTGCAGCGCGATAGAAACAGTGGTAAGAATTGAAAGGTGAGTTAACTGGAAATTTCATATTTACATTAGAGAAAAACTTGGATTCAGCAAAAGCTTCACTGAGACTGGCGCCGACCATGCACAGTTACAACTTCAACAATGGATTAATTTCAACAAAAGTAACGCATGGAGTACGGTAAAAAAGACACTGTTACTTACTACGGGTAGGGAAAATTTTTTTCACATACATGTCATTTTTATTGTGACATTTACTAGAGCGCTAGCGACGGCAGCTCGTAGTCTTCGAAGGTCCAGAGCCCGCCGGGCGCCGCGGCTTCCTCGGCGCCGGCGGCGGAGGCGGCGCCGCCCTCCATGTACGGGATGCCGAGGAAGCTCATGTAGTTCTCGTACGCGAGCAGCTCCTCGGACAGCTCCTTGACCTCGTCGGAGGAGCAGGCGCCGGCGCCCTCGGACACCGCCTCCATCTTGGGCGGCGGGAGCACGGCCGGCGTGGGCGCGAGCGCGACGCGGGGCACGGCCTTCGCCGCCGTGGCCGCCGCGCCCGCCGCGGGGGCGGCGCCGAAGTCGTTGGGGAAGTTGACCTTCGCCTTGGCGCCCCTGATGCGGCGCGCGGCGCGGTCGTAGGCCCGCGCGGCGGCCTCGGCGGTCGGGTAGGTGCCGAGCCAGACGCGCACCCCCTTCACCGGGTCGCGGATCTCCGCCGCCCACTTCCCCCACGGCCGCTGCCTGATCCCGCGGTACTGGTTCTTCCTCTCCCTCTTCGCGCGCGGCGCTGCACAATTCAAACAGACACATCAGCCAAAAAAGAAAAAAAAAACAGAGCAAGAAGCAGAGGCCACGAGAGCGGAGAAGAAGAAGAAGAAGCAAACGGTGGTTACGTTTCTCGGGAGCGGGGGCGTGGGGGTCGGAGTCGTCGGCGTCGGGCCAGAAGTCGGAGGCGCACACCCGGCGGCGCGCCGGGATGTAGTCGTAGATGATTGCACCGCCGCACATCGGATCGGTCGGTCCTAGCTAAGCTAAAGCCTCGGTTTTCTTGCTTGGAATGGAAACAAGGGGAGGAGGGAAGCAGAAGCAAGAAGTGGGTGCGTGTTTTTCTTTAGGCGGACGTTGGATTTGGATGGGCGGTATGAGGCGGACCTGCGGGTGTATATATACCGTGCGTGTTGTGGGCGCGGTGGGTGGCGTGGGGGCCAGCCGCCAGCGACCGGGGGAGGGAGTGGAACGTAGGCGCGTCCCAGCTGGAGGAGCTGGACCGCGTCCGTCGGTCGGGCCCTCGCCTCGAATCGTGTTGGGTTTGTGCGGCCGCAATATGCATCTGCATCGGCACGGACCGGTGAGTAATTACGGGCACTGAGCTGTTCGGTGCGGCGCGGAGATATTTTAAACAACTGGAGCCATCAATGATCGTCGTGCCGAAAAGGCACGGGGGCAATTTGCAAGTGTTTTAGAGCTAGCTCACCGTTTTTTGTAGCCGCTGTTTTCGTGCAGGCGGCAGAGCGAAGCCTCACGGAACTCGTCATCTCTTTTGGTTTTTACTCCGTATGTTCTAGTACTACTAGTAACGTGCATGCATGCACGCACGCTGGCACGCACGGCACGAGTCGATCGAGCGGAGACCGAACACCAACCGTGACGATAAATATTCGTACCACCAAGTCGTCGCGAGCCAGCGCGCGGCGTAGTACGTGCTGTACGAACGAACGACCCGCCGCGGCGCTCGGTCGATCGGTCGCACGCGCACGGCGCCACGGCGCACTTGCTAGCAAGCCTTCCTCGACGTCACGAAATTGAAAAGGAAAAAAGTTTTGCAGCTTCTGGCACTCAAGAGATCGTCTCCCTCGAAGCAAAGCATTTTAATTTGTCGTGGTAGTAGACGTACACACGTTAGTTTCAAACTTCAAACGTGAAAAGTCCATTGCACAAACGAAGAAATTAAACGCCAAATATACTCCCAATCGGTTACGGAGCACTTTAGGCAGGTTTAGAGTGGAGCACTTTAGCTTCAATTCAAAGACAGGCTGACCGGGGACAAAGGGCACCTACTACAAGGCTACAACAAGTATACTCCACGTACGAACCACGATCGATTGTTTCTCACGTTCTCATTATTTCTTTCTGCAAACCAGTTTGACCTATTTTAATTTTCAAAAATAAGTTTGACCTGTTTTGTTTTTGTTGGAAGAAAACGCCGTCTGACCTTTTAGACGGCTGGATGCCACCGTTTTACAGTCCTCTTTCAGAGATTCAACTTCAACTGTCCTTTTTTCTTCTGCATAGTTTCAACTTCCTACAATATTAGTTTTAGTCGAATTGGCTTGAAAACAAACTAAAGAACATGACATCTATATAATCATTTTTTATGGGATTTGTAGTTAACAGCACCGATCGAATTCGTCACTTTAGTAGAGTCACATCACTGGAGAGGTAATTTATTAATTTAATTTAACACATTCAAACCACATTTTTTTATGTAGCAGCAACCATGCATATCATAACATGGGAGTACATCACACTCCTTGGCTCAATGCTATTCATTTTACGGAACATAATCATCAGCCATTGCGTCAACAAAAAATTCTTTGATGGCTACTTGCAAACCTCAAAACCAATTCAGCTCAAGAGTGGAGACAAAACCACCGTGATGTGAGCACAACCACACCTGGTCGCCGTCACGTCATTTTTGTTGGATGACTGCTGTGTCCGAGTCGCCGAGTTGCGTACGTTACCGAGTGTAATAGCACGAGCAATTCTCAATGAAATGGATAGATAGGAAATTTGAGTAGAAGTAGTTGGGGGACCTACAAAATCCAGTGAGCCGCCAACAGGTTCGAGCATGGGGAACATGCCAGTTGTTGTAGGACCCAACGATGGAAAGATCAAGGGATCAAAAGGAAGATATTTGTTGGGAGTGCTTTTGACATAAATGATTTGGAAAGTTTCAAAAAGGTAAATATGATCAACTGATGAAGAAATTTTGGCGCCTCAAGGGATGGTTTCGAAGATCATGGAGGGAACGTTCCATGTGAGAAGGAAAAAAAGAGAGACGCAAAGAGGTTTCTCTGCTAAATTGTCACGCAAAATCACTGCGCCAGATCTTTCTATCTGTGACGGGGTAGAGTGCCTCGTCACGGATGGCCTTACATGTGACGGCTTTAACTGGTGGCCGTAATAGATGAGGCCATGGGCCGAGACCCATCACAGGTAAGTTGTCACCTATGCCAGACCACCATTTGCACCCGATAGAGGCGACCTCTATCGGGAGCAAATGGTCACCTCTATTGGGTGCAAATGGTGTCCCATCACAGGTGACAACTTACCATTAACGGGCGCAAGAATATAGACCATCAATGGTAAGTGAAAATCATCTTATACGTTTTATTTTCACCCCGTTAGAGGAGTAGAGGACACTAGCCAGATTTTTTTTTTTTTGCCCCCATCTCTTTCTCCCACTCTCGAACCCTCCCCTCTCTCTCCCCCTCTCTCAGTCACTCTCACTCTCCTCTCGCCGGCGAGTGAGTGGGAGTTGGGGCGGAGACGGCAGCGCTAGGGAGGCGGAGGGGGAGGTGAAGGCTATGGAGTTGGGGTGGAGGCGGCGGCTCGGCTCGGGGCAAAGGGGGTTGGAGATGGGGACGAGAGTAATTTTGATGAGTTCTATTTGTGACTGCCAGATGTGATATATGATTGTCCAAATGAATGTTGTCGAAGGGTGATCTCCTCCACCAGGGAACCGTGAGGCCCCCCCTTTTTTGGTTCGGCCGGGGGCAGCGGGTGAGATCCAAGATTTTCGAGACAAAAGAGACACAATGGATTTATACAGGTTCGGGCCACTATGAAGCGTAATACCCTACTCCTGTGTGTATGATGATTTTTCTGTGCTTGCAAAGCCTCTGAATCTCCGATGTACAAGCTAGGGTTAGAGAAGCTTTGGCTCGGGGATCCAGAGTTCGATCCCCCTTCCCGCTAGGTATGGTCCTCCTTTTATACTCTAAGGGGATACCACATGTGCTGCGAGTGCTACCTATGGAGAAGGGAAAATATTTTCTATATTAATTACATGTCTTGTGCCTTAACCCAGAAGCTATCTGCACGTCGGCTACTGCGCGGGGCCCATCAAATCATGCAGGGCGCCCTTGTCATTCGCCATTCAATGGATGAGAACTTCCGGGTTCTCGTTCGCACCAGGAAACGGGAACCCGGGTCAGTTCAGAGTGGTTGGACCAGCTCTGACCGGGGTAAGAGGCTGTGAAGCCCCTCATTATTATGATGGGATGGGATGGAGCACGCCGCACGCCGCCTGACAAACTGACAGGGCGAGGGTACACAGCCGCTGTCCCGTCGGTCATTTGACCGGTCACGGACCTGTCACAGATCGGTTGAGTGCACTGCACGCCACATTAAATGCGGCATGGCACAACCGCTCAGGTCGCCATAAAAGTGGGTAGGTGAGCTCCTGGAGGCGGCCATCTAACCCGTCGCACGTGGCGACCTAGAGAGGTGGTCGAGGGAGCCTGACCCCTAGTCACAGGAGGGGGCGGCCGCCGCCCTACCTTGGGCCCGATCCCCCCTCGGGGGAGGGCCACGTGGCGCCTGGGGCAGCCTCCTCCCTCTAGTCTTGATCGGGACAGGCCCGCCTGGAGTCGGCCACCTAACCCATTGCACGTGGCGACCTAGAGTGGGGGTCGGGGGAGCCCGACCCCTAGTCACAGGAAGGGGCGGCCGCCGCCCTACCTCGGGCCCGATCCCCCCTCGGGGAAGGGCCACGTGGCGCCTGGGGCAGCCTTCTCCCTCTAGTCTCGGCCAGGGAGTGGCCGCCGCCCTACCTCGGGCCCGACCCCTCTCGAGGGAGGGCCATGTGGCATTGGGGGGCAGCCTCCTCCGTCCAATCTCTGGGAGGGAGTGGCCGCCACCCCACCTCGGGCCTGACTCCCCTCGGGGGAGGGCCACGTGGCATTGGGGGGCAGCCTCCTCCGTCCAATCTTTGGGAAGGAGTGGCTGCCACCCCACCTCGGGCCTCACTCCCCTCGGGGGAGGGCCACGTGGCATTGGGGGCCAGCCTCCTTCCTCTAAACATAATACCCCCGGGCCCATATCACGCCAGCTGTCGAGGAGCGATCCTCTCTAGCGGGAGATCGTAAGATTCCCCTTTGTGAGTTCAGCCGGGGGCAGCGGGTGAGATTCGAGGGCTTGGTGAGCGAAGCTGTGTGATGTTGAGGGGGTCGAGCCCCTCAAAGACGATGAGACCAAAAGGGTTTATACAGGTTCGGGTCGCTAAGAAGCGTAATACCCTACTCCTGTGCTATACTCCTTGGGTGAAGGATTACAAGATCTCCTTATTGGAGTAAAGTGTGTTGTTGATCATCCGGGGCTAGAAACTGCTCTAGAGCATCAAATGGATCATCCTGGATCCATCCCCCCTTTTACTAGGCCTGGACCTCCTTTTATACCTCAAGGGGTTACCACATGAGCCCAAAAACCTAGCTCCGGTGGAGAAGTGTTTTGCATTAAATGCCTGTCTTGTCTCTTGACTTGGAAGCAAGCGCACGTCATCTTGATGATGGGGCCTGTCAAATCTTACCGCCTGACATGAGGGGCACCCATGTCAGCTGCTATTAATGGGTGGAGACTTTTGGGTCCCTGTTTGCACCGGGAAACGGAAACCCCAATTGACCAGGGCAGACGCACCAACTCTGGCCGGGATGAGAGGTTAAGACCTCTCGTCATTATGACTGATGGGACAAGACAGGGTGCACGCCCCCTGACCCATGTAGTAGTACGCCTGACACCCCGGGTCCCGTCGGTCCTTCGACCAGTCACAGATCAATTTAGCGCGCGGTGCACGCCACATTAAATGCGGCGTGGCGCGCCTGCTCAGGTCGCCATTAATGTGGGTAGGTGAGCGCTCGAAGGTGGCCACCTAACCCACCGCACGTGGCGACCCGCTGAGGGGGTCGGGGGAGCCTGACCTCTAGTCAGATGAGGGAGTGGCCTCCGCCCCACCTCGGGTCAGACTCCCCTCGGGGGAGGGCCACGTGGTATTGGGGGGCAACCTCCTCCATTTAGTGTCTGGGAAGGAGTGGCCGCCGCCCCACCTCGGGCCTGACTCCCCTCGGGGGAGGGCCACGTGGTATTGGGGGGCAGCCTCCTCCACGTGGCGCCTGGGGCAGCCTTCTCCCTCTAGTCTCGGCCAGGGAGTGGCCGCCGCCCTACCTCAGACCCGATCCCTCTCGAGAGAGGGCCACGTGGCATTGGGGGGCAGCCTCCTCCGTCCAATCTCTGGGAGGGAGTGGCCGCCACCCCACCTCGGGCCTGACTCCCCTCGAGGGAGGGCCACGTGGCATTGGGGGGCAGCCTCCTCCCTCTAAACATGATACCCCCGGGCCCATATCACCGACAAATGTGATTGTAACCTAGGATGACAGTGTTTTTGTTTTTTTCCTCGTTTTTACACCAGTGGCGGGTCGCAATTATGATTAGTGACATGTTAAAATATATACCCATCAGATATGACTCTCACCTGTGATGGGTTTTGGTTGGGACCGGTCAGAGGTGACCCTCATCTATGACGGGTTTTAGTTGGAGGCCGTTAGATAGGTGACTCTTACCTCTAATGGGCCTTCACCCGTCACAGGTGACTCAAAGTCATCGGTGACCACTAATCTCTGACTAAGGCTGAACCCGTCAGAGGTGAGGATTTGGACCCGTCAGAGATGACATGATCCGGCGTAGTGAATCATTGTTTTGTGTATCCCATTGAGCCTGTACTTACTACTTTTTCATTTCAGTATGTAAACTATTCCACTTTATATTTTTTTTGATCTTTTGCATGGTTGCCTTCGACGCTAGAAATGCTTACATCTAGACCATCGGATCGATTTTCTCTCCTACTATATACCCCATCAAATTCTTCCACCATTACGCCCTTGCGACGAGAGGTGTGATGCATTTGGTGTTTTGGCAATGGAAATCGTAATCACTGTATATTTATTCCTCTTATGTATTTTGCTCATAGAGGTTGGTATACATATTTATGTTCATAGGTGAGTGTGCACGCATATTATGAGCACTTACGTTTCAATTTATTTCTCAAAAATACTTTTTCTTCAGCAATGAACATCGTCTCCATCCAACCAAGATACCACGAGAATGGCTCAATTTGGTAGGCGAGCTACACGGAGACTTGGAAAGGGTAGGTGCAGTTGACTCCCTTATCCCAAGGATACACTTCCGGACCACCCTTCAATTAGGGTTGGACATTGGTTTTCTTGTTCGATTTACGGCATTTGTAATTCTTTTTTAAAAGTGAACTCAAAAACATCCTACGAAAATGATACAAGAGCACTTATACTCACACCGTAATAATGAGGAGAACACCCAACCAAAAAAAAAACCTACAACCTCGGCACACACAGCCAGATTCGGCGAATGGGAGTCGTCTAGTCATCGCCACCCCTAGTGCGCTATCGCAGCGAACCTCTATTGGTACCATCTTCATCCAGTTCAGGTGAGCTGATGTCACACGCCACCGGTTAGCCCACCTTCATTCGTATTCGCCCAGTCAAAACTAGCAGACCAGATGCGAGCCGACATGATCCACTTCCGCTTCACCGGATTCCTAGGCCTCCACTGCCCATAGGGCCGCCACAGTCGTCGAAATCCTCTCCTGTCTCCAGACTCCCCAGAAAACCACCACTGTCAGGGGCCACATATGTTGCCAAAAACTCAGTCCTCCACCACCGCCGCCGAGGATATCCTCTTTCGCCCGTACTCCCAGGCAGCTGCTACCCCTAGGGCTGCCGCCGGGGTCCACCTCTGCTTGATCTGCCTCCTCCTTGCCGAGAACCTTGCACTGACGCTTAGGCCACAGTTGTCAAGGGCCACCGCCACCGCCGCCGCTGAGAACGTCATTTCTGCTTGGACTCCCAAGTCGTCGCCGCCCTAGGGCCGCCGCTGCCTACAGGACCACCTCGGCCTAATCCACCTTCTCCCTGTCGACGACTGACCGTCTCGGTTTCACTGCGGGGCTTGAGTATGTCCCCATGTGTAGACCCCCGATTTTGTTAATCGGAAATCTTCTGTGCTTATCCGTACCAATCCCTGGATCAGTAGTTGGTACACACATACATAGTTGGATCTCAACATATCACGAATGAATTCAGGCTAAAAGAGTTAAATACTTACATTAGGGCCAGGCAGGCCAACAACTATCAGAGAACAACAGCGGAAGACAAAATAATATAAGGGCCCGGTTAACATGCCACAGGCAGTCAACTGGGGAACGAGACCTAGAACAAGACCGCACTCCGATCATCTTGTTGGATACGCAAGCGTACTGACAAGGGCTTCTCTTCAACACTCTCCTAAAAGATATATAAATAGCAAGGGTGAGTACCAACCGTACTCAGCAAGCCACCACAGCAACAATGCACATGATAGGAGT
Organism: Oryza meridionalis; assembly: GCA_000338895.3. NCBI lineage: Eukaryota > Viridiplantae > Streptophyta > Magnoliopsida > Poales > Poaceae > Oryza > Oryza meridionalis. The sequence continues at coordinate 344,951 of ALNW03000001.1, forward strand.
ATTTCAAGAAATGGCTATGGTTCTTTTGCGCAAAGCAAGTTTTGTAATTCTTTTCACAAGCCTAAGACCTAGCATAGACTGACCAAATTTTAGTACCAGTGTTCATATTTAAACAATGACGGTTCTGTCCACCATCCATTGTGATCCCAATGATAGCTTCCCGCCATTGAGTCGTCATGGTTTTCTGAGGACGTCCACCTTCCCGCCTCTCAGGAAGTGGCTCCAACAGCATAAAAATCATCATGCAATATCCCATCCCACACAAGTTAAGAATTTAGAGTCTAGCCAAGTATAATACACGTCCCGATGCTCAATAACCGCAAGCACGGCTATACGAATAGATTTGGTTTACTCACACTGCAGTGGATGTACACTTTACCCGCACTCCGCGACTGCCCAACACATGAGCCTCGCCCCAACACATGAGACGCGTCACGGCAAAGCTTTTCGATAACCTCGCATTGGTAGTTCCCGCTCCATGAACTTTCGCCCTCATGCACTCTAGGCGTCATATGTTTCTAGCAGTGAGAGGAGTTCTGGCGCTCCCGGGAAGGGAAAAACACACACACACCTACGTTGCTTCTTGTCGTTGAACCCAGTCCATCATGATCGTTCTCTTATGGGTATCCTCATGTAGTATTGCCAAGCCAGCCTCTGACTATCCGGAACGGGCATCCGCCATCCACCTGGCCATCCAAACCGGGCATCCGCCAGCAGACTGCTTGCCGCATCACACACCTAAAAGAAGACCACTACGCATGGATACTGCCTCCGCTCAGCTATCTACTCTGCTAGGTCTATACCCATACGAGAAGTGCGGTTGTACGGGGGTCGTTTCTGCTTAACTTCATGGCTCGGTCCTTAACTGACCAGGGACGGCACTAGCCTTTTCCGGACACCACCCAAATCCTCCAGCCGCCCTAGTCGAAAACAGTTGTTTAATTTTTATTTCTCCTTTCACAAACCATGTCATCAACATCATGGCAATGTGGCGCTCATGTCTCCACATGCCGCATCTCAATTACCTTCCCAAAGGTAATTGCCCAAGCATATAACATTTGATAAATATGAGTATGCATGATTCTAAAATAGCATTTCTAAGCAATTGTCATAATTGACTAGGGACTCATACGTAAACATGGTTACGAAGGCATAAGGGTAAGCAATAATCAAGGCATGGCATAATCACAAGTAGGATGTTCATCATTGCATGCAATTTTATTTGTAAACAGAATAATTTCGCAATTGGGATCAACATGTTCAAAGAATAGTGATGACTTGCCTGCTCAGGATAGTCGTTATTCTTGATATAATCTTGATCAACCTTCACCTCCTGGAAGTTGCAGACGTTGCCTCACGACTAACCGATATACAAAGTCTATAACACGCGAGAAAAACCAATATTCAAGCAACAATCAAATATGCACAAACAAAATATATCTGTTGAGGTCGAACCTAGGGTTGCTCATACTATTCGTGTTTGCTAATGACTATGGAAGGATTATGGCTACACATGCATTTATCTAAATAAAGTGGTCATATACTAAGGTTCTGTTGTAGGATGGACTTGGGATCAAGCAATTAACCGCACGGAACCATTTATATTATTATTTTATCAATGGGCCCATTACTCTAATTATGAGCATATTTTACTTGTCGCTATAAATTAGAAAAGGTTAATAATTATCCATGCTCTATATGTTACACTTGTGAGGTTATTAATAATATAGTTACAGATTATCCCATCACGTAATTTTACAATGAATAATCCTAATTTACAATTGAACTTAGATTATATTAGGTCAAGATCTATAATTAGTATTTATCCACTATAGATGTTCGTCATAGACTCCTTAGTTTAATATATGCAAAAAGTAGGTTATTGTTCTTATGTATGATTGTAAATGGATTGTACAGCATATATGATCTAAGTGAGTTGACAAGTGATTTTACTATTTGAGTAATTATTGGATGCTAACCAACTCAACCTTATTTGAGTGGTTATATCATAACAACTTTGTTCCTATTCATCATAAACAAATTAAAGACTCATCTATGTGTATTCGTGTTTGATTTACCTAATTATAAGGCTAACTTTATTATTTAAATAATCTATAAGTCATGGGTTTAATAATACAACCATTAAATAGTACTAGTATCTTCCGATACATTAGTTTGAGACATTATTTAAAATTAGTTTGTGTGGTTGTTACAGTGACAAAGCATGTTAGAGACAAACATTCTTACATCTACTTTACTGTAAAATACTAATTTTATTTGTTAGCACATTTTTAAGTTGACTATTATGCATTATCTTAGTATTAATTATTTAATAATTATAAATATTTTTTTATCAAAATAGTGAATTATATACCATTGGAAAGCTTATGAATTTAGATAAATTTAGGTTCAAGTTTCACTCAAATCGGAGCTAAAATGAATAAGTTATGCTAGTGTAAAGATTCAAATTTGAATTAATTCTAATAATTGCGAAATGGTACTGTTCCTAATTCATTTATTTATAATACAACCTTATCCACAAGGTGACTGACAGGTGGGGTCTTCCTATTTTCTTTTCTTTTATTTTACTTTTCTTTCTAAAGGAATCCATATGGGCAAATGACAGGTGGGCCCGACTCCTTTGACTAGGGTCAAACCGGCCATTAAACCCGGTAGGGCCCGCATGTCATAGACTCGAAACTATAAACTCTCCATAACTAGATTTTTAACCACCCGGACCTACATGTAATAGACTTAACTAATAAAGATTAAGAAGGGGATTACTATTCACTAATCACGTGGGGCCCACTCTAACCTCTCTTCTCTATTCTCTTTTCTCTCTCTCTGCTTTCTCTGTTTTCTCCTCTCTCTCACACGGCCAAGCGGCGCGGCGCGGCTACCGGCAACGAAGGGGGGGCGGAAGGGCTTACCGGACCGGCGGTGACGGCGGCGGGAACACGGCGGCGGGGTGCGGCACGGCGGCGGCGAGACGCCGGGGCATGGTAGCGGCGGCGCGGCGGCGGAATGCGGCGTCGGTGGAGGGGAAGAAAGAGGAAAAAGGGGAGAAGAGGGGGAATGGCGTGGGGAGGGAAGGGAAAGGGGGGGTATTTATAGGGCTCGGGGGAGGGGTGGCCAGCTTTAAACGACGACGGGACGGCGGCGTGACGTAGGGCTCGGGACGACGGCGACGCGCGGCGACGAGACGGCGCGGCGCGACGGCGACAGTGCGCGGTGCGGGCGGGGCTCGAGGCGCTGATGGCGACGGCGGTGACGCGATGGCGCGGTAGCGGCACGGTCTCGGGGCGCGGCGGCGGCTCATGGCTTGGTGGCACGGCGGCGGCTCAGGGCGACGGCGACGGGACGGCGGGTGACGCAACGGTGACAGTGCGCGGCGGCTCAGGGCGCGAGGCCGACGGCGACGGTCGAGCGGCACAGCAGCGACAAGGCGCGGGGCTCGAAGGCGTGGCAGCGCGACGGCGACGGCTCACAACGCGCGGCGATGGCGACGCGATGGCGACGGCGCGCGGCACGATAGGACGCGAGGGGGCACGGCAGCGGTGCGCGTAGAGCGAAGCGACGGCGCGAGGCGCGTCTAAGCGACGGCGACGGCGACACGATGGCGTGCGGCGGCGCGGCGCAAGGCAGCGGCACGGTAGGGCTAGGTGCGGCGGTGGGACAGGGTCGAGCATCTAGGGGGCAATGAACAGTATCCTTTCCTATTATTCATCTCTTAGCCTATCTCCTATACAATTTTAATCCTATAAGCCCTAATTTTACTTAGTTAAATGTTAACTAAATTTAAGCACTAACTCCTCATGCAAATTTATCCCAAAATTATTTCCACCCATATTTATTTATTTTTCACACAAATAAATTCTTTTTAGATTAATTTAAATTATTGGCCCTAAAGTGAACTTATATATTTTTGAAGACTTTGGGGGTAATATTCTATTTAATATAACGATGTGTCCTTAATAATACAATGGTAGATTGGTCGAGTTTATTTGTATAGCAATATATTTTACACAGATAGGTTTAATTCATTTATTCTATAAATAGTAAATTGAGACTCGGTACAATATTAATCTAATTGTTTAACTAAAACTCACATAATCTTATTTATATATAAAGCTTAATTTATTCATATGACCATTATTTTATATGAGTGATTTTCATGTTATGAGGAGCTTGACAAGGTGTTTCAAATATTAATTATATATTCTAGTGAGATACTCTATTATAGATGGGGCCATTAATGTGTTCATTATTTCATGTGTACTTATATTTCATATGAGAGTAGATACAAATAAATTAGATTTAATCTTACTATTTCTTTAGCTAATTATGACATCAAGCTATCAATCATGGTTCGAATATTTAATATCTGATCTGTGATTTATAATAGAAATTAAAATTTGACTTATTCTTGATTTGGCTTGCTTTCTTGTGCACTAATATTTGTAGGGCTAATAATAAATAACATATTCTCGTAAATTATATCTATTGCTTAAATTTAGATCTTTTCTTTATTTTCTTTGTGATCATTTACGGTTTGGCAAGCAATAGCAATCATAACAACCAGCATGATGCAAAAGTTTTTAAAAAGTTTAAAATTTTAGTGATTTTTATTGTCGGGAATTTTCAGTATGTTACACCATGGGAGTGATAGAATAGAAAAGAAAGAGTATGTGCCATTGACATGCAGATTGGACCAAGTCAAAGCATCACATCAGAGAAACCTTCCTCCAAAACCGCTGAGAAAGTCAAATTACACCGGTCTTACTAGTTGAGGGTCGAGATATCCGGTATTGCGGTTCAAGGATATGAATCATGTTGGAGCTGTACGTGGGGGAGTTAAAATGGACTTAATACTTTCTGCCTTCCGTGGGGGCGTCTGGCAGCGGAGCAGCCGGTGGACGAATCCGTAAGCACTCTGGGCATGGGCCACAAATTGGTCGTCGAGGAGAGCAATGGGCCGCGGCCTACGGTTGTGTGCCTGTAGCCCTGTACTTGGACAGGCCTTTTTTTTTGTCCCGTCCTAGTATTAGTTAATGCAATGTAATCGTGTATTTTTCTGTTCTTTTTCCTGTTCAAAAATGTACAGGGCCATGCGGATACTGATACAAATGCGAAAATATATGGTCGTTTTTTTTTTCAGGAATGCTAACTATTGGAATTCCGTCCCAACCATGCGAACGGAATCCATTCGGCCTATATGGCTAGAGAAGTAAAGGGGATTAAAAGTTTGGAGAAGAGAAGTAAAAGGGATTGGAAGTTTAGAGGGAGTTAGTCGAGGGATTGATCATGAGAGTTTTATTTTTACTCTCATCCCCTTGTTTGGTGGTAGATATGCGAATTATGAGGAACTCGGGTGAGAATTAAATTGTTCGTGAATTGTGATGATATATGGTTTAGATTTATCTAGTCATAATTATAAGGGAAATTTCCTCCTAATTACTTTCCCCTACCTATAACCTAGGTATTGAAAACGTGGGAGTTTGCTCTTAAACTCCCCTTCCCATTCACTACTAAAACACCCACATCCACCAACCAAACATTATACTTCATAACACTCAACCCCTCAAACTTCCATTCCCTACTAACAATTCTCCTAACCAAACAAGCCATTAGTTCAATCTGCTTTATGTGACGTCTAGCGCAACCCGTGGCACTCCTCTACATCTATCCTCGGCTTTGCTCGTCTGGATTGAGTCCTAGCCACGCTAGTGGCTCAACACTACACGGAAGTAGCCATGCAGAGCTCAGGGAAGCGGTTCAAGCGGCCGATGACAGGAGCTTGGTGTAGAGGAGATTCAAAAGTGGGCGACCTACCCAAGAAGGAGCTCAAAGACGCCAATTGTTGTTTGGCCACCATTTCTTTGTTGCTTGTCCGCGGTGGGCTTGAAACCCCGTGATCCCCGATCACCGGATGTGGCGCCGTCCAAATTATTCGTTATCATCTCTACGGAGAGACGACGCCGATAACTATCACCATTTTTTCTTCTCTCCCCTATCTCTCAACTCAGATATGATATCCGATGGGTATCGGCTAATACAGGTGGGTACTACGTCTGGTACCAACGGGTATCGTCCTGGTTGGTATCTGACGGGTATCGGTCGGTACATATGGGTCCAGATCTGATATCTGCTTAGTATCAATCTATCCGAACGGGATTTCATGGTATAGCAGCTTTTTTTTTAAAAAAAAAAGAAAAGGATAATCTGACGCTAATTTTAAAGTAATCGAGACTGTTGAAAAGACGACTGCATTTGGTAGTGTACTATGCTGTCGAGAATACTTAATCTAATCTCTTTTATGCTAGGCTGCTACTAATCACTTTATGCTTACTACTCCGGGAGGTGGAGAAAACCGGTGCCTAGTCCAACCAATGCCCTTGGGGTGGAGCTGCAGTGCAGGCCACTTGCCACCTTGGCATGGGGAGATGAGGTGACAGACTGACAGTTAAAAGGTATTCCCTCTGTCCTAAAATATAAGTATTTTTTCTATGAATTTGGATAACTATGTGTGCAGATTCATAGTTAAAAATTGCTATAGTTAAAGAAAACAAATCAATTATATATATGTACTGGGGGTTGTTGGGATAGATCGAATGTCTTGTGCTGATGTCTCCAGCTCTCATCGCTCCCTAATTCTGGCCACTGTCCTGCTGCGGCTGGGCCCGGCCGACCCCTTCGTTGTTGAATATCGCTCGTCGATGGGTGTGATATGCTCAGAGAACACGCTGCACGACCACGTTCTCGCTTACCTCGCACACATGCACCCGGTCCCTGCACCGCACCCAATACAATGGCAATGCATGCAACAACTAGCTGCTCATCATGTAATCTACTCCTATATATCGGCTGCGACGACTGTGACTGCCAAAGCCACGACCCAGCTCACACACAGTTCCCCTCGTCTCCTTGATCACATGACCGCCTTCAGAAATGGATGAGGGAGATAGGAGGAGGCAGGAGCGAAGCCAATGGACGAGACCTATCCTATTGGCCGCACTGCTGGCTTTGCTGCTAGCTGGTGCTGGGCATAGAGCACCACGCTGTTCCTCAAAAGCAGAGACCAGTGCTGTGCCTCTGCCTGAACCCATGCTTGCTTGCAGTTGCAGACCAGGAAAATAACAGCAAATAACAGAGCGCACGATCGACGCTCTGACCAAGTGTGCATATGGGCCTTTGATTATCGCTTAATTAATCAAGCAGTACAGTACTATACACATCTTTTTCTTAAGCAAAAACAGACTAGCAACAGTGACCCCAGTGGCATATCCTGCCGATCGAATTTTACTCCTTGAGGAACGATGTAGCAAAGCTCAAGTTGGTGAAATATATAAAAGCCCCAATTAACTAAGGTCCAGCTATCTGCATCACTGACCCTTCCCGGCTTGCAAGATTCAGTGCGTCTGTGCGTGGGGCTACCGGAATACGCACTGCATAATGCATCGGTTGCGTGCCCAGCGACATTGTTAAACGATGGATAGACCAGCGCCGCAGCCCCATCCTGCTGCTGCTGCCATGCTCACACCCTGTGGTCTGGAGTACATACACGCATGTGACATGCAACTGATGTCGCAGATTTGTCACGTTAGGTGCTCGCATCACACACATGCTACCCAGATTTTGGTTATAATTACTCGATAATTTAAGACGCCGCTTCAAAACATCAGCTCGCACAGCTGGTTGACAGGTGGTATCTATTTGTAGCATTATAGTGGTACCCATCATTTTCGAAAAATATAAGACCTAGAGTATCATGTTTCATTAGGAAAGATTTGGATGAACAGTTATTTTATTAAGATATATTCCTTCCACTCACGAAAATAAACAATTTTTTATGACGTAGAAATATTTATAATGAAAGGGGTTACTCAAATAATTAGAAAAAAGTACAAATTACCCCCTTGAACTATCACACCCCCCAACTCAAATACCATACTTTTACACCCTCAATTATTCATACCAGACGAATTACCTCCCTGCACTGTTTTGAGCAGTTTTGACCAACAGCTTACACAATGGCATCAACGTGGCAATCCAGCCAGCAAAGAAGATTAAAATAAAGTGTATGAACCCACCTGTCATCTATCTCCCTCATGCCAATACCCCTCCCCACAGCTCTCGCTCTCTCTCTCTCTCTCCGCATGCAGGAGAAGGTGGCCGCCGATGGCGATTTCTAGAGGCGCTGGCGGTGGCGAAGTGCAGGGATGAATAACGGAGGAAGAGCCGTTTCCGCAACTGGCCACAGCCTCCGTTCCTAGCCTCGCCCCATCTCCACCCTCATCCCGAGCCCCGTCTCTGCCACCGAACATCACCCCTTATTCCCAACCAACGAAGAGAGCAGGCTGGGCTGAGCCTCCCGCCACCTCCGCCACTAGCCGTCGCCCACATTCCCAACCGACGAAGAGAGGAGGCCGAGCGAGCCTCCAGCTACCTTCGTCGCCAACCGACGAGGCGACGAGCCCCTTCTTAGCGTCGCCTCCGGTCACAACTGTCATCCCGAGCCCCACCTTTTCGAGCTGTCCGCATTCCTAGCTAACCGCTCGAGAGAGGAAAAGAAAGGGAATAGAGCCCCGCCTTCAACCGTCTCCGCAACCGCCCGTTGCCCCCATAACGAGCCCTGCCTCCAACCGCATCCACTACCAGCCGCCGCCCCATCCCGAGCCCCGCCTCCGTCACCGGCCGCCATCCCCATCCCTAGCGTTACCTTTCCCGCCTCCGCCACCGCCACCGGCCACCGCCACCATCCCGACCCCCGCCTCTAGCCCCCCCACCCCATTTGGAGCCCTGCATCCAGCCGCCTCCACCACCGGCCACTGCTCCATCCCGAGCCCCACCTCTAGCCGCATCCGCCACCGCCTGTCGTCCCCATCTTAAGCCCCGTCTCTAGCCTCTAACGCGAAGAGAGGGGGAAAGAGATGGGGGAGAGGAGAGATTGAGGGAGAGAGGGGGGAAATAGATGACAGGTGGGCCCTACAAATTTATTGTTTTATTCTGACTGGATTGACACTTTGACGCCATATGTGCAAGCTCTTGGCCAAAACAGCTCAAAACAGTGTTGGGGGTTAATTCATCCGGTATGAATAATTTACGGTGTAAAATATCTCGTATTTGAGTTTAGGGGGGTAACTCGATCAACTGCGATAGTTCAGGTGGGTAATTCGTACCCCCTTCATACTCTTAAAGGAAGTCGTTTAGGACAATGTTTAAGTCAAACCTTGGGAATATAAATCATGAATAACTCTCAAATTGTTGAGTTTCAAAATGTAAAAATTATATGAATAGATTTGTCTTGAAAAATACTTTTATAAAAGTATACATGTATCACTTTTTAATAAATATTTTTATAGAAACAAGAAGTCAAAGTTTGTGTTTTGTAGACCGTGTCGCTATCCAAAACGACTTCCTTTACGAGTACGGAGGGAGTACTTTTTTAGTTATGATGCAAAATTAAATTTATTAGACTCGTATTCAAAAGTACTTATAATTATACTTTTACGCCACATAAATGTTATTATGATATCCTAATAGATCAATTGTTGGTCAAAACCTTGTTATAACAAAACCAATTTAAATTATTGATTTATGAATTATAGAATTTGCAACATTGGGAGTACTAGTATTATCACAAGTAAAACCAATTTAAACCATTGACTTATGAGTTCTATTAAGAGTAGAAAAATATTTCATTACTAGTAGTTGAGTTGAGGTGGTAGTATAAATATATATAATCCATTATATATGAAAACACGAAAGATCTAGATTAATTATAGTATCGAAGAGATACACTACTACATAAATGATATTTTTTTAAGAGAACCATATAGACTCAATGCCGGCCACAGTCCGCCTGCAAAAAATTGTTTGCAGGGAAGGTTCATAGGTAGCCGAGTGGAGGCGCGTGGGACTAGGTGACGAGATGGTGTGGGCCGGTTGGGCTAGGTTGGACTGGACTTGGGAGGGGGAGGAGGAAGGGTTGGGTTAGCTAGGAAGGCAGTGTATAATAGTTATTAGAGTAAATTTCACATTAGGCTGCATATTTTGACCAAGATTTCATAATGGACTAGGGTTAAATCAATATTTTCGCTTAATACCATACATCTTTACATAAGTTTTCAGTTTGGATTAGGGGTGAGCAAAGCAAGGGAATGTGAGAAAACTTCATATGATTTACACGGGGATAATTATAAAAGGCAAAACATTTTATGTTTTCTTTCTTCTTTTTAGTGTGAGTGGTAATTAACTATTTTCTATTTTATTTTTATTCATTTTCCCCTATGTATAGATCATTTTGTGCCACTTTTAAACATGTTCGCATCATTATTTTAGTGTGATTTGCTGAAAAAAGTTGTTTTGTGATTTGCTATTTCTTTCTAAAGATATTTATCTTATTACTATGGAACTTAAAATGATGATTTGAACTAGCTTTTTTTTGACAACTTCCATTAATATGCTGAACCCTAGTCTAAAGTGCCAACTAGTGCAAAGATATGTGGTGTTAAGTGAAAAGGTTGGTTTAGCCCTTATCCATTGTGAAACTTTAGTCAAAATATATGGTGCGATGTGAAATTTACTCTAGTTATTATAAAGTCACATTGAATTGGTTACGAGTGATATAGAATGAACTCAAACATGGATAGCGTACTGAAATTTTAACGAAACATTTTTAGTTTTTATAATAATAGAGAAGAAGAGATACGTAGATGAGTACCACGTACTAAGTACCCTTGCTACTTACGAAGTACTTCCTCCGTCCTAGAATGTACTCCCTCCATTTATTTTTAATAGTCATATTTCCAAATCTGAAAAATTTATTTTTGATAGGCATATTTCAATCCAACAACCTATTATCTTAATGACTTTCTTAGATTTAATGCGTGACTCTCCATTCTTCCATACAAGATTGGCTATATAGACATCGAGAAATATAAATATTAATGAATCGCTTGTTTACGAGGAATGACTAGTAGCATATTAGATAGATGATAAGTAGAAGTAATTATCCTTGGTCTGTGTGCCAAGATGAAATATGACTATCAAAATTACTCCCTCCATCTACTTTTGATAGTCATATTTCATCTTGACACACAGACCAATGATAAGTGATTGTACTTATCATCTATTTAAATATGCTACTAGTCATTCCTCGTAAACAAACGATTCGTTAATATTTACATTTCTCAATGTCCATGTTGCCAATCTTGTGTGGAAGAATGGAGAGTCACGTATTAAATCCAAGAAAGCTATTAAGATGATAAATTGTTGGATTGAAATATGCCTATCAAAAATAAATATTCCCTCCATCTACTTTTGATAGTCATATTTCATCTTGGCACACAGACCAACGATAAGTGATTGTACTAATGATCCATTTAAATATGCTACTAGTCATTCCTCGTAAACAAGCGATTCATTAATATTTATATTTCTCGATGCCCATATAGCTAATCTTCTGTGGAAAAATAGAGAGTCACGCATTAAATCCAAGAAAGCCATTAAGATGATAAGTTGTTGGATTAAAATATGCCTATCAAAAATAAAATTTTCAGATTTGAAAATATGACTATCAAAAGTAGATGGAGGGAGTATTTCAGATTTAGAAATATGACTATCAGAAGTAGATGGAGGGAGTATGAGGTAGGCACGCGTATTAAGAAAGTAGGTAGAAATGATTGGAGAAGGGCGTATTAAGAAAGTAGGTAGAAATGATTGGAGAAGGGTTGTGATTGGGGGAGATGAGAAAGTAGATGAAGAGAATGGTTATGATTGGTTGAGACGAGAGGGTAGGTAAAGAAATAGCTTCATTTTGAAATAAGTTACTGTGCTAGAAATAGCTATATATTAAGCCAGAAATAGTAGTACACTATTTTACTTCACGATGCTCAACCGTGCGTACCAGATGAGCATGCGTGTGTGCAAGCTGATCATGTACACAATGACACATGCTAGTGTATCTGTTCATATGTACTCCGCTACTCCTGAAAGAAAGCATATATGGGCCGTGTTTAGTTGTTTAGGTGTAAAAGTTTTAAAGTATACGGATATATAGTATTAAACATAGATTAATAATAAAACAAATTACAGATTTTGCATGTAAACTGTGAGACGAATCTATTAAGCCTAATTAATTCGTCATTAGCAAATATTTACTGTAGCACCACATTGATAAATCATAACGTAATTAAACTCAAAAGATTCATCTCGCAATTTACATGCAACTATGCAATTAGTTTTTTTTCGTCTATATTTAATGATTTATATATATATCCAAACATTTAATGTGACGAAATTTTTGAAAGTTTGAAGCTGACTAGGGCCGTTCACCCCCAACTACCCCAAACGTCCAACTTTCCATCACATCACATCACATCACATCCAAAACTTTTCTACACAAATAAACTTTTAACTTTTTTTCTAAACTTTCAACTTTTTAAGAAACTAAACACAGCCTAAACACAGCCATGGTCCTAGCCCATATGTACTAGTTGATCAGTGGTGAACTGATCATATACATATGCTAGTACTGTACTTACGCCTGGTTTAATTAGTTCCTAACTTTTTATTTAAACTTCCAACTTTTACATCACATCAAAACTTTCTTACACACACAAACTTTCAACTTTTCCGTCACATCGTTTCAATTTCAATCGATCAAACTTTTAATTTTAGCATGAACTGTACACACCCATATTTGTTTTCTCCTTCAAGCTAGGGACCGGCAGCCATACATTGCTGATTCATCGTTTGGTCGTCGTAGTCATAGATCGTTGCACATTACATTCAACTGACTCATAGTAGTTCTATCAGCCGTTTCTGTAAAAGGGTCCGGTGCAGCTTTAAAAGTGGCCTGGCTGGCTGGCTGGCTGCCTGGATGCAGCAGGCCTGTAACTGCCAAACCTGAAACGGACACACTTGGTGCATGTGCCGCACCAGCCCAATACATGTGTACCACCGTGTGTACGTGCAGCGATCGATCTGCTGACTTTACAGAGCTACTCCAGTTACTTTGGAGTCCCTGTCGCTTGGCTAGTAGTACATGTGTATAACTATAATAAAACTGGAGATAAATATAGCCGATTACTTAGTTCGTGCTTCCGTTGGGTAAGTTGGACAATAAATCTGGAGGACTTGGCGAATAACAATCTGGCTCTCAGATCTTATGGTCCATCTAACACCACACTAACCATTAGCACTTGTATGAAGTGTACGAAGTTTCAGTCCGATGGCACAAGATTGAGAGAGAGCAGGTACATAACGAAATTGCCCCAAAACTAAGGGTGTGTTTAGTTTACGCTAAATTTAGAAGTTTAGTTGAAACTAGCATGGTTGTCCGCACATATTGCGCGGCTAGCATCATTATATTCTCTCATATAATAGCAACATTATTAAAATATATTAAAATAACAACATAATTTTAAATTTTGTACTAACATTATGAAACTACTGATGTGTATTATTCATATTGTATTTTATATACGTGTTAGTTATTAATTATTTTTAATATATAATTTCATTTATTTCTAAATTATATTCCTATACGGCCTCTAGACTCGTCTTTCAATATTTCCCTTTTTAATTCCGAATTTTTGTTATCTGTAAATTGTATTTCTATATTCTTCCAATATTATTTATTTTTTATTATGAATTTTTATTATTTTTAATTGTATTTCTATAGGTGGACTCTAAACTTATCTTTTAGTATTCTTTAATTTTTAATTTTGAATTTCAGTTACTTCTAAATTGTATTCCTAGATTGACTTTAGACTCTTCTTTCCATATTTTTTTTTAATTTTATTTATTTGTAAATTGTACTTTTATACAGACTCTAAACTCCACTTTTAATTTTATTATGTTTATTCTGGATTTTATGTAGTTTTAAATTCCTATATGGACTCTATACTCTATTTCTAATATTCCTTATTTTTAGTTCCAACATTCTATTATTTCTTAATTGTATTTCTATATGGACTCTATACTCTTCTTCTAATATTTTTTATTTTTTAATTCCAAATTTCAGTTATTTGTAAATTGTATTTCTATATGGACTCTAGTCTCCTCTCCTAATATTCCTTATTTTTTAATTCCGAATTTCAACTATTTCCAAATTGTATTTCTATATGGACTCTATTTTTCTTTTTCTCCGATTAATATGAGAATTTCTAGGCCATGAGAGCGAACGTGGAGGCTCCTTTTTCTATTCCTTTAATAAGTTAAATAGCTGGGTGACCCGCACAATTGCGTGGCTAGCACCCATACAAAGTTATATATATTTTAATATGATTTTACTTAAAGTTTATTAAATAGTTATCTCGTTGTTTTAAGACTTTGAAATACTAAACCTTATAATCCTTGTGTTTCTAATTTTATAGTTTTTAAAAGTCACACCGTACCTTTTACTTCTGCCATATTTTTCTTTATTTGCTTGTTCGACCTAGCACTGTTTCTATTCATTCTCCTTGGGACTTTTAAAAATTGGATCTTATAGATTTTAGAGTTTAATGTCCCGTTGGGTTTCGTTTTGATAATTTCTAGAAATCCTGTCAAACACTGCCATTATATTCCTCTACGGCCGTCCACTGCCTCTCCTATTGATTGTCATTGGTATTATAAAAATCGAATATAATTATCGTTTAGGTTCATTTTTTAACTTTCTAGAAGTTCCGTCAAAACGTTAGCGACTTTGTCACTGTACTTCTCTACGACTACCCAATGCCCCCTTCTTTTATAACTTTTACAAATCCTGTCAAACGCTGCACTATACCCCTCTATGACCCGTCCGCCGCCTACTCTTTATTGCCATTAAGATTGTAAAAATCGAACATAACTATTGTTTAAATTCATTTTTTACTTTCTAAAAGTCTCACTAACCATCGGCGGCTCTGCCATTGTACTCATGTATGACTCGCCCATTACCTCTCATTTTTATTGTCATTGAGATTTTAAAAATCAAATATGATTATCATTGGGTTTTTTTACTTTCTAGAAGTCCCGCCGACCGCCTTGACCGATTGCTTGACGACCTGCCCGTCGTCATTCCTTTTAATTGTCATTATTATTCTATTTTGTGTTTTATTAATAGTATTTAGATGTCCCATCCACCGCCACCATTCTACTCCATTATAGCCCTGTTACTTAATTAATTTCATCATGTGCTTTAAATGGCCTTTTCTTTCAGTAGTATTTATTTTTTTTATTACCAAATTTAGTTATTTATAAATTGTGTTCCTACTTGAAATCTTATTTTTCTTTTTCTAATTTCAGTATTTATTATATTTTTTGTTTTGAATTTTAACTAATATTGCATTGTGTTATTTTTTATTTCCAATGTCAGTTGTTTTAAAATTGTATTCCTACTTGAACTCTCTTTTTAATTTGTCTAATTTTAGATTTTATTTTACTTTTTATTCCAAATTTTAATTAATTTTGTATTGGGTTCTTATATGTACTCTTATTTCAATATTGCTTAATTTTCATTACGCATTTTAGTTATTTTTAAATTGTATTTGTATTCGAACTCTTATTTTTGTTTTCTGCTAATTTTGGATGTTATTTTATTTTTTATTCCGAACTTTAATAATCTCATATTGGGTTTTTATATGGACTCTTCTTTCAATATTGCTTATTTTTAATTCTGAATTTCAGTTACTTTTAAATTGTATTTCTAGTTGGACTCTCCTTTTCTTTTTCTCCGATTAATATGTGAATTTCGAATTTTAGTTATTTTTAAATTGTATTTCTACTCGAACTCTTCTTTTCCCTTTTTACTAATTTCAGATGTTATTTTATTTTTTATTACGAATATTAATTAATCTCGTATTGGGTTCTTATGAGGACTCTTCTTTCAGTATTGCTTATTTTTAATTCTGAATTTCACTTATTTCTAAATTGTATTTCTAGTTGGACTTTTCTTTTTTTTTTCTCCGATTAATGTGGGAATTCCAAAGTTTTTTTTAAATTGTATTTCTACTCGAACTCTTCTTTTCCTTTTATTTTTGCTAATTTTGACTTTCTTTTATTTTTTATTTTGAATATTAATTAATCTCGTATTGGGTTCTTATAAGGACTCTTTTTTCAATATTGCTTATTTTTAATTCCGAATTTCAGTTGTTTTTAAATTGTATTTCTAGTTGGACTCTCCTTTTCTTTTTCTCCAATTAATGTGTGAATTTCTAGCCCCACAGCGAACGTGGTGCCTTATTTCATAATGTATTTTGCTATGTACCCTTCTTGCTATGTAGTCTTTTCTTATTGTTTTATTATAATTTGATAGAAATTTTAGTGACATTCTTCAATTCTTTTCTAATTGTACTCAAATCCCAATTTAGAATTTATTTTGTGTTTTATTCTAGATTTTTATTAATCTCGTTTTGTGTTCTAGATGTACTCTTCCTCATATTCCTTTTTTTATTCCGGATTTTTTAATTTCTAAATATATTCCTGATTTATTTTGGGTTGTTACGATTTTATTTGGATTAGTATTGAAAACCAATTTCAGAATTTATATTATTTGTTATTCAAAAATTTTATTATTCTTACTTTTGGATATTTATATATTGTATTTTGCTATGAATTATTCTTTATTTGTAGTAAGGGTGTAAGTAGATAAGCCACGAAACCCACTTATATGTCAAAATAAGTCATGAACCTACTTATTTTGACTTATAAGTGAGTTCACGGCTTACCCACTTACACCCGTTATTTGTAGTCCTAAAAAATAAATGTATTTCTAGAGGTGGCCAGCGTAGTGGGGCTGCCTATGATAATTCTTTTACATAGGCGACCCCAACCCTCCTACCATAGACCGAAATTATCGCAAGCGGGCCTTCTCATGGACCGCTTGTGATCGTGTAGGTGGGTGACGTTGGTTGTCTATGAAAATTATGTTTTAGGTGCTACTCCCTCCATTTCATATTATAAGTCATTTGACTTTTTTCTTATTCAAATTTCTTTAGGTTTGACCAAATTTATGGAAAAAATTAGTAATATTTACAACACCAAAGTAGCTTCATTAGATTTAACATTGAATATATTTTGATAATATGTTTGTTTTGTATTAAAATGTTAGTGTATTTTTCTATAAACTTGGTCAAACCTAAAGACTTTGACTAAGAAAAAAAATCAAATACTCCCTCCGTTTTTAATAGATGACGCCGTTGACTTTTTCTCACATATTTGACCATTCGTCTTATTCAAAAAATTTACGTAATTATAATTTATTTTGTTATGAGTTGTTTTATCACTCATAGTACTTTAAGTGTGATTTATATATTATACATTTGCATCAAATTTTTGAATAAGACGAATGGTCAAACATGTGAGAAAAAGTCAACGGCGTCATCTATTAAAAAACGGAGGTAGTAATTTATAATATGAAACATAGGGAGTATAACATATGACATATGGCATAATAACTTGTTCTTTATTTTCTTAAGTAAAGGGTTCACAAAGTGGTACAATATTACGAAGACATGGATGTTTTTTTCCTTCTTGTCTGAACCCGTGTGTTTATAATTATTATTTATTTAAGTGATCCATGACGCCAATTTATTTTTTTATACGATTAACTTATATAATGTATATGTTTTGTTATAACTTATTTAAATTAAATCAACCATATTAATGGTCTAGACTTTTTTAAATATGATTAATGGGGTAAATATAAAGCCCTCATAATTAAACACATAATTAAACGTCAAATATAATTATGCATATTTTTTCTAGTTACAATATAGTGAACAGACTCCTCAAATATCTATTTAAGTAGAAAAAAAACTTTTGGTAGGCTACAAAATTATTTCCAGTGATATATCGTGTAGGTGTTGATAGCAAGATGGATGAAAGCACGTGATTTTAGAGTGGCAGCAAGATTATCTGGGCAAGTGAACTTTTGGTAGCTACAAAATACTCTTCCGTGGACTGTGCATCTTTTTTTTTTCCCTTTCCTTCCGTGGATTGTGTTTTTTTTTCCTTTTTTTTCCACACCCAATCGGACATACCCTTGCACTCTGACATGCATGCTCGTTAGAAGCACTGTAACCTTTCCTATTTATGTATTATATAAATAGAGTTTGTTTCGTACCAATAGAAAATATTGCCCAACAAATCTACACTCTTTAATCTATATGCACTGTATAATCTAAAGGTGTAGCTTTTTTCCCTTTTTCTCCGATTAATGTGGGAATTTCTAGCCTCAACAGCGAACGTGGTGCCTCCTTTCAATGCTGTTTTAATAATATAATTGATAGATTGGAACGATGTGACGGAAAAGTTGAAAGTTTGTGTGTGTAGGAAAGTTTTGATGTGATGGAGAAGTTTGAAGTTTGAAGAAAAAGTTTGGAACTAAACTCGGCCTAAATACTCCTATTTAGCACTGTGTCAAGGTGACATCTGAAATGCATATTGTCACGCCCTGAAGTTCCCCTTTCCAGCTTTAAAATTTGTTAAATAAATCGCCTAAAGAAATTGTTGAATTAACATAGAGTTGAATCCTTAATTAATAAATGCATTTAATAATCAAATTCGGTGTGGTGGAATTTTTCTTGAGTTCCCCATGCTCCAATACATTAACTAGATTTTTAGTGGAATTTTCAGAGCTCTCGAAATAATTTTAACCAACTAAAATATAGCACATGCAATCTTTAAATCCCAGGGAAAATCTTTTCCTCCTTTTCTTTTTCTTTTCCCTCCTTTTCCTCTTCTTGGGCCGTCGGCCTAGTCCACCCCGCCACCGCGCGCGCCCTCTTCCTTGTGGGCCGGCCCAAGCCGCCCCTCCCTCTCTCCCCGGGACGCCGACAGGTGGGCCCCGTCTATCGGGGTCTTCCCCTTCCTCCGGCCGCTCGCCCCCACGTCGCCACCACCGCCAAAACAGCCGCCGCGCCTACCTTCGCCGCTCCTCCCGCGCCCACGCCGCATCGCCCACGTGTCCTCCCCACGACGCCGCCCTCTCCCCGCGTCTCCCGGCCCGCGCGTGCGCTCGAAAAAGGGCGGGATTTGCATTTTGAATCCCCCCATTTCCTCTCCCCCACTCCCCACGTCGGCCGGCAAAATGGGGCCACCCCGGGCCGTTCCCGACCTCTCCGCCCCTATAAAATCCACCCCCGCATCCTCCTCCTCACTTTTCCTTTTGCCGCCGGTCTCTCCCGAGCTCTCCATCGCTCCCGCGCCGTGCACCCATCCGCCGCCGCCGCTCCCGCTGCTCCGGCCGCCGCTAGCCGCCGCTAGACTCGCCGCCGCGCCGCGCCGTCGCCGTTGTCGGGTTCGCAAGGTCAAGGGCCACCCCGTCCGCCCCTCCTCCATCGAGGTCCGTCGCCAGAGCCCGCATCCCCTCGCACTCCGGTGAGCACCACCTCCACCGTCGCCTTCGGCCATGGTTTCCGATCACCGTGGTTCACCTCCCTCCCCCTATTCTCTCTCTTTTCCTCTCTTAGGGCATCCCGGAGCTCGTCCGCCCGCCGCCGTTGTCCTCCCGTGGCTCGCCGTCGCCGTTCGCCGTCGTCCTCCTCCGCGCCGGCCACTCTCGGTGAGGCATCCCTCCTCCTCTATTCCCCTCCCTCTCCCTCTTAGCCGCGTCGGGTCGAGCCACCGCCCCGGTCGTGCGCCGCCGCCTTTGCGCCGCGCCGTCGGTTGCCGTCGCCGGCAGCACGCGCGCGCACCGCCGCCCTTGCCTTGGCCGGCCGGCCGGCTTTGTGCCGAGCCGAGCCGAGCCAGGCCGCCGCCGCACCGTCCGATCGGCCCCGGGCCGATCCGGGCCGTCGATCCCGTGGACCGGCGGTGGACCACCCGCGTGGTCCCGGTCCACGGTAGACCGGCCACCCGTGCGCCGCTGACATGCGGGTCCTGCCTGTCGGCGCCACCCCCCTGATGACGTCAGCCCTGGGATTTATTGCGCAATAAATACATTAAGGCCTTTTCTTTATTAGTAAAAACACAGATAATCTTCTAAAAATCATATCTAATTCATCCGAGCTCCGATTAAGTCCATTCAAGTCTCAGTAAATTCATAAAAATGCATAGAATCCATTAAAAATGGTTTTGTTTCCTGTTTCAGTAGTCTTATAGCCTGTTTTGCTTGTGTGCTTTGTTTGTCGCATATATTTCGGCCGTTTCGTCGATCCGCGGTTTCTCGAAGACGTTGCTGTGGTCTCATAAGTGCGAGAGCAAGGCAAGTCATGCATTATAATCGATCATATTGTACCCAATTTACAAATGTCCCGCTTTTCTATTAAATATTGCATCGTTTTACAATATCACGTGGGATGGGTCCTACTACTCAGCCATATATTGTTTACCTTATGCCATTGCTAACTCGGGTATTGAAATGACTAGATGTTGGTTTAGGAAATGCTTAGCCATGCTTAGTTCTACTAGTACACAAAAAGAGAATCACATTAAAGTATAGACTTTGATTTTTGGCAATAGCTTTGGATTAGTGCCACCGTAATGGTGTGGGCTTATTAAAATACACTACACGGTGGGCTGTGGGTGCATGGTTTTGTTAGTTGTGCCCATGGCGATTAAGGACCGGTTCGCGGGAAACCCTGGAAGAATTTATCGTGCTTACCACAAGCCAGCGTGGGCAACGGCTGGACTTGTAGTGTAGCTTTTCTCTAGCCAACGTACCCAGGCGAGGGTGGGCGTGATGGAGTTGGGTCGGCCGGGGTGTCCGGTTGATCGGCTTCCGGATTCACTGCGGCACGAAAGGGGGGCTACCCGTTGCCTGCTGGGGACGGGGGCGAACCCTAAGGTGTGGTGCGATCCGTTAGAGGGGGTTATGCGAAGGGTCCTGTCACGGCCTCTTTCCGGTATGTCGTGGTGGCATGTCGGCGCACGGGAACGTGTCGTGGGGTTGTGTCTTGTGGGTACAGTTGTACACCTCTGATCAGAGTAAAACTATTCGAATAGCCGTGCCCGCGGTTATGGGCGGTCGACCAGATTCACCGTGATTAGTCTCACCCCTAGTTAGCTAATGGAACTGGTTAGTTCAGGAGGGGTTTGGGCCTGTTGCAACGTGGTGTAGCGTTGGACAGTGATTGGTTAATATTGATAAATCACTACAGCTGTTTTACTGCTTTCAACTACTGCTTTTAAATGCTAGCTTTATGCAAATGAACCTTTAGCCTCCTTTGGATATATCCTGCATCATACCTCCTCTTCCGGTATGACTTGCTGAGTACAGTGGGTAATACTCAGTCTTGCTCTCTTTCCCCCACACCAGAGCTGAAGATCTTCCTAGTGGAAGCCGTCTTGTCGAAGTTGGTTTCGTCACTGCCGTCAAGGATTGCCTGTGGAGTGGAGTCGCCCCGCTGCAGAAGTCAAGTTTCCTAGTCTAGCTCGTTTTATCTTTTCCGCTGCATTTGTAATCTTTTATATTTTTGTAAGACGTGGATCTGTATGTCAACAATTGTCGTTTGTGTACCCTGGCTAGTCCTAGACAGGGGTTTAATACACATTCAGCTTAGAAATTATGGTTCGTGAATTTCTGGGCGTGACACATATGCACTAAGAGCAAGTTTAATACTGTAGCCCACTATTAGCTCCAAATCTTCCATAGCCAATGTAATAGCCAATTCATACAATAGTTGCTTACTATACTATTAATATCTGGTCCCACCTATTATACACACATTACGTCTTGGAGTCCGTGCTGCAGTTGGCTACAAATTTGTAGCCCGCTGCTCTTCTCTCTCTTCATTTATCTTTTTAAAATATGTTTACAGCTGTCTTATAGCTTTCTATTGTACCTGCTCAAATACACGTGAAGAGTTGAGCTGAGAATTTAGGGTGTGTTTAGTTTACACCAAAAATGAAAATTTTGTTGAAATTGAAACGATGTGATGAAAAGTTGAAAGTTTATTTATGTAGAAAAGTTTGATGTGATGGAGAAGTTGAAAGTTTGAAAAAAAGTTTGGAACTAGACTCAGCCATAATAGATCGAAGATATCAAACAAACGTACCCGTACTACTGTGTGGCAAGTACTCCCAGTCCCAGATTGTTGATCCGTTGATGGCGACTGGGTTAGTTGAGAGCTCAGATCGGCATGCGGCTGCGGCTGCTGCTGCGCGTTGGGATACGTCGTCTTGGCTCGTGATTTGGCATGCATTCGTCGAGTTACGAGGTGGCGAACATGGCCGGGTCAAGCACATCGTTGACCACTTTGCCACTCCGTTTGTTGGCATGTTGGCGGGAAGAGGTTCATCAGGGTGGAATTTGGCGGGAACGCCTGAGCACAGAGCAAAAAAAAAAAAAGGATTAATTAATTTCGTGACAGTAAAATATACTGCCAACTGACACCGGACATCTCATTCTCCTAGGCCAATGGATACGCCGCACTTGAGGACTGCGAGTATTTAAACTGTACTATTATACCCGGGAGATATTTCAAGCGTGCAGTCGTTTATGTTTGCAACTTTTGTATTGAAATCGTTCGTTGGTTCATCATGTGATCAGGTGTTTCCACTTTTTCTCTCATTCTAACGAACACAATGCTCACACGCAGAGTCACACTCACTTTTATCAATGCGTATATACACGGTTGCATACCCTTACCTATATAAACATGTGTAACAGACTGAACCTTCATATTTTGGTATGTATGAAGTAGCTACGAACATCTTGCTATCGACGAGTACTTCATTTTTTAAACTAAACCTATATTTTCTTCCATTATTTTCTCTAGTGGTTGACGAAATCTCCTTCGAGCTCCTCCGAAGCAGCGCCGACATCGGCGGTGTGGGAGCAGCGGTCGGGCGGTGAGGGCGGCGCGGGAGCGGGGAACGCCGCTGACAAGCTTTGGAGTGCCGGAGATGGAACTCGGCGGCGCAAATTGGAGGGACGATCGACAAGACCCCGGCGGCGGCACGGAGCGGGGGACTGCCGCCGCGTTGAGCTCCTCCGGTTGGATCTGGCCGCTTCCTTCCCTCCTCCTCGCTGCCTCTCTTCTGGTCTTCTCTCTCTCTCCCTTCCCTGGTAGCGCGTGCAGGACACAAAAGTAGGGCCAAACCTGTAATTTCTGACGAGGAATCTGTGGCAACATTTGGCTCCGTGTTCTTCATGGAGCACCGAAATACTCCGACGTGGAGGAGAATCTCTGACCTGGCCTCCCCAAGCTGAATGCCACATCACTGCACTGTGAAAGCCCTTAGAGCAGGTATAATAATGGGCGGTAATAGTTCCACATAGGATTTTGTGATGATCTGGCTAGGGGAAGAGAGAGAGTGAGCCGGCGACTAATTTGTCGCCAGGTTGCACGCGCCGCTCGAGGAGACTGTGGGGCCCGCCTTGCAATGTCTCTTCTCGCCGCAAGGCATGGAGAAGCATCGGCCATGCCTTGTACTGCTTGCCTCCATCGCCAACTCCCGCGGCCACCGGACCACCGCCCTCAGCCTCGTCGGCGCCGACGCACGGCCACCGCTGTCTCCCACATCCATCGCACGGCCCCCGTCGCCGCCGCCTACACGGTCGCCGCCGTCTTTCGCGTCCGTCGCACGGGCCGGCCACCACTGTCTCCGACGTCCGCCGCATGGCCGCCGCCGTCTTCCGCCTTCGCCGCTATCTCCGACGTCTGCCGCACAGCCGCCGCCGTCTTTAGTCGTCGGTGACAGGGAATCGAAGCTAGCTAAGAAGGAAAAAGGAGAAGAAGACAGGAACCGAGGGGATAGGAAGAAAAGAGAATGAAAAAGGAGAAGAGAGGAACTGAGGGGATAGGAGGAAGAAAGAATGTGAGGTAGGAGAAGATGGTGGGTTACACGAATCAATAAAATATTCATGTTATAGTATTTCTATTAGATTAGGTACAATAGCAGACTATAAGCTAGCTATAAACACATATCGAGAAAATTAAAGAAGAGAGAGATGAGCAGCGGGCTAAAAATTTGTAGCCGGATGCAGCACGAACTCCAAGACGTAATGTGTATATGACATGTGGGATCAGATATTAGTAGTGTAGTATATATTTATATGTAACTATTGTATGAATTGACTATTAAATCGACTATAGATGATTTGGAGCTAGTAGTTGGCTATACTATTAAACTTGCTCTTATAGATAGTATAGATAGATGATATGGATATTTTTTGAGTCAACAACGGGCTATGTTATTGACCTTGCTCTTAGGGCTGGTTTAGTTGAGGAAAAATTTTAGGTTTGGTTGTCACATCGGATATATGGACACACATTTAAAGTATTAAACATAGTACAAAATAAATTATAGATTCCGCGAGACGAATTTATTAAGTCTAATTAATTCGTCTCGCAATTTACACGTAATTTATATAATTGATTTTTTTCCTACATTTAAAACTTGATGTATGTGTGCAAACATTCGATAAATTTTTGTTTGTTCTGGAACCAAACAGGGCCTTATTGTTACGGGGAGAGACGCTGGACGCCTGTGTTGGAATTAATGAATGGGCCTTAGCCCACTCGAAGATTAATTCTTTGGAAAATCACAAAAGCCCACCTCATGGGATGGCATGCATGTGGAGTTTAGTACCACCTTGCTTATTCTAGGAGAGGGGGACCTCCTTAAAAGGGAGGATGCCCTCCTAGTCACTTGAAGCATGTGTGGTGGAGAGAAGAGGGGAAACACACGCGCGCGCACGCTCGCCTCGCCTGGCCTGGCAGGGCAGGGCAGGGCAGGCGGCGCGCGTGCACGACGTACGCGTCGAATGGTCCGAAAAATTGGCTCCTCACCCTTGCGCAGATGCAGCCTCCTTTTGCAGTTTTGTTTTGCTGCAAATTCGGATTCGTTTTTGTTTTGGAAACGTTCAGAAAAATCCGGTGCGTGCAAACGGCGTGGAGTCCGGATAAGTTACGCGCGACTTATCCGGTTCGGTTACGCGCAGTAGAGATCGTGCGGGCGCCCTGATCAAGCGACCCTTCTCTATATAAACCGACCTGCCGTCTTTACGCAACACACGCGAAATCAATCTAGGGTTTGCCTCCTACTCTGTACTGCGCCGTCGCTCGTAGACTACTCCATCCCGCTCGCCGGCGTGCACCGGCAATCGGGAGAACAGGTCTCCGGAACCTCTGCCTTCGACGTCCTGCACCGGGAGAAGGCGGCAATAAGGTTTTTGGGAAGCGCTTCGCGCCACTGCTCCCTCTTCGTTCGCGACGGCTCGCCTTCCTCTTCGCTCGCGTGTTTCGTGTCTTCGTAGACACCTGCGAAAAGTTTCGACCAACCAGCCGGTCTTTCCGTCACCTCGGTACGTGTTCAATATGTTGCGCATATTTGATCTGTTCATGTTATACTGTGTAGTTTACATGTGTAGATCTAATGATGCGTTCATGCTAGTTTTCATCTGTAATGTCATGATTTATTTATGGAATAGATTAAATCATTATATGTCTATAATCTCAACAATCCAAAAACCTTATTATAGGCACTGTGATTTTACTATGGCTGGTTTTGCCGATGCACTGAGGCCGGATAAATTCACCGGTGTGCATTTTAAGAGATGGCAGATCAGGGTCACTCTGTGGCTGACAGCTATGAAATGCTTCTGGGTGAGTACTGGCAAACCTGAAGGAGTTCTTGCTGCTGAACAGCAGAAGCAATTCGAGGAAGCCACTACTCTCTTTGTGGGATGCATTCTTAGCGTTCTTGGCGATCGTCTGGTCGAGGTGTATATGCATATGACCGACGCTAAGGAGTTGTGGGATGCACTGAATACTAAATTCGGTGCTACTGATGCTAGCAATGATCTGTATATCATGGAGCAGTTTCATGACTACAAGATGGCTGACAACCGTTCTGTAGTCGAACAGGCTCATGAGATACAAACCATGGCTAAGGAACTCGAACTCCTTAAGTGTGTCTTACCCGACAAATTTGTGGCCGGGTGCATTATTGCAAAACTACCTCCATCTTGGAGAAGTTTCGGTACTGCACTCAAACACAAGAGACAGGAATACTCCGTTGAGGGGTTGATAGCATCTCTTGATGTTGAGGAGAAAGCTCGGGAAAAAGATGCTGCGTCTAAGGGCGATGGTGGGCAGTCCAGTGCCAATGTTGTGCACAAGGCCCAGAACAAGAGCAAGGGGAAATACAAAGCTCAGCAGACCACCAACTTCAAGAAGCAGAAGAAGAAGAACAACAATCCTAATCAGGATGAGAGGACTTGCTTTGTGTGTGGCCAAGTTGGTCATCTGGCTAGGAAGTGTCCTCAGCGCAAGGGGATGAAGGCACCTGCAGGGCAGACTTCTAAGTCTGCTAATGTGACCATTGGCAACACTGGAGATGGAAGCGGGTATGGTAATTTACCTACTGTTTTTTCAGTCAATCAGTCTACTAATTGGTGGGTTGATACTGGGGCCAATGTACATGTTTGTGCTGACATCTCATTGTTTTCTTCTTATCAGGTCGCACGGGGTTCCACCGTCCTAATGGGGAATGGGTCACATGCTTCTGTTCATGGTGTTGGCACGGTAGATCTGAAGTTTACTTCGGAAAAGATCGTGCAGCTGAAGAACGTGCAGCATGTCCCTTCTATCGACAGGAATCTTGTTAGTGGCTCCCGTCTGACCAGAGACAGATTTAAGTTGGTTTTTGAGTCTAATAAAGTAGTCGTGTCTAAACATGGATATTTTATTGGTAAAGGTTATGAGTGCGGAGGCCTGTTCCGCTTTTCCCTTTCTGATTTCTGCAATAAGTCTGTGAACCATATTTGTGGCAGTGTGGATGATGAGGCTAATGTTTGGCATTCACGTTTATGTCATATTAATTTTGGCTTGATGTCTCGGCTTTCCAGCATGTGTTTAATTCCTAAGTTTTCCATTGTCAAAGGTTCTAAGTGCCATAGTTGTGTGCAATCGAAGCAACCTCGCAAGCCTCACAAGGCTGCCGAGGAGAGAAACTTGGCACCACTAGAACTCCTACATTCAGATCTTTGTGAAATGAATGGGGTGTTGACGAAGGGTGGAAAACGATATTTCATGACATTGATTGATGATGCTACTAGATTTTGCTATGTGTACTTGTTGAAAACGAAAGACGAGGCTCTAGACTTTTTTAAAATTTATAAGGCAGAAGTTGAAAATCAACTTGACAGAAAGATAAAAAGGCTTAGGTCTGATCGTGGTGGAGAGTTTTTCTCGAACGAGTTTGACTTATTCTGTGAGGAACATGGCATTATACATGAGAGGACGCCTCCCTACTCTCCCGAGTCTAATGGGATTGCTGAAAGGAAGAATCGCACACTGACTGACTTAGTGAATGCCATGTTGGACACCGCGGGACTGCCTAAGGCATGGTGGGGGGAGGCATTGTTGACCTCAAATCATGTGTTAAATAGAGTTCCTAACAGAAATAAGGACAAAACACCATATGAGATATGGATTGGTAGAAAACCATCACTTTCTTATTTGCGCACATGGGGGTGCTTGGCGAAAGTCAATGTACCAATAACGAAGAAGCGCAAACTTGGACCTAAGACTGTGGACTGTATTTTTCTGGGATATGCTCATCATAGCATTGCCTATAGATTTTTAATAGTTAAATCCGAGGTACCGGACATTCATGTTGGTACGATTATGGAGTCTCGTGATGCTACCTTCTTTGAGAGCTTTTTTCCAATGAAGGATACACATAGTGGTTCGAACCAACCCTCTGAGATAATTCCCAGTTCAATCACACCACCAGAACAAACTGAACATACACATGAACTTGTCTCTGAGGAGGATGTCAGTTAAGCTCCTCGAAGGAGTAAGAGACAAAGGACGGCTAAGTCTTTTGGTGATGATTTCACTGTGTACCTCGTGGATGACACTCCTAAGTCAATTTCAGAAGCATATGCATCTCCTGATGCAGACTACTGGAAGGAGGCTGTCCGTAGTGAAATGGATTCCATTATCGCTAACGGGACTTGGGAGGTGACAGAGCGACCCTATGGGTGTAAACCTGTGGGGTGCAAGTGGGTGTTCAAGAAGAAGCTTAGGCCTGACGGTACTATTGAAAAGTACAAGGCTCGGCTTGTTGCTAAGGGCTATACTCAGAAAGAAGGCGAAGATTTCTTTGATACTTACTCACCTGTTGCTAGATTGACCACAATTCGTGTGCTACTTTCCCTAGCAGCCTCACATGGTCTTCTCGTTCATCAAATGGACGTTAAGACAGCTTTTCTTAATGGAGAGCTGGATGAGGAGATCTATATGGATCAACCTGATGGGTTTGTAGTTGAAGGTCAAGAAGGCAAAGTGTGCAAATTGTTGAAGTCTTTGTATGGTCTGAAACAAGCTCCTAAGCAATGGCATGAGAAATTTGACAAAACATTGACATCTGCAGGTTTTGCAGTCAATGAGGCAGATAAATGTGTGTACTATCGCCATGGTGGGGGTGAGGGAGTTATTTTGTGCTTGTATGTTGACGACATACTGATATTTGGGACAAATCTTGAGGTGATAAATGAGGTTAAATCATTCTTGTCTCAAAATTTTGATATGAAGGATTTGGGAGTAGCTAATGTTATCTTAAACATTAAGCTAATTAGAGGTGAGAATGGGATTACACTCTTGCAGTCCCATTATGTGGAGAAGATCTTGAATCGCTTTGGCTACATTGATAGTAAGCCTTCTCCAACACCTTATGATCCTAGCTTGTTGCTTCGCAAGAACAAGAGAATTGCTAGGAATCAACTGGAATACTCCCAAATCATTGGCTCGTTGATGTACCTGGCTAGTGCAACTAGGCCTGATATCTCCTTTGCTGTAAGCAAGTTGAGCCGATTTACCTCTAATCCGGGAGATGATCACTGGCGTGCGCTTGAGCGAGTAATGCGCTATCTGAAAGGTACTGTGGAATTGGGGCTTCACTATACTGGGTATCCTGCGGTACTGGAGGGTTATAGTGATTCTAACTGGATCTCTGATGTGGATGAGATCAAAGCCACTAGTGGATATGTTTTCACACTGGGTGGTGGTGCTGTTTCATGGAGGTCTTGCAAACAGACCATTTTGACGAGGTCAACCATGGAAGCAGAGCTAACGGCACTGGATACTGCTACTGTTGAGGCAGAATGGCTGCGTGATCTATTAATGGATCTGCCTGTTGTTGAAAAACCGGTGCCGGCTATCCTTATGAACTGTGACAATCAAACGGTAATTGTCAAAGTGAATAGTTCTAAGGATAATATGAAATCGTCTAGACATGTGAAAAGACGATTGAAGTCTGTCAGGAAATTAAGAAACTCCGGAGTTATAACATTGGATTACATCCAAACAGCGAGAAATCTGGCAGATCCCTTCACGAAGGGACTATCACGAAATGTGATAGACAATGCATCGAAGGAGATGGGTTTGAGACCCATGTGAGTTATGCTATGGTGGTAACCCAGTCTATGTGATCGGAGATCCCGTGAATTAGATCCTGGGAAGAACAAACCATTAATAAACTAGAGGAGAGTACCAATATATATACCCTCTCCAAGTGAAGATGCATATACTCTCGTGAGCTGCAAGGCAGGTTGGTGTAACATCCTGAAAATTCGACCTGCAAATCAAAACTCTAAAAATTTGGATTTTCAAAAACTTTTTAAAATAAATTGCATCATGCCGATTTTATTCGCCGTTTCATTGAATTTCGATTCCGGAGTTTGGAGATTTCGAATAAAAGAACTAAATCAATCAATTTAGACCGATATTATCGCGAGCCTACTCGTGTCAATTAAATTTAATATGATGGAATGGAACTATATTAATTTAGGATGAGTTTATTAATTTAGGATGAATTTATTAGCGGGAATTAACACAAATAGTGGGTAAGAATTATATATGCAAATATTAGGAATTTTAGAATCAAATTTATATAATAAATAAATAAAAAAAAGAAATAAAAAATAATAAAAAAAATAAATAAAAAAATAATAAAAAAATAAAATAATAAATAATAAAAATAAAAATTAAATAGAGAAATTAGAAAACGGCACTGTTCACCGCCCGCCAGGTGTTCGACGCGGTTCCCTAGCCCTAACCGCGCCGCGCCCCGCGCGCCGCTCGCTCGCCGCGCAGCCGTCGCGTCGCCGTCTCGCCGCCTCGCGCCCCGAGCCGCCGCGCGCCGTCGCCATCCCCGCCGCGCCGCTCGCCCGCCGCGCCGCCGTCCCGTCGCCGCTCGACCGTCGCCCTCGCCGCCTCGCGCCCCGCGCCGCCCCGTCGCCATCACGAGGCCCATCGCCGCCTGCCGCCGCGCGCCGTTCCCCCACATCACCGCCGCGTCGTCATCGCCGTCATGCCGAGCCCGTGCCGAGCCAAGCCGAGCGCCGCGCCGCGCCGTCCTATCGTCGCCATCACCGTCGCATCGCCGCCCGTCGCGTCGCCGCCCGTCCCGTCGCCGCGCGCGCGTCCCATCGCCGCCTCGAGCCCCGCGCGCCCCGTCACCACCTACCGCGCCGCTCGCTCGTCACATCGCCGCCTCGCGGCCCGCGCCGCGTCGCCCGCCCGTCGCCATCGCCGCCTGCCGCGCCGCGCGCCGCCCCCGCCGCCCCCTTCCCCTCTTCTTTCCCCCCCTCCCCTATAAATCCCCCCCTCTCACCATCCCTTCCCCCATCCTCACCCCCCCCTCTCCTCATCTCCTCCACCCCCTCCACCGCACCGCCGCTCTTGTGCCACCGCGCCGCCGTCCCCCTCCCGTGCCGCCGCGCCGCCGTTCCCGTGCCGCTGTGCCGCTGCTCCCGCGTCGCCGTGCGCCGCCGCCACCGCCGCCGTCGTCGCCGTTGCCGTCGCCGGTGAGCCACCCCTCCTCCCCTCGCATCCCCCGCTGCCGCCGCTCGGGTAAAAGAGAGAGAGAGAGGGAGAGAGCCGGCCGAGAGAGAAGAAGAGAGGCCGGGAAGGAGAAGAGAGGAAAAGGAAAAAAAAAGAAGAGAGAGAGAGAGAAAGAGAAAGAAGAGAGAGAGAAAAAAAAAGAGAAAAGAAAGAAAAAGAAAGAAAGAGAGAGAAAAAGAGAGAGAAAGAAAAAAGGAAAAGAAAGGGGAAAAAGAAGAAAAAAAAAATATAATAATAATATAAAATATTAAATAAATATAAATCATAAGAATAAGTATAATTAGAGGAAAAAATTAGGAAATGTTTAGAAGACTTAAAGAAAAATTAGAATTTAAATTATAGATTAATTTCCCGTCTTAGGATCGCAAAATTTAATGTAAATTATGGGTTAACCTTTTTATAGTCACTATAAATAATCAATTCGCGGTAGTGATTTAAATATAATCAATAATTAAAACAAATGAACAAATTCTTATAGAATATTATAGATTAGTTCGGGCAATCTCTAGAAGTGAGCGATTCACGGTAGAAGTTCGGATTTAATCACCAGGGATTTTAGGCGTTGATTATACTTAATCGGCTATTCATAGACTAAATTAAATCGTATGATAGTTTTTAGGATTTCGTCCGATATTTAGCTCGCAATAAAAATTGCTAACCTATTACATGGATATAACACTCGGGAATATTAAATTAAAAACTTAGGACAACAAGATAATAATACTCATAAATAATTCACACCGGAAATAGGTTTGCCATAGTTCGCGAATAGTAAAATTAATACCGACTTTCGCACTCGATTTCTCATTTGGATTTACTTGGACTTTTATTTGAATTCTAACCGAATTCAAATCCAATTTCGCACGTAACTATAGAGCCCGAGGAAGCTGCTGATCCAGGCAAAGGTCAAGACCCACAGGACTTTGAGCAAGGCAAGTCATCACTATTCTTTGAACATGTTGATCCCAATTGCGAAATTGTTTTGTTTACAAATAAAATTGCATGCAATGATAAACATCCTACTTGTGATTATGCCATGCCTTGATTATTGTTTACCCTATATTCCTTCGTAACCATGTTTACGTATGAGTCCCTAGTCAACTATGACAATTGCTTAGCAACGCTATTCTAGAATCATGCATACTCATAATTATCAAAATGCTCTATGCTTGGGCAATTACCTTTGGGAAGGTAATTGAGATGCGGCATGTGGAGACATGAGCGCCACATTGCCATGATGTTGATGACATGATTTATGAAAAGAGAAATAAAAGTAAACAACTGTTTTTGACTGGGGCGGACGGAGGATTTGGGTGGTATCCGGGTAAAGGCAAGTACCGTCCCCGGTCAATTAAGGACCGAGCCATGAAGTTAAGCATGAAACGACCCCCGTACAACCGCACTTCTCGTATGGGTATAGACCTAGCGGAATAGATAGCTGAGCGGAGGCAGTATCCATGCATAGTGGTTTCTCGATGTGTGGGGCAGGGGCTCTACGATGGGGCAGTCATTGGTAGAACCGCGAGGCGGGTGTCTACAGTGGTGTCGCCATCGGTAGGACTGCCATGTGAGAATTTAAACATAATTATAACCTAATGCTTGTGTGAGTCTTTCCTTCCCGGGTGCGCCAGAACTCCTCTCACTGCTAGAAACTGTGTACGCCTAGAGTGCATGAGGATGTAAAGTTCATGGAGCGGGTACTGCCAATGCAAGGTTATCGAAAAGCTTTGCCGTGACATGTCTCATGTGTTGGGACAAGGCTCATGTGTTGGGCAGTCGCGGAGTGCGGGTAAAGTGTACATCCACTGCAGTGTGAGTAAACCCAATCTATTCGAATAGCCGTGCTCGCGGTTATTGAGCATCGGGACGTGTATTACACTTGGCTAGACTCTAAATTTTTAACTTGTGTGGGATGGGATGCTGCATAATGATTTCCTTGCTGATGGAGCCACTTCCTGAGAGAAGGGAAGGTGGACGTCCTCAGAAAACCATGACGACTAGATGGCGGGAAGCTATCCTTGGGATCACAATGGATGGTGGACAGAACCGTCATTGTTTAATAAGAACACTGGTACTAAAATTTGATCAGTCTATGCTAGGTCTTAGGCTTGTGAAAAGAATTACAAAACTTGCTTTGTGCAAAAGAACTATAGCCATTCCTTGAATACCCCTTTATCATGTGCATTGTTGCTATGGTGACTTGTTGAGTACGGTTGGTACTCACCCTTGCAAATATAAACTTAATCAGAGGCCGGAGATGAAGCTTCGGAGGATCCCTATGCCTATTACCAGGAGGGTGATGAAGACGAAGGCGCTCAATAGGTCTTAGTTACGGTCGTTGCCTGTGGCAATGGCGTGCCGCTGCCTTAACTCCGCTGCCTTATCTATTTCTGTTTTTGGATGTATTCCGGACCTCTCGGTCCGATGACTTAAGACTATGCCTGCGGCCTATTGATGTAATAATTCGTGCTAGACACTCGTGTATGCGCACTGGTTATTTCAGCTACGAATTCGTGTGTACCAGACTACTTGATCCAGGGAAATGGTACTGTTTACACGATCGATTCCTGTTATAAAAACGGGGGTCTACAGAGCTGGTATCAGAGCCATACGACTGTAGGAAAAGACCAAAAGGCGCCCCACCCTTTTCCTTTAATTTGGCCAAGGGAGAAAGTTCCCACTTAGTAATAATTTCAAAAGTAAAAATGCTATGTTTACAAAACCTGTATGATTTTTATCTTACTCTTAACTATTTCTTTACAAAATAAGTTTTACTCTTAGCTGACATTGGGCTTTTCTTAAGATTAGATGGCAGATCAGGACTCACCCGCTGACTGGGAGATGGGCGTACCCCGCTCTGAGGGATACGTCATTGAGCTGCACCGACTGATGAGGCGTCTGCGATACCCCATATCTCCGATATATCGAGTGAGACAGTGCGAGTCTGTCTGGGAGGCCCGAGTCGAGGTTCGTACGCGAGTCCCATCAGAGTTAGACTACAGCTTCCCGACACGCCACCGTCGCGACTTGCCAGAGACCGCGATGCAGGATGCAGCACGAGAGGCCTTCCTCCGACTCAGCTCTATTCACCGAGCTGAGTTGGCAAGTACTGAGTTTGCTCACCACCCATTTCGAGAGGAGAGCAACTCCGTCTGCACTGTTCAGGACACACCTTGCTGCTACAACCCGATAGTGACCCGACTGTCACGATGGGCTGAGGCAGCAGATGACTTTTACGAGGAGGCTCTATTAGAGATCGACGACCAGCAGAGACGTGTGGGAGAGCTAGAGACCGAGGTGACTGACCTCACAGCACAGCAGCTTTAGCTGGAGGAGGAGCACCAGGCTTGGGGCAGTGAGATAGACTCACTGAAGGCACAGCTTCAGGTCCGCGGTGACCAGTTCCAGCAGTTATCTGACCAATACAACGACCGCCGCGGGATGATGGATACACTTGAGGAGCAGCTGAGAGAGAGTCAGGAGCACGTCAGTCAGCTGGAGGAGCAGCTTCGAGCAGCCACGATCAGCACCGCAGGGGCTTCCACTTCCACAGCAGTAGGGCGTGACCACTACTTTTTCCTCACCCCGCCGTACCCACCAGCGTTCCACGCTCTTCTGGGAGAGGTTGGTATGCTGGCCACTGAGTCAGCACCTTACTTGGTGGACCCGACGGTGACACAGCCACCTGCCCCGGAGATTGTGCACACTCCGCTGATCTCTACACCTTCTCCGCAGCTGGGTTCCAGTTTAGAGACTCCGATCCAGGTCGACTCCGAGACAGAGGGGACTGACACTGAGCCAGAGAGCGAGCCAGACCTTACCGACCCATCAGAGGATGAGACCCCTGTCCCCCGCATCACCTTCCTCGGAGGCCCCCGCACCCTCAGCACTGCACGCAAGAGTACCCGACCTCCGGGCAAGAAGCCCAAGCCAGATTCTGAGGCCACTACTTCCGAGCCATGGGGACTCAGGTTTGCCCGTGCCAGCGACCACACTCTACCGGCCCCAGGATCCTGCGGATGGTTGGATGACTAGACTGGAGGATTGTTGCAATTTCGATCTCGCGTCAGATGGTTTTTGGACAGTATGCAAGACACACCCCCCCCCCCCCCTTTACCTAGTTTGACGAGTAGCTTGATGGTTAGTTCGATGTATCTTTTGATGAACCTTATTTGGACTGCATGTGTGCGCAGTCGATTGCATCATGATTTATGTACTATTTGTGGAACTCTGTGATGTTATTCACGATGTTGTTGCTGTTATATTATAAATGAGTTTATTCCACCATGCTTGCAAAACAAAGTTCACATCAAAACAACTCCCTTAATGGGATGAAACCGTAGAAGCTAGTTAGAAAATTAGGATACTTATTCCATCATCCTACACAGATGGCAAGCCGACGTCGGACACCAACCAGCAACGAAGAAACCCAGACACCTGATCTAACCACCCTGGCCGGAGTCTTGGCCACTCAAACCCAACTCTTGCAAGCCATTGCAAACAACCAAGGCAACCGCGGAGGATCGAGCTTTGGAGAGTTTATGAGAACCAAGCCACCCACGTTCGCTACGGCAGACGAGCCTATGGAGGCGGAAGATTGGCTACGCATCATTGAGAAGAAACTGACCCTGGTCCGGGTACGTGAGGCAGACAAAGTGATTTTCGCAGTAAATCAACTAGAGGGACCCGCTGGTGATTGGTGGGATACCTACAAGGAAGCTCGAGAAGAGGATGCTGGAGAACCCACTTGGGAAGAGTTCACTGCAGCATTTCGCGAGAACTTCGTGCCTGCCGCAGTAATGCGTATGAAGAAGAACGAGTTCAGAAGGTTGCGGCAAGGGAACACAACGGTGCAGGAATATCTGAACCGGTTCACTCAGCTAGCCCGCTATGCAATTGGAGACCTCGCAGATGAAGAGGAGAAGATCGACAAGTTCATAGAAGGGCTGAATGATGAATTACGTGGACCTATGATTGGGCAAGACCATGAGAGCTTCCAGAGCCTGATCAACAAAGTCGTTAGGCTGGAAAATGATCAAAGGACTGTAGAGCATAACCGCAAGAGGAGGATTGCTATGAACCGCCCACCTCAGGGGGTGCCTCAGCGATTCAAGGGAGCCACTTCGTCTGGGTGGAAGCCCCCTATTGTGGCAACTAACCGACCCGCCGCGCCGAGCAACTTTAACAGGCCGGTTGTGATTCAGAACCGCACCCCTACACCAACTCTGGCTGCCCCTGGAATCAAGAGAAATGTGGACTGCTTCAACTGCGGAGAGTATGGGCACTACGCCAACAACTGCCCTCATCCACGCAAAACTCCTGCCCGTACTGGCGCTAATGCAATGGCTGTTCGTGGGACTACTACCCCCGCTGCCGGACGAGGACTATTCAGGACTCCACAGACTAACAAGGCTACTACCGGGTTTGGCCGCGGACAAGTGAACCATGTGCGAGCTGAAGAGGCCCAGGAGGATCAGGGCGTACTGATGGGTACGTTTTCTATCAACTCCACTCCAGTTAAAGTTCTCTTCGATTCGGGAGCATCGCATTCATTCATATCATTGAAGGCTAGTCAAAAACACAACTTAACCCTAGTGGGGCTTAGAAAGCCTATGATAGTACACTCACCTGGGGGCGAGATAACTGTGAGTCATGCTTGCATAGACGTACCTATCCGTCTTAGGGACGTGGTGTTTTCCTCCAATCTTATGGTGTTGATACCCCAAACCCTGGACGTCATATTGGGAATGGATTGGTTAGCAAAGAACAGAGGGGTAATCGACTGTAGACGTAGAGAAATTACCCTGACCACACCATGGGGATCAGATATGAGAGCAACCATGGATCAAGATCCTAGACTGACCGAACGTGCCGGAGGCATATTTACCATGCTACCCCTGAAAGGAATGCCTGTAGTGCAACGATTTCCCGATGTGTTTCCGGAAGACTTACCTGGGATGCCACCAGAATGTGACATAGAGTTCATTATTGATCTGATGCCCGGAACTGCCCCCATATCCAAGAGACCTTATCGGATGCCAGTTAATGAGTTGGAGGAACTTAAAAAGCAAATTAGAGAGTTGCAAGAAAAGGGATTTGTACGACCCAGTTCGTCACCATGGGGAGCCCCAGTATTATTCGTTAAGAAGAAAGATGGTAGCATGAGGATGTGTGTAGACTACCGTTCACTGAACGAAGTAACCATCAAAAACAAATATCCACTACCACGGATTGATGATCTTTTTGATCAACTCAAGGGAGCTAAGGTGTTCTCTAAGATTGACCTTAGATCAGGATACCACCAATTGAAAATTAGGACCCAGGATATACCCAAGACCGCGTTTTCAACACGCTATGGATTATATGAGTTCACAGTAATGTCGTTTGGGTTAACCAACGCCCCGGCATACTTTATGAATCTCATGAACAAAGTGTTCATGGATTACTTGGATAAATTTGTGGTAGTATTTATCGATGATATTCTGATCTACTCCAAGGATGAGGAGGAACATGCGGAACACTTGCAATTGGTACTCGAGAAATTACGGAGGCATAAGTTATATGCAAAGTTCAGTAAATGCGAGTTCTGGCTAAAAGAAGTCGCCTTTCTAGGCCACGTAATCTCAGCTGGTGGAGTGGCAGTGGATCCTGCTAAAGTGGAGGCTGTTACGGAATGGAAAGCACCCAAGTCTGTGACTGAAATTCGGAGTTTTCTAGGCTTGGCCGGCTACTACCGAAGGTTCATTGAGGGATTCTCTAAGATAGCCCGACCGATGACACAACTACTCAAGAAGGAAAAGAAGTTTGTGTGGTCAGAACAGTGTCAGGAAAGCTTTGAGCAGCTTAAAGAAAAGCTGACCTCGGCACCCATTCTAGTTCTTCCCGACATCAGGAAAGACTTCGTTATATACTGTGATGCATCAAGGCAAGGACTAGGAGGAGTACTGATGCAGGACGGAAAAGTTGTGGCCTACGCGTCGCGACAATTGCGACCACATGAGGAAAACTATCCTACCCATGACTTAGAACTTGCAGCCGTGGTTCATGCGCTAAAGATTTGGAGACATTATTTGATTGGAAACCATTGTGATGTCTACACTGACCACAAGAGTCTGAAGTATATCTTCACCCAGTCAGACCTCAACCTGAGGCAAAGGCGATGGTTAGAACTAATCAAGGATTACGACTTAGAGGTTCACTATCATCCCGGCAAAGCAAACGTTGTGGCTGACGCTTTGAGTCGGAAGAGCCGTTGCAATCATCTGAGGACGGAAGGAATGGCTCCTGAGCTTAGGGAGGAAATGGCCCAACTAAACCCACATATAATTCCTCATGGGCAGATAAACACCTTGGACATTCAACCTCTTCTGAGAACCCAAATAGAAGATGCCCAGAAGGACAACGAGGAAGTCCGAGAGGTGAAGGAACGCCTAGCCGCAGGACTTGCAAAGGAATTTTCGATCGATGAAAAAGATGTCCTATGGTATAAAAAGAGGATTTATGTACCCGAACAGGGTGGACTGAGAGGATTAATCTTAAAGGAAGCTCACGAGTCGGCATATTCATTGCACCCCGGAAGTACGAAGATGTACCAGGATCTGAAGGAAGGATACTGGTGGCCCAATCTGAAGAGAGATGTGGCAGAATACGTAGCACTCTGTGACGTGTGCCAAAAGGTGAAGGCTGAGCACCAGAGACCGGCAGGTTTGTTGCAACCCCTTAAGATTCCCGAATGGAAATGGGATGAAATAGGCATGGATTTTATTGTTGGATTGCCCAAGACCGCAACAGGGTACGATTCCATCTGGGTGATTGTGGATCGACTCACCAAGACGGCAAGATTCATCCCCGTTAAGACAAATTATAGCAGTGCCAAGCTAGCCGAGTTATACATGACTAGGATAGTATGTCTTCATGGTGTACCTAAGAAAATTATATCTGATCGAGGCACACAGTTTACCTCGCATTTCTGGGAGAAAGTACATGAAGCCCTGGGCAGTTATCTAGCATTTAGCACAGCTTATCACCCACAAACGGATGGCTAGACCGAGAGGACAAACCAGGTCTTGGAAGACATGTTGAGAGCTTGTGCTCTGGATTTTAGCAAAGACTGGGAGAGATGTTTGCCCTACGCCGAATTCTCCTACAACAACAGCTTTCAAGCAAGCCTAAAGATGTCACCCAATGAGGCATTGTTTGGTCGACGATGTCGAACACCACTAATGTGGTCTGAGGCGGGAGAACGGGCAGTATTTGGACCTGACATTATCCAAGAAGCTGAGGAAAAGGTTCGCCTAATTCGAGACCGTCTAGTAGCACAATCACGACAAAAGAGTTACGCCGACACTCGAAGAAGAAACCTGGAATTTAAGGAAGGAGATTATGTTTATCTGAAGGTTTCTCCGATGAGGGGAACGAAAAGGTTTAAGGTCAAAGGAAAACTAGCGCCAAGGTATGTGGGACCCTTTCAAATCACGGCTAGACGTGGAGAGGTCGCATATCAGTTACAGCTACCAGAGAATATCGCCGATGTGCACCCAGTCTTCCATGTGTCTCAATTAAAGAAGTGCTTACGAGTGCCGGAAGAACAAGCTCCGCTGGAAGAGATTCACATTAGCCATGACCTTACGTATCCAGAACATCCGGTCCGGATATTGGATGAGGCCAAGAAGAGGACTAGGAGCAAAGAGTGGCGTATGTACAAGGTACAATGGAGTAATCACACTGAGGATGAAGCTACCTGGGAAAGCGAAGAATTCTTGAGGACGGAATACCCGCATCTATTTGAAACCCGGTAAGAAATCTCGGGACGAGATTTATTTAAGGGGGGTAGGTTTGTAACATCCTGAAAATTCGACCTACAAATCAAAACTCTAAAAATTTGGATTTTTCAAAAACTTTTTAAAATAAATTGCATCATGCCGATTTTATTCGCCGTTTCATTGAATTTCGATTCCGGAGTTTGGAGATTTCGAATAAAAGAACTAAATCAATCAATTTAGACCGATATTATCGCGAGCCTACTCGTGTCAATTAAATTTAATATGAAGGAATGGAACTATATTAATTTAGGATGAGTTTATTAATTTAGGATGAATTTATTAGCGGGAATTAACACAAATATTGGGTAAGAATTATATATGCAAATATTAGGAATTTTAGAATCAAATTTATATAATAAATAAATAAATAAAAAGAAATAATAAATAATAAAAAAAATAAATAAATAAAAAATAATAAAAAAATAAAATAAAAAATAATAAAAATAAAAATTAAATAGAGAAATTAGAAAACGGCACTGTTCACCGCCCGCCAGGTGTTCGACGCGGTTCCCTAGCCCTAACCGCGCCGCGCCCCGCGCGCCGCTCGCTCGCCGCGCAGCCGTCACGTCGCCGTCTCGCCGCCTCGCGCCCCGAGCCGCCGCGCGCCGTCGCCATCCCCGCCGCGCCGCTCGCCCGCCGCGCCGCCGTCCCGTCGCCGCTCGACCGTCGCCCTCGCCGCCTCGCGCCCCGCGCCGCCCCGTCGCCATCACGAGGCCCATCGCCGCCTGCCGCCGCGCGCCGTTCCCCCACATCACCGCCGCGTCGTCATCGCCGTCATGCCGAGCCCGTGCCGAGCCAAGCCGAGCGCCGCGCCGCGCCGTCCTATCGTCGCCATCACCGTCGCATCGCCGCCCGTCGCGTCGCCGCCCGTCCCGTCGCTGCGCGCGCGTCCCATCGCCGCCTCGAGCCCCGCGCGCCCCGTCACCACCTACCGCGCCGCTCGCTCGTCACATCGCCGCCTCGCGGCCCGCGCCGCGTCGCCCGCCCGTCGCCATCGCCGCCTGCCGCGCCGCGCGCCGCCTACGCCGCCCCCTTCCCCTCTTCTTTCCCCCCCTCCCCTATAAATCCCCCCCCCTCTCACCATCCCTTCCCCCATCCTCACCCCCCTTCTCCTCATCTCCTCCACCCCCTCCACCGCACCGCCGCTCTTGTGCCACCGCGCCGCCGTCCCCCTCCCGTGCCGCCGCGCCGCCGTTCCCGTGCCGCTGTGCCGCTGCTCCCGCGTCGCCGTGCGCCGCCGCCACCGCCGCCGTCGTCGCCGTTGCCGTCGCCGGTGAGCCACCCCTCCTCCCCTCGCATCCCCCGCTGCCGCCGCTCGGGTAAAAGAGAGAGAGAGAGGGAGAGAGCCGGCCGAGAGAGAAGAAGAGAGGCCGGGAAGGAGAAGAGAGGAAAAGGAAAAAAAAAGAAGAGAGAGAGAGAGAAAGAGAAAGAGAGAGAGAAAAAAAAAAGAGAAAAGAAAGAAAAAGAAAGAAAGAGAGAGAAAAAGAGAGAGAAAGAAAAAAGGAAAAAGAAAGGGAAAAAGAAGAAAAAAAAATATATAATAATAATATAAAATATTAAATAAATATAAATCATAAGAATAAGTATAATTAGAGGAAAAAAATTAGGAAATGTTTAGAAGACTTAAAGAAAAATTAGAATTTAAATTATAGATTAATTTCCCGTCTTAGGATCGCAAAATTTAATGTAAATTATGGGTTAACCTTTTTATAGTCACTATAAATAATCAATTCGCGGTAGTGATTTAAATATAATCAATAATTAAAACAAATGAACGAATTCTTATAGAATATTATAGATTAGTTCGGGCAATCTCTAGAAGTGAGCGATTCACGGTAGAAGTTCGGATTTAATCACCAGGGATTTTAGGCGTTGATTATACTTAATCGGCTATTCATAGACTAAATTAAATCGTATGATAGTTTTTAGGATTTCGTCCGATATTTAGCTCGCAATAAAAATTGCTAACCTATTACATGGATATAACACTCGGGAATATTAAATTAAAAACTTAGGACAACAAGATAATAATACTCATAAATAATTCACACCAGAAATAGGTTTGCCATAGTTCGCGAATAGTAAAATTAATACCGACTTTCGCACTCGATTTCTCATTTGGATTTACTTGGACTTTTATTTGAATTCTAACCGAATTCAAATCCAATTTCGCACGTAACTATAGAGCCCGAGGAAGCTGCTGATCCAGGCAAAGGTCAAGACCCACAGGACTTTGAGCAAGGCAAGTCATCACTATTCTTTGAACATGTTGATCCCAATTGCGAAATTGTTTTGTTTACAAATAAAATTGCATGCAATGATAAACATCCTACTTATGATTATGCCATGCCTTGATTATTGTTTACCCTATATTCCTTCGTAACCATGTTTACGTATGAGTCCCTAGTCAACTATGACAATTGCTTAGCAACGCTATTCTAGAATCATGCATACTCATAATTATCAAAATGCTCTATGCTTGGGCAATTACCTTTGGGAAGGTAATTGAAATGCGGCATGTGGAGACATGAGCGCCACATTGCCATGATGTTGATGACATGATTTATGAAAAGAGAAATAAAAGTAAACAACTGTTTTTGACTGGGGCGGACGGAGGATTTGGGTGGTATCCGGGTAAAGGCAAGTACCGTCCCCGGTCAATTAAGGACCGAGCCATGAAGTTAAGCATGAAACGACCCCCGTACAACCGCACTTCTCGTATGGGTATAGACCTAGCGGAATAGATAGCTGAGCGGAGGCAGTATCCATGCATAGTGGTTTCTCGATGTGTGGGGCAGGGGCTCTACGATAGGGCAGTCATTGGTAGAACCGCGAGGCGGGTGTCTACAGTGGTGTCGCCATCGGTAGGACTGCCATGTGAGAATTTAAACATAATTATAACCTAATGCTTGTGTGAGTCTTTCCTTCCCGGGTGCGCCAGAACTCCTCTCACTGCTAGAAACTGTGTACGCCTAGAGTGCATGAGGATGTAAAGTTCATGGAGCGGGTACTGCCAATGCAAGGTTATCGAAAAGCTTTGCCGTGACATGTCTCATGTGTTGGGACAAGGCTCATGTGTT
Organism: Oryza meridionalis; assembly: GCA_000338895.3. Lineage (NCBI taxonomy): Eukaryota > Viridiplantae > Streptophyta > Magnoliopsida > Poales > Poaceae > Oryza > Oryza meridionalis. Next base: position 387,620 of record ALNW03000001.1, read on the forward strand.
GGGCAGTCGCGGAGTGCGGGTAAAGTGTACATCCACTGCAGTGTGAGTAAACCCAATCTATTCGAATAGCCGTGCTCGCGGTTATTGAGCATCGGGACGTGTATTACACTTGGCTAGACTCTAAATTTTTAACTTGTGTGGGATGGGATGCTGCATAATGATTTCCTTGCTGATGGAGCCACTTCCTGAGAGAAGGGAAGGTGGACGTCCTCAGAAAACCATGACGACTAGATGGCGGGAAGCTATCCTTGGGATCACAATGGATGGTGGACAGAACCGTCATTGTTTAATAAGAACACTGGTACTAAAATTTGATCAGTCTATGCTAGGTCTTAGGCTTGTGAAAAGAATTACAAAACTTGCTTTGTGCAAAAGAACTATAGCCATTCCTTGAATACCCCTTTATCATGTGCATTGTTGCTGTGGTGACTTGTTGAGTACGGTTGGTACTCACCCTTGCAAATATAAACTTAATCAGAGGCCGGAGATGAAGCTTCGGAGGATCCCTATGCCTATTACCAGGAGGGTGATGAAGACGAAGGCGCTCAATAGGTCTTAGTTACGGTCGTTGCCTGTGGCAATGGCGTGCCGCTGCCTTAACTCCGCTGCCTTATCTATTTCTGTTTTTGGATGTATTCCGGACCTCTCGGTCCGATGACTTAAGACTATGCCTACGGGCTATTGATGTAATAATTCGTGCTAGACACTCGTGTATGCGCACTGATTATTTCAGCTACGAATTCGTGTGTACCAGACTACTTGATCCAGGGAAATGGTACTGTTTACACGATCGATTCCTGTTATAAAAACGGGGGTCTACAGTTGGCTATGCCTTAATGAGTTCTGTTGGCTTTAATTAGCGAAGATGTTGTCCTGCAGAGCATTCTTGAAAGAACTCACCTTTGTGAGCTTGACTGTTGGTCGCAGTCTATGAAGATTTTGGGTGAATCTTCTAGGAAGCTTACTAAAGACCTAGGAGTATGACTTATACGCTCCACCCGAGGGGTAGTCTACAGACGGTTTAGTACCAGATAAGACTTTGAGTGAAACTTGCTTGCACAAGACTTGCAATTCAAGGCGTAGTCCATTGTTCAAGTTGTGAGTAAGTGTAGCTTGGAGTTCTAGGTGGATGTTCAACCTTAATTGGTCTCCATCGAACCACTGGTATATAAACAGTATATTGGAAAAGGCAAATCTCAGTGGGATTTTGAGATTTGGTGGGGGATTGTTGGAATTAATGAATGGGCCTTAGCCCACTCGAAGATTAATTCTTTGGAAAATCACAAAAGCCCACCTCATGGGATGGCATGCATGTGGAGTTTAGTACCACCTTGCTTATTCTAGGAGAGGGGGACCTCCTTAAAAGGGAGGATGCCCTCCTAGTCACTTGAAGCATGTGTGGTGGAGAGAAGAGGGGAAACACACGCGCGCGCTCGCTCGCCTCGCCTGGCCTGGCCTGGCAGGGCAGGGCAGGGCAGGGCAGGCGGCGCGCGTGCACGACGTACGCGTCGAATGGTCCGAAAAATTGGCTCCTCACCCTTGCGCAGATGCAGCCTCCTTTTGCAGTTTTGTTTTGCTGCAAATTCGGATTCGTTTTTGTTTTGGAAACGTTCAGAAAAATCCGGTGCGTGCAAACGGCGTGGAGTCCGGATAAGTTACGCGCGACTTATCCGGTTCGGTTACGCGCAGTAGAGATCGTGCGGGCGCCCTGATCAAGCGACCCTTCTCTATATAAACCGACCTGCCGTCTTTACGCAACACACGCGAAACCAATCTAGGGTTTGCCTCCTACTCTGTACTGCGCCGTCGCTCGTAGACTACTCCATCCCGCTCGCCGGCGTGCACCGGCAATCGGGAGAGCAGGTCTCCGGAACCTCTGCCTTCGACGTCCTGCACCGGGAGAAGGCGGCAATAAGGTTTTTGGGAAGCGCTTCGCGCCACTGCTCCCTCTTCGTTCGCGACGGCTCGCCTTCCTCTTCGCTCGCGTGTTTCGTGTCTTCGTAGACACCTGCGAAAAGTTTCGACCAAGCAGCCGGTCTTTCCGTCACCTCGGTACGTGTTCAATATGTTGCGCATATTTGATCTGTTCATGTTATACTGTGTAGTTTACATGTGTAGATCTAATGATGCGTTCATGCTAGTTTTCATCTGTAATGTCATGATTTATTTATGGAATAGATTAAATCATTATATGTCTATAATCTCAACAGCCTGGACGTCAGCACCACCACTGTTCATGCCTGGACGTCAGCACTAGTACACTTGTTGAACTCATTTTTATATCATCTGCAAAATCTATAGTCCAACGGATGCGGCCAGTAACAATCTCGCACACCATAACAGATAGACATAAGAACACTTGTTGATTTCGCAATCAGTTGCGAGTTGCAACTGGGTACATTTTCCGGACGAACATCCGTCGACCGCTTTACGAACACAGGGTTTAACACCAGCGAGCACGTTAATTACGTACCCTAATGAATACTTAGACCCACTAGTGCTCTTGTTTTGCTTGCACTGGGGTCCCCAAATCACATTTACTACCGACTAAATTTAACCTGCCCCCAAATCCACCGACTAATTAGATTAAGACGACATCGAAATAGTGATGCTATTATCTGGGACGATTTGTTTGATCAAAATCTCCCAAAGAAGCTAGTAGAGCCTAGAGCTGGCCGTAGGAGTGGGCGAGGTAGGCGAGCGCTCCGACGAGCGGCGCGTTGATGTAGGTGGCCGGCTCGGAGTGCTCGTGGTCGCTGCGCTGGTCGGGGAACTGGTCCTGCAGGTTGGGCCCTCCGACGACGGCGCCGACGAGGACGTTGGGGTTGGCGACGCCGGAGTAGAGCGCGGTGAACCCCTGCGAGCAGCCGATCCTGGCAGGGTGCGCCGCCACAGACGGCAGCGACGACGCGCGGTGGTGGATCCTCCGCGGGTACTTGGCGCCGTACCCGACCATGTACGACATCCCCATCGGGTTGCTCCCCAGCAGGTAGTCCACCTGCCGGCGCGCGATGGCGCGGAGGCGGGCCGGCGTGACGGCGGCGCCGCCGCAGGAGACGGTGGTCTTGGAGAAGGCGAGGTACTTGGCGTAGGTGAGCAGCAGGAAGGAGCTGGAGGTGACGTACTGCATGTTGCTGTCGCTGAGCTTGAAGAGGAGGCCGCCGCGGGTGTACTGCGTCTGGTCCGTGGGGGTGCCGGGCACCATGGAGCAGATGAAGCTGTCGGCGTGGCCCTTGTACTCGTGCAGCGCCGCCACCTTCTGCACCAGGAACGCTTTGGCGATCAGGATCCTCGCCCCGGCGTGCTTGTTGTCCCACCCGAACGTGTTGTCCTGCTCGTCCGCGCCCAGCACCTGCCCGTTCATCTGGATGTAGCTCAGGTACGTCGGGTTCTTGGTCGCCCTGTGCAGCCATGCCGCTCCCCACAGCAGCTCATCCTTTTTCACACACGCACACAAACCAAAGATCAACTCCAGTAAAACAAGCACATTGAACAGAGCTCCTATATTACTAGGATTGCCCTGCAGCCAATGGGAGCAAGGATCAGTATAACGTTTTTTGCTAGGCGTACGCACACACCTGGTACCCGGAGTAGGAGCAGTAGTATGGGCAGACGTATGGCGAGAGACGGGTGCTGTACGTGCCCCTGTGCTTGTCCGCGAACTCAAACACCTACACAATCCCGAAACAGAGGACGTCAAAGACAGAGCAACCAAAGAAGCAGGGGAGGAGAACAGAGTATTGGTGACACAGCAAGAGCAGCATTGAGTGGTCGAGAAGTGCACGGACCCTCTTGGCCCTTGCGACGAGGCGGCTGGCGTAGGCCCGGTCGGACTTGCGGAAGACGAGCGAGGCGGCGGCGAGCGCCGCGGCGGTCTCGGCCGCGACGTCGGTGCCCGGGGTGCTCGGGTCGACCTTGTACACGGTCCTCGGCGTGTCCATGTCCTCCGGCCGCTCCCAGCACGCGTGGTCCCTGTTGGCATCACCGACCTGGAAAGGGAAGAGGAAGAGTGAGCTAAGCTGAGCTAGCCAAGGAGACATTGTTGTCAACATTGGTCCACACCATGACATGAGCGTCCTGTACATACTACAGTATATAGGGCTATTGCGTACTAAGAAAAAACAGAGCCACTTTATTTTTTTTTTGAAATGCTTGTACTTTGTGGTGAGAAGGAAAGCTACTATTTGTTTGACCAGGAAGAACAACCGGTGACGACATAAACAAAGCGATGAACCGCGCACGGAACCCGGTAGGAATGTCGACGGCGAGCAAATGGATGAGACAAGTGAATGTGCGAGGATGGTGTTTGAGGGGTGTACCTGGACGTAGACGGTGTCCGGGTGGGCGGTGGCCTTGAGGAGGTAGTCGGAGCCCCAGCGGACGGCGTCCCTGGCGTGCTGGAGCTCACCCTTCATGAGTCCACCGAACTCCACCACGCTCCACGCCAGCATCGTCATGCTGAACGCCATTGGGAACCCGAACTTCATGTTGTCGCCGGCGTCGTAGTACCCTCCCACCAAGTCCACCTGGGAGACAACGCATCAAGCCATGAGACCAACGAGAAAGAGAGGGCGGCACAATCAACAATGGCGAGAGAGAGAGAGAGAGAGAGAGAGAGAGAGAGAGAGAGACGGCGCCAATGCCGACGAAGTGGTGAAACGCGGAGGAGCGGGAGAGTTTCTTGCCTTGATGGAGGAGCCGTCGGAGAGGCCGGAGTCACCCCGCCAGGAGACGCGCTGCGACGGCGGCAGCTTCCCGGAGCGCTGTCCCTCGAAGAAGAGGATGGACTTGGTGAGCGCGTCCCTGTAGTCGTGCGGCGCCGGGCCGTGGTGCGGCGACGCGGCGGCGACGACGGCGGCATTGTGGCGGGGAAGAAGGACGGCGAGGAGGAAGAGGCAGCGGAGGAGAGCCATGGCTACGAGAGAGGAAATGGTGAGCAGAGCGGCGGAGAAGGGACCCCCTACTCTGCACTTAGAGGAGCTCTCCGCTGGCTAGCTCGCTGCCGCCTCTGCCATTATAGTTGCCACTAGAGCGCTGCTTTTAAAGACACGAACAGTTTTTTCTTCTGCCGTTTTTCTTTCCTCTCCCCATTCGTTCGCGCCATTTTTTCTTTCTTCTGGGGGAATGGGATGGAACAGTTATTATTACTGGTATTCCTGCCATAGCCTTGCGTGTTCCAAGGGGTTGAGCTGATGAGCTCGTTCACGTGCCCATGGTGCTGACTGCTGAGACGACCCGTCTGAGCAATCTGTACTAGTCGTATTGAAAGTTTTTCATAACATTTTCGAGCAGCAAGGATAAGAGGAAGGCACCGTTTAGTTCCAAAGTTTTTTTTCTAAACTTCCAAACTTCCAGCTTTCCATTCCATCAAATCTTTCATATACACAATTTTTCTATCACATCATATCAATTTCAACCAAACTTTCAAACTTCAGTCTGAACTAAACAAATAGCCCAGTCTCATTTCAAGCTTTCGTCCAAAAAGGCAGTCCATTTTCACATTGTGGTAGCCGAGGAAACGTTTGCGGTGTATGGTCGGGTTTTGGTTTATCAAGGGAACAAATATACAAAGATCAGAGAAAAAAAAAAGGAAGTAAAAATACCCCATGGGAAAGAACCAAGCATATACTACTATTATCACTCTATTTCTAAATATTTGACAGCATTGACTTTTTAGCACATGTTTAACCGTTTGTCTTATTAAAAAACTTTTGTGAAATATGTAAAGCTATATGTATACATATAACTATATTTAACAATGAATCAAATGGTAGGAAAAGAATTATAATTATTTAAATTTTTTGAATAAGACGAACGATAAAAGATATTTAAAAAAGTCAAAGGCGTCAAATATTTAGAAACGGAGGGAGTATTATCAAGGGAAAATATACTCCACAGTATTGCTGTGTTGGGAGCTCGGAAACGGCAAAGCTGGTAACCCGCCGCGGCTGGAAGTCCACAGCCCACAGGGCCACAGGGAAGGGTTGCTGTGCTTAGGCCCTGTGCTGTGGCCTGCATCACCGCCGGCTATTATGCCACTAAAAACTGAATCACCGCCGATACTAAGCCACTAAACTACTGTATATTCCGGTTAACATAATAAGTACTAGAGTATACTGAGTAACAATGTACGAACTGCCTTTGAATTGGGCCTGGTTTGTGTGGAGTGTTGGTCCAGACAACCAAGCCCAGTTAGCACTGAAGTTGTACAGCTAAAAATGGTACTTCAACGTTTCAAAAAAAAAAATGGTACTTCAATGTAGCGAGAACCTGAAAGCCCGTGTGGGTATTTCTTAGTATTAGTACTTCTTTGGGCTGAAAATAAGGCGAAAATTGCAATGGAACAGGAGAAACTTGGGACTGGTAATCTCATAGTTTGGGCCCTTAACCTCAGGGGCCATACTGCTACCGATCGACGGTCCTCTCTGAATCCTGAAGGGAAATAGGGAATAAGGAATAGCACAGTGCACAGACGATCAGACGAGACGAGACGTGGGAAACGTACCGTAAGTACGCCGGAGCAACGGAACAAAGTAGGCGAAGAGCCACCGTGATCTCGTCAAAGAAGACGGCGCGGGCGCGGCATGTCCGCCCGTGCCGTCCGCCGTGGGCGCAGCTGCTTTTCCACGTCTCGGGTTCAGATCGACCGCACCGGATCAGCCTTGCGTGCGACGCGGAAGGTTTCACCGCCGATCTCGGCAACTTTTTCACGGCTTTGATGGTCGATGGATCATGATCGTTCCGTGACGCCGGATCAACCGACGCGCGCGCGACAGGTGATTCCACGGCCACGCGCGTGCGTGGGCCGTCGATCACGCGAGTCTCATCTGGGGGCAGATTCGCCGATCGAGCCGATCGCGCGCGGGGTTGTGGGGCACACGGCGACCACACATGCGGCATGTTGGCGCGCCGCGCGCCGTGCGGCTGTGGCCTTTTTGTGCGGGATGCGTTCTCTCCTAGTCTCCTGTTCGGCGCGCGCGGCGTCCATGAGCCCATGCATGCATCACGCACATTGCTAATATGGACATCACATCTCGTACACATTTCTCTGCACAGCACGACGACGTGTAAGCCATGGGAGCAACCGAAGAAGGGGACGAAGCGGCGTGCCAAAGCCGACGTGCGTTGAGCAAAGCCCGTGCTTCGTTGCAGGCTTGCAGCTACTACGGAAGAACTCGACGTACGGCGGCGTAATCGTCGGCAGAATTTTAGCTGCAGTTTCATCTTACTTTATGCGATTTGGCCCTCCTCTGGATCACATACATCCCCTGCCTTGTCCACCAGGTGATGCACGCTGCACGCATGCTCCCGTAACTTTTGCTATTGCTGCTGATCATGGAAAGTACGTGCTGCTCATTCCTTGAAGGTGCTGCACGTAGATTAAAGTGAACAACGCAGTAAATGATCCACCGACCGTACGTGATCCGCATTAGTAGCTAGCTTAGAGCAAGTTTAATAGTATAGCTAACTACTAACTACAATTCATTTATAACCAATCTAATAGTTCATTCATATAATAGTTATGTACTACACTATAAATATCTGGTCCCACCGGTCATACATACACTGTGTTTTGGAGTCCGTGCTATAGCTGGCTACAAATCTGTAGCTCGCTGCTCTTCTCTCTTCTTATTTATCTTTTTAAAATATATTTGCAGCTGGCTTATAGCCTTACTATTGTACCTGCTCTTACCAGTTCATGAGTTGGTTCGATTCAGGACCAGGCCATTCATGAGTGACATTGCATCCGCGCAGAAGCTGCAAAGTTAAGATTAGATGCTGGCTTGCATTGATTATTTCATCACCGCCCTGTACTTGCTTTTCTATGTAGTAAAACGCAGCGCCAACATTAACTGGTTTCCCCATCGCCGAGGGAAATTCCAGCACCAAAAGAAAAATGAGGACGGCTATCAAGCCGAAAAACCTTCGGCTATCTAAATTGGGCCTCCAAACAAGTACTTTTCCACGAAAAGGAATAAGTTCACTTTGACTCACTTAAAAGTGACCCGAATCTAATCCATGACCCTAAACTGTAAAACCAGATATCTTGCCCCGCCGAACTATTGAAACCGGTGCAATTTGACTCCCTTAACGGTTTTGGAGGGCGGTTTTGCTGACGTGACGGTATTGACTGGGTCTTTTTTACACGTGGTGCTTAGGTGGCATTAGAATTAAAAAATATGCGTGAGACCCATTAGTCATTCACACAAAAAGAAATGTGGGTCCACTGACATGTGGGGCCCACATGTCAGTCCTCTTCCTTCTTCCTTCTTCCTCCTCCCTCTCTCCGTTCTCTCTCTTTCTCTCCCCTTCTTCTTCTCCTTCGGTCAGTGGCGCGTGACGGCAGGCAAGCCCACAGCGGCGAAGGACGGCGGCCCCGGCTGTCCTCTCGCCGTCACTGAGGGGCGGATCCAGCATGGGAGCGGCGGGGTCTCGAGCCCCCACTACTGGCGTGAAGACTATGAGAGATCCTACGAAGAGCCCACTAAAAGTTTTTACCATATGTAGATGGGAGGGAGACTGTAACTCTATCTAGTTTGCTCAGACCCCCACTGCTATTACTTTCTGGATCCGCCACCTCGTCTACCCAGTCATCATCGCCTTCTCTTCCTCCCCGGCCCCGTTGTCCGCGTTCCTCCTCTTCAACCATGCCTCCTCGTGCTCCCTCCCCACCTCGCTTCCCACCTTCCCTGCGCTACTCAAATCTTGCGCCCGCGCATTCAACCAGAGCTCTCGCGCCAGTGCTGCGTCGGTCTTCGTCTCCAAGGGGATGGACCTGCATTGCCATGTCTTGAAGATTGGCTGCGGGAAGGATCGCTATGTGCGGAATGCGCTTGTTTCCATGTACGGCAAGTTCGATCGCCTCGGGGATGCACGGAAGGCGTTCGATGAAATGCCTGGCAAGAATGCCGTCTCGTGGAACGCATTGGTCAGGGCTCATCGTGCCGCTGCGGCGCTGCAGACTGGACGGGTGCATCTGGAAGCTTATTTGATAATTAAAGAAAACCCTTCAACAGCAAACTCTGTTCTCTGGAAGATGTTGTTGGCAGCTTGCCGATCGAGTGCATGGGCACATCAATCTTGCTTACAAGTTTTTTCATGAACTACGTGAGCTGATTCTAACTGATAATCAACGCTACTCAACCCGAGCGGCTTCGGCATCTGCTCCGCGGCTCCGCCTGCGAGACGGCGCGCCCCGTGGAGGTTGACGATGACAACGACGGCAACGACGACAAAGACGATCCCGCTGGGTGCCCGCTGGTGGCTATCTCCCTTCCCTCTCCGGCGCCCGCCAGTGACTACCGCGGCCGCCTGCCACTGCTCCCTTGTTCTCCAGTTGCCATTACCGATAGCCGACGGGAGAGAGCTAGAGAGGGAAGGGAGATAGAGAAACAGGGAGAGAAAGATAGAGAGATAAGGGGGAGAGAGAGGGAGGAGGAAGAATGGGAGGAGAGAGGATGACATGTGGGCCCCACATATAAGTGGGTCTCACATGTTATCCTTTGTGTGAATGATAAATGAATTATTATTTTTAATTCTAATGCCACTTAAACGCCACGTGTAAAGAAGACTCGGTCAATACTGTCACGTAGATGCCACGTCAGCAAAACCGTCCTCCAAAACCGCCAAGAAAGTCAAATTGCACCGGTTTTAATAATTCGGGGGTCGAGATATCCGGTTTTGTGGTTTAGAGTCATGGATTAGATTCGGGTCACTTTTAAGGGAGTCAAAGTGAACTTATTCCCCACGAAAACTACGCTAGGTTATGGGCCAAATTGGGCCTTAACTGAATCTGCCATTTGATCAAGTTTTCGCTCTTGTGGTTTTGCTTACCAAGTAAGTTCAGCTTAGCCAAATTAGCAGTTTTTTCATACAGTTTTGCGCGATTTTAAAAGTAGACTTGGAATTATATATAGAGCTCTTTGTTTTGCATACGTATAATTGTGTTTTGTATACAATACATTTTAAAGACTGTGATATACTATGGACCATCTTTTATTACTTAAGTTTCACTTTACATCACCTTTACCTTATCTTTCCACTTTTGATTAGGTATTTTATTTTTTTTATTATACTTTGGATGACCCTATATGGTTTCGTCTAACCACATCAAACCTCTTCTCCAGCAGATGTGAGTTGCACGTAAATAAGGGAGATGATTGGCTTGAGGGTGCCGATGTGCTCGTGAATAGAGCGTGGATTATCCTAAATGCAAAAAATAGTAAGTCAATAATGAAAGATGAGGTAAAGAGTGATCCAAAGTAAAACTTAGATAATAAAAAATGGGTCAAAGTGTATTTCACTCTATTTTAAAATAGATTTGAGTTGATACACTACAAATAGTTTCTATGTTTAGAAACACTGTACAAATATTGGCACTCACAACGTACGCACACTCATCCATATATATAGGTTAAGATTCATGAAGCTAGTTACTATTAACGTCTTGATGTTGATCGTTATGTCGTCTATCATTGAAAGAACATATAATTAACTATAAATATGAGTGTCTGTATCAAGTCTAAGACTTAAATTTGGGTCGATAGTTCAACAACAATAAATCTAACTAGTTAAGCACACTTTGCACCATGGTTAGTTTCAGTTTCCATGAAAACAATTGTATTTAGCATACAATGTATATATCGATAAATCTAGTGGTGTAAATCTTTATATTTTCATCCGATTTTACATGGTAATTTTTTAGCCATCCGAAGTGAAATTAATTTGAACTTGACTCAAGCACTTTGTCAGAGAACATCGACCTCCTACTATGGTTAATATACCGTTATACCGGTACCATTGCCCATTGGCCCTTTTCCACCTAAATATCAGTAATACAGGTAAATATGCTTATAGTTTCTAACCACGCATCTGAAAATATATTAGTCCCGTCATAAATATATAACTTAGGGCAAGAATCGGCCAAACTTTCAAAACTTTAGGAAAAGATCACGCCCCTTGTTATTGATCACCAGGGAGAGTATTTACGTAGGACGATGTATTCTCAAGGAGACCTCCGAACAAAAGATGTCCCCAAACAAAAATTAGTTTCCCAATTTATTTGCTCTATAGCGCTTATCAAGATTGGACACCATTACATTCATCGATCACGAAACCCCACTGCCAAAAACAGAGAGAAAAATACGCCTGATTTTAACACCCCACTTCATATGTATGGAGAACGTAAATACGGACCCGTATGGAATGGTAATTTATGAATCACGTATAGGTAGATGTTACACATTACGGCCCAAAAACAAAAGAATCAACAGCAACATGGTATTCGCTTCGAACTGGTGCCCCCTCTTTCTTCACTTGTCAGCACAGCACGCTTATTGCCGTGACGCCCTGAACTCGATCAGCGCGCTCTATCACAGTGTCACAGCCCGACAGTGAAGGGGACGGACGTGCCGGCGAGCCATACGTCGCCGTCGATGAAGTTGCCGACGGTGAAGGTGCTGGCCTCCGACGCGCTGGTGATGACGCGGTAGCCCTTCCACTTGACCCGGTTGGACGTGGATGCCCCGGGCCCGGTGTTCTGGTACTCGCCGTAGTAGAGCGTGTCGAGCGCGAAGTTGCCGCTCCACTCGAGCCACCCGGCGGGGTTGACGACGCTGTCGAGCTCCGACTGCATGAACACCGTGCGGGAGTACTGCTTCCAGGGGCGGCCGAGGTAGGTCTTGAAGCTGGACTGGACGGCGAGGAGGTCGGAGGCGGCGGCCACCTTGCACTTCTGGATGGAGATGCCGGTGTTCTGGTTGGGGTCCTCCCGCCCCTGCGCTGTGTAGATGTTGCTCTGGTTGGGGAGCGGGCGGCGCGCGTAGAGGTTGCAGCTCTGGAAGACGACGGCGGAGTTGCCGAAGATGAAGTCGATGGTGCCGTAGATGTCGCACTCGCGGAAGAACTGGCGGAGGGAGTGGACGTAGAGGGTGTCCTGGTAGCCGACGAAGCTGCACCGGTAGAACGCCGATAGGTCGGCGCCCACGCGCAGCGCCACCGCCTGGTGCTTCGACGGGCCGGCCGAGTTCTCGATCGTCAGGTCGCGGGCCAGGAAGTTGTTGCCCACCACAGCTGCACCATAATCACGCCAAATAATTAGTGAAAAGGCTTTCTTCTATAGTTAAAGTTTTTATGGGCCTAATTCATAGATCATAGGAGTAAGTCCACTTTGACTCTCTCAAGTATAGGACACACCGAGAGTCCGAGATGTAGGTCCGGTTAGACTAAGTCAATGAGTCACATCAGCGTAAACCACCAACAAAAACCATTGAGAGAGTCATTTTACACCGGTTTCAATAGTTGGAGGGTCAAAATATCTAATACTGCGGTTGATGGATACAAATAAGATTATTTGAGGTAATTAAAGTGGACTTATTCCTACACCTTAGGATGCATGTTTTCCACTAGAGGCCCAACTGTTCCCATTTGCACATGGTGCTAAATTGTCATGGCCCGGTTAGCAAATTCGCGCCCATGCTTGTTTGCTCACTGACTATAGATGGGCCGTCAGCGCAGTGAGAAGGTAGAAGTACGAGTAAGAGGAGAAATTCCTACCGTAAATTCTACTTACCCAACCCAACGTGTTTAGGTGGTGCACAGGAACCTCTAAACTCATAATCTTTCAAGTAAAATCACTAGAAACACTAAGAATATATTGTTTTGCATTGAAATTTTCTAGATTTTTAATGATAGCTTCGTTTCTGGAGGCAACGACGAGTAATCGAAAACAAAAGCTGTTGAACGGCGCTGGCCGGATCTCCGGGACGGTCCCGGCGGTGGAGGATGGCCAGCCAGACACAAGAAAGGCATGATAACCGAAAAGGATTATGGATACGGACAGGCGCTGCGATGAAATCAAGCCGCGCGCACATGGCATGCGGGAGGAGGACGCGGAATTGCGGATTCGCACACAGCGACAACCAGTAAATGCCGGCCGCCCCTCGCGCGTCCTAGTAGGATACAGACGATCCTAGCAGACGCCGTTCGACGACACGAGGAGCACCGACTTCCATACGCCCATACGACAAGAGGAGTATTTTATAGTATACCATTCATTATTACTGGTGACGTACTGAACTGCCAAGTACGTGAGTTTAGTACTTATAAGAGGAGGAGGTACAATAGCAGGCTATTAGCCAGCTGCAAATATATTTTAATAAAATAAAACATGAGAGAGAAGAGCAGCGGACTATAGATCTGTAGCCAGCTACAGCACGTGCTCTAAGACACAATGTGTGTATGACAGGTGGGATCATATATTAATATTATAGTAAGCAACTATTGTATGAATTGGCTATTAGATTGACTATATATAAATTAGAGCTAATAGTGGGCTATACTATTAAACTTGCTCTAAGTAATTACTACTCCCTCCTGAAACCCTCCGTTTCAGGTTATATGATGTTTTGATTTTGGTTAAAGTCGAACTGTTTAAAACTTGACTAAGTTTATAGACAAATATAATAATATTTAAATTACCAAATTAGTTTTATTAAATTGATAATTAAATATATTTTTTATAATAAATTTATCTTGATTTGAAAATATCACTATTTTTTTCTATAAACTTAGTCAAATTCAAAATAATTTGACTTTGAGCAAAATCAAAACATCTTATACCCTAAAACGGAGGAAAACCATTCATATATTATTGTTGATCTGCCATGCCTAGATTGCTGTTTGTAAGGAATGGCAAATGATCACGGGTGTGCCTTCCAACTTTGGATACTAGTAGTAACTAATAAGCGCCAGATGGAGTAGTAGTGGACACTTGACCAAAACTGCGAAACATGCATGTCCCTAGTCCGTGGTTGAAGATTAACCGTACGTTCTCCTTTTATATTTCATCCCCTCAACCGTAGCCACCTCGACCTCGTAGGTTGCGACTTGAGTGGTCCAGATCAGCATAGGTATTTTCAGGCCTTCCAATTATCTACTCCTACCCTTCCTTTTTATCCTAAGTTCCTAATTAACCATCCCAAATTATATCCGACGTCTGACAAGTATTTTTCGCTATTTCTCTCTAATAAAGTTATAAAGGCACAGGAAACGCCTCTGCCGTACAATTAAATTATAGATATGCAGGAGTATTGCGCATTCGCACTTATCCACTATATATCAGTGCGTGCAAATTTGCAGGAAGCAGCAGTAGCCCACCTGCAAAATTATTTAGGGGGCATCAAGTGATACACTAGATAGGAGCCAATGATCTTATTGGCCATTGCAAGGACTAGTGCGGTGGGGCGCTACCCTACCGCGGCAGCAAGATGAGAGAATAATTGGACAGCTATATATTACTTGTCCTGCAGTGGGAGAAAAAAGTGTGCATGAGATGGGATCTATCAATCAATCGATCGATTCATGCATGGCTCCACCTTAATTTGCTTCTATCTCCAACCTATATGTGTGATGCAACACGACTTACCATAGTTCCATGGCCACCCTTCCACTATATGGTAGTACTACACTCCTACTAATAACAATAGTTATTGGAGAAGCAGTACCACGGCCTAGATTCGGAACCAACGGTCTACAGTCTTTGATATGTTCTGTCCATCGGTCCTCTACAATCTACACTGCTCTTGTACATGCATTCTCGCTAGCTAGCATCATGTACTCTCTCTCGGTGTTAAAAAGAGTACGTTTTTTAAACTAGTGCTAAGGTGAAGTCCAGATGCATGGAGATTTTCGGACTTACTTTTCTCTTACGTGTGGGTACGTGACCTCTATCCAACGAGACTCAAAGTCAAAGATAAATAAATCAGATAATCATGTTTCAATGAGATCCATCTCACATGAGTCACCCTAATAACGTACTTTTACAGGAATACAATTCCGCATAGTCATTGCAAAATTACACTCATCTATCTATCCAACTCAGACACGTGGCGGAGCAAAGCATATACATGCAGGGGCGAATCCATGTACATGCCATGTGGTGCACCGCACACAGGCTAAACTTTGAAATCCTATTAATCCTAGCTCATGTTACCATGAAAACAGAGTATTAGGCCGGTCTAGAACACTTAATTTTCGTCTATATTTGTTCCTGTATGCATGCAGGTTGGTGATCGCTATTTCTCATGTGAATTGAGTTTAGAAATGGCTTTAAACTTCCAATGGTGGCCTCTGCGAACTGCGACCTGCACCGCGCAGGAGATCCGCGCGCCACACGCGCGAGCAGAGCACTGACTCGCCACCGACACGGCGACACGCTACATGAGTAGGAGTAAGGGGGAATTGAAGAGGACAGATCGCCGGCCGCGCGCGCGCACGGTGGGTCACGGCACGGGCGGGCGTCGTCACCTGCGCTGCTGCGTAGGTGTGCAACGCCGGGAGATGAGGTGGACTGCATGCACGCACAGAGCAGAGCACCGCCTGCATGATCGTCGCGGCGCGCGGCAGGGGAGGAAGCACCGGTGTGTGGGAGCACGCACGCCGCGTGATCAGCTGGAATCGCACAGCACAGGGAACCCGCGTGTAGCGATTTTTGTCAGTACATGCAGAGCAGTGCGCTGCTGCGGCCAGCCGGAAAGGCAAATCTCTAGGACCTGGCTGGCTAGCTCGTACGTACGTGCAACAAGGTTGCTCAAGATTGCCATAGGCCCATAGCATTTCACAGACCATTTCACATACTTTTTAAAGCTAGGCGAATAAAAGGACGGCGCCACGTCAAGCTAGGAAAAGCACAAACTTGTTTGTAGTATGAAAATTCGAGGAACCCGACAAATATCTGACTCGGCTAATTAAACTTGTTTGTCTCGGATTTTGATTATAATCCAAAGAGATTTTGAAGTTTGATTTTTTAAAATAATTATTTTTACATTATTTACCAGGTAGCTTCTTAGCAAAGAAGTGTCCGGCAATGGAAATAACGATCAAAACCCCTAAAATCATTCTAAAATTTTAATCCTTTTTAGTATGGACTATAATTCGAAGATCAGCCCACTAGCTAATTTAACAAAGTTTGACATATACTCCCTCCGTCCCAAAAAAAAATCCAATCCTGAATTTAAGACATACATGTGTCGAGATTTGAACCCAGGATTTGATTTTTTTTAAATGGAGGGATTATATAGCTATATATATGAACCAAGAGAAATTTACGGTGCTTAAAAATGTACTTGTAAATACCACTAAAAAATTCCGGTACCTCAATATACTTACTACGTGAAGGTAACAAAATTTATAGTAGAAAACGAAGTATCTCCTGGCAAGGTTTAACATATCTGTTAAAGTATTTCCATCGGGATGTACCGATTTCGGTCCAAAATTATTTAAAAATTGAACAAAGGTTGGTAAAATCTGAATATTTTTTGTAAGTTCAAAAAAAGAAATGAAAATTTTGAAAAAAAAACTCGGGTGAAGTAGTTTTTTTTTTGGAGGTGGGGATTTAGGAAATTTTGTTTGAAATTTTGAACGCTACATTCAGATAGTTTTTTAAGGACGGTAAAATTACCAGTGAAATAAATTTGGCTGATGCTGGCTTAAGAACGTGCATGCTGAAGAGGCATGTCTCTGTCCAGTTCACGGTATTCAAGCTGCTGGTAGCTGGTAGTGCGCCTGTAGAACTTGCAGGCCTTTGCGTGGCTGATCTATCGGAAAACGCCATGCCGACAGTGGACAGAGACACGTACAGACGTACTCCTGTCTACTGTCGATGTGGCCTTTTCCGATAAAATACGTACATGGCAGTATATACTTACACACGTACGTGCCCAGGGCAGCATTGTGTGCATGGGAATGTACCCGCTTGGCACACGCTACTGCTAACCCCAGTTACCCCAGTTAAATCCCCATCGTTCATCCAGTACAGGTGCAAGGATATTTCCAACCGGGATAGCTCGCATGTCTAGTTAACTAGCTAGAAGCATTAATGCATTAATCTAATATGTGGTGTAATATAACTTAGTATAGTATTTATAAATCTGAATGTAGTATTAAGATATCTTACATTCTATATTAAATTAATTTATTGCGGGTTAGGAATTTTTTTTTCTCAGAGCCGCTTTGGAGTTGGGACTTAGGACCACATCCATATGTACAGCAAGGTAGCGAGCATTTCGACTACTTGGAGCTCGTCCGCCTGCGCGTGCCGCTGCGCGTCGTCTGGTCTGGTTGGTGGACGCTTGGAACTAGTGGAGAACACCTATCAGCTCTACTGTTCGGCAGAGATACATGCCAAAGGACAACGTTTTATTTTTATAACTGTTTCACCGCTTTAATCACGTGGTCGAGCGGTGATTTTCCTTGGTACTCCTATTCGCACAAGCCCGCACCGCAAATCTCTAGTATAACTGTATAAGTTACAGTGTGGCTTTAATTATTATTTGAGACGTGTTTACAAATAGACTTTCTCGATAAGCAGTATCGAGATACTAGCTAGGATTATTTTTATTTGTAATATCATAGTATCGAAATACTACCATAGAATCGGAATACTATCAGATTTTAGAAATAACATTTTTTAATAATATATAATATGCTATATAAATTAAATCATATAATATTGATTTTTATAAACTTAAGTGTTTTTATGTAAACTTAAGCGTATTTATTCGTATTATTTTCAATCCACCTTATTTTAAGTATATTACATAGGATCGTAGAATCGGAATATTACCTAAGATTTCGTAGGATCGTGTAAAAATAAATAGTAATATCGAGATACTACGAAAATTAAGATACTAGGTGGGATCAATATTGTTTTAGCTTGATAAGATTATAGTATCGTAAGATACTGTGATACGGATACACATACTGACAACATTGATCTCTTCTAGTGCTAGTAGAATAAATCTAGACTGTTTATATTTTTAAACATGATAAATTATATTTATTTATACTAACTGTATACTTCTTTCTCCTATTAGTAAAGCTAATAAATTAACGATTAATATTAATTTTACTTAGAATTAATAATAATGATAATAGAATACTATAAGTAGACCAACGTAAAGATACTCATCATCATCAATTAAACTCTGCTACTAAGTACTAGTATTTCAAGCACGTGAAATGAGCGTGGCTAGCTTAACTGGCTAGGTTTTTTTTAGACCTATCCATTCAAATTTATATTTTAGACTTAGCACGGGTGTTTATATTAATGACTAATTATTTTTTTGATGATAAACGATACACTCGTCAACAACGTGACATTGATGGTAACCTTATAAATCTTAAAATATGTTACCCAGTCTTTCGAAAAAGCTCTGTTTTTTTTTTCAAGGAAAAGAGTATTTCAAGCACACACCGGTGCGCGCGCGGGGTAGTCACATCCCTTTGGTTCTGGCCTTGATGACTTGACGAATACAGGGGTCGACGTCGACATGCCATCGTGTATATATTCGTCAGTCCACAGAAGGCGCATGTGTACTCACAATCGAGCTAATACTTTTTTATTACGGAAAGAGACACAAAACATGCAAATTCCTGCAAATGCATTTATGCATCTTATTAAGTGTGGGCACATGCCATTTTTGTAAATATCAAATTTAGTTAGTTCGTTTATTAATGGAACCAGTAGTATGCATGGGTTAATAAGAACTATCCTGGACTGGTCCACGATCACCCCTTCCTAGTATATTCCTAGGATTAAAGAAATGTACATTAGTGGTAAATCTATGTACGTACCACACTAACTTTCACGTGAGGCGCATTTCACGTGTGCGTAAAGGTAGTGAGTACCTAGGTTTTTAGAAGAACGATTTTGAAGAATCCAATCCTATAGTTAGCCGCAGCTCTACTACCCACCAAAGAGGTAGTTCCAAAATGCTACCTCAACGACCTATATGTGTACTGTCTACATTTACCAATGCCGCCAGCATTATTTTCACCGATTTATGTTAAAATGTGCCATTGCTAATGTATGGTATATGTATGTAACTATGTAAGTATCCAAACAATTATATATAGGAGTAGTAACCAATCAGCAGCATATATAACTGGTTAATTTTTCCACCCATCACACAACAGCGCCGCTACTGTCACTACAGCTTCACTCCGGTTAGTAGCTAAGCTAGTGCACTGTTTGTACTTGTCAATGGCGTACTGTCCTGTCGACTGGACACGTTGGGAATCAATTTGCAGGTAGCAAGCAGGCAATTAGCATGCATGGTCATCAATGCAGAGATAGGGATGCGTGTACTTACCGACTGTGGCGGAGCGGAAGGTGGTGGAGCCGTCGACGACGTTGCGGCTGGCCTTGATGACGGTCTTGCCGATGCCGTCGCCGATGAACATCAGGTTCTTCTTGCTCTTCCCCACATCCACGTTCTCCATGTACGCCCCGGCCTTGATGTGTATCACGTACCTCTTGTTCGAGTTCGCCGGCGCCGCCGCCACCGCCGCCGACACCGTCGTGTACCCGCCGCTCCCGTCCTTCGCCACCACCGCGTCGGGCGTGATGCTCGAAGCCGGCGCTTGGAGTAGCCGCCGGTCTCCCGGCCTCACCCACTTCGGGAACCCATTCGCCATCTGCCCGTACCCCATGAATGGCTGCCGCTGCGTGGTCTCTGACTCTGACGACTCCGATTGCGTCGCCGTGTCGGGCGACGACGACGACGACGGGGTCATCCCCCCGCCGCCGGCGCCGGGCAGCTTCTTGGCCATGGCGAGCGAGTTGCTGACCATGCGGGAGACGTGGTGGATGCTGGACTCCATGTAATGACGCACCCTCTCCCCGTCCTTGTAGTCGAAGCCGTCGAGGCAGGTGTACTGGTTGGTCATGGCGGCGGAGAGCTCCGTCATGACGTGGTCCATGGTGACGCGCTTGGCGGCCATCGAGGCCGAGCCATTGTTGCCGCCGGCGACGGCCGGCGACTCGAGGTCGCTGGTGGTGGCCTGGAGCTCGTCCATGGTGGTGTCGAGGAGCTCCATGCAGTCGGAGATGGCGAGGCGGTCGCGCGGCGTGAGGTACTTGTTGTTGATGTAGTGCGAGCAGTTGTAGGAGGTGGCGGCGACGGCGTCCTTGGTGCGGTTGACGGTGCCGCAGATGACGTCCGGGAGGGACTTGGTGTGGAGGTCCGGGATGTCGGCGAGCGTGGACAGGCAGAGCTCCGGGTAGAGCGTGCCCTCGCAGTGCGCGGCGGCGGCCTCCTCCGCGGAGGGGTAGAAGGGGGCCGTGTCGGACGACGCACCCACGGCGGTAGCGGCGGCGGCGGCGAGTGTGACGGCGAGGAGCACGAGCAGAGGCCCGGGTCTCCCGGCCTGTAAGGGTGGCATTGTGCTGTCCCCCTTGTGTTGTGTGTTACTGTGGTGGTAGCTCTTGCGTCACAGTGAGCACTGAGGAGTGAGCAGCAAGAGCTAGCTGGAGGGGGAGTGAGAAGTAATGCGAGTGATGGATTGGGTTTTGCGTGATGGTCTGCTTATAAGTAGAGCTGTAGGGGATGGCCAGTGCAAGGATGAGTGTGATTCATGTTCTGCAACAGTATTAGTCCCACAGGGATCTGCTCTTGTTTAAACTTTCACATCGTCGGTTGGATCACGAACCGATGGTTCAGATCAAGGCATCGGTAAAGGATTTTCAGATGGGATCGCACACAGACAGAGTCATACAAAACAATAGTCCACAGTACACAGAAGGGGGCATGACATCTAGCCATTCGCAGACAGTTTTGCACAAAATGACTAATCAAATCAATATTCCACCCTTTGCACTACAGATTGATGGTTTACACGGCATTATGAACTACACGCTTTGTTTCAGCCCTTAACACTTGACAGGCCGGTAACTGCCGACGGACAAAATGCTCCTAGCCCAGTTCAACCCATTAACGGGCCTTTCATATCTTGCATCCTTCTATATTCACTCGACTGGCCTTCTTTTGGGTGAACCAGTTGTTGGACGTCTGTATGTGTGATTCCCAATTACCCTTGCGCCCGTGACCAAATTTTTTTTGAACAAAAAGCCAATACATGATGATAGAAATGTAAATAAAAAATAGAGGATTGTAAAACATATGAAAAATATAAGAATAGTCGTTTGGTTGAACCACTATAAAAAAGCAAAGAAATTGGATAAGAGATATAGACTTAAAATAAATTTTCCATGAGATTGACTATCTATTTCTGTGTATTTTCTATTTCCACGTTTTGAAAATCCTGCGTTCCACGGAATAGTGCAATCAAAGGGCTTCTCCTTCCATGTCATGTGTTTTCAAGTCCTGTAGGATTGGAAAAAAAATGCTACTTCAATTCCTGAATATGAGGGAATATGTCTTTTTTTTCAAAAAAAAAAGAAAGTAGAAAAATTGAGAATTCATGGAAAAAAAGTTTTAGTTGGAATAGAAGTTGGTAGGTGAAAATTAAATTAGTACTTGGTAATAAACTAGTATGGAAGTTGGTACATGAGAAATATAATATTGTCTCGAGATCACCAAATACCTTATATTTTGCACAAATTATAAGGACAAAGTGTTTTATATGAAAAAGTCTCAATTACCCCTTGAACTGATGCGGCAGTCTGATTTACCCCCTTAACTATAGTACTAGACATTTGACACCTTGAACTTTTAAATCAGGACAAATTACCCCTAACTCAATCTAGAGCAGTTTTTTTTTACATGTGGTAGTCCAGTCACAAAAACAAATAAAATCAGTAGGGCCCAGTTGGCAGTGTTGTCATTTTTCCGCTCTTCTCTGCCTCTCTCTTAGTGAGCTTGCCATCGAGCATGCCCATAGGACCGACACTCACGCAAAACAACGCCTCCACGTCAGCCTCATGAGAGAAGGGGAGGGTGCCGGAGGTGAGGGCCAAACAGGGCACCAGATTTGGGAGAGGAGTTAGCCCCGCAGTCGACGAGGAAGCGGTCCAAGCAGAGATGGTTGGCTGTGAGGGAAGGCTGGGCAACGACGCGTGAGGTTGGTGGTGGTCAGTCGCACTAACGGCCGTATAAGAGTCACGTGAAGCAAGTGATGTCTTCTTGGAGGACCATGGTCAGCCATCACTAGGGAGAGATCTAGCTCCTGGGTCCTAGCCTAGAGAGAGAGAGGCATCCGTCGTTGCTATAGCTGTGGCAAGGGAAAATCATTATTTTACCCCTCTACCTTATGTTCCTATAGTTGTGCTGGGGCTATGGAATGACAAAGAGTCATAGCCTGTTGACGTTTGGGTGTGGCCAAGAGGCGAGATGCGGTGGACTAGTAGATGGAGGGGAGGCTCACCATGTATGGGCTAGCTGATAAAGAAGGTGAGGCGAGACATAGCCAAGCGGCGAGGAAGGGGCGTTGTTGGGCATGGCTAGGGTATGGCTGCACGGTGGTGGAGGAAGCGGTCCAGCTATCGGCAGCAATAGCAGCGGCTAGCCAAGCTCATGGAGCCCCCTTCGTCTCCTCCCTATTTGTCGGTTAGCTCTAGAGTGACAACATCCTCATAGAAGAACTCATGTCTTGGCTATGAAAAATAGACAATACAAGTGGCACTCGTTCCATCTAGTTTCACAAGGAAGAGACTAGGGGTAGAGGGAGAAGAAAGAGTTGAAGCTAACATTTAGGACCGGTCAAATCTCTCCCTTTTTTTAATTTCATTTGATAATCTAGCTGAGTGGATTGCCACGAAATCAAATTCGTGCCACATGTTTAACATGTAGTATCAAAACCACTATGGGTTAAGTTAAGGGGGAAGAGGAGAGGAAAGGTGGGGATAATTCATCATGATTTAAGAGTTTGGGTGCTAAATATTTGGTACTGTAGGAGGGAGGGGGGAGGTAAGTCAAACTCCTATAGGAGGGACAGAGGAAATACTTATATGTATACATCTTTGTTAATAAAAGTTCAAGCTGACACAGTTCCACCGTAGTTTCGATAAAAAAGAGTATGCAAGATTGCAGAGTTCTTCGGCCTTGCTGTTGATGACACACAGAGCTACTAACAGGTGCTACATACCTTCTTACTTTGATACTTTCTCCTACAATATTCCGAAGGGAAAAGTCCGAATTACACCCCTGAACTATTGGGGGAGTACGAAATACCCCGTCAGACGTGAAAATCAGACATCTTTCAACCTCAACTATCAATATCTGGTCCCTGTGGTTTTGGTTCTACGTGGCAGTCCGGTTAGCAATAATTAAAAAACCGATGGGTCCGACCTATCATATCTCTCTCCTCCCTATCACCAAAAACCCCCCTGAGCAGCTTTGCAAGCGGTTTTGGTCCTACGTGGCAGTCTACTTAGCAATAATTTTATTAGAAAACCGATGGGCCCCACCTATCAGATCTCTCTCCTCCCTATCTCTTTCCCCTCTCACACCTCTCTCTCTCGTGCGTGCACACATAAGTTGTAGAGGAGGAGCCCCGCGCAGCGGTGGTGGTGGCGAGGGCGGCGGCAGTTCAGTTGTGCCTCAAGAGGGAGCAGCAGCAGTTCACGCCGCCGTGGCTCACGGTGCAACAGCACTAGCTTGAGGCGATGTCCGGCGCGAGGAATCCAGCGGTGATGTACGGGTCGGCGATGTTCATCAGGAGCTCCATGCCGGATAGCGACGACGCGCAGCAGTAGGCCGACCTAAGCTTTGGGTTCTCGTCGACGTCATCCGCGCTCACGTCGCTGCACGCTGCCTCCTTGGCGCATATGTCCACCACCGCGCTGCTGCAGAAGGCAACGCGGATGGGTGCGACGCCGAGTTGCCTCCGTCGTCCCCACTCGGTGCCGCCGCTCCGAGTTGCCTTCCCTGTCCCTGCCTGTCGCCGCCGCTGCTCCAAGTTACCTCCCCATTCCCGCCGGCCGTCGCCACCGTCCTCGGCTTCCCCTCTGCCATCCCCGCCTGCTGCCACTGCTCCTTGGCTTCCCCTCTGCCATCCCCGCCCATCGCCACCGTCCTCGGCTCCCCCACCGCCGTCCCTGCTCCGAGCTGCCTCCCCCACAGCCACCATCCTCGGCTTCCTCTCCGCCAGCTGCTCAGTGATAGAGAGAAGAGGAGAGAGAGGATTGGGAAAGAGATAGATAGAGAGGTAAGGGGAAAGAGATAGAGTGGATGAGATTGATAGGTGGGATCCATCGATTAAAAAAGAAGAATTGCTGACTGGACTACTACGTAGGATCAAAACCACTCTGGTTTAAGTCAGTAAGGTTTTTCATCTGGTATTGATAGTTGAGGATGAAAAATATCTGGTTTTCGGGTCTGATGGGGGTAATTTGTACTTACCAAATAGTTCTGGGGCGTAATTCAAACTTTTCTGAATACCCGTGCTGCAGTGGGTGTGATTGTTTGTCAATGGCCGCGTTCGTCAGTAATCGCCTGACGATCACCTGACGAATAGAGACGTTTAAGCGTCCGATGCATAATTGAACTCAAGTACACTGGTGGAGAAACCATCTTTGGTCGGTCGGCCGAAATCCACAATAGTCCCGGATCCAATTAGAACCAGGACTAAAGATGGTGGCTACAATGGGCATATGTGATCTTTAGTCCCGGTTGGTGACATCAACCGGGACTAAAGATCCCCATTGTAAAGATGTCAGACGTTGTCAGGCCCCCCGGGCACCAACCGGGACTAAAGATGATCTTTAGTCCCGGTTCGCCCCCTGACAGGGCATGTCAGACCTCTGTCGGGGGGCTTGGGATATTTAGTCCCGGTTTGTATTACCAACCGGGACAAAAGAGCATCTCTTTTGTTGGTAATATAAACCGGGACTAAAGTGATTTGAGATCTTTATACCCGGTTGGTGTTACCAACCGGGACCAAAGTTGCACAGCTTTATATACCCCTTCTTTCTCCTCCAGCCCAAGCCATTGCTTCAAAATTAAGCTTTGAGGGAGGGAGGTGCTGCCAAAATTTTAAGCGAAATTTTTTGGTGGTAATATGCAAATTTGAGGTTTTCAAAAGGTTAGCAACTTCATCCTACTATTTGTTTTGCTTAGCATTTACATTTGGAGCTGTATTTTTTACATATTTTTCCCTCTAGAAAATGTGATGGAAGATGATGAGAGAGAAAGTGTGTGTAGGGAATAAGAAGATATGCAACTTGTTTATCTAGAGTATTATAAATACTTATTTGAATAATTACATATAATTTTGAATGAAATTATAAAACTAAGCTAATTTAAAATTAAAATAAGAAAAACATATTAAATATTTGTTTATAATGTAATTAAAACATGAATAATATGTACAATGGATTTAATAGTAATGATTGTATGAATAATTATATTCAATTATTGTATTATTATTTAATTACCTTGTAAATCTTGGATTTTATATATTTACGATTTATATGTATTTCATATAGATGGATCGGCAATGGATGTACGCGGATCGGCGGTCAAAAGAGTTTATTGACGGCGTGTAATATTTTTTGGGTGTGGCCAATGATAACAAGCGTAACGGTTTTATAAGCTGTCCATGCAATAGGTGCAAAAACCAGAAGGAGTATTCCACCACACGAACTATTCATGCCCACCTGTTTCAGTGGGGGTTCATGCGTAGCTACAATTGTTGGACCTCGCACGGAGAGGTTGGGGTTGCAATGGAAGAAGATGAGAACATTCCGGACTGGGCTCAGTATGGCAGATTTGAAGAAAACACAACGGGCGAGGCGGAGCTGGATGTTGAAGGGAATGACGGTGCTGATGAACTTAGTCAAATATTGCGGGACTTACAGGAGGACTGTGAAAGTGAAAAGGAGGTGCAGAAACTAGAGCGCATGTTAGCGGACCACATAACAGCGTTGTACCCAGGTTGCGAGAAGGGCTACAAAAAGTTGAGTACCATCCTAGAATTCTTGCAATGGAAGGCTAAAAATGGTGTGAGTGACAAGACATTTGGCGAGTTATTGAAACTCATAAAGAACATTCTTCCGGAGGGGAATGAATTGCCCGAAAGTACATACGAAGCTAAGAAGACAGTCTGCCCTCTAGGTCTGGAAGTACAGAAGATACACGCTTGTCCGAATGACTGTATCGTGTATCACGGTGAGTACGAAAACCTGGAAGCATGCCCTGTTTGCAAAGCACTACGATACAAGATAAGACGAGATGATCCAGGTGAAGTTGACGGACAGCCTTTGAAGAAGAGAATTCCTGCTAAGGTGATGTGGTATTTCCCTATAATACCAAGGCTGAAGCGGTTTTTCAGGAACAAATCACATGCTAGAATGATGTGGTGGCACGCAGAAGAACGTAAACAGGATGGGATGTTGAGACAACCCGCTGACGGGTCGCAGTGGCGAAATATCGACAGAACATTTAAAGACTTCGGCGAGGATGCATGAAACGTGAGGTTCGGTTTAAGCACGGATGGAATGAATCCGTTTGGAGAGATGAGCAGTGGCTATAGCACCTGGCCAGTCACCATGTGCATCTACAATCTTCCCCCTTGGCTATGCATGAAGCGGAAGTACATCATTATGCCGATTATTATTCAAGGCCCGAAGCAACCTGTAACGACATTGATGTGTACCTAAGACCATTGGTTGAAGATCTAAAAGTGCTGTGGAGGAAAGAGGGCGTCCCCGTGTGGGATGAGGACAAGCAGGAGCAATTTAACCTACGAGCGTTGCTATTCGTTACAATTAACGATTGGCCTGCACTTAGTAACCTATCCGGACAATCAAACAAAGGGTACAACGCTTGTACTCACTGTATGGATGAAACTGAAAGTACGTATCTGAAGCATTGCAGGAAGGTTGTCTACATGGGCCATCGTCGATTCCTTGCTGCAAACCACCCTGTACGAAAAAAAGGCAAGCACTTCGAACAGAAGGCAGACCATCGTACTAAGCCTAAACATCGCAATGGGAAAGTAGTGTTCAAAATGGTGAAGGATCTGAAAGTAGTATTTGGAAAGGAGCCTGGCAGCCAACCTATAGAGAGCGAAGATGGTCACGCGGCGATGTGGAAGAAGAACTCTATTTTTTGGGAGCTACCCTATTGGGAGGTCTTGGACGTTCGCCATGCAATCAACGTGATGCACCTCACTAAGAACCTTTGCGTAAACCTACTGGGCTTCTTAGGTGTATATGGGAAGTCCAAAGATACACTCGAGGCATGCAATGATCTCAAGCATATGGAACAACACGAGGGCCTTCATCCGGAGCCGAACAAGAAAGGACGCCATTACTTGAGTCCGGCGAGCTACACCCTGAGCAAGGAAGAGAAGGAGAGTATGTTTCAATGCCTAGAGAGCATCAAGGTACTGTCCGGATACTCCTCGAATGTAAAGAGAATAATAAGCACGAAGGATAAGAAGTTCACAAAGCTAAAGTCTCATGACTGTCATGTGCTTATGACACAACTGCTTCCTGTTATAATTCGTGGTATCCTTCCTGATAATGTGCGAGCAACAATAACGAAACTTTGTGCTTTCATGAACGCAATTTCACAGAAAGTCATCGATCTAGAAAGTTTAGCCGCCCTTCAGCAGGACGTGGTGCAATGCCTTGTTAGCTTTGTGTTGATCTTTCCACCGTCATTCTTCAATATAATGACGCATCTTTTGTGCCACCTTGTAAAAGAGATCGGTATTCTCAGTCCTGTGTACCTACGCAACATGTTTCCTTTCGAGAGTTACATGGGCGTTCTAAAGAAGTATGTTCATAACTGTTCTCGTCCGGAAGCAAGCATCGCGAAGGGGTATGGAACAGAGGAGGTCATTGAGTTCTGCGTAGATTTTATTGAAGACCTCGAACCAATCGGGGTACCCGAATCAATCCATGAGGGGAGACTACGGGGAAAGGGCACACTTGGAAGGAGAGTAATTATGATTGTAGACAATGATTTATTCCGTAAAGCACATTTCACGGTTTTGCAACAATCTTCGTTGGTTGCTCCTTACATCGATAAGCACCTGGCGATTGTTCTCTCAGAAAACAGTGGCAAGTCCGATGCCTGGATTACACGCCATCATATTGATACTTTCCCCGCTTGGCTGCGAGAACACCTCCTGGGTAACGAGACGATTGACCGACAACTAGCCTTCTTGGCTAGGGGACCCTCCGGCTCGGTAACTACATTCCAAGGTTATGAAATCAATGGACACACTTTTTACACAAGAGCCCAAGACAATAAGAGCATGAACCAGAACAATGGTGTTTGTATCGATGCCATAGGACACGATGGTCCAACTAGCACGTATTACGGTGTCATCGACAACGTATGGGAACTAGAGTATGGACCCCTGAAGGTCCCTCTGTTTCGGTGCCAATGGGTTAGGCTGACTGGTGGAGGCGTAACGATTGATGATAGCGGGATGACAACGGTTGACCTAAACAAGGTTGGATACTCAGATGAACCATTTGTTCTAGCCAATGATGTAACGCAAGTTTTTTACGTGAAGGACATGGATAGCAAACCAAAGAAGGGGAAAGGGCCCGATGAGCCCAGACGCCACGTTGTTCTCCCAGGCAAGAGGAAAATCGTTGGAGTCGAGGATAAGACTGACGAAAATTACGATCTGTTTGAGGGGCAACCTCCGTTTGCAGTGACGGTTGACCCGAGCATCGTACTATCAAAGGAGGACACGCCGTACTCACGCAACGATCATAGCGGAACAATAGTGAGGAGAAAGTACGTGAGAAAGACAGTGACATAGGTTGTTTGATGGAAGATGTAAATTATTTGTATTATATTGAAGGTTGAACAATTTGGATCAATATATTATGTTATTTATAAATGATTATTGGTATTTATTTACACTTTGAAAACAATTAAGTAGGCCATATCTTAATTATAAATGATAATTACTATTTATTTACACTTTGAATAGAATTAAATTGGCCTTATGTTAATTATAAATGATTATTTCTATTTATTTATACTTTGAGACCATTTACTTAGGTATTATGTTAATTATATATGTTTATTTCTATTTATTAAAATTTTGAAAACATTTAATTCGGCCATGTGCTAATTATATTGGATTTATTGGTATTTATTTCGACTTGTAAGACAATTTAAAAAGGCCATAAATCGATTTTGTGTAAACATCTTTAGTCCCGGTTATTAACAGTAGCCGGGACCAATACAAATTTTGGAATAGCGGGAAAACATCTTTCGTCCCGGTTCGTGGCTTCAATCGGGAGTAAACATTTGTTCTTAACTCCCGGTTGTTGCTACCAACCGGGACTAAAGATATCTTTAGTCCCGGTTGAAGGCACGAATCGGGACAAAAGATGACCGGGTATAAATATCCACTGCATCGGCTTTCCCGCGCCACACTTAGACTTCTCCACGATCGATCTTCTTCCTCGCGCGCCATCATCGCCCCAGACGCCACTGCCGCCTCCGCCGTCGCCGTCGTCGTCGTCGTGCACGCCGCGCTCAGCCGCCCTCGCCAACGCCACCGGCAGAGTCGCCTCCCTCAAGGTGAGGGGCGCAAATGTTGCGCCTCCGATCTCGCATTCTCTCTCTCTATCGATCCTGACACGCGCAGGCCTACCGGACCTCGCCGCCATCGTCGTCACCGGCACCATCGTACTTGGCCATTGCCGTCGCCGACTCCACCGCCGGCCGCCGCCGCTGCGCACCGACTCCACCGCCGCCGCCGCCGCCGCCGCGCGCCGACTCCACCGCCGCCACATCACGCCGAATCCACCGCCGCCTCCGCCGCCGCGCGCCGACTCCACCGCCTCCAACCGCGTTGGCCTGCACAGCCGCCGCCGCGCGCCGTCGACTCCGACAACGCCGCCGCCGCCGCCGACACCGACGCCGCCCACTGCCGCCGCCGACATAGCTTGAACGGAAACACTCACGATCGAACGTTTTAGTGAACGACGACTTAGCGACTTAACGAGATGGACGACATAGCGACTTAGCGAGAACGACGTCTTAGCGACTTTCACGAACGACGACTTAGTGACTTTGACGAACGACGACTTAGCGAGAAAGACGTCTTAGCGACTTAGCGACTTTGACGAACAACGACTTAGCGACTTTGACGAACGACGACTTAGCGACTTAGCGAGAACGACGACTTAGCGACTTTCACGAACGACGACTTAGCAACTTTGACGAACGACGACTTAGCGACTTAGCGAGAACGACGTCTTAGCGACTTAACGACTTAACGAGAACAACGACTTAGCGAATTATACATGTATACTTGTAGGGTTTAGACGTATGACCTGTACATGTCGATGTGCATGACCTCACTGTCTTTTTTTCTTTGCACGCACAGATGGCAGATCGCGATGACGAACAAATCCTGTTCGACATGATCGCAGAGGGCAGCAGTCAGTACTGGGTGGATGAGGAGGGGAACGAGGATCCCAACCAATACCTGAACGAGGAGGGCAACGATGAGGGTAACCAGGATGCTAACCAGGAGAGGACCGATAGTCAACCGTTGGCCAGACAGAAGAGGCCACGCGGGAAAAGAGGTCCCGCGAAGAAGCTGGAGGGAAGGCACATCATTACTGAGATTGCCCCAGACGGTGAACCAGTAGCCCCGGCGGGTATAGGACGAAAGTTTGTGAATCATTGTGGTTGGGTCGTGAGAGACAACGTCCCCATCAGCATAGTGTACTGGCGTCGAACTAGGTCGCGTGGGGATGAAGATAGCTTTCTCCCTAACACAGAGAAGGACATGTTGTGGACCACCATGCTGGAGACATTCACGATCCCTAAGGCAGATCGTCCCAGATGCAAAGAATGGACCCTGAAGAAAATGGCAGAACTATTCCAGAGCTACAAATCAGATCTGTACAAGAGATACATCCTCAAGGGCTTGACACTTGATTTTAACGTGCATAACAAGCTAAGGGATCACTGGGATGCGTTTGGGGCATACAAGACTGGAGCGCAAGGGCAAGCACAGATAGAAAAGAACAAAGCCAATGCAGCTAAGAAGAAATACCATCACCGGCGTCCTTCCTTGGAAATATGGATTCAAAGAGGACATCCACACGTATAGGAGTCGGATAAGGAGCAAGAGGGATACAGAGGCTAAGATCGTCGATCTTGAGTACAGGGTGTCCACCTACGAGACAAGGATGCAAGAGGAGGTGACAAGACAGGTGGACCAACGCCTGGCCGAGCAGTGCGGAATGGAAACACAAGCGCCCGTCATGGTGAGCCCCTCGGGTAACCGCAGCAGCTGCGCATCAACGGGCCAAGTTGGATCAGAGGACATTGATGTAGTGGCAGCTCACGAAGCAACCCACTTCCCCGTTGATGATATCACGCAACGAACACCCTGCGATATGCATACTCCCTTCAGGAACTTGTCTATCAAGGTATGCGAAATGCGAAATTTGTTACATATATATGTTGATTAGTAATTAATGAACTATATTTCTTGTGAAGGTTGCGTCGGGCATGGCCATACCCACGGACCCTTCGGGTACATACCATTGCAGGCCCATTCCACATGGATATGCGAAGGTCGAGATAGAGCTTGTGGAACGAACCTACGAGGATCTTGAGCTTGACATCCCCGGAGGAGACGGGGAGAAGAAACTTGGAGACACAGCCCACGCCATCATACTCTGGCGTAAGAAGTACATCGTGTTTCCCGGGCAAGAACGGCCGCCCGCTCCTCCTTCCCCGCCGCAAGCACAGTCTCCTCCACCATCACCGGCTCATCAGTCTCCTTCGGCTCCTTCCCCTGCACCACCACCTCCTCCGCGTGCACCAGCTGCCAAGTCTGCACTGTCGGGCCTGCGGGCAACTACTCCTCCGCGTGCACCTGCTGCCACCGTCAAGGCCGAAGAAGAAAGCCAAATCTGACGAGCCACGGCTCCCCGCTCTCAAGAAAAGGGCGTACGACTTGACTCCGGAGGAGCTCGATGAAGCCGTTAGAGCGGAAGTTAGGAAGCAGTTGAAGCCACGTAGTCAGGAAAAGAAGATCCCTATAGCCCCGGAGGTTCAGGATCACTTTATTAAGATGGCCGAACCGGGCAAACCGGTCGAAGTTTCTGACTATGATCGAACATTGAGGAAGGCTCTTCAAGCCAACCGTGCAGCAGTGAAGTGCGGAAAGGAAGTCCCTCAGCTGGGGCAACAGCCACGACAAGAGGTTGAACTGTTAGTCGTAGAATCGGCACAACTAGAGATATGCAACTTCTTGAAAGATACGGGACTGAGTATGGAGCAGTTGCTAGAGGACGCATATATCGAAACGGCTCCGGTCATGTACACGTTTAAACTCGGTGAACCACTAGTCACGCCTGATAAGATAAGAGAGCTACCACACAGATGTACCGGTTCCATCAATGGTACATGGACAAATCATTGATGGGTAGAGAGATTTTCGGAGCTACGGTGCGAAACTCAGATTATTACCAAGGAGAAGATGTTATTTGGATCCGCCACAAAGAAATCTTCGACTTATACCACCTGAAGGCCCTTGACGTCTCTATTCTCAGCGTGTAGACTTTGTAAGTACTATTTATAGTTCAATTTTGTTCCTCCTTTGAACGTTGCTCACACACATTTCTTTTCCCCATTGTAGAATGGAGATTTAGTTGTGCCGTCAGCACAACAAATTCAATACTGGATTTATGGACCCCCGCAAAGTGAACACGCTGATGATACAACAATACGAGAAACAAACCGAGGACAATATCGTCCATTTCCTGGTGCAGCAGCATTATAAGAGGTTCATACTACTTCCCTACAACACATCGTGAGTTCCTATATATATATATATATATATATATATATATATATATATATATATATATATATATATATATATATATATATATATATATATATATATATGTATGTATGTATATACACATTCCTTTTCCCCGTTGTAGAATGGTAACAGCAACCGGGACTAAAGATGGCTTTGCCGACCACGTGGCTCAGCCATCTTGTTACCAACCGGGACTAAAGATGGAGATTTACTCCCGGGTATTTGAACCGGGACTAAAGACCGCCATCTTTAGTCCCGGATTCTCCCTCCTGGTTCGCTACCCGGGAGTAAAGGGGGTTGCGAACCCGGAGAGATGAGCACTTCTCCAGTAGTGTTCCTTTTATCGTTGTAGAATGGAGATTCAAAGGGCCCGACGGCGGGGGGTTTTCTATACTGGATTCATCGACCCTCGGAAAGTAAACGTCGAAATGATCACCAAGTATCCGCAAGCCACAGAGGACAATCTCGTCCATCTCCTGAAGGCGCAGCATTACAAGACGTTCATACTATTGCCGTACAACACACAGTTAGTTTTTGCTGTCTTCCTACCAAATTTCATTCCCGTACGAACATGCTAAGTGTTTCATATGTAATGCATCCGACGCACATTGCAGATTCCACTGGGTCCTTTTACTCTTCGACTTGGAGGCCTGCGTAGTCAATGTATATGACTCAATGGATAAAAAAGAGTCTACGTTTGACCAGGTTTTTGAACTTATAGACAGGTACTGTCATAAGTTCCAATGTTAATTATGAATCTTGTTATAATTAATTGCTACTACGAATCATAGCTTTAAACTCCATGTAGGGCTTGGTATCAGTTCCGTCATTTGGTTCGTGGCAAATGGAGAGAAAGACTTAGGCGGAACCGCGGAAGTTTAAATTTCATGTGAGTACACATACTCTACATTTATATTGAATCTCCAATTCAAATACAAGTGTATATTAATTAGATCTCTCGCCGTTTGTCATGTATATATAGTGCGCAAAGCAAGCCCATGGAACTAACTTGTGCGGCTACTACGTGTGCGAGTATTGCCACTGCCTTGCACACCAAATCATCAACACAAGAGAACTCGATGTACGTACAAATAAATTGAAAATTTCATTGCGTACATATCGATTTGTTGTTTACTAATTAATTTCATACATTCATAGGTTATTCGCATGAGGGATAACCTCACACATAAGGAATTTATCGCGGCGGTTCAAGAACAACTCATGGGATTCATCAACGAACAAGTCCTTGATCCCGAGGATGAATTCTACTATGACGGAAATATAATTCATAGGTCGTTAGCTTCTGAGATAACGACTACTACGCTAAAGTCGTAGCTAGCTAGGACATGATAATGAATTGTAATTAATACATGTCTATTTTTCTATATGTACACATTTACTTTAGTGTAAATATATATTTTGGTCATATATATGTGCACATAAAATGTTAAGTGCTTTAATATATATACATATGCATTTGTATAACATATATGTATAAATACATATATATTATGCATGTATATGTATGGAAACATATATAAATATAATATATATATTTATATATACATATATACATATATACATATATACATATATACATATATATATGTTACCAACCGGGACTAAAAATCGATCTTTAGTCCCAGTTATTTCACCCGGGACTAAAGATAGCGATCTTTAGTTCCGGATTGGTAGTCCCGGTTTGAAAAGCGGGGCTACAGGGGGTTACCAACCGGGACTAATAAGGGTTTCTCCACCAGTGGTAGATACTCGCTCAATAATAGAAATCTAACGAAGCTTAGAGCAAGTTTAATAGTATAGCCAACTACTAGCTCCAATTTATTTATAGCTAATCTAATAGCTCATTCATACAATAGTTACATACTACACTATTAATACCTGGTCCCACCAGTCATACACACATTGCGTCTTGGAGTTCGTGCTACAGCTGACTACAAATCTGTAGCCCGCTGCTATTCTCTCCTTTTTATCTTCTTAAATTATGTTTACAGCTGGTTTATAGCTTGCTATTATACCTGCTCTTAGCAGCAGTGAGTGTATCAAGAGAGGCCTACGGCTGATCTGATATTGGAAGAAAGGCTTGACCTCGCGCGTACTCCGATGGAGGACCGATGGAATATCGATCTGAACATGCATTCATTAGGTTTGCACCGACACAGTACCAAACAATCATTCCCCACTCACTGTAGCCACATGATGCGATCGAGTAGATACTAACAAGAGTATACCAGACAGTACAAGTAATCTTATCCATAACGCCGCCGTTCTGATCAGGCTATACGCCGATGGATTCTCAATTCTACGTGACAAGATGAGCCGCTAGATATATACGTACCATGCCCTGTGGCAACGGCAGCAAGGCCAATAGTTTTCAGAAAGTATTTTCTACACCTAGATATCATGGCTGGGCTGGAGGTGGGCATGCGGCGATATATAGGAGAGGAGACGGAGAGCATGCGCATCTACCGGCCGGGTTTCGGAGCAAGAGTACTGGTCCCTGCATGGCAATTTTGGCTGCTGCATCTACGTCCAGACCTTAATTGGGATCCATAATACGCGCGAGTCAGGACAAGCGCACAACGGGACACGCACGCCTACATTGCAAATTTCGCTGAGACCCGGTACCGTCTCCAATTATGTGTGACACAAGCGGCCGATCCAACGGTGGTAGTTTTCGTGCATGCCGATCCGGGACCGATATTATATAATGCCTCTCGTCTGTCACGTGGTAAAGCCGATCGAGAGATCGACCCTGTTTTATATATCCGAATCCTGTTTTAAGTTCTATCCAGATCATGTTTTCCTACAGGTCCTGTATGTAGCGTTCTATTGCCTATAGGTTTTAGCTCGCTGTAGTACGCACGCGTCTAGCAAATCAGCGGTCTGTAACGTGATACTTGGAGATCGTACCTTAGCAGATGTAGATCTTAACTAATTAAAAAATTAATATTTTTCCAATCGTCACATCTTTTGACCGCGTGTTTTCTAACAATTAACTTGCCTGTCCCGATAAAATTCGATGGTCAAAGTACTATGTGCGCAATCAGGTCGACGATCTCAACCCAGGATCAAAGGATGCATTTTGCACACTGTACATCCGGTGCTCTGCTCATCGTTAGGTGGATTGGTTCACGTGCTACCTGGGCTAGCGGACGGAGAGCACAGTACCGAAAGCTTTGACTCTCTCGTAAGGTTGGCCCGCCCGCCACAGAAACTGAGAAACCACATCCGGTCCCCGCGCGAGCGCGCGCGCCCGATCGACGGGCGATGGCAGACGACGCGACGACCGACGGAGGGGACCCCGTACGTGTACCGTGTACGTCCTGCATTGCCGACGGATAATTCCCCTGGGCCGATCGATCGATCTATCAATTCCCTCGTCAGCGCGTCACCGCGGGCCCGGTCGCGCGGCACGGCCTGCCGCTGAATGGGCGGTTCCGACTGCGTGCAGCCGGGTTCCTGCTGCTGGTCCCTCGCACGCGGCGAGACCGCGAGACGCTGCCGTACGCCCGTGCATCGATCGCGGCAGCCGGCTGGTGAGGTGGTGGGGCGCCGAGCGCGAGAGCTGCGGATCGATCGCGTCGCGCGCTTGGGCTGCCGTGTGCCGCGCGGCGCGACCGACCACGCGCATTCGCGAGTCGCGATCCAACTGATGCGCGTCCAACTGATGGCGCGACATGGACTTGGGCCTCTTGCGTGTTTCAGCTATGATCCATGAAGGGATTCAAGGCTTCCTTCGAGGCCTATGGGGCAATTGCCATGACCCGATGCATTTGGGCCACTTTGAGATGTCTGGCCTAGATTACAGCACACAATGAGTCAATGAGTTCTCTGTTTCTATTCTCTTTCCTGCGAGTGTACCTAGGAACAGATTAGTAGGAGCTAGTAAAAAGCAGCAAAAATCACACAGTGCATCCCTGCCGAATTATTTTAAGCTGGAAGCGGCACGCATAAGCCTCCAAATCTTCCAATTAGCTAACCCTACTGGTACTGATAGACTAGAGTTCGTCCCGACCCAATACGTGCAGTGCGTCTACATTTCTGCCGTCTGCGTGCATTCAACGTGAATTCGGTCAGATTTCGGCAGCTCGTCGGCTGGTCACTCATCCCAGAGCCAGCTCGATTCATCGGCGGTGAGCTGTGCATTTTGCAGACTTGCACAGAGAAAATATACAGGGCAATGGCGTGCATTTTTTCTCAGATCTGCCAAACTTGGCGCGTCCATGTCCTATGATAGTCCTCACTTCCATGTGCCATGCACTTCACACCGCTGGATATTGTTGGGTCAGCCGTCAAAGCCCTCCACTTGACGAAGACCCAAACCGGGCGCAAACTTTTGGTTCGTATCTCCACTAGTTTCTGACTCCCAGAGTACAGAGTGTGCTAGCCTTCGTTTTTTGGTCATGGACCAAGTTGATCTAAGGTATACAAGAGACAGGTGGCTGGGCATGGAGTGTCACTTAAGACATCCGATGTCTGCATGTGGCCCTTGCGCTGTTCTTGTTCTCACTAGTTCCGATTATCATCGCCAGTAGATGACATACGTGACCATTGGACAGATGGCCTCTGTGTGGGGCCATCACTTCCCTTCAGAATATCTTTAGTTTTGTGATTAACTTTTGAAACAGTGCTCCTGATGACTTGATAAGTCGAGTACTTGAGTTCTACTGCCTAGGCCAAACTTTTTCTTTAAACTTTTAATTTTTTCATCACATCAAAACTTTACTACACATATAAAATTTTAACTTTTTAATCACATCATTTTAATTTTAACCAAATTTTTAATTTTGACGTGAACTAAACACACTAGTTAGGCCCTGCTAACTCTAATTTCAAATTCGAGCATTGAATTATAGCTAGCGGAGCTCGAGTTGCTCATGACTCATATGAGTCTCACAATATTGCAAGCTTAATTACTTGACAGATGTAGTGGCACTACTACAAGTCATGACGGATTGACGGGGCTGAGTGGAAAGGTAAAGTGGAATGTAGCTTGCTAGTTAGTAGTAATTAATAGCGTACGACGTAACTAACAATGTCGAATTGCTGATTACTTTAGTCCTTAATTAGTTGATTTGTTGAAAGCGTGACAAATTAATGTTCCTCGTTGCAGTTGTAAATAGGCTAACATATATACGTGTGGCACCGATGAGATGTGAGAAGTCCAATCACAGAAACTAGTAATATGACCGTATTAACGCTACTGAAACAATTGATTTCATATGTTCCCAAGGAACATAGTTAAAATATATATGTTTTGAATTATAATATTAATACAAATGGGGCATATGTGTCTATCCTCTAATCTCATCAAGAACTCCGATGAGATGGTGGTCGGATAACCGGATGGTTCTTGACAGAGCTAACGCTCGACCTCGGCAGGGCTCCATCGGGTAGTGGCTTATTTCCTCTCGTTGTATGATCCTTAATTGGCTTCCGCAAATATATTTTTTAGCGGATGACCCCATTTGGAACATAGCTCAGTTTTCACTAAAAGTTGCAAGGTTTATGGAAAAGAACGCTCTTTTAATCTAATCTTGGTCTTCCACAAATAATCAATAAAAATAGCCGTACAATGCATAGGTTGATACTTAGTTATCCTAATCAGATAAGGTTGATTACGTAATTTCCAAGATATTCTAACCACATTAAAATCTTGAAATTATATATTCCATAACAAGAGATTACACATGATTTAATTAAACTCTTGGACAATTAGCAGATCATTTTCCAGTTAAGAAGAAATAAACACATAGGTTTGCTTTTGTTTCCAAATCATTAACGACATTGCTGTTTACCGTGGAGTATAACCGAAGCTCTTTGGAGTAAAGGATAAATAGTGAATGTAGCCTACGCGTAGCGCTCGATGGGCAGGGGAAAAATCGGGCTCCCGATGGGGAAGGGGAAAAATCGGGCACTGACACATACGTACAAAACTACTTTAAACTATTTTTTCTCTTAAATTATTTATCTAAATCATAATCCGATTACATTATTAAATTCTTTGCAATTAAATCTTTAAAACAAGACCACACATGGATATATTCCGACGCAAAATTATTTTTAAATGTTGCTCCCTTTATGATTCTCAGGCAAGAAGGCACTCTTATGCTCCCTTTACGGCCATCAAACCACGCAAGTATATGCAAAAAGGAAAAGGTTAATTGTCGAAGCAATAAAAATTAAAAGTGCATTTTGCACTGAAGAAAAATGTACTTATTGGACAGGGCATTACCAACGATCCATCTGCTAATCATAAGGCCAATCTGGGAGATGCTCTCTACCATTTTGACCCTATAGCTACTGTTGCACTAAACGAAACCACAAAGGATGCAAAAAAAAAAAGAAAAAAAGAAGATAACTGCTGTCCTACAAAATGGACGAAAAAAAAAGAGATCAGTAAGGACGGACAAGCCAGATTCGTGAACAAATCACAATCGATGGAGACACACATTTGCAGCAGGAAGAGCAGCACAAAGCACAATCTTGCAGAACAATTGCTCCCTGATGAAGCCGGCCGGCGCGTATCCAGGTGAGGTACCAGCCACCGTCGCCAACTGCCGGAGCCGAAGGCTTGGGCGGTAGGCAACGTTGGGAGCAGGCACACGCAGAGCTCCCGTCGCCGCCGGTGCCTTAGTCCGATCTGGAGAGGGTTAGTGGAGCGATTGGGAGAGGACCGGCGTGATTTCATGGCTGAGTCCGAATTCGTCGTCGGCGTCCAGTGGAGAGGGGTGGAGATTGCATGAGTGGGCGGACGGAGAGGGGTGGAGATTGCACGAGTGGGCGGAAAGGGTTGGCGAACTCACGCGGTAGAGATGTGAGAAGATCGGGGCAGCACGCGGGAAGAGATAGGGACATCGGGTGCAGGAGAAGGTGGCGTGATTTCTGGCGGCGAGGGCGCGATGTGCACGGGAAGGGGTTGGCTGTGGGAGGAGGGAAGCACTCTAGACCGTTGGATTTTTACCATGATGATCTGAACTGTTAAGTGATGAATGAAAGAATGAGTGAAAGTATTTGTTGAACTATAGGGTAGATGCAAATGGTTTGGGAATTAACGGATAACACGGTATCCAGCTGTCCACAGAAAAGCTAGATCTCACTTACCAGCTTTAAGAAACCGTGTGTTCATATAGTTGTGACCTTTTATCAGCGGAACACATCAAATTAAGTATTTCGGGTTTACATAACAATGTTCGATGAAATAAAAGCAGGATCCTTGGTAGCAATCTTAGATGTGTTTAGCACAAGATACACTCAAAATTTTCTAACTGTGACCATTATTGGCCTCTAAAGTACTACTTAGCTAGCAAACATAAAAATACTATATGTATGTATGTATGTATGTATATGTATATGTATGTATGTATATATGTATATGTATACATGTCTATATGTACATGTATATATATAATATATGTATTATATATATACATGTACATATAGACATGTATACATATACATATATACATATATACATACATACATATACATATACATATATATACATACACGTACATATACATACATATACATATACACATACATACATATACATATACATACATATACATATACGTACATATACATATACGTACATATATATGTATATATGTGTATATATGTATATATGTATATGTATATATGTATATGTATGTGTGTGTATATATATATATGTATATGTATGTGTGTGTGTGTTTATATATATATATATATATGTATGTATGTATACCTATATGTATATATGTATATACATATACATGTATATATATATACATATACAAGTATATATATATACATATACAAGTATATATATATACATATACATATATATATATATATATAGATTTGTGTTCAAAAGTATCTTGTAATTTCTTAAATTTTAAACCTATCACTCCCTCCGGTCGAAATATTTATCGTTTTGGATGAGATATAGTCAAACTTTAAAAATTTTGACCATCATTAATTTCTTAAATGCTTAGTTTAAAACAAAACATATTATATACATAGATTTACCTCGAAAAATATTAATATCATAAACTTATTAGATTTTATAAATTTATCATAATATAAATTTGGTTATAGGAACTTTAAAAGTTTGACCAAATATTGTCCAAAACGATAAATATTTTTAATTAGAGAGTGGTAGATTTTAAAAGTAGAAGTATGGAGCCTTTCTCAACAAAGATGATGCAAGAAATAATTTTGGGAAAAAGTGGTAGAGATGAAATTAAATCAAATTACACCTATGTTTAAAAAAAATACACGAATCTGAGAGGGTAACAACGGAATATTATAGTTTCACAAAGGAAAATAGATACCAAAGAAGTAAATTATTCGATCAAATACTCCATCCATCCCATAATATAAGGGATTTTAACTTGTTGCTTATACTGTTTGACCACTCGTCTTATTAAAAAAATTATGCAAATATAAAAAACGAAAATTTATGCTTAAAGTACTTTGGATAATAATTTTTGAATAAGACGAATGGTCAAAGAGTGAAAAAAGTCAAAATCCCTTATATTATGGGACGGAGGGAGTAATATACATGAAACAGGGGGCGAGGTTGGATGCATGCACAGTCAAACAACAAACCTACGTATACGGTGGATTAATTTGCATAATTCACCCTCGAACAAAAATTAAATGAAAGTATATATGAACCTATGTATACTATTCAACCTTTTTTTTCCACCTTAATCCATATCTCCGGGTTTGGTGAGAATCAACTTGATGGTGCTACTCTTCTTTTAACAAACACATTTATATTTGTTGGTTTAAACATTATTGGTCGTACGTGCTTCCAATATTGTATCTTATAATCAGTAGTCCATTCAGTCGCACAAGATTGACTTCATTTATATATATAGTTTGCAAGACCGTTGGTTTGAACAAACTAAAATTTCCCCCTTATATGCTCCCTCTGTTAATAAACTTAGTTACAATAATGTCAAAAGTTTTTTTAGATTAAAAAAATAAAAAAAGAAGGTGTTTTTTCTTAAGAAAAATATATTGCATGTTATGTTGCTTACCTTTCCTTAGAGCATCACCAACAGTCTACCAATAATTTATCCCTAAAATTTAATTTTTTGGTTTTCTTAACTGAAAATAGGTGGTGAAAAAACCCTTCCTCCAAAAGATAACCTAAATTCAATCTTCAAAAACTAAAAGTGGACCCTTATGTTAAACTACCAACAGAAATTCTAGTTTTTTTTTCTTTCCTGTACGCAGAAGGAGATCGCCCCGACGCGGGAAGGAGAGGATAAACGTGGAAGGAGGGGAGAAACGCACGGAAGGAGGGGATTGGGAGTCGTTCTCTCGCCCTCAAATACACGTATCGAGAAAAATGGAGATGGGAACTCCAAAACGTCCAGAGCTCTTTTGGGAATCTGTTGGACCAGTTTTTTTTAACAAAAATCCTAAAAAAATAGGATTGGGAATGGAATAGATAGACTGTTGGTGATGCTCTTAGTGGACCAAGCTAGCTTTCAGTATACTCCCCGAAAAAAAAAAAGGCTTTCAGTATATTCACATACAAGAAAACATCTTTGGTACAATGACGAAGTTATGGATGCATGTTTATATCCGGCAATTATAAATCATGGTTACTGGGATTATTAAGCGTATTCTTTCAATAGAAATTCTACGAGGTTGTGGATTTTATCGCTAGCCTCTAACTCTTAATTTGTAAGGGAGCATATTCACCATTGGATGTGCATGTCACTGGTGGAGAAGGGGTTTTTACTCCCGGTTCG
This sequence comes from Oryza meridionalis, assembly GCA_000338895.3. NCBI lineage: Eukaryota > Viridiplantae > Streptophyta > Magnoliopsida > Poales > Poaceae > Oryza > Oryza meridionalis. Next base: position 429,967 of record ALNW03000001.1, read on the forward strand.
TAACCCCTGACCGGGACTACGAATCCGGGACTAAAGATCGTATCTTTAGTCTTGGGTGAAAAAACCATGAGTAAAAATCCATTTTTAGTCCCGGCATGGGACTAAAAAGACTAGATCCGGTTGCTCTTTATTATTTTCTTTTCTTCATTGTTTTTAATATATATTAATTTCACCCCATCGCGTCCCCAAAATCCCAAATCAATCATCCTCGAATTGCCTCCAAATCCACAATCAATCATCTCAAATACTCAAATACATCACAAAATCTCAAAAAAAATTACATCACAACTTCTACAAAATTATCAAATATTCACATCACACACAAATCAAATACATCACACAACAATCAGATCCAATCAAATACATCACACAACAATCTCAGATTCTAAAAAAAAAAGAAAAGAAAAAATCCGCCGCCTCGCCGCGCGGCCGCCAGCCGCCGCCGCGCCGGCAGGGCCTCCGCGCCCCGCCGCTCTCGCGCCGGCCGCCGCCGCTAGCCGCCGCCTCACCGCGCGACGCACCGCCGCCGCGCCGCGCCGGCTGGGCCTCCGCGCCCGACCGCGCTCGGCCTGTTAGAGAGGAGGAGAGGAGAAGGAGAGGAAGATAAGGTTGAGGAGAGGAGGAGATAAGGTTGAGGAGAGGAGGAGAGAGGAGTTAAAGGAGAGAAGGAGATACCTCGATCCGATCGTGCATGCCTCTCCAATCTCCACGTCGATCTTTTTTCCCGGTTGGTGTCACGACCAGAAATAACCCAACGGGCGTTCCTGACGTGCGTGCATTAATCCTTGTCCCAGGAGGCAAGGTACACCAAAAGTTGATACAATTCAGAGTTTAACAAGCGGAAGCGTAAATAGTTAACTTATTACATGGGCAGCGAAGGCCCAGCACACACAAAGACAAACGGGAAACAGCGGAAGACTAGGGCGACGACCACAGGCGCTTGACGGCAGGCACGAGCTAGACACCAAAGCCTTCATCTTCAAGGAACTCCTCTTCTGGGGTTGGGAAAAATTCAGCAAGACTGAGTACAACCACCGTACTCAACAAGACACACCCACGAATGCGGAATAAATGCAAGGGAGTACAAAGGAGTTACACTATAAAGGGTTAGGGTTGCAGTAAACAGCATTTAAAGATATTTAGTTGCTCAAAGCTATTTTGTAAACACGATCCTAGAACTATACAATATTATTAATCAAGGCCGTGAACCCACACGAACCTGCCTTAACCCAAGGCCTACGATGATTCAGACCGAACTGGCAACCCGACCCTGGGTCCCAGCTCGTCCCAAGCCAACCCAGGCCAACCATTCCTCATTTTAGTTGTTAAGCAGGTTTTAAGAATTAAAACACTAACTTGGGTACATTGCTCGGCTTGCCCATAACCGAGGGCGCGGCTATTCGAATAGATTATACTCTGATCAGAGGTGTACATCTTTACCCACAAGACACGTCTTCCTCACGTGCAACCACGTGCCACATACCACCACGGTATACAGACGGAAGACGTGACATAGTTTCCGACCCATCCTAGCCATAGACAAGAGTACCGACCCAATCCCACCTACGGCCGGAACCTCCGGGACAGGCAGGCAGGACTGAGCCCCTAGCAGCAGAGCACCAACCCTGTGCCATGACATCTCGACTACCGGGCCGCAGCTCGTGTAGCCTTCATTTGCCCTGGAGAATGTCCATCGACCCCCGACTTCATCCATCTCCATCCGTGTACTTTTGTTTATAACCAGACTGAGCCACAAACTAAGCCTTACCCACTAGACATGTGGAAGTACGGTAGTGCTTTGCAACAGAGGCCCGAAGACCGGTCCTTATATGGCCGAGGTGCTACTATCAAAACCATGCACCCCGAGCCCAGCCTAAAACCATTTTGGGGATTTTGAATAAAGGGGGAGGTGTGATTCCAATTCCACAACAAACCAACAATTCCAAAGTGTCCAGGTGATATGAATATTCCCAAAGTCTAGAGTTGTAAAACCACCTAATGTTACTTAATTAAATTGCGAAGCATCTACCTAAAATTAAACTAGTGGTGCCATGAGTAGAGTGTCCACTAGTTGGGGTTTTGTTTATTCTAGGGTGAACAAGGTAATAATAACAATAACAATAATAATAAGGTCATAACAAAGGTAAATAGGCATGGCTAAATAAAACAGTGATAACGCGGGAATTTAAATAAAGCGATAATGCAATAATTTTAAATCAACATAATTTTATAAACTGGGATTCAATATGATCAAGATGATGTGTCTTGCCTTGCTCGCTTTCCCAAACGACGGCTTCAACTTCCACGAAGAGCGGATCTTCCGAAGCTGCAGCGTCTACACGACCAACGGAAAAGAAAAGGCTTAAACTCTAATAAATTCCACATAACAGCAGAAACAAAGCACAAAAATGGGTTCTTGACTTCATAAGGAAAAATTAGAGACTTGAACGGTCCAATTCCGAGTTCAAATGACCAAGTTATGGCCATTTGAAGTTTATATGCTCTTTAAATGGATATTTGCGAATTTCTTCATTTAAATTTTAATTTAAAAACTCATTTATTGCGTCAGCCGGGAGAGAGGGCGCGCGGACCGGGTCCACGGGAGTGGGGCCCACGCGGCAGCCTCTCGGTCCACGGTGGACCGGGAGCACGCGGCTGGCGGCGGCCGGCGCCGTGGGTCCCACGCGTCAGCCGCACCCGCGGGCGCGGGCGGCTGACAGCCGGGCCCCACCTGGCAGCCGCGGGGCGCGCCCGAAGGCGGCCTCGCCGGCACGGCCGACGGGAGGCGGCGCACCCGCGCCCCGATGGTCACCGCCGGCGACCACCGGCGCGGCGGAGCAGCGCCCGAGAGAGCGGAGAAGAGAGGGAAGCGAAAGGGGCGGTCCACGGCTCACCCCGGGACGACGAGGACGGCGGAAACGACGACCGGCGCGGAGGAAGGCGGCGGCGCGGTTCGGGACGGCGAGGACGACGGCGCTCCGGCGGTCGGCGGGCGAAACGGAGGCGCGGACGAGGTCGACGAGGACGCGGCGAAGCCGATGGAGGCGATGCCGAAGCGGGAGGAGGTCCGGGGCGACGACGGCGGCGAACCGGAGCTCGGCGGCGACGGCGGAGAGAGAGGACGACGGCGCGGGCTCGAATCCGACGGGGAGAGTGTGCGGCGAGCGGCGGAAACGGAGGAGAGAGGCACGGGGAGCGATTATATAGCACCGGGAGGGGGAGAGAGCGGCCGGAGAGGGAGGAATCGGCCGCGGAGATCTCGGCTCCATCAATGACGCCGGCGAGGATTTCGGGAATAAATCCGGGCGAATCCGAGGGAGAGAGAGAGGGGAAAGCGGGGGAAAAGAGGGAGGGAATCACGGGGAGTGATTTCCCCCTCTTTATTGCGCGCGGGGACGGCGGGATGCGGCGGATTCGGCGGCGGCGGCGGCGCTAGGGCACGGGCGGGCGGCGGGCGCGGCGCGAGGTAGGGGATGACGGGTGGGCCCCACCCGTCAGCGAGGGTGGCGGGCGGGCCCGCCCGTCAGCGGCGCACGCGCGGGGAGGGAGCCGATGGGCCGCGGGGAGAGGAGAGAGAGGGAGGGAGCTGGGCTGAGCCGGCCCAAGAAGGGAAAAGGGAGGGGGAAAAGACTTTTTAGGATTTTTCTTTTTATAAAACCTTTTTAACTTTGTTTATTTCTTCTCAATTATTATTTGTGCTCTGAAAATTCCACTAAAATTTATTTACACATTTTAGGCTTTTAGGAAATATACAAAAATCCTCCAAGCCTCATTTGACTTTTATCTTTGCACATTTTAATTGTTGGAGGCTTTCACATGAATTTTAATTATTCTAAGCACAATTTTGAGGATGTATTTTAGAGTCGATTTGGGACGCGACAGTTGGTGTTGTAAAGCGTATGGCGATCTTTTTTCTCGGTTGGTATTACCAACCAGGATGAAAATCGGAAAATATACAGTTGGGCAGCTGGGCAGGACCAACCTAGCAAGTTCGATGGGGTTGTTTTTCACATGGTTTGTTTTCAAAGGATAAACATAACAACGCCGTGTTTAGTTTTCCAAAATAATTCTTCAAACTTCCAACTTTTCCATCACATCAAAACTTTCCTACATACACAAACTTCCAACTTTTCCGTCACATCGTTCCAATTTCAACCAAACTTCCAATTTTAGTGTGAACTAAACACAGCCTAAAGCACCTATTGTTAAACTGTGTCATGAAAATGTATGATAGTATAAACCTTAAGTTGCAATTTATGGACGGGATATGAGTATGTTTTCTTTAAGTTATCTTTAAAAATGTTATATTAACAATATTAACTTTTACAAGGATAACAATATTATAGATCGATATTTTTTGTTTTCCAAAACTGATGTAATTTGGAACAAAGTTATTTTTGCTGCATTTTTCAATTCAAGTTCTAAAACAAGGTCCTTTCATTTCTCTTTTGTCAATGAGAAGCACGTTCTGTTTTCTTAGTACATAGGCTAGCTATTGTTTCACGTGCAATGAATGGGCAATCTTATAGGCTAGCTAGGCCGGCTGCTGTGGTAGGGTTTATGGTGTTTGTTTCTATCATTCTTTGTCCTGGACAAGTAGAGATCTCATATCTTTGAGTTTCTCTGTATATATGTATTAGGGTTATGGATAAGATATACCCTCTACCCTTGGATATACGCTATACACCGATATGGTATATCTGCGTGTATACGGACGTTCTCTGTATACGCTAAGGAAATTCATCACGGAGTCCACATATGAAAAGATTCCTACCCGGATAGGACTGGGTCGTCACTGTATCGTGTAGGGTCCGATGTCTCCGAGTTCTACTTGGAAACCACCTGACCTGCGGTATAAAAGGGACCCCCCCGGGAGGGCCTAAGGCATCGAATCTCATAGCCAAGACAACCACCACAGCCTACGAAGCCGGAGCCTATAGGAGCCAAGTCACCAGGGGATCTAGTCGAACCAATTCGACTACGATCTCGTCGGTATCCTCGAGTTCCACTATTCCCTTTGTAATCTGTGTTTTCCATCATATAATCCCATATCAACTGGATTAGGGCTATTACCTACCAAGGGGCCTGAACCAGTATAATCCCTATTTTATGTTTGCTTGATGTCGTACTACGTAGATCCTCGTACCAGCGTACCCCAATACCCTCTATATCCGGTCTACGGGTATCCCCCATTAACAATGGCGCGCCAGGTAGGGGGACTTGGTGCTCAAGGTTCTACTACTATGTCGTCAAGTTTCGTTAGCAACAGCGTCGACCCCAGCATCAACCAAGGAGTTCCGACTTCAACAATGCTGGTGTGGACTCAAGTCGGTGAAATCGTCTTCCCGGTTTACACCACGGTGCCGGTCTAGACTGGTCCATCAATGACCGGAAGCGAGAACGCCGTGGCTACAACCCCCGGACGACCCCATGTCGAAGGATCCTCCCGCAGAAGCGGAGAACGGAACGTCGACGACATTCAAGCCCGAGGAAGATCCTAGTGCAGCCAAATTTTGTCCTTCCGACAAGAATCATGAGCTGACAAGGACAATTTCCGAGGCGACAAGGTCCTGGTGTCCTATTCACAAAACCAGGAAACACACCTTGTAAGCTTGCTGGGTTTTTCTCAACGCACAAGCTTTGGTCCGTGCCTGCAAAGAGCGTGGAATTTAGCGTACTTCTCCAACTCGTGATGTCTATTGTCCTATCCACAAGACGAAGAATCACGACCTCTCAAGCGGCAAGATTCTTCTCAAAGCCATGAAGACGTCGCCTCCTAAAGTCCACTAGTCATAAATTTCTCCTAGAGACGTGAACAAGGAACGAGGAGTGATGGTCATCTCAGACCGATTCGTTGGGGTGATCGACATCGATCCCCACGAGCCGTTAGTCCTACACTTGCTTGAAGACTATGGCTCATCGTCCACTAGTACACCACGCGACGTATTTGCCATCGGTGGGACCAGCACGTCTGCACATGCTAACGCAGAGGCGGAGAATCAAGCGGTCACGCCGGCCCAGCACCTTGGCACCATCAACGCAATAATGAGAGAAACCCCCTATGATCCCGTACTTAACGATGATCTCGCATGGTGGACAGAACGACTACGGGAATCGGTGGCCAATTTCAGTAACGCGTTCGAGGAGGCCGCTACCAGAGCGCAACCAGAACAACCGACAGCTGGCGGTGCCGACGACGAACCACCGGAAAAACGGACGTCGCCTCGACGAGCCACCCCTCCACCTCGCGGCACCGGCGATCTCCGCGACCATCTGAATGGCCGCCGAGAAGCACGACGCGCGCGAGACAACGAGAATCGTTCCCGACATCGTTTCTCTTCATGACGACGCGAGAATGAAGAGCGAGGAGGCCGCTCGAGCGAAAACCGACACCATGATAATCGTCACAACCACCACGATCACGAACAGCGGACGCCGGACGATACTGGTCGAGGACGCCGACATGACGGTGATGATAATGGAGATCGGCGCCGGGACAACAATGGTGCGATGACAGGACTCTCAAGAACCCGAACGTCGTCCTCAGAATCGGACACGAGAGCCGAGTGATCCATCGTCATCGTCATCATCTTCTTCATCTTCGTCATCAAATAGACATCTACGGAGGACGTACAATCGCTGACAACCCACCGCCCCTAGCGCTGGGTGTGGAGCTTTCAATCGTTCATTACGTGATGTCCGATGGCCTGAGAGATTCCGACCAGGAGCAATAGAGAAGTACGATGGGAGTACAAACCCAGAGGAATTCCTTCAGGTCTACTCCACGGTACTATACGCTGCCGGAGCAGATGACAACGCGTTAGCAAACTATCTGACGACGGCGTTGAAAGGTTCCGCGCGTTCGTGGCTGATGCACCTCCCGCCCTACTCGATTTCTTCATGGGCAGATCTATGGCAGTAATTCGTCGCTAACTTCCAAGGAACTTACAAGCGCCACGCGATCGAAGACGACCTACACGCGTTGACACAGAATCCGGGCGAATCTTTGAGGGACTATGTTCGGCGCTTTAATGAGTGCAGAAATACAATTCCCGAAATCACCGACGCCTCTGTGATTCGCGCTTTCAAAACCGGTGTCAGAGATCGCTATACTACCCAGGAGTTGGCGACAAGGCGAATCACAACTACTCGAAGATTGTTCGAGATCGTCGATCGATGCGCTCACGCGGACGACGCACTGAGACGCAAGAACGACAAGCCGAAGATGGGAGGGGAGAAGAAACCAGCCAAGGACGCACCTGAATCAAGCAAGAAGAAAAGTAGCAAGAGTGGGAAAAGGAAAGCTCAAGCGGAAGTCCTCGCGTTGGAATACGAGCGCCCTCCCAGACACCCAGACCCACAAGGCAGCGACACGAAGAGAATATGGTGCCCCATACACAAGTCAGACAGACATTCTCTGGAGGATTGCCTTGCCTTCAAAAAGTCGCTGGAAAAGCAACTGGCATTGGAGAAGGGCAAGCGAGTATGGGTAGTCGAGAAAGCTGCTGAGGTAACCACTCAAGACTCGGATTCGGCATACCTAGATTCCGATCTCCATGTCTCGCACATCTTCGGAGGTTCCACGATGTACTCCTCAAAGCGAGAATACAAGAAAGTGGAGCGTGAAGTTTGTTCGACATGGCAGGGGGCTTCACCCAAGATGAAGTAGTCCGAACAGAAGATCGAGTTCTCAGATGAGGACCACCCCAAGGCTGTTGTTATCCTAGGACGATATCCGATCGTGGTCAAACCCACTATTCGGAATATCAAGGTAGCGCAAGTTCTCATCGATGGCGGCAGCTCCATCAACCTTCTCTTCGCCAGCACATTGGACGCAATGGGGATTCCACGAAGTGAGTTGACACCCACCGATCAACCCTTCCACGGAATCACTCCTCAGTCATCGTCCAAGCCATTAGGCAAGATCACGCTTCCTGTGACTTTCGGCCAAGCGAGCAACTTCCGAACAGAGCAGATCACGTTTGATGTTGCTGAGTTTGACACAGCATACAATGCCATCATCGGGAGAACTGCCCTCGCGAAGTTTATGGCCGCATCTCACTACGCGTATCAAGTACTCAAGATGCCCGGGCCAAAGGGAACAATCACTATCAAGGGAACGCAAAGCTGGCGGTCCAATGCGACAAGCGGAGCCTCGACATGGTCGAGCACGCGCCCAGCCCACCCGCCACAGACGAGCCACCCAAGAAAGTGAGCAAAACAACCAAGACGCCGAAACCAGCCGGCGCAATCAAAATCGTTCCACTCTCCAGTGCCAACCCCGATAAGACAGTCAAGATCGGGGCATCACTGGACGAGAAATAGGAACTCGCGCTCATCACCTTCCTCCGCGACAATGCTGACGTGTTCGTTTGGCAGCCGTCCGACATGCCGGGGGTCCCCAGGGAGGTGATTGAGCACAAACTCATGGTGCGACCCGATGCCAAGCCAGTAAAACAAAAACTGCGGAGATTTGCACCAGATCGGTAACAGGCCATACGAGAAGAGCTCGATAAACTTCTCAAAGCTGGTTTCATCAGAGAGGTACTCCATCCAGAGTGGCTAGCCAACCCAGTCATGGTGCGGAAGGCCAACGGGAAGTGGAGGATGTGCGTCGACTTCACCAACCTCAACAAAGCATGCCCCAAGGATCACTTCCCTCTTCCTCGAATAGACCAACTGGTGGACTCAACAGCTGGTTGCGAGTTGTTAAGTTTCCTTGACGCTTATTCCGGCTACCACCAAATCAACATGGCAAAAGAGGACGAGGAGAAGACAGCATTCATCATGCCGTTCGGTGTATTCTGCTACGTTAAGATGCCGTTTGGACTGATAACTGCAGGAAACACTTTCCAACGCACGGTCCAAGGGGCACTTAACGATCAGCTTGGGAACAGTGTCGAGGCCAACGTCGACGAAGTTGTTGTTAAGACCAAGACAGGCGACTCATTGATTGACGATCTATGGGAAACCTTCGACAACCTCCGACGATAACGCCTCATGCTCAATCCTGAGAAGTGCACGTTCGGAGTACCATCGGGCAAACTGCTAGGGTTCCTCGTCTCTGGCAGAGGAATAGAAGCAAATCCCGGGAAGATCAAGGCAATCGGGAACATGAAGTCGCCCACAAGGCTCAAGGAAGTACAGAAGCTAACCGGATGCATGGCGGCACTAAGCAGGTTCGTCGCTAGGATGGGAGAACGGGGACAACCTTTCTTCGCTCTGCTGAAAAAACGAGACAAATTTGTATGGACACAGGAAGCCGAAGAGGCGTTTATCGCACTCAAGCGCTACCTGTCAAATCCCCCTGTACTTGTTGCTCCTCAACCTAATGAAGAATTATTCCTCTATATTGCCGCCACACCATATTCCGTGAGTACTGTCATTGTTGTCGAGAGAGAGAAGGTGCAAAGACCAATCTACTACGTCAGAGAAGCTCTCCATGACGCGGAGACAAGATACCCACAGATCCAAAAACTGCTCTATGCAGTAATCATGACGTCAAGAAAGCTACGCCACTACTTCCAAGCCCACAGGGTCATAGTTGTCTCCTCCTTCCCTCTTGGTGAAGTCGTGAGAAACAAAGACGTTGTCGGCCGCATTGCGAAATGGGTATTCGAGTTAAGCCAGTTTGATGTCCACTTTGTGCCACAAACAACCATCAAGTCCCAGGTTCTTGCCGATTTCGTAGCCGATTGGACTATGCCTGAAAACGGGTTAGATAGTCAAACCGACAACGAAACGTGGACAATGGCGTTTGACGGCACACTCAACAGCCAAGGAGCAGTGGCAGGGTTCATCTTGACATCACCTTCGGGATATCAGTTCAAGCATGCAATCCACCTCAACTTCAGGGTGACCAATAACACAGCCGAGTACGAAGGACTACTCGCTGGGATAAGAGCTGCAGCTGCACTTGGAGTCAAGCGACTGATCGTGAAAGGGGATTCTGAACTAGTCACAAACCAGGTGTACAAAGACTACAAGTGCTCTACCCCTGAGTTATCCAAGTACCTCGCGGAAGTCAGGAAGCTGGAAAAAAGATTTGATGGAATCAAAGTGTTCCTTCCCGATGATCCCTTACCCCGATGACACCTAGCGTTGAAACCTATCCTCATGTCCCTTTACGCCGTCTTGACAAGGCCTCCAAGGAACCTAAGGGAACTTCGGTTGGGGACGCCCAGAGCCGATAAGGCCTTGTCGGATCCTATAGAGACGAAAGACCATATAAGATCTGGTCGTGTAAGAGTTCTCGCCGTGCGTATTAACCAAGCCGTGTAATCGGAAATTGGATTTTCCAACCTCACGGCTGGGGGCTAGGATCAGTGCTTGTTCAACCAAGGCAGGTCAAAGGTCCAAGAGCCTTATCTTCCGAGAAGAATTCTCCGATGACAAGGCTGGGGGCTAGGGAGAGTGTATGACTCAAGTGACTGATCGAAATCGCGAAGTGAGAAGACACTCGTACACACCGCATCCAGAGTAAGAAAGCTTAGTTAGAAAGATTTCCTTTCTATTTCACAAGTACTTCTTACAGTCCGCAAAAAATTCCTAAATATATTACACTTTTTCCAAAGATATTTGTCACAGATATAAAAAGACTACTAGGAAGGCCAACGCCAATCCATCGACTGGAAGACTTTCTCCGCCAGCGGCGCCATCGACTTCGCTAGGTTGTCTATCTCCGCGGGGGTCTTCCGAGAACGAGAAAACCCTTCGTGGAGGAACTCGAGGTGCAACTGCGGACGATGATCTCGTATACATGCTAGCACGTGTCCTCCGGCATACGGCTCGATCGACGGCACTCCTGCTTCAGGGCCTCGTCGATATGCTTGCCGATGCCTTCGAGCTGAGCACAGGCCCCGTTCAGCCACGAGATATATCTGGCCGCTGACTCCTCAGGATCCCCGCGAGGTACTCGGAGTTCCCTGCAGACTACGGCCATGACTGTGCAACAACTCCTGAGGTACGAGTTGAACCACACCTCGCGACCTCTGAGTGCTTCCACGGCCCGATCCCTCATTACTTCCAACATAGTCCTTTCAAGTTCGGCGACCTCGAACTTCGTCCTCCAGTATTGGATGCGACGGTCTCGATCGGCAAGTGCACTCTCGAGGTCTGCTCCGCAAGCAAACGACTAAGTCAAGCTGTTCTCCTCTTTCGAGAACACAGCAAGTTAAGCCAATCCAGATAGAAGAGCAAAGGATATGGAAACAGAAAGAACCAACCTAAGGAAGTCGTCGCCATCCCCGTCTCCACGGGCGGATCCTGGTCTACGTCGTCCTGCGGCACATACGGCTCAAGCGCAAGTGTCGGAACAATTACAGGCAACTCAGGCTGCCCGCGCTGCTGGACATCCTCGACATCGACATCTCTACAAACAACAACAAAGTACTCGGAATCAAAATGCTAAAGGAAACTAAGGTGATAACTACACACACAAAGGCAGTTGAAACCGACAAAAGTTTTACAAAGCATGATTGATTAAGGAGTACAGACAAACCGAAGTCCTACTCTTCAAAAAGTGGGAGAACAGACTCTCCCAGATCACCGACTACTTCCATCACGTCCTTACGCGCATCGTTAGCCGCCCCCTGATCCAAGATCCTATGGATATCAAGTTCAGGGTGCGCCAACCTTACGCACGCGAGGACGTGACACGCCCCGGTGTAGATCCCGTTCGATGTCTCCTCCCCGATCCTGCATGCTTGGAGGGGATCGCCTCCATCGCCGTCGCCAGTTCCGCGAGCGAACTCGTCAGCGAGAACTCATCGGGATTCGCCGGGATCGTGGTCGTGACACCGCACTCCCCGGCGAGCTGGTGCAGGCCAGTGTAGGTAACCCGCAACGAGCCACGGATCTCCGACAGGTTGTTCTTGAGCTCCGACATGCGGTGCTTGAGCCCCTGTCGTTGCCGCTCGTTGCCGGCCACCAGCTCCCTCATCTTCTGGAGGTCCTCGCGAAACTCTACCAGGTCACGCGTCAGCTTGTCGGCGCGTTCGTTCAACGACGACGCCGCCGCCACCCTCGCCTCCGCGATCTCGCGACCTATGCCACGAGCGCCGGCTTGGAGGATGCGCCCCATCTCGATTTGGAGCTCCTCCTAGGTGAGGATGTCAGCGGGCGGGCCTCGAGCAGGCACAAGATTGCCGGCAGGGCCGCTGGGCGTCGCCTGGGCACGGCCACGACATCTGTCGAGGCCGCAGCAGGAGACGCACTGGAGTTCCCTCCAGACCCGTCTTGCGCTGCCTTCTCCTGCGCCGCCCTGTGGAAGATTGCCCTCAAAACAGGCTGCAAGAGTTCGACGAATCAACAAAACCTCAAATTCATCCACTTACTTCTTGCCAAGTGTTACAAGCCGCTGCCGTCGCGGAGGCGGGGGAGACGCGTCCGAGGCCTAGAGTAAAACGAGCATGATATGAGGTCAAAATCTTCAGACTACGCGATGAAGGGTCGGGAGAGCTTACCGATGGGGTGGGCGTCTTCCGGCGATTTTCGAGCACGGAGGAGAACTTCCTCCCCCTTTTCAGAACATTGCCACCACTCGTCGTGGCAGCAGCGGCAGCAGCATCGGAGGCCTCCTTGGCGACGTCCACCTTCAACGACACCGCCGCCTGGTGGTCCACGAGCGGCCCGATGATATCAATCAGAGGGAGAGCCTGCACTACATGAAGTCACAATGCGATCCTGGAGGAAAAAGACAACAGGGCTGTCGAGTACACTCACGTTGATCGCGGCTTTGTGTTCAGCTGCCTCCTTCTCGCAAAGAGGGAAGGGGACGTTGCTCGCCGTTGTAGGGCCGCTGATCATCACTTGACCGACGCGGCGCTCCACGGTTTCGCTGTTCAAACCTGTAGATCGAGAACCAGAATCGATAAGTCAGGAGGAACACACACTTAAGGAATGGAGTCCAAAATACAAGAAAAATACTCCGAGGAGAAACCCGGGTCACGTCCTCCGACCCAGAATAGTCAAAGGCTGGGTGGGCTCGAGCCTGGAGTGGCTGGATCCGCCTACCAGTGAAGTCGGCAGCGACTTCATACCCCGACAATCCTCGTACTCGGAGGTCATCGATGATATCGATGAAGGACTGAAGGGAAGGGGTTAAGGTGGGTTTGGTGGTCCAAGACGAAATCTTGTCTGGTTGCTCCTCAGGGACAACGAAGACTGGATCCGAATTTTCTATCTGAAGATAGAACCACCTCGCCCGCCATTTACTACGAGAAGAGGGGCACTGGAAGGGGATGTAGCGCGACTTCAGGCCATCCCGAAGTCAGAAACCGACGCATCCAGATACCCTGTTGGACTCCATCCAACGCAACTCGTAGTAGAAACGAAAGAGGTCGAGAAACGGCTCTACCCCAATGTAGGCCTCACAAAGATACGAAAAGATACTGAGGAAGACGATGGAATTGGGGTTCAAATGGAGCAAAGAAAGACCGTAGAAATTCAAGACCAAAAGCAGAAACTCGGAAGGAGGAGGAAGAAAACCACAGAGAATGTAGTCCTCAACCGCAACCATGCGGCCTAGGACAGGCTCATGTTCAATACCTCCTGGTTCTCTCTCCATGGTCCCCCGACCGGGGAGGGCGCCGTCCTCCTGTAGCTTCTTCAGAGACGCGCTGGTGGAAGTGGACTTGTCGAGATCCATGGCTGTTGGAGATCGTCGGAGGAGGGACGGAGATGAACAAGCTAGGGTTTTGCGGGAGCGGAGAAGATGAGGAGCGCTTAGAGACTGAAAAGTTCTTTCGCAACAGGCGGACTTCAAAATGGATCCCTAAAACTCCTTTAAATAGGCACACTATCGACCATGCGAATTCCAAGGAAAGGAGAGAGATGCCCGCCGGAAATTTCTGGATCCGTTTCGCGCGGCAGTTTTTGGACTTCAATTTAAATTTACTCACGACCGTTGAACTTCGCATGGCGTTGTCGATTACTCTTTGTCTCTACGGTCCTCACACCGAGATCGACCAGTCGAGAACAACAACAAACCCGACATCAGAAGTCGCGATTGGTTACATGAGTTCATTTAAGCAGAAGTCGGGTGCTACTGTCAGGGTTACAGATAAGGTATACCCTCTACCCTTGGATATACGCTATACACCGATATGGTATATCTGCGCGTATACGGACGTTCTCTATATACGCTAAGGAAATTCATCACGGAGTCCACAGATAAAAAGATTCCTACCCGGATAGGACTGGGTCGTCACTGTATCGTGTAGGGTCCGATGTCTCTGAGTCCTACTTGGAAACCACCTGACCTGTGGTATAAAAGGGACCCCCCGGGCGGGCCTAAGGCATCAAATCTCATAGCCAAGACAACCACCACAGCCTACGAAGCCGGAGCCTACAGGAGCCAAGTCACCGGGGGATCTACTCGAACCAATTCGACTACGATCTCGTCGGTATCCTCGAGTTCCACTATTCCCTTTGTAATATGTGTTTTCCATCATATAATCCCATATCAACTGGATTAGGGCTATTACCTACCAAGGGGCCTGAACCAGTATAATCCCTGTTTTATGTTTGCTTGATGTCGTACTACGTAGATCCTCATCCCAGCGTACCCCAATACCCTCTATATCCGGTCTACGGGTATCCCCCGTTGACAATATGTATATAATACAGATATATATTGTGGGATCCGTGGTTTAATTATACTCTTTTAAAAAAATTTTATACTTATCAATAATTAAGTCGTGATCCTACAAATAAATTAATATATATTTGGTCTAGCCACATCCAATCCACCACAAGCAATTGTCAAGAGTCAAAATAAGTAAACGCTTGGTCACGGCTAGCTTAGTAGGATCCTTGCATGCTTAGTGGATTGAGCATCCACATCCATGACTTGATTCACAAATATTAAACCATCATGACAAATATAGTCGTTAAAACGACCTTACAATGACCATCGTATCTACGTAAAAAGCCTCCCAAAAGGCATTGACATGTACGCCCCTAACACAAGACGTCTTTCTCTTGCTGCTCGATCGATCAATCAGTGCAAATTCCGGTAAAATATTTTTTTTAATAAGCTAGTTAATTAGCCACCGACCGGTCACACGTACGTCCACTAAATAATCCACCACGTCGTCAACCAAATTTTGGGGTTAGTGGTGGCCTAACTGTGTGGAACACCGCACACACCCGCGCGCGCGAGCGCAGATCGACCGACGACCACAGAAATCTCTCCATTAGCATAGCTGAAGTTTACGTGGCTGTCACATCGATCATTGGCCTAGCTAGGTACGTTTTGCATGCTGTAGTGGCTCTCGTGCCGCCTTGCATATTGCTTGATCTGTCGCGGTAGCAGTGGAGCCGCGCCACGGCGCACCGCGCGAATTGTTTATGTTACGGTCGCAGCAAGCAAAATTAATGGGTACGAGAGTGGTTTTTGACGGCGGCCCGGTAGAACGGTTAGGAATTTTTTTTCATGAACCCCGCGCATTCATGCGGGTATGCGTCATTTGTTATATTTGAGGTATTTATAAAAGCGAGATATTAACCGGAGAATATCTGCCACGATTTCTCCATAAATTCTTTTTGGCAGCATTAATTAATTGTTTAATAATATTTTAACCTATTAGCTTTATATTATATCATATATAAGTAATATGTATAAGCAATTATTTATAATCTTCTTCATCATTTGAAAAGAAGGTAGATTTATTTTGTTTAGAAAACATGCCAACAAAAGCAAAGTAAGTGTAAAATAAAAGTAAGGTGTTTTTTAATTTACAATATATTATCATAATCTGTTAAAAGATAAATTGGGTTGGACATGAAGCTTCACGAAATACATGGGTTTATATAGCCTAATATTATTGATATATTTTGAGAGGCGATCTATCTATTAACATTTCATGTAGAGTGGATGAGAGAGTCCCCGCAACCTAGTAGGAATACGATAACGATGAAGTATTACTGCACAGTAATATTTTTGAAATGTCATATACCATGAATAAACACTTTTTTATATATAAGATAGATTTAACGGTTAGAAATAATGGTTTTACCGGTTTAAGAGGCATAGGAGTATTTTAAAAATATAGCTTAAAAATTATGGTTGTTTTTATATCCAACATAATAAAGTGAGCTTAGTTTAGCTGGTTAGGTTTTTTGTTGTGAAACTTGCCCACCCATGTTATTAATCAAAAGGTTTAAACTCTATTATGATTTTTTTTCTTAAAAATGCATGGATCAGTGAACAATAGCTATAGTTCGTAGAATATATATGACTAAAAGTAATGAATTT
Organism: Oryza meridionalis; assembly: GCA_000338895.3. Lineage (NCBI taxonomy): Eukaryota > Viridiplantae > Streptophyta > Magnoliopsida > Poales > Poaceae > Oryza > Oryza meridionalis. The sequence goes on from ALNW03000001.1 coordinate 446,225, forward strand.
CTTTAATAATATAGTTAATTTGGATCTTCAATTTTAAATTTTATAGTAAATAATCTAATAGTGTGCACAAATAAAAATTATCTGTTTGATTTAGATAATATAATTGTTTAAAATTTGTTATCATAAAATATTTTTTCCATGTAACTAAAAGAGGAAAACAGGAGAGAAGAAATATGTGGGGGAGGTAAGTACACACATGCATATGGACAGGCGGGGAGGATACAGGGGCCCTTTTTTTTATCATTCTGTATTTGGATAAATCATAAAAAATTTTTTTCATCTAACTAAAAAGGAAAATAGAAGAGAAAGAAAATATATGGGGGAGGCACATAGGCACGTACGCAAGCATACGTACTGGATGGGAGGGGTGGGATATGTGGGCCCTTCTTTTATCCCTTTCTATTTGGATAAATAAATCTAATGGTAGAAAATAATGGGTCCACAGTATATTAGCAAAAAACGACTGCTAGATGATTAAATGCCACGTGATGGCGTAGGAGCGATTGTAGAAGTGCTATGTGGTGGCTTGAGAGTGTTTATAGAATGTTTAATGGACTTTTAGTATATAATTAGAAAGGTAGTCCGCGCACATGTGCGGGCACCTTCTTATATAATGTGAGTGAAATTTTGTTATGAACATATATGTGCGGGGATTATCTTGTCAAGACTTTACAATGGACTGTAGCACGTTTTTTTAAAAAAAGCATGGTCTTTAATTCCTATATGGAATTGACTTAATTTATTGCTAAGGCCACTGCAAGGTAAGGTTATTTCTCTGTTAAGATTTCTAGGTTCAACCCATATGCTTATCGGTATGATTCAACCAACCACACCTTTATTTTCAACCTGTTGTCTATATTGCTAGATGAATATTTGTTATGATTAATGACTTCATAGATCATATGTGTAATTCGGACGCTATGATCATCTTTCTTAGTAATATTTATTTTTCTCCTAAAAGATCATCTTAAAAGTATCAAGGTCCATTTGTATAGGTACGTAGCCCTCATATGCATGTTAAGAGAAATCAATTAAGTTGGTAGAGAGTCATTAGATGCCTAATGGGATATAAGTAATAGATAGAGGTCCATTTGTGTTTTTTGTTTGCCCATATAGATAACTTTAATTTTAATTGTCAAGGAGATAAAAAAAATAGAGAGAAAAGAATGGTGCATGCTGTACACGGGTAGGAGGGAGGGAGGTTTGGGATATTTTTGTAAATGATTAATCGAACAACCTAAAATAATGTGCCAGATTTGCTAAAAATAATAATGTGCCAGATGTTTATTTCGAAACCGATGGTCGAATGTTATGTTTTCTGGTCAAAAATTTTACAATTTTCTCTGATTTAAGAGAATGATGTAACATCTTAAGAGTGTTTATAACATGTGTGACTATCTATTAACACCACATGCCACAAAGAAGGATGGAGGGATGGAGGGATGGAGGTTTGGGGTGTTCTTGTTTTAAACAATAGATCTAATGACCTAAAATATTGTGTCCATCTTTTTTTATGTCAAATACGATGGTTGGATTTTTTTTGCAATTTTTTTAAAGATTTTTCTCTAATTTAAGAATATCATATAGCAGCTTAGAAGCATTTATAAGATGCTTAATGGATTTTAATGCCGCAAGGAGATGGGGATAGAGGGAGAGAGATTTGGATTTTTCGTATTAGAAAACTAACAAATCAATAGCCGAATGCTTTCTTCTTTTTTAAGATTTTTTAGTATTTTCTTTAATTTAATAGCACCATCTAGCAGCCTAGAAGCGTTAGTAAGATGTTTAGAGTGACAGAGTGAGAGTTGCTAGACCTAGCAGGCGGAGGTCTATTTGTGGTTTTTTAATGTAAAAATAATTTTGATTTTAATTTCTCATGAAGATAGCTCGTTGGTGCGTACGTGACGGGGAAGTTCCAGATGTATGTGTTTAGAAAAAGATCTAACCTTCTAAAGTTAAATAATAGATCCACCAATTTAAATGAAAATCGATGGTCGGATCAGAGTGCCACTTGACTACCTAGGAGCGTTTGTAAGGTGTCGCTTGGCGGATTAGGAGTATTTATAGGATGTTTAATGGACTTTTAGTATATAATACTATTTTTCTGAAATTTCTAAGATTTTCTATAATTTAATAATGTCATATAGTAGCTTAGATGTGTTTATAAAATGTGTTTATATAAGTCTGGGATTTTTATTAAAAAAATCTAACAACCGAAATCTATCAATTTTAAGTAAAAATCGACAGTCGGTTGCTTGGAATTTTTTAAGATTTTCTAGTACCTTTTCTAATTTAATAGCACCACTTAGTGACTTAAAAGCTTTCGTAAGATCTTTAATGTGACGGAGGGAGAGCTGCTAGAATTAGTAGTTGGTCTATTTTGTGATTCTTGACTGTAAAAGTAATTTTGATTTTAGTTTCTCATTAAATAGAAAATAAAAGGAAGGAACTGAAGGGAAACGCACGATATGATGCAAAAAATATTAGGTATATTGGTTTCAGATGTTTTCTTTTTTTGCAAAATACATCTAACCATCCAAAATAATGGGTCCACCAATTTAAGTGAAAATAGATGGTCGGATTTCTCTTATTTATTAGAGTGCCACTTGGCGACTTGAGAGCATTTATAGGGTGCCACTTGGCGGTTTGGAAGCGTTTGTAGGAAGTTTAATGGACTTTTAGTATATAATAGATTTTTACATGTTACTCTGAATTATATATCTTTATGGGGAAACAAACAGATTATTGGACCTGCTATGTATTGTGAAATCAAAGTGTGTTTTGATTATTATTTAATGATGAACAATTGGTATTTGAATAACTGGTTTTGATATTTGTAGATTATTGGCGAAGTGGTTTTGGCTCATACCGGGGTTTGTGTACCGGTCAGACCGGACAAATATTGTGAATAGTGGTTGACGATGAACAGGTTTTTCTGCTGGAGTGGATTGGTCAGACCGGAGTTATGCGAGCAGTTAGACCGGCCAACTCAATGGTTTGACCGACCGGCTCTGAGTTGGTATCGGTTTCGTGTTGTTTATTTGAATACTCGTGATTAATTCATATTTATGACTTCTAGATGATCACTATACGTATGTAATACTGTTCTATGCTAATATTGAGTCAAGTTTAAGAGAACTTGTGCTCGGATATGATTTTTTATTTGATTCATGTGTAGGTGTGTCAAGATGCCTTAGAAGAGTATTATCGGTGATGGATCAGGAGTCAACTTGGGAGAAGATGACGTCCAGATGATCGGGATATTATACGGGATGCTTAGGCTAAAGAATAATACAAGTGATCGATGGAGATTCTATGCGCATATGATAGGGAGATTGTGTGTGTATAGAATGAGGAATCGTGAATTCGGTAATAAACCGAGGTCAATTGGATGAGGTAAAACATGTATCTCCATGTTGAGTGTCCACTAAATGGCACAAAATCAAACGGTTAAATATTATAATTGATTGTCGATGAAACATCGGGTTGTACATGGTGAAACAACAAAATTAGTGATTAAAACATTTCAAAGATTTGTGAAACAAAATAAAATTCCTATTGAAACATTTCGCTCTCGTATATGAAACGATGATGCGAACAATCTATTAACTTATTAAAGGAATAGAAAAAAAAGCCTCCGCATTCGCTCTCACGGCATAGAAATTCTCATATTAATCGGAGAAAAAGAAAAACAGAGTCCATATAGAAATACAATTTAGAAATATTTGAAATTCGGAATAAAAAAATAAGGAATATTGGAAGAGGAGACTAGAGTCCATATAGAAATATAATTGATAAATAACTGAAATTCGGAATTAAAAATAAAGAATATTAGAAGAAGAGTACAGAGTCCATATAGAAATACAATTAGGAAATAATAGAAATTCGGAATTAAAAATAAGGAATATTGGAAGTAGAGTATAGAGTCCATATATGAATTTAAAACTAACTAAAATTCGGAATAAACATAATAAAATTAAAAAGTAGAGTTTAGAGCCGTATAAAAATATAATTTATAAATAACTAAAATTTGAAATTAAAAAAAATATGGGAAGAAGACTCTAAAGTCAATATAGTAATACAATTTAGAAGTAACCGAAATTCGAAATTAAAAATTAAAGAATATTGAAAGACGAGTTTAGAGTTCACATAGAAATACAATTAGAAATAATAAAAATTCAGAATTAAAAATAAATAATATTGAAAGAAGAGCTTAGAGTCTATATAGAAATACAATTTACAAATAACAAAAATTTAGAATTAAAAAAAGAAATATTGAAAGACGAGTCTAGAGTCCATATAGGAATATAATTTACAAATAACGAAAATTTGATATTAAAAATAATTAATAACTAACACGTATATAAAATACAATATGAATGTGTTGAAAATTCGGAATTTAAAAAAAGATATTTTGAAAGACGAGCCTAGAGTCCATATAGGAATATAATTTACAAATAACTAAAATTTTATATTAAAAATAATTAATAACTAACATGTATATAAAATACAATATGAATATTAACAATTAGAAGTTTTGTAAAGTTAGTACAAAATCTACAATTATGTTGTCATTTTAATATATTTGAATAATACATTGAGAAAACATATATGCTATTGTATGAGAGAAAATATAATGATGCTAGTCGCGCAATTTGTGCTAGCCACCATGTTAGTTTTTAAAATGTTACAATCATGCTCCAAACTCACCCCTTGTTCTAAAAAAAAAAATTCACCCCTTGTTTAACATGTGCTCATACAAAGTAACTAGCAAATTCTCCCAAATAGGAGTATGATAAAGAAACAAAAGCTCAATTTGAATCCTACCTACCCAACCCAAACAAATGTCGCCTTCCCCAAACAAAACGCATCCCAAACTAGAGTGCTTGACCTCACCCGGTTTTCCCTCGCACCGTTACAGCGATTCGTCAACTCATTTCGTCCACACGCGCTTAGCGGGACCCCTCCGCAGCCAAACGGCGCAGTCCCCCGCCCCGAGTCGCCATGCACGTTAAGTTTGACCTGCCAACCTCTCGAAACCTTATAAAAGGACACCTCGATCCATTGCTCGATCCATCTCAAGTCTCAAGCTTAATTAAGCTCGTAATCTCATATAAGCTCTTTTTGGACGAAGCTTGCCACTCGTGTTAACCACTCGAGCTTGAGCGAGCGAGCTAGCTTTGCTCTGTCAACGAGAAAAATGGCGTCCTTTCACATAGCCACGGCGCTCTCGGCGACTCTGCTGCTCTCCTTGCTCGTCCTGGGCCGCTCCGACGCCACCCTGCCGCCGGCCACGCCGGTGCCGCCATCCACGGCGTGCAATGGGACGACGGACCCCACGTTCTGCCGGTCCGTGCTCCCGTCGAACGGCACCAACAACCTCTACACCTACGGCCGGTTCTCCGTCGCCAAGTCGCTGGCGAACGCCAACAAGTTTCTTTCCCTCGTCAACCGCTACCTCTCCGGCGGTCGGCTCGCCGCCGGCGCGGTGGCGGCGCTGCAGGATTGCCAGCTGCTGTCCGGGCTCAACATCGACTTCCTGTCCGCCGCCGGCGCCACGCTCAACAGGACGTCCAGCACGCTGCTCGACCCGCAGGCGGAGGACGTGCAGACGCTGCTGTCGGCGATCCTGACCAACCAGCAGACGTGCGCCGACGGCCTCCTGGCCGCCGCCTCGGCGTGGTCCGTGCGCAACGGCCTCGCCGTGCCGATGAGCAACAGCACCAAGCTGTACAGCGTCTCGCTCTCGCTCTTCACCAGGGCGTGGGTGCGTCCCAGCACCAAGAAGCCGAGGACGGCGACGCCGAAGCCGCCTCGCCACGGCGGCCGCGGCAGGGGCCTGTTCGACGCCACCGACGACGAGATGGTGCGGAGGATGGCGCTCGACGGCGCCGCGGCGGCCGTGTCCACGTTCGCCGCCGTGACGGTCGACCAGAGCGGCGCCGGCAACTTCACGACCGTCTCGGACGCCGTGGCGGCGGCGCCGACGAACCTCGACGGCACCAAGGGCTACTTCGTGATACACGTCACCGCCGGCGTGTACGCGGAGAATGTGGTGGTGCCCAAGAACAAGAAGTACGTGATGATGGTCGGCGACGGCATCGGGCAGACGGTGATCACCGGCAACCGGAGCGTCGTCGACGGCTGGACGACCTTCAACTCCGCCACGTTCGGTGAGTTAATTTGTCAACGCAATTTCTTCTCGTAGAAGTTTAGGTAATTAAGTTGGTACATGTCGGTGTTCGGTACTAGGGTTTTAATTCCATACTGCAATTTGGCCAGCTGGTTCGATAATTAATTAAGTGGGAACTAGGAGCGAGTAGAGTAGTGTAGCGGTAGATTAATAAGCGGGTCGCAAGTCAAAAGTGTGTTGACACTTTACATCAGTGCAAACGTACCTCACCCTCACCGCCCGGCCGGAATACGATCATTGACGAGGCATCCCATGAGTTATTAAAATCCTTAGCTGTTAGGCTCATAATGCATAGTAGATGTTTCTGAATCGTATAAAATCTTATCTGAAAAAAAATCCTATGTTAATCTAATTGATTAATTATGTGCTGGTTCGGTCGTGATGTTGACGTAACTATACACATGCAGCGGTGCTCGGGCAAGGATTCGTGGCGGTGAACATGACGTTCAGGAACACGGCCGGGCCGGCGAAGCACCAGGCGGTGGCGCTCCGGTGCGGCGCCGACCTGTCGACGTTCTACCAGTGCAGCTTCGAGGCGTACCAGGACACGCTGTACACGCACTCGCTCCGGCAATTCTACCGCGCCTGCGACGTCTACGGCACCGTCGACTACGTGTTCGGCAACGCCGCCGTGGTGTTCCAGGACTGCACCCTCTACAACCGCCTCCCCATGCAGGGGCAGAGCAACACCGTCACGGCGCAGGGGCGCACCGACCCCAACCAGAACACCGGCACCACCATCCAGGGCTGCGCCATCGTCGCCGCGCCCGACCTCGCCGCCAACACGGCGTTCGCCACCACCAACTACCTCGGCCGCCCGTGGAAGCTCTACTCGCGCACGGTGATCATGCAGTCCGTCGTCGGAGGGCTCATCGACCCCGCCGGGTGGATGCCTTGGGACGGCGACTACGCGCTCAGCACGCTCTACTACGCCGAGTACAACAACTCCGGCGCCGGGGCGGACACCAGCAGGAGGGTGAGCTGGCCGGGGTACCACGTGCTCAACAGCACCGCCGACGCCGGCAACTTCACCGTCGGCAACATGGTGCTCGGCGACTTCTGGCTGCCGCAGACCGGCGTGCCGTTCACCAGCGGCCTCAACTGATCAGGCGGCGCTGCACGATACATACATACATACATGCATACGTACATACATATAGATACACGTGATTGGGATATGTATACGTACTCGGTGTGTCAATTCGTCAAACACTCTTAGAAGATGCAATTGTAACTTTAGCGAGAGCATATACTGAAATAGGCAGAGAAAGAGAATAATAAGTGGTATAAAGAAATGCCACAGCTAGAATCAGATTGTTTAGGTTTCCTTAAATTGTTGTTTGGATAAATTCAGTTCTTAATCTAATCGAATTGCATAAGGAAAATAAGATATTGTTACTTTTAATGTTTTTATTTAGAGATCTTGTACTTGTTCAATTGTTCCTTGAGTTATGTTATAGGAAAAAGACCACTTTACGTCCCTACTCAAGTTATATATTTTTTAAGAATCCTCACTCAAGTTTAATTCATGCCTCTCAGCCACAAAACTAGATATAAAATGTACACCAACTATTAAAACCAGTGCAAATCGACTCTTTTAACTTTCAAACCACGAAGGGACTCGATTTACAGCTTTATACTCAGTTTTGAGGTTGAGAGATGCCAATGAAACTTAACCATAGTTAAGGGACCAAATATGGACTTCTAATGTAATAATGTTTTAAACCTCCATTTCATATTAATTTGGGTTTGTCTGAGGTCAAATATTTTTACAAAGTTTTAAAAAAAGAACAGTTCGTAAAAAAATACTTTGTTAAACATGAAGAGGTTTGAGAATTGAAACAAACCTGTAAAGAGCTTATAATATGAAATAGAGGGTGCAGTATTTAGCAAGGGTGGAAGCCCAAGGCTGAAATCGGTCAATTTTCTGTAGTTCCAAGCCGGGGATGAGATGGGCTTAGTCGCCTTAATAAACCATGGGCCTGGGCTCGGTCCTTGCGAGATCCAGTTGCTGAAGTCCTACACTGAAAATGTTGGATTTGAACAACCACATATTCTTATGCACGACAAAGCATTCCTCTAATCATCATTTCTGAGATAATTTTGTATAGAAATTTATCACCTACATCGTCTATTAAAATTTGTATTTTTTTCAATGGAAATGTATAAATTAAGCAATGCTCTTTTTAAGATCAAGAATGTGCTATACATTGATCGTATGAACCCAACAACAGTTCCACCACCGCCAGCGCCTAGGATGTTGTCTGCTGATGCAAACAGCAATTACCAATCCAATTCAAAGCCATCAACAAACATGCTAATCTTCCAAGGCCTAAAATAAATTCCCATGGAATCCCAGATTACCCCTGTCGTCGAAAAAATAAAAAGAATATCCAGGGGAAAAAAGGAAGAAGAGAAAGCTATTCTTCAGCGCTCGGTGACACGCGGATCAGCTTGGTGATGGTGAAGGCGATGCTGCAGAGCTGGTCGACCTCGCGGTTGCGCAAGGTGAGGATGTTCCGGTGCTGCGGCACGGCCTTGAACCCCCTCTGGCACATCTTCACCTCCGCCTGCCCCGCCGCCACCAGCGCCATCGCCTCCTCGTACCCCCCCGTGTCCAGCGCCACCGTCGCGTCCGTCAGCTGCTCCACCGCCGCCTCGTACCTTCATCACCACAGCGTACAACACCGGTCATTCATCGCGGCTGGCACCCATCCATCGATAGCCGGCGGGCGTACGTGTGTATTGATTCTCGTTGCGTATACGACGAAAAACGTTACCTCTCGGAGCAGTCCTCGAGGCACTGCTGCATCTGCACCGTCTTCTTCTCGATGCTGTCGTCGTCGTAGATGCTGGAGAGGTAGGTGGCCGTCTCCGACGCGTTCTTCTGCGCCGCCAGGATGGCCACCCTGGCGAGCCCCACCGTGTCCGACGACTTGGCGGACCGGTCGGCGGAGAGCGTCGACATGCAGAGGCCGTAGTGTGGGCCGGTCTTCTTGCACGCGTCCTCGAGGGAGTAGGTGGCCGACGGCGCGGCGGTAGGTTCCCCGGCCTCCGCAGCCGGCGCGGCGAGGAGGATGGAGAGGACGGCGACACCGACGGCGGCGTGACACGGGGAGGAAGCCATTTCGTTGTTTTTTTTTTTTCTTTTTTGGGTTTTCCTCCGATCAGCGACCGGCTTCGGTGATGTTGCTCACGTTGGACGCGGGAGGGCATGCAGGGATCCTAGCTAGTTGTATGCCTGATGTTTGGCTAAATTAAGCATCTATCAATTGTTAGGTGGTTTATTAATTGTTACGATCGCCTATCGCCTGCATTAAGGGTCGAGATTTTGGTTGGACAGGAAAAAACCCCAAAAACTGACGGAGGCTATATATATTAAGAATTAACCAGCTGCTTTCTTGTCCTCTCTGCATATTTATAGTTCAGATATCAGTTCATTTATTATTTGCAAGCTCCTTTGTCTTCAGGTATACTATTATGTAAGTTAGTATACTTACTGTATTTGATTGATAGGTAACACGTGGACTATGAATTATTCGCTGCATGAGGTTAGCGTAGCTTATCTGCAAATGAAGTTTATTAGTTTATATGTGCATGTATAAAATAGTATATACGGTAGAAACGTGTTTTGATTGGATTACCTGTCTTGGGTCTGAGTTTAGCAATTTGAATTGACCATATAGTATTTCTCCTCCATAATTGATCACTTCGGACACCATTGTTCCTATGATATTGTTTAATTCTGGTGAATTGATATTTCTTTTGTACATGTTGCATCTTCAAAAAGATAAATATGACAAGGTTAGATCAGTGCATTTTGCTTTTTGATTGTGACAGTTGCTTGTAATTGCAAGTAGTTTATAATTGTTGTTTACCTTGATTGATGTTTTCATGTAGCTTGTAGTCCTCATAGTTTAGAATCTGATTTGTACCTAAATGAAGTGTTTTGTTGTAGCTTCCTTCTCCTTCCTGGTTCTGCAAGTTGTAGATATGAGCAAACCCTCTACGTGGCACCTCTCCTGCAAAATTTATTTAAAGCATTAGACCATATGGTTTGTTATATTTGTATTTATAATTTTTACTGCCATATGATATAGTAGTAGTTCATGTTAAGAATTTGTTTTATAAATAGAAATAGCTCTTTGATATTTTCTAGATTTCGTTGCGGAGTGGTTTGCTTTATGCTAGCTATTGTTGTCATGTGTAGGTTTTCTTTCACCTTGAGAATGTCAACCAGGATCTCAAGTGCGAGCTCAAGGATTCTAGTGTAAGTGGCCAACCTTTTATATTCTAAACCTCCGAGCCAATTGGTTTTTGGCTTCTTGCTATTTTGATCGATTTAGTGCATCAAATATCAAATTGTATTTTTTTTTCCTTGTTCATCTTTTCTATACAGTTTTTCTCCATGGAGCCAACCTGAATTGGTTCTGCATATGAATTCATTCCTGCAAATTTATGAAATACATTAGTATACATGTCTTTTAAAAGCATCGTACAAGAGTGTTTAGCACTACATATTTAGTTACACAACATATGCACCAAAATTACAGTGAACTTATATGTTATATAAATTGTTTTTTCAAATGTTAATTCAGTTCATTGGTAATGTAATTTTATATTTTTCTTACATCTTACTTATTGTCCTAGTTTTAGAGTAATTACATACGTTGTTACATTGCAAATACATCACATTTACAAATGTAATTTTAGTTTTCAATTGATGTAATTTTATACAGTATTTCAATTTTGTGTTTTATTAATTCCACTTCAAGTTATTTTTTGTTTTTTTTATGTAGGTTAAGTTTTAGGTTCTGAAACATTTTAAGGTTCTAATATAGTTTTATGTTCTGATCTATGGCATTTTACTAAATTGCATGATCTAGTTGTAGTGATTTGTCAATCACTACACACAATATAGCATGTATTATGATGGTAAAAACTAGCATACTAGCTATGGCATGATCTAGTTATAGTGCTTTTCTAAAATATAGCATGTATTATGATGGTAAAAATCTCAATCCAATTTCATTTGAAGGTCGTATCCAATTTTCTAGACAATTATGGAGTATGAACCAAGCATACTGCCATGATTTAGTTGTAGTGCTTGTGTTATATTTTTTTTTCACACACACAATACTTTTGCCAAAGGTAGAGCGTTATTACATGGGTAACCAATAGAACTTACAATTCTGATTTTACTTATATACCAATGTAGTTTTGTTTTGTAAGTGTATATTTTGTTCAATTATTTTATTAGTTGTACTTTCTATTATGTATCTTTGAATTTTGTTAGTTGTATTACTGGAAAGTTGTATGCATTTTGAAAGTTGTGTGCATTTTGTTTAGCTGCTTCTCTTGTAGGATATATGTCTTTCTTCTTACAAATGAATGTTGATAATTGGGAAGATCATGTGTTCCATTTATTAATGGGTGGGATTATATGTAGCTTTTGTCATGAAATGATATTCTGAATTTCTGATATGCTGTATCGTCCTTTTATAGTCATGTTTGCTGGATTTTGTTGATTGGATTTGGTATTTGAACCACACATCTGGTGGTTGCGTATGAGTTAAATTTGAATTCTCATCTTGATTAGGTTGATGTGGTGTTGATGATTGGTGCCTTCTTTTTGTTAGTGTACACATGCTTTTAAATGATGTGAACATATCTTTATTCTCAAGGTTACTACATCTTAACATTTATAATTGTTTTACTGTGAGCTCACATGAACATACATTTCGAGCATGCTACTAAATAGTGCATTATGAACTGCTTTTCCTTGAATGAACACTTACTTGGAATGGTTGTCTCTTCTTCCTCTTCCTTTTCTCGCTCTCCTTGTCCATCGCGTGTATTCTCCTTTTTTGATCGATCTAAATCTGGGGAGTATGGTGGATCCAGTTTCGTTTGTCTTTTTCCCAGCTTTCTTGGCAGCCAAGTTAATTATTCCTGTTTTTTTAATTTCGAATTTGTTTTCTTCATAATTTTTGGGCTACTTTGTTGGCCCAGTTATTGATCTGTGTTTGGCCTGTCATGTTATGATGCATTTTTTTAAAAAAAAATTCTAGTCCGTTGGATGCTAATCCATGGGTATTTAAAAATCTAGGTTATTTTGTGTGAAAAATCACCCGATAAATGGACAGGCAATTCCCTTTGTATTTACTAGATCGATGATGCCCCCGTGCTTTGCTGCGGGATATATGTTAGATATTGGAGAAATGATGAAATGATTTGGATTCAAATATTATGAAAATGATTCGAGAATGATGATTTAGTATGTGTATGTTTAGTTTTAGAATGAAATAAATTATAAATATAATTATTATATGCTTACATGTTAAGCTTTGTATGCTTAATGAGTTGACGTGGCATGCTTGCATATACATTTGAGGAATGGTGATAAATATTATGCTTGCATGTTGAGGTTTAGATGTTTAGTGGGCATCTATCTATTATATTATTAAAACAGCTTTGAAAGGAGACACCGCGTTCGCTGTGGGAGTTAGAAATTCCCACATTAATCGAAGAAAAAGAAAAAAAGAAAAAAAAGAGTCCAAGTAGAAGTACAATTTAAAAATAGCTGAAATTCGGAATTAAAAATAAGTAATATTGGAATAAGTTTCCATATAAAAACCCAATACGAGATTAATCAAAATTTGAAATAAAAATAAAATAAAATCCAAAATTAGAAAAGGAAAGAAGAGTTCAAGTAGGAATACAATTTAAAAATAGCTGAAATTCGGAATTAAAAATAAGCAATATTGAAAGAAGAATCTATATAAAAACCCAATACGAGATTAATTAAAATTTAGAATAACGATAAAATAATATCTAAAATTAGAAAAACTAAAAGAGAGTTCAAGTAGGAATACAATTTTGAAACAACTGAAATTGAAAATAAAAAATAAAACATTAAAATAACACAATACGATATTAACTATTTTTTAAAAAAAATCTGAAATTAGAAAAATAAAAATAAGATTTCAATTAGGAATACAATTTATAAATAACTAAAATTTTTGATAAAAATAAAGATTATTGAAAGAAAAAACCATCTAAAACACATAACGAGATAAATTAAGTAAGAGGGGAGAGGATGGGATCCAGGCGCCGGTGGCTGATCCGTGCAAGAGGGGAGCGGGGAGACGACGGGATGTGTGTGGGAGGGGAAGAAGTCGCCGTCGGATCGCTCTCGCCCACCCACCTCGCTCGCCCGTCTGTCGCCTAGCTTCGCTCCAACCGTGGCTCTCCTCGCCGGCTGGAGCCGAGGAGGTGGAGGGAGCCGCCGGATCTGCCCGCGGCCACCGCCGCCGATGCCACCGCAGCCGGATCTGCCATGGGAGGAAGGCGAGTGGGGGCGGAGGGTGCCGCCGCCCCTCGCGGGGAGAGGGGGAAGGGCGCCACTGCTTCGGGGGGAACGCCGCCACCGTCGCCTTTTCAAGAGAGAGAGAGGGGGATCGGGGCGAGTGGGGGGAGGGAAATGAAATGTAGGGTTAGGGTTTGGCTGCAGATATTTATGTAGGTTTGGATCAATCTGGACCGTCCATTCGATCGGACGGCTCCGGCTTCTCCCGCTCGGAGGAGGAGTTGCGGGACATAAATTAGACTTTTTTTACGGGCTGAGACAGCACAAGGATTGAAAATGGCCCATAGAGAAATTGGGGTTTTTATTTGCATTTTTATTTAAATAAATGCTGAAATGATGTTTGTGTTATCAAAATAAGAAATCAAGCTTTGAAAATCAATTTCACTACAGGATTTGTGAATGAATGCTAGGCTGGGCCACCTCAAATGGTAATTCCAAAAAAAAAATTCAAAGAGAGTTATTAATCATGGTTAATTTAATAAAAATTAAATCCAACCATATCATATTATTTCATGGCCTGTGGTGTGGAAATGTGCAGCTGCTGTCGCTCACGGTGGGAGAGAAAGGGCATTGTTTATGTACAGAACTATCTCTTATAACTCCCATGGAACTATAAAATAATTATAATCATTATCATTATCATAGCATTATTATTTTCCGTTGCAACGCACTATTGAATAATAATTTATTATGAGCTACTATATTTCTCTCTATTATTTGAGACTTCGGTCAAAAATAACTTTGGTTAAAAACAAATATTTTTAGTTTTAATACTCTCTCCGTCCCAAAATGTTGCAATCTAGGATGGGATGTGACCCATCCTAGAACAACGAATCTGGACATATGACAACGAATCTAGACATATATATGTCTATGTTCAGATTCGTTGTCTTATGATATCTCCAGATTCGTTGTCCTAGGATGGACCCATCCTAGGTTTAATATTTTGGGACGGAGGGAGTACACCGTAGCGAAGCACGGGCATTTTGCTAGTAATATTATATATGTGGCATTTCAGGATAGTAGAAACAAGGATAAAAAATATACCTTATCCATACACTGATAATATTTGTGATAAAGATTGAACTTATAAGTGGGAATAAGTCAAACATCACCTACACTAATAACAACAGTCCCTACGATAGGTACCTCACAACTATCGTTCAGTACGTTTCGCAATTAACCCTAGAGAAGTACAGATGAAGAGATTTTAAGTACTGATGACTGTGACTGCATACCAGTACTGCCAATTGGCAACTGCTCATCGGAATATGCACTAGAGCGTCGTGAGCACACGGAGGTAGCATCGCATAGTATCAGCGTGAGATGAATTCTCGCTCGTGAGTCGTGACAGCAGACAAGCTATCAGAGTATCAGCAGTAGAATCTTAGCATCGATCATGGCATCGCCACCCTCGCTGCTGCCGGCATCTGCGCCCAGCGCCGGCGAGGACGAGGAATCCCACCGAGAAGTTTACGAGCAGCTCCGCCAGCTCGTGTGGACCTACCCGACCGTGCCGAGCGGCCTCGACACCCCGTACCACCGCCACCCGGACGGCTGGTACACGTTCCTGCCGGCGATGGTCAGCGTCATGGTGGCGCAGCGCCACTTCACCGCCCGCGACACCGACATCATCATCACCACCTTCCCCAAGTGCGGCACCACCTGGCTCAAGGCGCTCCTCTTCGCGACCGTCCGCCGCGACGGCGGCGGCGTGGAGGACGACACGGCGCTCGCGCAGCTCAGGGCGCGGAACCCGCACGAGCTCGTCCCGTTCCTCGAGATCCAGGTGTACGTGCGCGACAGGGCGCCCGACCTGAGCTCGTTCCCGGCGCCGCGGCTCCTCGCGACGCACATCCCGCGCACGTCCCTGCCGGCCTCCATCGCCGCGTCCGGCTGCAAGGTGGTGTACATGTGCCGCGACCCCAAGGACTGCCTCGTGTCGCTGTGGCACTTCCTGGAGGCGCAGCGGCCGGAGCCACGCGGCGACGTCGGCGAGGACTTCCGCCTCTTCTGCGATGGCGTGTCGCTGGTCGGGCCGTACTGGGACCACGTGCTGGCTTACTGGCGGTGGCACGTCGAGCGGCCGGGGCAGGTGCTGTTCATGACGTACGAGGAGCTGAGCGCCGACACGCTGGGGCAGCTGCGACGCCTCGCGGAGTTCGTCGGCCGGCCGTTCACCGGCGAGGAGCGGGCGGCCCGGGTGGACGAGGCGATCGTGAAGGCGTGCAGCTTCCAGAGCCTAGCGGCCGCGGAGGTGAACAGGTCAGGGACGGTTGAGCTGATGGAGGAGCCGATGCGGAACGCCGAGTTCTTCCGGCGAGGAGTCGTCGGGGGCTGGCCGAACTACCTGTCGCCGGAGATGGCCACAAGGATCGACGAGATTACCGAGAGCAAGTTCAAAGGCTCTGGACTGGTGTTGCCCACGATGATGACCATGTAATAAGTACTGTACATTTTGCAATATTGTTACAACATGAATAACCGGTTGCAACATAATACGATGTGGAAAAAAAATAAAAACATATCTTTTTTTACTGCTTTTGCGTAAATATACATGTTTATGTGTAGAAATTATATCTCATGCAAGACCTGTTTCCCTTCTCTTTTTTCAATTTATTCACTTGTCACATCATTTTTCATTATAGGTGATAGCTTATTTAATACTATGGACATCATTCTAATTATTAGGTTGAGAATGGTCTTAGCAATTAATTATTATTATTATTTATTTATTTAGCATCATTAGTAAATTAATTGATCGTTAATCACCATGATTAGTCACTAATCAACGTCCATATCGCTGGCCTGAGAAGCGAGACGGTGGCCAGTATACCACTCTCCCGGATGCCACCATGCGAGACAGCGGCTTCGTCACGCTTTTTCGCGCCACGATTTAACCATGCCTTGTTGTTTTTCTCTTCATTTGGCGACAACGGTATGTTTGTGCTAAAAATATTACTCCTACATCCGAAATATTTTTGAGAAAAAATAAATGAACGGTATATTTTTAAATTTAACTCATACGTAGTGTACATTTTTCCTTATTGAATGTTGCTCTTCACCGTGAGCTAAAATCCGGTTGTTTTTCACCGTCAACTTTTCAAACCGAGCAAATTACATCCTTCTCTTATTCATGCGCCATTACCAGGCAAACGCAAAAATGATACTGTTGCACTGATTATTTCTTGGTATTACAAAACCTGAACGTTCTCCTGCTAATAAACTGGTCGTATACAGTTAAAAGTGAACATTTCCTTGTATCATACCTATTCTGTCCACACCTAAAGTTCGGTCTGCTTGATACATCTACCGCTAAATTACATCGGTTTGAAAACGTGTACCGTGCACATCATCACACTGCCACAACACTAGCATCCTCGAGAGAGAAAAAAAAACTACTAAGAACAGATTCAGAAGCTGAGCTCATCAGCGAACGCCTTTGTAAGCTTCTGAGAAGGGCTCAGGCTCCCACCGCGGCTGATCCGGAGCGACTGGATCGACTTCTGAATCTCCAAGGTCATGGCGCTGTCCACACTACCTGCAGATAGCCGCTTGTGAGCCTTCTGCAGATGCAGTTTGAGTGAGCTCGTGCTCAGTCCGACGTTCTTGCTGCAGATTGGGCACACCTTCATCTCAGGTCGTTTGTGCTGCCAATCCATTGACACCTTTCCATGCAGCTTCCTGTCGAGCGCTAGCAGAGCCTTTGCGAAACCGTCATTCGGTTGTGCCCGACGATGTACTTTCTTCAGTAAGTTCCAAGCTTTCGCAAGAGTGAGGCCCCTGAAATAAGTGTTATGTCAGCAGGCATGGGTGAGGTTCTTGTGTGACACTACCACATAATTTGCCAACGGAAGATTGCTAGTTACAAAGTTAAATTTCTTACTTTCTGAGCATCAGGTAGGCAAGCACAATTGTGGCACTCCGACTTTTTCCTTCAAAGCAATGAACAAGAACCTTGCCTCCAACATGATCTACATGATCGATATAATCTGAAGCTTCTTCAAAAAGGTCACTGATATTTGCATCATCATCATCACTAATCTGTAAAACATTACAAGATAAATGATTTCAGTGTGGAACTCAGTATCATGGAACATGCACTATGTCAGAGGTTGATTGATGCTCTTACTGAAAAGTTCTTGTATTCAAAAAGATCGGGAAATTGGGAATCAGATTGACCAATCTCATTTGAACACAAACATAGTATATGGGTAATGCCCAGATGCTGAAGGGTGTACATAGATCTTGCAGCCAGAGCCCCACCTATGAACAAGTTGTTGATAACAAGTGAAGGTCGCTCGGTATTTGCAGCGTCAGAGACCAAGGCTATCCTTTCAATGATGTGTTCTAGACGCACCTGCAAGTTAGTAATTTATGAATATATTTTTTTCAGAATGACTGCAGGATACTTTCTTTAACAGAAGTACCATATATTTAGATACTAGTACATCAGGAGACCCACCTTCAATTCATATGCATCAGCTACCATGTTATTCTCATTGCCATCAAAAAATCCAGAATAAAAATTGTTCTCCTCGCAAAATTTGATCACATCAGACTTAAGCGCCTCATTCCATTGTTCTATTTCTTTGACTAATTCAGGATCAACCTGTCACAATAAATAGTAGTTGCAACTGAGTTCGGAATAAACTAAAAAAAGGCCAATCGGCACACGCAGCAGTCAGTTGAACTAGGCAATTCATTTCAATAGAAACTACTCTGAAGCTAGCTGCATTAAATGTTGGTACTACTTTCGTCCAGTAAAACAAAGACAGGCTAACCAAAGTGAAGTTTGCTTAACAAACGAGCATAGTTATGCAATCAGATAAACAATCTTATTGCAAATAGAAAACTCTTACCTTTGGAGTCTTGTAAAAATCACGGAGCTTCATTGTCATTCTTAAACTTCGGGGACCCTCTGCACTCCCTTTGAAATACTTATTACTCCAACTCTCCCTGGACAGAGGAGATACTGAGTCTGAGCTTCCACGGGATCCCGCAGAAGAAGGCTTTGTCGTTGATTTCAGTATTTCAGAATCACCGTGCAATTCACTATTCTGCTGCTTACTAGGAGCGCAAGGAGTGCTGTAGTTAGCACCGGGTGATGGAAAATCAGGAACTGTAGCATCATTGTTGTCAGATTCTTCAGAGCCTTTAGTAACTATGGACAAGAAAACTCGCAAAACACCATCTAGTTTTTGGTATAGCTGGAGAAGAAATAGATGGAACCCCTCAAGATCCCTCAGAGCTGCACGAAATGCCCCTCGGAATTCATGAATCGCAGCAGTATTGTCTTCATCAGAAAGGGAACAACAAGAATCAGTGAAAGCGATTGCTTCATCAGGTCCTGGAATCCCTAGCTTACCACCAGAAATCTCATACAATATATTCGAGGAGTAATCTGAATTATTCAACATAAGCTGCACAACTTTGGGATATCGCTCATGATCTTTCACCCGTCTCCCTGCAGGGGGGCGACGTGGCACTCCAGTGTCGATTGCTACAATGTGGATAGGGCCATCCAAACTATCAGCATTTGCTCTTACACTTTTCAATGCATCTGGTTTTGGTGACATGGACACCAATTCTGGAGAATTTATGGTTGCATTTGCAGTGTGAGTCCGCTTGTCACTCTGCACAAATTGAGTAATCGTTGGAATAGAACTTTCTGTAGTGCACTTGGAATCATCCAATCTGTCCACACTGGGTGCAGAAGGTCTATCGGAAATCATCAGGTTTGCAGGATTGCCACGCCAACCAAGCTGACGGCATGGGAGTCTGTCCTCATTTCTGAGTATCAGATCTAGCATCAAGACCCTACCCAAGGATGAAGCAGTAACGCAAGCAGCTTCCCGTGGACTAAATGCCTTTGAACTCTCAAGAAGGGGAGACCCATGAATATAACTGCCAATACAGTAGTAGCAATTTATATCTCTTCCTAAATGCAGTTTACCATAAAGAAAATGCATATTTAATCATAGTAGTACCTCATTAGAAGAAGACAGCGGCTTAGCTCAAGAGCTTCCAACAATTCTGAGCATGTCATCTCACCAACCTCATCATTATTTGAAACTGCTACTGATCGTGCATTTTCTGCAGCCTTTCTAATATCCTGCCACTCTAGGCTAGAATTGTGTACCACTCTAGCCTGCAGTTGTTAGAAAAACCTGAATAAGAAATCAAATGTTGTGGTACATCATAATCAAAGTGTGCATAATTCATTGGGAGTTTGCAAAATACTTGTGGTGTCTGAACTCCAAGCAATCTAGCAAATTCATAACCCAACCGTTCTGCCTGAGTTGACATCTTTGATGATGAGAACTTTATAACAGCAGCTGCTTCTTTTGGTAAGACATTACTTGAAGAATTAAATAGAGCAAAGAACACTACACCACCAGAGTTCACAGTCACCTATAAAGACAGCAAGCAGAAATTATCATGTCAAATGCATGGAAATATAAAGATGGTCCAATGGAGTGAATATCAGATAAATAAATATGGTCTTGCATGTCCAATATGAAAATTAAAAAATGTTAAAAAATGCATGCTGGCTCTATGCTGTGAATTGGTCTCAGATTTGTGTAAGATAGTATGGAAGTAAATGATTGTTTATTTTTCTCTTGCAATAACTAAAAAGAATGTAAAAATTGCCAACAGAAGGCAACAACAAACCTCAAGAGGTTTGCTCATTTCATCTTCAGAGTGGTCCGAATTACTACTATGCTCTGTATGGTGCAGAGATGACAGCATATTCCATGAAAAGTCAGGTGATTCAATATCTAGTGCAGAAGCATTTCCAAGTCTCTCCCACAAACTTATTTCTGTAGGCTGACTGCTTGTCAATGGTATATCTTCTTTGCCTATTAGCTCTGCTGTAACCACTTGCTCACTATAGTGGGCAGTTGCAAAACAATAATATCATTAGCTCAACATACTTACAAGGCCAGGTCAACATTTATCATTTACCAAATTGCATGTCATGTGGAGTTAAAGTAAACCGATAAATATTGCAATTAATACATACTCATATTTCTATCCAAGTTCCCATTTAGAAATGTGAATCTAAATTATGATAATAAACCAATAAAAATGTACAGGATGCCATCATATGTAATTTGTAATTTGTAAAGCGCGAGGATGCTACCTTTTAACGGATAGTTTTCTACGTTCACTGCATTTTAGTAAATAAGTTTCTTTGTGGACATAGCAACTGTAATATAGATAAATGTATAATGTTACATATCATATTGAATTAATATTTGCTAGACACAGTATATGCATATTACATATCATGCCTAATCAATGTTTATTATGACAGTTTTAATTGAAAACTCTAAGAAAAAGTGTTCATGCAATCTTGGATTACAAACAGAATGTGGCCAACTGCAATGGATGTGGACAATTAACTTCCTACTGGAGAATTCTGGAAAATAGACTCAATCTTGTATCACAGATATGTCCACAACATATTTGCTAGTCCTTTGACTTTTCAGATGAAGTACACTGGAACTAATCAACATTTATATGAGAAGGTTCGCCGCAGCGCACGTTATGCCTAATAAGATGATTATGAGACAATTTAATCTACTAACTGCAGATAATCGATTAGGTGCTACTCCACAAATAATTCCAAGTGATTGTTGATATATTTTGCTAAGCTACCTTAAGTCTGCTGCACTGAAAAGTGAGAAACTCCCACTCGGCATGACTTCAATCCTCGAATTCCGGCGTGGGAACCCTGATGGCCGGAATGCCCCACTTCGTTTACGTACCAATGATACCCATTTCTCGAATGTCTGCGCTGAGATATCACCACCAAATAACAAAGAAACCACCTACAAACACAAGCAGGAATTTAGAAAAGATATCCAGTAGATCTGTACCCGGGCTTCTAAGGTTCTATTCGCACAATAGAACTGGAAACTGGAAATTAGCAAATTGACACTTACACGAGAGGATAGGTTTCGATCTCTTTCCTCGTCGTTTTCCTGCAAGAAATGTAAAACTCTTATATGTTCTTGTTTCATGCAGAAATAAATAGTTAAAACACACTGATAGCATGCTCGATTCACAGGTTATGGTTTTGATGGCAAGAGGAGACAAAAAATACAAAGGTACTTTCTAAGTTGAACTAGACCGAAAATTTGAACATCAGCTTGTCAAGATTCTCAACCTACGCAGTGCAATCATGATGAATTCATTATTAACACGAAAAACACTATTGCTTTGGCACCTTCTGAATGGCATGGGTTTGAGTAATGATAAAATTAATGTCTTACTTACAATGAAAAGTTCCCTTGAATTTGGCACATGTCCTGCCAAACTGCGACTTTTCTATCAGCGCCAGAAGCTACAGACTTTAAGTAAAACCGAATGCTAACATTGATTGAATCAGGAGATCAAGCATTTAAAAATGGTACCCATGATTGAATCAGAAGGTACAACAGAATGCTAGGATTGATTTGATCAGAGGGTACCAAGCGGAATATATCCCCCCAATGAATCGCACGAAGCAACAAGTTGCTGCGCCTCTCATCAAAGAAGGTGCATTTTGCGCAAGAACGAGGACCACATCAGCCTGAATCGCAAGATTCTCAATCAACGCAGTGCAAATCTGCCCCCCAAAAAAAACAAAACTACTAGCGCATTTCATCTCCGCACGCCACCTCGCCACGCAGATTAGCCAACGCCAACCGAGACGCCGAGGCAGATCGAGATCCCTCCCGGACATCGGGACATGCGCCCTCACTCTACGCCCCCCAAACCCTCCGGCCTCCGCTCGCCACCAATCCAAGAGCCACCGAAGCGTCACAACCCAGATCAGATCACACAGCACCGAGCAGGAAAAGAGGAAATGGGGCTCGGCTCACCCCGGGAGGAACCGCCGGCGCGTCGCGCTCCTCCTCCTCCTCCTCTTGCCGCGCCTCCCGCTGTTCCATGGGAGGGGGCCGCGGCGCAGGTAGCCGTTGACGACCCAGGCGCGCGGTGTGTTATACTGGGTGCGTCTGCGTGGTGGCGTGGCGATGGTGGTGGTCGGCTTTTGCTGCTGGCTGGCTCGCTCCCGGAGACAGAGAGAGGGAGAGCGCGGGGGGCCGTCAAATCCGACGGAAAGGGCAGGATCCCTCCTCCCCTCTTTCCGCCGCTCCGCCCTTTCCGTCTAGGTGTCGGCTTTTCCCGCAATGGAGGTAGAGAGAGAGGGAGTGAGTGGCCAGTGGGGGAGACGAAAGCAGAGCGAGAGAAGGGCGGATCAGTGCAGGCGGAAGAGGGGGGCAGTTGCTGAACAAACTGAACTGCTTTTTCGCTTTCGGCAACGGCAACGGAATCCCTGGAAGATTGGTTGTCAAAGGCACGCAGAATGTATATATTTTGATAAGCAAGGATTGGTGAATCGCGACCGTCCGATTGATGATCGACCAATCCCAAGCGGCGCGCGGTCGAGGGAGAATTCAGCGAAAGCGTTTTTGCATGCCTGATACCCGCACGAACCGGCAAAGTAGCAAATAGCTTTTGCTCAATAAGTAATAGAGATGGTATCAAGTTTCGAATCAGACACTACAACGATTTTATATTTCTTTGGTTACTAAAAGCCGCCAAAAGTTTAGAACGTAATAGAAGGTGCACAGCTAGGTATGCTGGGGATTAGAAAAATGAATGAAGGTTATAATTAGCAAGGACTTCATGTACCTTCCAATAGTGTTAAGCTTGCATGACGGCATCAGTTCCACTAGTTAATTAGGGGCTGTTTAGTTCCCTAGAAACTTTTCCTCAAAACATCACATTAAATCTTTGGACATATGTATAGAAGATTAAATATAAATAAAAAGAAAAACTAATTGTACAGTTTACATATAAATCGCGAGACAAATCTTTTGAGCCTAATTAGTCTATGATTAGCCATAAGTGCTATAGTAACTCACATGTGCTAATGACGGATTAATTAGGCTCAAAAGATTTGTCTCGCGATTTCCAGGCGAGTTATGAAATTAGTTTTTTCGTTCATGTTCGAAAACTTCTTCCGATATCCGGTCAAACGTCCAATATGACACCTAAAAATTTTTATTTCATCAACTAAACAGGCCCTTAGTTGATTTCAATGCCACGTGGTATTCAGGAGGATTTTTTTATCATCTTTATATTTTATTATATAAAGTCGTTAACTTTTTTATAAACATTTGACCATTTATTTTATTTAAAAAAATTGTGCAAATATCAAAAAAAATTAAGTCAGGCTTAAATAATATTTAATGATAAATCAAGTCACAATAATATAATAATACATATTTTTTTAGTTAGACGAATGATGAAACGTATCTTGAAAATTCAACAGTGTTTTATATTAAAAAACAGAGGAAGTATTTAGTTCCCTTGTCGACTTTTACTATTGCAATGGAGATCATTAATTTAATTTTAGGCTAGTTCCCTTGCCGAGCTTTATCTGCTTACCAAAAT
Organism: Oryza meridionalis; assembly: GCA_000338895.3. Classification (NCBI taxonomy): domain Eukaryota; kingdom Viridiplantae; phylum Streptophyta; class Magnoliopsida; order Poales; family Poaceae; genus Oryza; species Oryza meridionalis. The sequence goes on from ALNW03000001.1 coordinate 470,239, forward strand.
AATGTCAATTTTCTACTTAAAATTTCGTCTTATTTGTTTTGAGCTAAATGTAATATTTAGATGGGGGAAGAAAATCCTGAATGCTCATGAAAACATCAATAGATGTGGCGATGGAGTCGTGTATGTATGGCTCTGTGTAACATAATTTAAATTATGGTGTCAACAATTATGCATACGGATGAACATTTCGTGAGAAATTTAGTTATACCAATAAGTTTATCGTAGGTTTCTCTTTGATCACACGTGTTAAGGGTACACTCGCAAATGTGCATGTTTGAGTCTCCACAATCATAAGAAAAAAAATTATTTTTCTCCTAAATAAATTGCATAATATAAATATTTAACAACACTATAACAATATGAAATTGTTAAAATTGAAAATTACCATAAATATTACAAACAAAAATATGTAGAGGTCCCATTGTAGTATTGCATCCTAATGAAACTTTTTAAATACTATGTATCTTTCTGATAATGTTAGCGTCGCAAATATATAATTTTAGGAAAATGTGGTTAAGTCTATAGTTTTGTGAGAAAAACTCTTAAAATTTTCTGGTTTTTTTTTTTGCAAAATATACTATTTTCTCCTTGAGTCACACACTCTCACACTCGCCTTTTGCTGTCTATGTAGTTTGGTACAGTTACATGTTGCGAAGAAATTGGACTAGTTTAGCTTTGTTTTGAGTTGGCATATCCTTACACTGGTGGAGAAATCGTTTGTAGTCCCGGTTCGTAACCCCCCTTTAGTCCCGGTTGTCCAACCGGGACTAAAGATAGCGATCTTTAGCCCCGGGTGAAATAACCGGGACTAAAGATCGGTCAGCCACGTGGCCGGCTGATCCATTACCAACCGAGACTAAAGATCTATGTACCATTTTTTTTATTTGCATGGCCCTGTTTGCTGCATGGTTGCTTATATATATACCATGTATATATATATATATATATATATATATATATATATATATATATATATATATTACAATACATATATATGCATCGTAATATATATATTATGCATGTATATAGAATACATATATATATATATATGCGTATGTATATATGTATAAATACATATATTACACACATATTTATAATTTAAAGCACTTAACATTTTATGTACATATATGTTACCAAAATATATATTAACACTAAAGTAAAATGTACGTACATATATAAATATATATATACATGCATGTACAGTACAATTCATTTGCTCGCTAGCTATAGCTACGACTTCGACGCCTGCGTTACGTCAGAAGAGGAAGGACCGACATTACGAATTGTCGATCCGTCGTAGTAGAATTCACCATCGGGATTAAAGACTTCTTCGTTGATGAACCCCATCAGTTGTCTTGAACAGCCGTGATAAAATCCTTGTGTGGGAGTTTTTCCCTCATGTGAATACGCTATCATTCGAAAAATAATGACATATCAATATATGAAATTAATATACAACTTAACAAATCGACACGCAATGAAATTTTGAATGGTTTATGTATACGTACATCGAGCTCTCGTTTGGTGTATATTTGGTTTGATAGGCAGTGGGCATACTCGCATACGTAGTAGCGGCATAAGTTAGTTCCCTTGTCCTGCTTTGCACACTACATGAGAAACGATGAGAGATTTAATATACTCTTTATATTAACTGTAACTAGAGATTCAATTCAATATAATTTTGGATCATGCATGTACTCACTGGAAAATGAAACATCCGTCCAAGTTTTTCTTTCCAAGTCCTGCGGACCAATTGACGGAACCGATCTCAAGCCCTACATGTGCAGTTGCAAGCTATGATTAATTAAATATTACCCGAGATCAACATAATAGCAACAGAGTCCCGCGACTTTGGAATAGATGGCATTATATTACCTGTCTATCAGTTGGAAGACCTTGTCAAAAACCTTCTCCTCTTTATTCATTGAGTCGTACACGGTGACTCCGCATGCATCCAAGTCAAAAAAGAACAGGACCCAGTGGAATCTGGAATATGCATGAGATGAGATAAATATCAGAATGTACATGTTATATGTATGGGAATGAAATTTGTTCGAACGACAATAAAAACTCACTCTGTGTTGTACGGCAATAGTATGAACGTATTGAAATGCTGCTGCGTTAGGAGATGGACGAGATTGTCCTCTGTGTCTTTCTCGTACTTGTCGAGCATTTCGGTGTTGATTTTCCGAAGGTCGATGAACCCAGTATCGTAAACCCCCCGCCGTTGGGCCCTTTGAATCTCCATTCTACAACAATGAAAGGAAATTATTATTGCTTACATATATGCCAGGAGCTAATTATTGAACGAAACAAATCGAACTCAAAGATACTTACAAAATCCATGCGCTCAGAAGAGAGACGTCGAGGGCGTCCCGATGGTACAGATCGAAGACATCCTTGAAATGGATCCATAGAACATCTTCTCCTTGCAAGAAGTCGGGATTTCTGATACTCACTCCGAACATCTCTCTACCATTGGCGCTCATTTCCATGTACCGTTCATGGAATTTGTACATTTGTGTCGGTAGGGACTGCAGCTGCTCAGGCCTGACAAGCGGTTTACCGAGTTCAAACTTGTATGCCACTTCCGCCTTTGGGATTGGTGCGCCTCCAACCAACTGAGCCATGGTTAGACCGGTGTCCGAAATGAAATCCGTTATGCCAAAGTCTTCGCCGGTCACCAACGGCTCGACCACTTGGTGTGGTTGTTCTCCAAGCTAAGGAACTGGTTTGGACTTCTTGTAATAGGCTTTCCTAAGTGTTCGGTCATAGTCCGATAGCTTTAAGGCCTCCTTGTTTGCGGTGTACATTCCCTTGAAGAAATTCTTCACGCTCGGGTCAATAGGTATCTTCTTTTCAGGACTCCGAGGCTTGAGTTGCCTCTTCACTTCTCCTGCCACATAAGCGTCAAGCTCCTCTTGACTGCAACCGTACGGCGGCTCCTTATTTTTGGTGGTGTCAACTTTGGCCTTCTTTGTTGCCCTTGTGCTGGCAGGAGGTGGAGCTTGGCGAGACCTTGTCTTGGGAGGTGCAGGCGGACACGGTGGAGGAGGAGGCGGAGGAGCCGGAGGAGCCGGAGGAGATGGTGCAGGAGGAAGTGGCGGAGGAGCCGGAGGAGATGGTGCAGGAGGAGGCGGAGGAGGCGGAGGAGCCGGAGGAGATGGTGCAGGAGGAGACGGCGGAGCCGGAGGAGATGGTGCACGAGACGCCGCTTGTCGCCTAGGGAGGATGATGTACCGCTTGTGCCATAGTATAATGGTGTGGCTTGTGTCTCGTAGATGCGTCTCACCGTCTCCTCCTGGGTAGTCCAACTCGAGGTCCTCGTACACGGCTTCCACCAGCTCAACTTCGACCCTCGAGTATCCTGCTGGAATCGGCCTGCAGTGGTAAGTCCCTGAAATGTCTGTTGGGATGGCCATTCCCGACGCCACCTTCACGTGATAAGAGGTTATCTATTAGTAATCAACCTTAGCAACAACTTGCGGAACGTACGAGTCAAAAATCATATATTACATCGAGCATACCTTGATTGATAAGTTCTTGAAGGGAATATGCAGCTCACATGGTGTCCGATGCGTGATCTCATCAACGGGGCAGGTGGTTTCGTCCTGGGTTTGCATGGCGTCCATGCTATGTGATACTACCTGCCCCGTTGAGGCGCAGCTGCTACGATTGCCTGATGGGCTGACCATTGGAGGAGGTATGTACGGCTGGGGATCGTGTGACCGATGTGCTGCCATGCATTCATCCACCTTCCGGGCCACCTCCTCTTGCATGCTGAGCTCATAGCTCGATACCCTGTACTCAAGATCTGCAATCTTCGCCTCGGTATCTCTCTTGCTCCTCATCCGACTCCTGTACGTGTGGATGTCCTTCTTGAATCCCATCTTCTAGGGAATCACGCCTTTCCCTCGTGTTTGTCCTGGATGCTCGGGAGTCTGTAGGGCGAGTGACAGCTCGTCCTTCTCTCTGTCGGGTCGGAACGTGCCCTGAGAAGAGGCTTCCACTGCGTCCGTTAGTCGATTCACAGCCTCGCGTATCTGATCGCTGAAGACCAAGGAGCCATCAACTGGGTTGAGCGTTCACCGTGAGCATAGTACCAGAACTTCGATCGATCAGGCCATTTAGCGGTGGCCGGTTCGATACCCCTCTCAAGCAAGCTTGCCTCCATCTCCTCCCACTTCGGCATCGCGACGCTATAGCCGCCTGACCCCAAGTGGTGATGGTACTTCTTCTTGGCGGCATTTTCTTTGTTTCTTTCCATCATCGCCTGCCCTTGTTGACCTGTCTTGTAAGCAACGAACTCGTCCCAGTGATCCCTTAGCTTCAGGAATACGTCGAAGTTCGGTGTCTGTCCTTTCAGGATGTATTTCCGATACAGATCTCCCTTGAAGGTCTGGAACTGTTCTGCCATTTTCTTAAGAGTCCACTGTTTTACTATGTTCTCTGTACCCGCAGGGAGCGTGAACGTCTCGAGCATTGTGGTCCACAGCATCTCTTTCTCTGATTCCGGGACAAAGCTGTCATCACCCCTGCATGCCCTTGTTCTGCGCCAGTACTCCTTGCTGACAGGCACGTTATCCCTCACAACCCAACCGCTGTGGCGTACAAAATTCTTGGCTGCTTGTGCCGGGGCACTAGGTCGGCCGTCTGCGTCCACCTCAGTTATGATGTGCCGACCCTCTATCTTCTTCGCGGCACCTCGTTGTCCGCGTGCCCTCTTCTGTCCAGCGCTGGGATGACTTCCACTAGCCTCCTCCTCGTTCCCCTCCGCATCCCTCTCCACGTTCCCCTCCTCGTTCCCCTCTACATCCCTCTCCGCGTTCCCCTCCTCGTTCAAGTACTGGTTTGGATCCTCGTTCCCCTCTTCTTCGTTCTAGTACTGGCTGCTTCCCGATGCGATTGTATCGTACAGTATCTGTTCCTCATTCGCGATCAGCCATCTGTTCATAGAAGAAATATTTATTAAGCGTAATATTAACATTCTACTAATCTTGTATTAAAACTCAAATAATCATATATGCTAAGTCTAAGTGTCGTGTATTTGTACGGTAGATAATCATATATGCTAAGTCTAATTAAGTTTCGAATATTACATCTCTAATAATCTTATATTAAATCTCTAACAATCAAATATGTTTCGAATATTACATCTCTAATAATCTTATATTAAATCTCTAACACTCACATATGCTAAGTCTAATTAAGTTTCGTATATTAAACCTCTAATAATCTTATATTAAATCTCTAACTATCTCTAACACTCAAATATGCTAAGTCTAAGTGTCGTGTATTTATACGGTAGATAATCATATATGCTAAGTCTAATTAAGTTTCGAATATTACATCTCTAATAATCTTATATTAAATTTCTAACAATCAAATATGTTTCGAATATTACATCTCTAATAATCTTATATTAAATCTCTAACACTCACATATGCTAAGTCTAATTAAGTTTCGTATATTAAACCTCTAATAATCTTATATTAAATCTCTAACTATCTCTAACACTCAAATATGCTAAGTCTAATAATCTAATAATCTTTAACACTCACATATGCTAACTCTAATAATCTAATAATCTTATATTAGAAATCTAACAATCTTATATTATATCTCTAACAATCACATCTTTACATCACTTGCCTGCGTGAATTCCTTCGAGGGCTAGCTACCACTTCGGCTTGAGGGACGACGACGACGACGTCTTCTCTGCAACATGCAAAAAAAATGTATTAGTCTAAATGCAAAGGAACATATAATGTATTTCACGTTTTCAAGTATATATAATCATATATATATGCTAAGTTCAACAATAGTTTAATTATCTCGTTCGTACACATTTCGCTCGCGTTCGTTCTCACACTTTTAGTTCAAGTGCATTCACGTTCGTTAACGTTTCAATCATGTTCGTTCGCGTTTCATTCACGTTTGTTCGCGTTCATTCACTAACACTCACGTTCGTTCACGTTTCAGTCACGTTCGTTCGCGTTCGTTCATGTTCGTTCACGTTTCGTTCGCGTTCGTTCACGTTTCTTTAACGTTTCGTTCGCGTTCGTTCGCGTTCGTTCACCTTCGTTCGCGTTCGTTCACTAACACTCACGTTCATTCACGTTTCAGTCACGTTCGTTCGTGTTTATTCACGTTTCGTTCGCGTTCGTTCACGTTTCTTTAACGTTTCGTTCGCGTTCGTTCACTCGTTCACGTTTGGTCACGTTCGTTCGCCGCGGCGGTGTCTCGCGGCGGTGGGGGCGCGGTCCGGCGCCGTGGGCCGGCCCGGCGGCGTGGGGACAGCGGCGGCGTGGCGGCGGCGGCATCGTCTCGCGGTGGCGGCGTCTCGCGGCAGTGGGGGCGCGGTCCGGCGCCGTAGGCCGGCCCGGCGGCGTGGCAGCGGCGGCGTCGTCTCGCGGCGGTGGGGGCGCGGCGGCGGCGGGCCACGGCGGTGGCATGGGGGCCCGGTGGCGTGGGGGCGCGGCGGCGGCGTAACGTAGCGGCCCGGCGGTGTACGTCGGCGTCGGCGTCGTTGGCGTTCGTCGGCGAAAGAGAGAGAGACAGAGAGCTACATCGAGAGAGAGAGAGAGGGCGGGGGCTCTCACCCAAGAGACGCGGCGGCGGCGTCTGCGGCGGAGGCGGCGAGGACCGCCAGGCGACGGTGAGAGACGACGGCGGCGTCGGCGCGGGGTTGCCCTAGGCAGTGGCGGCGAAGGAGAAGCCGATGCTCGATCTCGATGGAAAAACGTCTAAGTGTTGGTGGAGAAGACGAGGGCGCACCGGGAATATATATACCCCCGGATCTTTACTCCCGGTTGATGAGAAGAACCGGGAGTAAAGATATCTTCCCGCTATTTCCAAATTCTTTTTTAAACCCGGTTAGGGTTAAGAACCGGGACTAAAGTAAATAGCACTGAATATTCAATTTCGTTGCATATATGTTTCTAAAATAGTAAATAATGCATTAAAAATTCTAATTAACATATGTAAATCCCACATGCATGATTTAAAACTTCTAAAAATTGTAATAATCATATATAATTAGCATATGCATGATATTAAATTGTTAAAAATTGTAACTAACATATGTAAATCCCACATGCATGATTTAAAACTTTTAAAAATTCTAATAATCGTATATAATTAGCATATGCATGATATTAAATTGTTAAAAATTGTAACTAACATATGTAAATCCCACATGCATGATTTAAAACTTTTAAAAATTCTAATAATCGTATATAATTAGTATATGCATGATATTAAATTGTTAAAAATTGTAATTAATCATATATAACTAGCATATTCAATACATCCAAAATAGTTTACAACAATTACGGCAATAGATCGGTGGTGACGGTTGTCCGCACGTACTTTCTCCTCACTAATGTTCCTTCCTTGTGATCGCTATGTGAGTAAGGGGTGTCTTCGTTTGATAAGAGGATGCTAGGGTCAACCGTCACCGTGAAATGGCCCATCAAACTGATCGTAATCCTCGTTAGTCTTGTCCTCTACTCCGACGATTTTTCTTTTGCCTAGGAGAACCACGTGGCGCTTCGGCTCGTCAGGCCCTTTGCACTTCTTTCCTTTGCTAGACATGTCCTTCACGTAAAAAACTTGCGTTACATCATTAGCAAGGACAAAAGGTTCGTCCGAGTATCAAACCTTGTTAAGGTCAACCGTTGTCATCCCACTGTCATCAATCGTTACGCCTCCACCAGTCAACCTAACCCATTGGCACCGGAATAGAGGGATCTTGAGAGGTCCATAGTTAAGTTCCCATATCTCCTCGATGGCACCGTAATACGTGCAAGTTGTACCATCATGTCCCATGGCATCGATACGAACAGCACTGTTCTGGTTCGTGCTCTTCATGTCTTGGGCTCTTGTGTAGAATGTGTATCCATTGATCTCATATCCCTGGAATGTCGCGATCGAGCCAGATGGACCCCTCGCCAGGAAGGCCAGTTGCTGGTTAATCGTCTCGTTACCCATGAGATGTTGTCGCAGCCATGCGGGGAAAGTATCAATGTGATGCCGTGTAATCCATGCATCGGACTTACCGATGTTTCTGGCGCGAACTAGAGCCAAGTGCTCCTCGATGTAAGGAGCCACCAATGAAGATTGTTGTAAAACCGTGAAATGGGCTTTACGGAATAAATTGTTGTCTACCGTCATTATTGCTTTCCTTCCGAGAGTCCCCTTTCCCCGTAGTCTCCCTTCATGGCGTGATTCAGGTACCCCGATTGGGCGAAGGCCTTCAATAAATTCTACGCAGAATTCAATGACCTCCTCTGTTCCATACCCCTTGGCGATGCTTGCCTCTGGACGAGCACGGTTACGAACATACTTCTTCAGAACGCCCATGTACCTCTCGAAAGGAAACATGTTGTGTAGGAACACAGGCCCGAGAATACCGATCTCTTTCACTAGGTGACAAAACAGATGCGTCATTATATTGAAAAATGAAGGTGGAAATATCAACTCAAAGCTGACAAGACATTGCACCACATCATTCTGAAAGGCTTCTAACCTATCCGGATCGATGACCTTCTGCGAAATTGCGTTCATGAAAGAACATAGCTTTGTTATTGTTGCCCGGACATTGTCTGGGAGGATACCCCTTATTATAACTGGTAGCAGCTGTGTCATCAACACGTGACAGTCATGAGACTTTAGGTTTGTGAACTTCTTCTCCTTCGTACTTATTATTCGCTTTATATTCGTGGAGTATCCAGACGGTACCTTTATGCTCTCCAAGCATTGAAACATACTTTCCTTCTCTACCTTGCTAAGAGTGTAGCTGGCTGGACTCAAGTAATGGCTGCCTTTCTCCTTTGGTTCCGGGTGAAGGTCGCCGCGTTGTTCCATATGCTTCAGATCATTACGTGCTTCCAGTGTATCTTTCGACTTTCCATATACACCTAGGAAGCCAAGAAGGTTTACGCAAAGGTTCTTAGTGAGGTGCATCACGTCGATTGCGTGGCGGACGTCCAAGAATTCCCAATAGGGTAACTCCCAAAATATGGAGTTTTTTTTCCACATCGCCGCGTGGCCATCTTCGCACTCTATAGGCTGGCTGCCAGGCCCCTTTCCAAACACTACTTTAAGATCTTTCACCATAGCAAACACTGTTTTCCCGCTGTGATGTTTAGGCTTCGTACGGTGGTCCGTCTTATGTTCAAAGTGCTTTCCTTTCTTCCGTACTAGGTGGTTTGCGGCAAGAAATCGACGATGACCCATGTACACAACCTTCCTACAGTGCTTAAGATACGTACTTTCTGTTTCATCCACACAGTGAGTGCAAGCCTTGTACCCCTTGTTGGACTGCCCGGATAGGTTGCTAAGTGCAGGCCAATCGTTGATGGTTACGAACAGCAGCGCTCGCAGGTTAAACTCCTCCTGTTTGTCCTCGTCCCACACGGGGACACCTTCCTTCTTCCACAACAGTTTAAGATCTTCGACCAGTGGTCTTAGGAACACATCGATGTCGTTACCAGGTTGCTTGGGGCCTTGAATAATAATCGGCATCATTATGTACTTCCTCTTCATACATAGCCAAGGGGGGAGGTTGTAGATACACATCGTAACGGGCCAAGTGCTATGGCCACTGCTCATCTCTCCAAAAGGATTCATGCCATCCGTACTTAAACCAAACCGTATGTTTCGTGCGTCCTTTCCAAAGTCTTTAAATTTTCTGTCGATGTTTTGCCACTGCAAACCATCTGCGGGGTGTCTCAGCATCCCGTCCTGTTGACGTTCTTCAGCGTGCCAACACATCATTCTAGCATTCCCCTTGTTCCTGAACAAACGCCTTAGCCATGGTATTATAGGGAAATACCACATCACCTTAGCAGGAATTCTCTTCTTCGTTAGCTGCCCGTCAACCTCACCTGGATCATCTCGTCTAATCTTGTATCGTAGTGCTTTACAAACAGGGCATGCTTCTAGGTTCTCGTACTCCTCACCGTGATATAGGATACAATCATTCGGACATGCGTGAATCTTCTGAACTTCCAGTCCTAGAGGGCAGACTATCTTCTTAGCCTCGTACGTTGTCTCAGGCAATTTGTTTCCCTCCGGAAGAATGTTCTTGACGAGTTTCAATAAATCGCCAAATGCCTTGTCACTAACACCATTTTTTGCCTTCCATTGCAAGAACTCCAGAGTGGTATCCAACTTTTTGTGCCCCTGCTCGCAACCTGGGTAAAACGATGTTCTGTGGTCCTCTAACATCTTGTCCAATTTATGGGCCCCCTTTTCACTTTCGCAGTCCTCCTTGGCATCCTGCAACATCTGACCAAGATCATCCGCAACGTCGTTATAATCAGCATCTATGTCCTCCTCGCCCGTTTGATTTCCTTCAAATCCAGTGTACTGAGCAAAGTCTGGAATATTGTCATCTTCCACTTCATTTTCTTCCATTTCAACCCCTTACTCTCCGTGGGATGTCCAACAATTATAGTTTGGCATGAACTCCGACTCAAACAAGTGGAAATGAATAGTCCTGGATGCAGAATACTCCTTCTGATTCTTACACTTGTTGCATGGACAACAAATAAAACCCTTCTGCTTGTTAGCTTCGGCCACTCTCAAAAAATAATGCATGCCGTCAATAAACTCTTTGGACCGCCGGTCAACGTACATCCATTGCCGATCCATCTACATGAAATGAAAAAAAAATCGTACACAAATAATCATTCGTACAATAATGACAGTCATACAATAATGATAAAATAATCACAAACTATTTCAACAGTCATACAATAATGACATATCATTATTCATACAAAAATTATAAAATATTCCACCAAATAATTCTTATTTATTATTTTTAAGTTTTAAATTATTTTAATTTTCAATTTAGTTTGTCTTATTTATTATTTTTTAAGTTTTAAATTCTTTTAATTTTCAATTTAGTTTGTTTTCTTTTATTTAAGATTAACTTTCACTATATTTTCCTACTCAACTATTTTATAAAACCTTATTTAGCAAATAAACAAAATTTCTATATATTCTTTCTTTTCCCACACAAATTTTCTCTCTCATCAACTTACAACAAAATTTTGGAGACAAAAAAGTGTGCAAAACATAGCTCCAAATGTAATATGACCAAAAAAACATTGGAGGATGAAGTTGCTAACCTTTTAGGCACCTCCGATTTGTATATAATCACCAAATTAAATTCACTATAAATTTTGGCATGACCTCCCCTCTTTTTTGAAGAAATTTTGAAGCTTGCTCGGGCTGGAGGAGGAAGAAGACATATATAAAGGGGTGGGACTTTAGTCCCGGTTGGTGTTACCAACCGGTACTAAAGATCATATATGACTTTAGTCCCGGTTGGTAACGATCCCGGGGGGCCTGACAAGCCCTGACAGCATTTAAATCGGGACTAAAGATGATTTTTAGTCCCGGTTGGTGTTATCAACCGGGACTAAAGATCAAATATGCCAGTTACCCTTTTTAACCTGATCTTTAGTCCCGGTTTTTGTTGCAACCGGAACTATCGTGGAATTCGGCCGACCGACGAAAGATGGTTTCTCCACCAGTGTTAGACTAACAATACATACCATAGATATGGTTTTCTTTTAAAAAAAGAAAAACATTCCAGTTTGGACACACGTTGCTGTCAATGCTTAGTAGTACATGACTAGCCATACTATCTTCTGGATAACACTTATCCAGAAATCGCTTTGCTCCAAGGCCTTAATTTGTCTAAATTTCTTCTTGATTTGCCTAAGTTATGGCAGTAGGACGTCCATTTTAGCATAAATAACTGGTATTTGTGATGACCTCTACGGTTGCTAATACAAGAACCAAATCAGTTTCTGCTTGAAGTACTAAGCTGATGCCTTGTCATAAGACCGGTTAAAATATTTTCAATGATAGACATTGTTTGGAACCTGGCAGTATTACGAGAGGACTGTTGATCAATAGTTTGTTTTGTGTAACCGTGCATGTTCGAGCCACTGATAATTTCACCCGCTTTGCCATTCAAACAGCATTACATTTACATCCCAACTTTACACGAATCATGCGAGAAACAAATTCTCCGCAAAGCGATGAACTCTAGACCCAATGAACTGTCAAAGACAGATGGACATGGTTGCCGTGTGCCTCCAATTCTTCGATGATTCCTCCTCTCCCTTTGCATCCAAGTCCAAGCAACAAATGCGGCGACAGCAACCTACCCTGACGGCGAGAGCTCACACACGCGCTCTTGCGACTAGACACGCTCATCCACATCCTCCGCGGCCGCCGTCGTGTCCGCCACGCCACCTTTGCGCTCCGGGGCGGCGGCGACGGCGACGACGCTGGCACGGCAGAGCGGGCAGGTGGTGTGCAGCCGCAGCCACCCGTCGACGCACGCCGCGTGGAACCGGTGCCCGCAACGCGGCAGCGCGCGGCACTCGTCGCCGTCCCTCAGCTCCGCGATGCACACCGCGCACTCCGCCTCCGCCTCCGCCTTCTCCCCGCCGGACGAGCGCACGACGAACACGGGCAGCGACGCCAGGACGTCGTCCCGGGTCCTCGCAGAGACGGCCGCCGCGGCCGGGGGCGGAGCCGAGGCTGAGGACGACGCGTCGTTGTCGTCGTCGTCGTCGTCGCTGCGCGCGGAGGCTGCAGCGGCGGCGCGCTTGCGCGAGAACACCCTCCAGAAGTAGAGGTAGACGAGGAGGACGAGCGCGACGTTGACGACGACGAGGCAGCCCGTGAGCGCGCGGCCGTGCGGCGCCCAGAGCGGGGCGGCGGCGTCGGCGGTGGGCACGGAGTCCGCGTCCGTGTCACCGGAGACGCTCGAGCTCGTTCCCCGATCTGACATGGAGACAGGTTCCAAACTTCCAATTGCAACGCTAACAGCTTCAGAAAAAAAAAGGTAACCCTGGACAAGAATTCCGGAATCGCTGGAACATAAACAGGAAATCTTTGGATAGAAAAAGAACCTCAATCACGGTGATTGGGGAAAAACTAAAAGGAGAGAGGGCAGAAGCAGAAAGGAGAACGCACAAGCAACAAGCTGGATGAATACTGTACTAGACATGGAGTGTGTGTGGTTGGGGAAATACCATTTTTTTTTTCTTTGTGCTGCTAATGGATACTGTTGAGCTAGGTTTGACTAAGAGTTGTGATGACATCAGAGTATCAGATATTGATCGGTTATTGGAGGCCATGAACAGGCAAAAGTTATACTTAATGGATATACTAGTGCCTTAAAGTAGATTTTTGTGGAGTGAATTTCATGACTTGGTCAATTTTAGTAATGTTTTTTTGGGGTTCAAAGCACAAAAAAAACTAGGAACCAAATGCAATCAAAGGATTTAATTAGAGATGATCCTACAGATCAAGGCTACATAAATTAGGACCAACATTTGGTTTGCTCTTGATTTAGGAAGATCTGGTCAAGTTTTTCTGTCAAAACTTCGGGTGATACAAAATAAGGCATCGAGCAACGGCTTCTTGCATAAATTGAACTATGGCTTGACTAAGGCCGAGTCTAGTTCCAAAGTTTTTCTTTAAACTTTAACCTTTTGCATCACATCAAAACTTTCCTACACATATAAATTTTTAATTTTTCCGTCACATCGTTCTAATATCAACCAAATTTATAATTTTGGCGTGAACTAAATACACCCTAAAAGAGTTAGCCAGCGTTTAAACCGCTGCTCGCCAACTTGATTTACGAACAGACACTTTTTATTTCACTACACCATACATGTGAGAACAATATTTCTCACCTTTCTAAGGAAGTTGCAAATATTTGTCAAATAAATTGCAACTAGCTGGTTGGCCCGCGCTATTCCGCGCAATAGCGCGGCTAGCACCCAAACAAAATCATATATTCTTTTAGTACGATTTTATTTAAAATTTATTAAATAGCTATCTCATTGTCTTAAAACTTTGAAAGACCAAACCTTATCATCCTCGTGTTTTTAATTATATAGTTTTTAAAAGACACACCAGTTGCTACCTCTTATGCCATCTCCTTCTTTATTTGCTTACTCGATCTATCACTATTTCTATTCATTTTTCTTGAAACCTTTAAAAATTAGATTTTATAGTTTTTAGAGTTTATTTCATGTTGGGTTTCGTTTTTATAATTTCTAGATGTTCCGTCGAACATTGCCATTATACTACTCTACGGCCTGTTCACTGTCTCTTCTCTTTATTGTCATTGAGATTTTAAAAATCAAAGATAGTTAACATTTGGGTTCATTTTTACTTTCTAAAAGTAACACCAAACCGTCAGTAGCTTTGCCATTGTACTCCTCTACGGCTCGCCCACTGCCTCCCTTCTTTATTATCATTAAGATTTTAAAATCGAACATGATTATCGTTGTTTTTTTTTACTTTTTAAAAGTTCTGAATCTTTAAAAATTGGACTTGTAGTTTTATTTTTTATAATTTTAGAAGTCCCATCAAACGATGCCACTATGCCCCTCTACAGCCCGTCTGCTACCTACTCTTTCTTGTCACTGTGATTCTAAAAATCGAATATAACTATCGTTGGAATTCATTTTTTATTTTCTAGAAGTCACATCAACCGTCGGCGGCTCTGCAACTATACTCTTATGTACCCCGCCCGCTGCTTCTTCTTTTTATTGTCACTGAGATTTTGAAAATCGAATATGATTGTCAATGTGTTTTTTTTTACTTTCTAGAAGTCCCGGCAACCGCCTTACTTATTTGCTTTACGGCACGCCTGACGTCCCTCCTTTTAATCGTCATTAGGATTCTATTTGGTGTTTTATTAACAATTTTTATATGTCATATCAATAGCCACCACTTTACTCCTTTATAGGCCCGTTACTTAATTTTATCTCATCATGTGTTTTAGATGGTATTTTCTTTCAATAGTCTTTATTTTTATCACAATTTTTATTTATTTATAAATTGTATTCCTAATTGAAATCTTATTTTTCTTTTTTCTAATTTCAGAATTTATTTTTTTAAAAAAATTAGTTAATATCGTATTATGTTCTTTTAATGTTTTTATTTTTTATTTTCAATTTCAGTTGTTTCAAAATTGTATTCCTACTTGAACTCTCTTTTAATTTTTCTAATTTTGGATATTATTTTATTTTTTATTCGAAATTTTAAATAATCTCGTATTGGGTTCTTATATGGATTCTTCTTTCAATATTGCTTATTTTTAATTCCAAATTTCAGCTAATTTTAAATTGTACTCCTATTTGAACTCTTCTTTTATTTTATTTTTCTAATTTCGGATTTATTTTTATTTTTATTCTGAATTTTAATTAATCCCGTATTGGGTTTTTATATGGACTATTCTTTTAATATTCCTTATTTTTAATTCCGCATTTCAGCTATTTTTAAATTGTATTCCTACTTAGACTCTCCTTTCATTTTCTAATTTTGGATTTTATTTTATTTTTATTTCGAATTTTTGATTAATCTCGTATTAGGTTTTTATATGGAAACTTCTTTCAATATTCCTTATTTTTAATTCTGAATTTTAGCTATTTTTGAATCGTATTCAAGATGGATGAATGCACGTGATTTTAGAGTGGCAGCAAGATTATCCGGGCAAGTGAACTTTTGGTAGCTACAAAATACTCTTTTGTGTACTGTGCATCTTTTTTTTCCGTTTCCTTCCGTGGATTGTGTTTTTTCCCTTTTTTTCCACACCCAATCGGACATACCCTTGCCTAAATACTATTAAGACTCTGACATGCATGCTCGTTAGAAGTACTGTAACCTTTTCTATTTATGTATTATATAAATAGAGTTTGTTTCGTACCCATAGAAATATTTCCCAACAAATCTACACCATTTAATCTATGTGCACTGTATAATCTAAAGGTGTAGCTTTTTTCTCTTTTTCTCCGATTAATGTGGGAATTTTTAGCCTCAACAGCAAACATGGTGCCTCCTTTCAAGGCTGTTTTAATAATATAACTAGCTGGGTGGCCCGCGCAATTGCACGGCTAGCACCCAAACAAAGTCATATATTTTTTTAAGTATGATTGTTTCGTTTTTATAATTTCTAGATGTCTCGTTAAACGTTGCTATTATACTCCTCTACGGCCTATCTACTGTCTTTTCGCTTTATTGTCATGGAGAATTTAAAAATCGAACATAATTATCGTTTGGGTTTATTTTTACTTTCTAGAAGTCCTACCAAACCGTCAGCGGCTTTGCTATTGTACTCCTTTACGGCTCGCTTGCTGTCTCCCTTTTTTATTGTCATTGAGATTTTAAAATCGAACATGATTTTCTTAGAAGTTCCAAACCTTTAAAAATTGGACCTTATAGTTTTTAGAGTTTATTATCTTGTTGGGTTTTATTTTTTATAATTTTTAGAAGTCCCATCAAACGATGCCACTATGCTTCTCTACGGCCCGTCTGCCGCTTACTCTTTATTGTCAGTGTGATTCTAAAAATCGAACATAATTATCGTTGGAATTCATTTTTTATTTTCTAGAAGTCCCATCAACCGTCGGCGGCTTTGCAACTATACTCCTACACACCCCGCCCGCTACTTCTCCTTTTTATTGTCATTAAGATTTTAAAAATCGAATATGATTATCAATGGATTTTTTTTATTTTCTAGAAGTCCCGGCAACCGCCTTGCGCGTTTGCTTCACGGCATGCCTGTCGTCCCTCCTTTTAATCGTCATTAGGATTTTATTTGATGTTTTATCAATAGTTTTTATAACTCGTATCAACCGCCACCACTCTACTTCTTTATAGGCATGTTACTTAATTTATCTCATCATGTGTTTTAGATGGTCTTTTCTTTCAATAGTCTTTATTTTTATCACAAATTTTAGTTATTTATAAATTGTATTCTAATTGAAATCTTATTTTTCTTTTTCTAATTTCAGATTTTTTTCAAATTTTAATTAATACCATATTGTGTTCTTTTAATATTTTTATTTTTTATTTTCAATTTCAGTTATTTCAAAATTTTATTCCTACTTGAACTCTCTTTTAGTTTTTCTAATTTTGGATACTATTTTATTTTTTATTTTGAATTTTAATTAATCTTGTATTGGGTTCTTATATGGATTTTTCTTTCAATATTGCTTATTTTTAATTCTGATTTTTAGCTAATTTTAAATTGTATTCCTACTTGAACTCTTCTTTTTTTTTGCTAATTTCGAATTTTATTTTTGTTTTTATTCTGAATTTTAATTAATCTCGTATTGGTTCTTATATGGACTCTTTTTTTAATATTCCTTGTTTCGAATTCCAAATTTCAGCTATTTTTAAATTGTATTCCTACATGGACTATCCTTTTCTTTTCTAATTTTGGATTTTATTTTATTTTTATTTCGAATTTTGATTAATCTCGTATTGGGTTCTTATATAGAAACTTCTTTCAATATTGCTTATTTTTAATTCCGAATTTAAGCTATTTTTAAAATTGTATTTCTACATGGACTCTCCTTTTGTTTTCTAATTTTAGATTTTATTTTATTTTTATTTTGAATTTTTATTAATCTCGTATTGTGATCTTATGTGGAAACTTCTTTCAATATTGCTTATTTTTAATTCCGAATTTCAGTTATTTTAAAATTGTATTTCTACTTGGACTCTCATTTCTTTTTCTTTTTCTCTGATTAATGTTGGAATTTCTAGCTCCCACAGCGAACGTGGTGGCTCCTTTCAAAACTGTTTTAATAATATAATAGATAGGTAGATAGATAGATAGATAGATTGGACACCTACCTGGCTACTGTCTTGCAAATTCGCGCGAACCCTACTAGATTCAGTCGGTAGGTAGCAAGTTGGGCTGGGCTTTTAGAGCCCAAGCCTAATGGGCAATATGGCCCATACTCAGCTGTGCGTATGTATGGACAAATGGAGATTTCGCTTTCCCCCAGTTTTGTCATCAGTTCATCACTCATAAGAGGCAGTTCCAACTTCCAAGCTGACATCTTCCATTGATCATCATATTGCCCGTACATACCATGATCAGGTCAAAGTTGAAGTTTTACCGGGCAAAGTTAAGTAGGAGTACCATTCTTTTTTTTCTTTCCAGGAGACTAGGAGTAACTCAAGATCCAAAATATCCATTGATCATCTGGCAAAATGGTAAAAAAAATCCAGGACTGGGAGTACAAAATCTGGTATACCAACAAATCTATGTACAGTGGACAAACAATCCGAATTCCCAAAAAATGGGTCCCCTCGGCCTCGTGAACGAACGGTCTAGGAACCTTCCGCTGTCCATTCTGTCAGATTCAGAAGGAAGCGGATCGGGTCGAAGCGAAGACCCGCCTCGTCTTCTCGAGATCCGTCCCGCTCGGCAGCCTCCCCATCGCCGGCGCGCCGCCCTTCGCCGCCGCCGCCGGGGCGTGCCCGGCTATATCGATCCTCACCTCCGGCTGCGCGCCGTCGGCGTCGTCCGGCGCCTCGACGTCGGCGCGGCAGAGCGGGCACGTGGAGTTCTCCCGGAACCACGCGTCGATGCAATCCACGTGGAACCGGTGCCCGCACCGCGGCAGCGCGCGGGCCTTGTCGCCGGCCTCGAACTCGGCGAGGCAGACCGCGCAGTCCCCGGGAGCGGCGCCCGCGGCGGCGGCGACGACGACGAAGACGGGGATCGCGCGGAGCACCGCGGGGTTGAGCCCGCGCGGCGACGGCGCAGCGCCGCCGTCCCGGTCGTCGTCGCCGGCGCCGATGGCCAGGCTCCGGAGCAGGCGGCGTTCCCGACGGCGGGTGGTGCGGCTGTCGCCGGAGTGCCCCCCACCGCGGCGGCCTCTGTTGCAGAGGTGCAGCACGACGAGCGCCAGGAGGACCCCCGAGAACGCCCCAGACACGGCGAGCAGGACCCTCCCGGCGATCTGGTAGCTCGACGGGTTGTCCACCTGCCCGCCGCCGACGCCGGCGGCCGGCATCGGGAGGTGTTTGTGGAAAGATTCATGGCGCGGGACCTCGCCGCCGCAGGGGAGCGGCGGCTCCTGGGCTCCTGGGTTTTTGTGTTCGCCGGCGCCCATGAGCGCACTGCACTGCACTACCGCAGTTACGAGCTATAGCAATTTCTCGGCAGGTTTGGTGATGTGAGCTAGTAGTGTTTTTTTTTGGGCTAGCTCAGTACGTCGAGTTCACTTATGCTTGCAGTTTGGACCGGACTGCCCTCGACAGCACAGCGAGGGAAGCCGATAAACCGAGAAACCCGCGAGCGAACGGCAGGGGTTGTCTCGGGGTTTTTCACATCCGGCGGGCCGTGCGGGTCACGCTTGGCTTGACTAGGCCTCAGAACGTAGACCGCTCTGCAGGCTGACCGTCCCGTACGTGGTGGAGGTCGAACGGACGGCCACGATGCGTCTCCGGAACAAGGTATGCTGGCAAATTGGGCGTTCGGTTCGGTCAAGGTCAGAGTTGACGACGACGACGACGAGTGGCAATCAGGAGTGGCAAGTCTCTGTAAAATTGGGGAGCCGAGCCGTTATTCCACGGCGCGGGGCCGGGGCCCGGGGGCGACTTGACTCGCCGTCGCCGCGGGAAAATTTCGCGGGGGAAGGGAAACGATGGGGACGGCACGGAGGACGGACGTGGGGCGGTTTCTCAAATCTGTCCGTCGTCGCTAGCGTGCACTCCCTCGGCGTATCGGAGGCGCAGGAAAGTTCGCCGAATCAGCGAGACCGTCATCACTTTGTTCTACGGCGAGCGCGGCAGAGGATGTGTGTAACGCAGCTGCGGACTTATCACACCTGTACTGTACCGATCGACGGAGAAAATATCCAAGCGACCCGTCTTTTCTCACCATTTTTGCTACGCTATGCGCGGAACTTATATGTACGTTGACGTTGGATACTCTTCGAGTGTCACTTTGTGCTTAATAGCGATCTTGAAGAGGCCAGGCGGCCAGCGCAGTTACAGTTGAGTACTGCATTCGATCCGGCCGATCCAGCATCCAGTGATGAAGGATTTGCTGGCCTGTCTCCAGATTATAGCTGAATCTCAGAAGGGGATCAGATCGGCACAGAAGCTAAGGCATCAGCCGAAGCCGACTGCAGTAGGCTAGCGAAGATGACAATGGTGTGCTGGGTGTAAGAGCATCTCTCTAAATATCTCTCTAAGTTAAATTTTAGTCAAGCGAAAAAACGTGCTCCAACAGAGTTACTACCAGAATGGCTAAGCCATCTGACTGGCCAAACAACCCCACCGCCTGGCCAAATTTGGAGAGGCAAACTCACTGGCCAAATGGTGGGCCCCACACGATTTTTGTCCTCCTCCTCGTCCGTGCACAAGGAAGGTGTCTGCGGCGGTGGCCGGGGGGCACGGCGGGCGGCGGAGGCGGGCGATGCGGGCGGCGGGTCTCAGAGGCGCAGGAGCGGGATGGCGCTCGCCTTTGCAGGCGGCAGTGGTGGTGGGCTGGACAGCGCCGGCGGCGCCGGCGGCATCTCGTCTTCTTCGTGGTGGCGGCAGCGGCAGGTCCAAGAGGCGCAGGAGTGGGATGGCGCTCGCCTTCGCCGGTGGCAGCGGTGGTGGGCTGGACGGCGTCTCGGCTTCGTCGTGGTGGCGGCGGCGGCCCCCCGACCTACGTGTGCCTGCGCTATCGAGAAGGGGAAAGAAGGAGAGAGGGACTGGCACGTGGGTCCTATGGTAGAATGGAGAGGCTAAATAGAGAGACTGTTGGAGTAAAAGGCAAATTTGACTCTCTAATTTTTTAGATGGCTAGCTAAATGGGTATTTGGAGAGCTTAAAATAGCCAATGTGTTGGAGATGCTCCAAGTCTGGCAGTCCGCTGTCAGGAATGATGTACAATATTGATTTTTGTTTTTCACGCATGTATGGTCACTCTTTTGTTCCAAAAATCAGACCGAATATCACAAATTCGTAATAATTAAATCCTATGTACAATCTGAAACAAACTATATAGTGAAGTTCAAGTTCACTTAGGTGAATATGGAACAATCGAATAGTTACCCACATGTAACCTTCTTCCTTTGAACGTACAATATCATGCAACAAAATCACCCTATATCCAACCGAACGGCGAGCTTCACGCTCCAGCTGCTTCGCCGATGCTCGGTTGATTGCTTGACGTGCTGCTCTCTATCATGCTCAGAGCCCTGACGACGATACTCATGGAGGGCCGAAATTCCGCCTCGAACTGTATGCACAGCGCAGCCACATCAGCCATCTGTTTGCCAAACCGAATAAGCAATAACACACCCCCAAAACGTTAATGTGTATTATAACTTGGGAAGGAAACACACTCTGCATTTATATAGAGTAGCACTACTTGGGAAAGTCATTTCCGGTCCAACATATTCTCAAACAGAAAATAATTTGTTAATAGAACTTTTATATACGTGTTTTTCAGTGATCTAAAAGCAAAGGCTGGAAAATAAACTTCAATGAAAAAAACCTCAAAATCAACTTCAAATTTAAGATTGAAAATTTAAATTTTTGTTGATAAGTATAAGCATAAGTGAAAAGATGAGGCCATTCATCCCTTAACATAATATACCCCCATTACTTGCATACCAATTAATTAGTAATGAAAAATTCTTTAAAATTTTGCTAACGTAATTCATTATGTTATATCACTCCACAAAATTTTTTGTTCTCTTTTAGATGTTTTTGCACGATTAAATAACCTTAATGGACCTCCTACCATCATAGACACGTTGGCACTTGGTAAAGATAATTGGCCAGACAGTCTGGTCTCTCGTGGCCCCTTGCACGGTCTTTCCTAATATGACTTGCTTATAATACTTCAGTAGATTCAAAAGTACATGTTCCATAATTACATTTTACTTGAAGTATAATTCAATAAATTATCTTTTTTTTAAAAGAACGGTTGGTAATCTACCTCTCGTCGAGGTAACCTGTTTTGGATAATGGCAAGGTCCTTAAAAGATTTATTATGATATGTGTATAGAACCCAATAAAATTGCAAAATTAATTAAATAAAGTTTTTTTTGACAAATTTAAATTATGATATTCATGTATCTAATACATAATTATTTAAAAACTAGCCGCTAACCCATGCCTTGCACGGGCTATTGTATTAATAGTATCATTTTCTAATTTTAATAATATGTTTACTATGTTGTTATTGATGGTCAATAAATTGGATGGGCTCTAAGAGGCCCATACGTTAAAATAAGGATTAGGTTATACAATCTACGGATGAGATACACTATTTTACTTAATCAATGGTTAGGAATTTCTGATTAACATGGAAGCTCGTAGAAAGCGCCCAATTAGTATAGGTATAGATGGATAGGTAGTATAATTTTCTAATTTTAATAATATGTTTACTATTTTGTTATTGATAGGATAAATGTTAATTAAAATTTTAATCATGTGCTGAATGCATTAGATCAAAATAGCTGCTTGGATAAAAGCTTGTTTCATTTACTTCAGAGGAAAGTCCATGATTTTTTTGTATTTCACGGCCTATATTGATATACCCGTCAAGTACCCCATTGAATCCTGAATCGTGAACAAATATAAAACTCTATTCACAGTTCTATCATGTCCCTACGTTCTTTCTTCAGAGGAACAGGCCGCACCGATGATGTTTTGTGTATAGGGTAATAGATTTGCATGTATACGTGTTATACTTAATCAGTACATACATACTTACAAATATCAGACATCAGAACTTGTGTTGACAGTTTGAGATGAAAGGAATGAATATGTGGCAAAAAGATACGTACATATGCTGGTCAATAGATTGGATGGGCTATAAGAGCCCCATACGTTAACATAAGGATTAGGTTAGACAATCTACGGTTGAGATACATTATTTTACTTAATCAATGGTTAGAAATTTTTAATTAACGTGGAAGCTCGTAGAAAGTGTCCAATTAACATAGGTATAGATAGATAGATAGATGTATGACACCCAAAATCTTGAAAGTTCCAATAGAAGTATTGTTAATGACCAAATTTGGTAATATCAGCATCGGAAAGGAAGATTAGATCGAAGAGGGATCAAAGATAAGGATTATCGCGGAAACAGAGTAAGAATCGGCTGGAGTCCGGATCGGCTACAATTGGATCAGCTAAATTCGAGTCAGACTTGGTTTGGTGATGTAGCCGATTCCGACAATACGACTTGGTGTACAACATCGGGTTGAGTTGATATCCTTCAAGATGATTGCCACGCATAGATAGAGTCTTGGGAAGGCAATTGTATCTATTAATTAGGATATTTTATGTAATTTCCTTAGAGATATGTTTGGACAAAAGTCTGCCGTAAAGACTTATGGTATCTTAGAGTTTGTTAGAGACAATAGTTGTGTCCGATATGGACATAGGTTGTAATTCTCGGGTATAAATAGACCCTGAACCCCATGTAATTAAACAACACACGTTCAATACAATCTCGGCGCATCGCCACCCTTTTTGCTTTTGTTTTATTTCGACGAGTTCTTGCTTTCGGGTTGAGCTGCATCAATTTCGATCTTCAACAAGAGGTAAAACTTGTTATGACGGCTTGCGTTCTCGGGATTAGTACTTCCATCTTTATGATACTCTAATCTTGTTTATGTAATTCGTCGAGTTACCATATATCTTACATAATCTCTAACAGTATCGCTATCTAACCTACAATCGGCTAACATCTGTCGGTAGAGGGCAGTCGATTAGGTTAGATATCGATGTTGACTTATATTATATAGGATATCTACCACTCTATGAAACTTCCAGCGGCTTGATTGTCTAGATATTGTTCTTCTTTTCATACTTAATGCTGCATCAGTTGAGTTTGATCTATTAAGTCGTGCTTAGAATATCAATCTCTAGCCTGCCTTCTGGTTGCCGATTAGGGTAGCATCGGGGTTTCAGCCAGTCTTATCTGATTTAAATACATTTTCTTTATGTGCCTTATTGACATGTTAAATTTGCCCTTTACGTCAAGATTTTATTGCATCTAAATATATTAAGCTTCTGTTTGGTATATTCTACTTGTTTTAATATCTTAACATAGAGTGGTATTGGAGTATTAGTCGATACATGCTAGATCTATTTGATCGGCTACGCTATGAACATATATAGTCTTGTTGTTAATATATATTTCGATCTAAGTGATTTATACTGTCTCGGCATGGCGACCGATCTATCCCAATCACTCGATTTAAGTATATATCGACACCAGGATTATATATTGTTAATATTTACAGCCGATCGCGTAGATTTAGCTCTTTATCATCTATTTGCAACCGCCGATCGATTCAAATATGACATCGGCTCGAAGATAAATGATATGCCATCGGCAACTAGCCGATCGGCTATCGTTTATGGATTTAACCGTGGGATTTTCTTTGTCTTTATTTCTTGTTGATTGCAGGATCAAATCAACTAGCACGCTAGCATACCCAAAGTTTTGGACCTGCACTGGAGTTAAGCAGATCTCCCAGGCCTCGTGTTTTTCATCAACACGCTTTTGGCACGCCCGGTGGGACTGGTTAGAAGTCAGAAGTTTTCTCATGGACGGCAAGCCGCCAACATCACCATCCTCGGCTAGCCCGAGTTCTGTTAAAGAGAAGGTCCAGCAGTTAGACCAATCTGACGTTAATGAGGGCAACCTCATGACCATTACTCCCAACAAATTGACACCTGATCAGAAGAAGGAGTTTGAAGCAATGATGCAGCAAGCACAGAATCAGTTCTTGAACTCATTTATGCAGACCCGCAAGAGGAAAGTGGTGCAAAAGTACCAGGTGAGAGTAGTAGCCGACGTCCCCGGGACCGGTTCTTCCAAGGATGGGGGAGTGAAACAAGCTCCAGATGGCTCGGCACAACCAAGCAACAAAGGTGCTGTAGATGATTCTCAAGGAAATCAAGGTGACAACTCTCAGGGAGTTCAAGGAGTTCAAGGTGATGGTGCTCAGGGAGTTCAAGGTGAAGGCCCTAATCAAGACGGCAATGCAACACAGTTGCAGTTCAACAACTTCCAAGATCAGGTTGACTATGCTGTACACCATGCTCTAATCAATCAATCTGGAATATTAACCAATACTTTAGCAAACATAGTGAAGTCAATGGTTGATGGTTCAATGGCCGAGTATCAAGCTACAAGACTAGTCTACCTACCAGGAGGGGTGTTCCCGAATTATCGGCCACTAATCACTGATAATCAACCAGTTGTCCAGTCGGCCATTAATGTACCATCGGCTCAGCCGATGGCACCATTACCAGCTCCTGGACCTACTGCACCACCTTCGGCTCCAGGCCAATTGGTTAATCCCCGATTGTTGGTGAGAGAACAACCACAACATAGTGGACAGAATGTGAATCGGCTAACTCAAGACCAGGTTGCATCTATGTTCTTACCTCCTCAACATGCCATTGATTCAACCCAGCAGCAGCCGATTCAGCAAACACCGCCAAGGCAGCAGGTCGTACAGCCGATTCAACAAACACCTCCAGTCCAACAGGTTGTGCAACCAATTCAGCAAACACCACCAAGGCAGCAGGTCGTACAGCCGATTCAACAAACACCCCCAGTCCAACAGGTTGTGCAACCAATTCAGTAGACGCCACAGAGACGACAGGTTTTGCAGCCGATTCAACAGACGCCATTAAGGCAACAAGTTGTTCAGCCGATTCAGCAGCAAGGATCAGTAAATGTATCGGCTGGGTTTGCAACACCTGGTAGTCAGCCTAAATAGCATACTGCAAATCAGGTTGTCCCGGAGCACTTGGTTCATCACGTACAACTAGATGGCACAGTGATTCCTCAAGTTATTCCTGAGCATTTGGTGCGCAATATTCAGCCGGATTTTCAAAATTATCAGGGGGGCAATTTGAATTATCAGTATCAGCCGCCATCACCACAAGTTCTATACCAGCAGGCAGGATCGGCTCAACCCCAGTTCGTTCCTCAATACAACCAGTTTGAGCCCGTGTCACAGCAACCTCAAGGAACGCCTCAGCAACGACCATGGGCCGATTTGATTGCGGATATCATGAAGGAGCAATTCGGGCTTAGGCCGAAAGATGCTGGAAATTTATACCGACAACCATATCCTGAATGGTTTGAGAGAGTCCCTCTCCCTAATCGGTTCAAAGTTCCAGATTTTTCAAAGTTCTCAGGGCAAGATAGTACATCAACTTATGAGCATATTAGCCGATATTTAGCTCAGTGTGGTGAGGCATCGGCTGTGGATGCTTTGAGGGTTAGGTTGTTCCGGTTGTCTTTGTCTGGATCGGCTTTTACTTGGTTTTCTGCTTTACCGTATGGGTCGATTAACAGTTGGGCCGATCTAGAGAAGCAGTTTCACAGTTACTTCTATAGTAGGGTACATGAGATGAAGTTGTCTGATTTGACAGCAATCAAGCAAAGACATGACGAGCCTGTGCATGAATATATTCAGAAGTTCAGAGAGATGAGGAATAAGTGCTACAGCCTAAGTTTGACTGATGCTCAGTTAGCCGATTTGGCTTTTCAGGGTATGATTCCTTCAATCAGGGAGAAATTCTCATCTAAGGACTTTGAAAGCTTGTCGCATCTTACACAAAAGGTAAGTTTGCACGAGCAGAGGTTTGCTGAAGCTAGGAGGAATTCTAGGAAGGTTAATCATGTATGTTCTTATATGTGTGGATCGGATGATGAGGATGATGATTCTGAGATAGCTACAGCCGAATGGGTAAGGAGCAAAAAGGTTGTACCATGCGGGTGAAGAATTCTGGAAAAGAAGAGGTATAACTTTGACATTACCAAGGCTGACAAGATTTTTGATTTATTACTACGAGAGAAGCAGATTCAGCTTCCTGCTGGTCACACAATTCCATCGGCTGAAGAATTGGGCAAGAAAAGGTATTGTAAGTGGCACAATTCTGGGTCTCATACTACCAATGATTGCAAGGTCTTCAGGCAGCAGATCCAAGCGGCTATCGAAGGAGGCAAAATCAAATTTGATGATTCTAAGAGGCCGATGAAGGTTGATGGCAATCCTTTTCCTGTCAATATGGTGCATACAACTGGGCGAACAGCCGATGGAGGTCGGCCAAGAGGTTTTCAAGTGAATTCGGCTAAGATCATAAATAAGTACCAAAGGAAGTATGATAAATAGCAGGAGAAGCATTATAAGGAAGATGATGACGGCTTTTATCCTCATTGGGATTGTGAGTTCTTTAGATTTTGTTGGAATGAGGGTATGAGGCTGCCATCTATTGAAGACTGTCCTGGATGCGGCAATGTTGCAGAGAGTTCAAGCCGATCGTATAATAGAGGCAATCGGCTAGGGCAGACAAGGGTTTCGGTTCATCACAGATTGGGTCCAGTAAATCAAGGTCACGGTCAGGAGGATAACGAAAACAGGAAAACTCAATGGTGTCCTCCTGGTATCTTTACAAAGAATCAGAAGAGAATGGTTCAAAGATTGAGAAACCGGGAACGCTTTCAGGAAGTCGAGCAGGAAATTAATCATCGGCTAAAGAACACAAAGCCGAAGCAGGAGTGGCGCGTTAAGAAACAAGCTCCTTTAGCCGATGATGCTGCAGCCGATGAAGAAAAGAGATTGGCCAAAGGGAAAAGCGTTGTGACTGCGTCGGTTAACATGGTTTTCACGTTGCCTGCTGAGTTTGGGGTCAAGCAAGCCAATGTCGATGAGGTTGAGGAGGAATCGGCTAAGTTGTTTTTGACGCCAGAACAAGCAGTCTTCGAGAAACCGGAAGGGACAGAGAATCGACATCTTAAACCACTATATATAAATGGTTACGTCAATGGGAAGCCGATGTCCAAGATGATGGTCGATGGTGGGGCTGTAGTGAATTTGATGCCTTATGCTACATTTAGGAAATTGGGCAGAAACGCTGAAGATCTCATCAAGACGAATATGGTGCTCAAGGACTTCAGTGGCAATCCATCATAGACTAAAGGAGTTTTAAATGTGGAGCTGACAGTCGGCAACAAAACCATCCCTATATCGTTCTTTGTCATCGATGGGAAGGGTTCTTACAGCTTGTTTCTTGGAAGGGATTGGATTCATGCCAATTGTTGTATTCCTTCAACCATGCATCAATGCTTAATTCAATGGCAAGGTGACAAGATTGAAATTGTGCCAGCCGACAGGTCAGTAAATGTTGCCAGTGCCGATTTGGCTCTTTGGGAGATGGATGGTCTTGATTGTTTGTCCGAGAATGTTTGGGATGGAGATTTTCTAAAAGTGTCCGATTCTGATATACAAATAGTTGAAGATGGAGAACCCAAGCTATTATTTTGAGGGCATCGTGGAGGGTTCAAACGTCTACACCAAGGACACAGTAGATGATCTCGATGACAAGCAAGGACAGAGTTTTATGTCGGCTGATGATTTGGAAGAAATTGATATAGGTCCAGGTGATTGACCAAGGCTGACGTTTATTAGTAAGAATTTATTTGCAGAGTTTAGAACCAAGTTGATAGAGTTATTGAAAGAATTCAGAGATTGCTTCGCTTGGGAGTATTATGAGATGCCAGGACTTAGCCGATCGATTGTTGAACATCGGCTACCTATTAAATCGGGGGTTAGGCCACATCAACAGCCTCCAAGGAGATGCAAAGCCGATATGCTTGAACCTGTCAAGGCTGAGATTAAACGATTGTATGATGCTGGTTTTATTCGTCCTTGCCGGTATGCTGAGTGGGTTTCTAGTATAGTTCTTGTGATAAAAAAGAACGGTAAGGTCAGGGTGTGCATTGATTTCCGAAACTTGAATAAGGCTACCCCGAAAGACAAATATCCAATGCCAGTAGCCGATCAGCTGGTTGATGCTGCCTCGGGACATAAGATTTTGAGTTTTATGGATGGTAATGCAGGATACAATCTAATCTTTATGGCCGAAGAAGATATCCATAAGACGGCTTTCAGGTGTCCTGGTGCAATCGGCTTGTTTGAATGAATTGTAATGACTTTTGGCTTAAAGAGTGCTGGAGCTACGTACCAAAGAGCTATGAATTATATATATCATGATTTGATCGTCTAGTTGGTTGAAGTCTATATTGATGTTGTGGTTGTTAAGTCTAAAGAAATAGGAGACCACATAGCCGATTTGAGAAAGGTTTTTGAGAGAACCAGGAAATATGGCCTGAAGATGAATCCGACAAAGTGTGCTTTTGGTGTATCGGCTGGCCAGTTTTTGGGATTTCTTGTTCATGAGAGGGGGATTGAGGTAACTCAAAGGAGTGTTAATGCGATCAAGAAGATTCAACCTCCGGAGAACAAAACATAATTGCAAGAAATGATCGGCAAGATAAATTTTGTTAGAAGGTTTATTTCTAATTTGTCTGGCAGGTTAGAGCCTTTTACACCATTGTTAAAATTGAAAGCCGATCAACAGTTTACTTGGGGGGCAGAGCAGCAATCGGCTCAGTCTTGATTCAGGAGATAGAGGGGAAAGAAAGAGCTGTATTCTATTTAAGTCGTCGGCTCTTGGATGCAGAGACTAGATATTCCCCTGTGGAGAAGTTGTGCTTGTGCTTATATTTTTCATGTACAAGGTTGAGGCATTATCTATTGTCCAATGAGTGCACTATCATATGCAAGGCTGATGTAGTCAAATACATGTTATCGGCTCCAATTTTGAAAGGAAGGGTTGAAAAGTGGATATTTTTCTTAACTGAGTTTGATCTTCGGTATGAGTCACCGAAGGCGATCAAAGGGCAAGCTGTAGCCGATTTTATTGTAGAACATCGTGATGATTCAATCGGCTCGGTTGAGATAGTACCATGGACTTTGTTCTTCGATGGGTCAGTGTATACTCATGGTTGTGGCATCGGTTTGGTTAAAAGGGAGGTAGTATAAAATTATTGTTAAGAGATGCACTTTAAAGACATTAAAAAAGGTCAATTTTCAAATGTCAAGTATCTTTTACTGGATGGAGGACAACTAACAAAATACGAATTCTGTAAGCAGCAATTAACTTAATCTATTGGATTTTATTCTTTTGGTTTCTCCAATGCAGCTAGTGGTGACAACAAACCAAACCAACATGTAGCCCCTCTCCTTACCAAGAAGTTTGTCAAAACTCCAACAACTATTGTATCGATCATTCCCCTGAACATATTGGAGAAGATAACTAGCAACTTCAGTAATGATGCCCTA
This sequence comes from Oryza meridionalis, assembly GCA_000338895.3. Taxonomy (NCBI): domain Eukaryota; kingdom Viridiplantae; phylum Streptophyta; class Magnoliopsida; order Poales; family Poaceae; genus Oryza; species Oryza meridionalis. The sequence goes on from ALNW03000001.1 coordinate 500,259, forward strand.
ATAGGAGAGGGCCCAGACGCCAGAGTTTTCTTTGGAGAGCTTAGTGATGGGCAGAAATATGCAATAAAGAAGCTTGATCCTAATGAAAAAATTGTAGTGCAGGTCATGGATGCATGTCTTGCCTTTCACCTTTTGAGTTGATGCTCTTTATTCATGAGTACTTGAAGCAAGGGAATGCCTTCTCAATTCCATGTGTCTTGAAGGTTTTGACCATTTCAAGAATGTTGAAGCATGACAATATTGTCCAAATTCTTGGATATTTTATTGAAGGGGAAAATCGTGTTCTTGCTTATGAGTATGCACCAAAGGGTTCCTTGCATGATATTCTTCATGGTAAGGAATAACAAAAGATTTTTACTTTGACATATTCCTATCTTGCTTGCTTTCTGTATTATGATCTGTAGAAATTATAAGCACATAATGATTTAATTTATTCCATAAATAAATCATGACATTGCAGATGTAAACTAGCATGAACGCATCATTAGATCTACACATGTAAACTAAGCAGTAAAGCATGAACAGATCAAAGATGCGCAGCATGTCGAACACGTACCGAGGTGGCGGAAAGACCGGTTGCTCGGCAGGAACTACTCGCGATTGCAGGCGTCGACGAAGGCGCGCAGCACGCGAGCGGAGAGGAAGGCGAGCCGTCGTGGACGAACAGGGAGCAGTCGCACGAAGCGCTTCCCAAAAACCTTCCGCCTTCTCCCGGTGTAGGATGTCGAAGGCAGAGGTTCTGGAGACCTGCTCTCCCGATTGCCAGTGCACGCTAGCGGGCGGGATGGAGTAGTCTACGAGCGACGGCGCAGCACAGAGTAGAAGGCAAACCCTAGATTAATTTCGTGTGTGTTGCGTGAAGGCGGCGACTCGGTTTATATAGAGATAGGTCGCTTGATCAGGGCGCCCGCACGATCTCCACTCCGCGTAACCGAACCGGATAAGTCGCGCGTAACTTATCCGGACTCCACGCCGTTTTCACGCACCGGATTTTTCGGAATGTTTCCAAAACAAAACAAATCCGAATTTCGACTTATCCGGACTCCACGCCGTTTTCACGCACCAGATTTTTCGGAATGTTTCCAAAACAAAACAAATCCGAATTTCCTGCAGCAAAACAAAACTGCAAAAGAAGGCTACACCTGCCCTATGAGGCGAGCACGCGTGTGTTTCCCCTCTTCTCTCCACCATGCTTCAAGTGGCTAGGATGGCATCCTTCCTTTTAAAGAAGTCCCCCTCTCCTAGAATAAGTAAGGTGGTACTAAACTCCACATGCATGTCATCCCATGAGGTGGGCTTTTGTGATTTTCCAAAAAATTAATTTTCGAATGGGCTTTAGCTCATCTATTAATTCCAACATGATCAATAGCTGAAATAATATGACTTTTTTACTACATTACTTTATGTGTTGAATTGCTTGTTGCATTACTCAAGAGGGTGTCAGAGGAGCCCAACCAGGAACACCTCTATCATGGGAGCAGCGAGTGAAGATTGCTCTAAGTGCTGCAAAAGGGCTTGAGTTCCTCCACGAGAAGGCTGTGCCTCCTGTCATCCACACCAACATCAGGTCCAACAACATATTTATCTTTGGCAATGATGTTGCAAAAATAGGTGATCTCGGCATCTCCAAGCAGCTTTATCCTGAAAGGGATAATGACTACTACAATACCCGACTATATCCTCTGCGCAGTTTTGGCTATGATGCAATTGCACCAGAGTATGCAATGAAAGATTTCCATGCTTGAGTTTCTTACATTACTAGTGCCTAAGCTTGGATATGATATGCATTATCCTACTGATATGTTCTTTCCTTCATTGGTTCTTGTTAGGTGCAGGAGGACAGGACAGTACAGTGTATAGCTTTGGGGCTGTACTATTGGAGCTTTTAACTGGTCGCAAAGTAGTTGATTATTCACTTCCGCATTTCCAGCAGAGCCTCATAACATGGGTACACATGCAACAAGTGCACTCGCTGATATAATTTCTTTATAGGATGAAGAATTAAGCTAAACTGTTGAAAATGAGATGCAGGCTACACCAAGGCTTAGTGAAGACAAGGTGAAGCAATGCGTAGATCCAAAGCTTGGAGGAGCATTCCCACTCAAGGCTGTTGCCAAGGTAATAATATTCCTATTCGAAGCTTTGATGTTACTGTTTGTGTTTCGCAAACAATTTGAGATTTTGTGGTGGGTAGTTTACATTTTGAATTGTGCTTTATTTTCTGAAGCAATGAATTGCGCATTTTAGTATTGCAGTTTTTCCTCATATTATAGATGCATAATAATTTTAAGGGAAGTTTCATGTGAGATCATGTTTTGTATACATGGAATCTGAAATTCGTCAGGAAAACTAATCTGTAGGTTCAAACAATCTGTTTCTCTTCTCCACTTTGAAAAAAGAACAGATCATTTTCTTTTGCACATATACCTCGAGGTTGGCTCCCATGCAAAGTTAGAGATGAGGATAGGAAGCACAGCAAAGTAGGGGGTCAGGGCCTTGTGAATCTACATATATAACCCTCACTAGTCACACGATGGACTTAGTTATATACTTCACTTCAGAAAAAAAATAAGAGTAAAGTCCATCAATGTCCCTAAATTTGTACCGCTATGTCATCCCGGTCCCTAAACTCGCAAATTGACCGTTCAGGTCCTCAAACTTGTTTGACTGTGTCATCCTGGTCCCTAAACTTGCAGATCACTCGTTTAGATTCTCCAACTTGTTCAGTTGTGTCACCCCGGTCCCTAAACAGGACGATCTAAAAATTTTATATCAAAAAATAATTCATAACTTTTTCATGTGAACTCTAATGAAGACAAACTTTATATCAAAATTGTAGCCCTCGATGTGACCTACAACTTTGTAGTTGAAAAGTTTTTGAATCAAAACTGGTTAGGGTCCCAAAATATTGTTGCATGTTTATAGATTTTGAAAATTTAATTTTAAATTACATTTTGGGACAAAAAATGACTTAAAATAAAAATAATTCAACTATAAAGTTGTAGATCGCGTTGAGGGCTACAAGTTTGATATAAAGTTTGTCTTCATTAGAGTTCACATGAAAAAAATATGAATTATTTTTAAATATACAGTCTTTAGACCGTCCTATTTGACCCAGATGATATTCAAATCCAAGTTTAGAGACCGGGGTGACACAACTGAACAAGTTGGAGGACCTAAACGAGTGATCTGCAAGTTTAGGGACCGGGATGACACAGTCGAACAAGTTTGAGGACCTGAACGGTCGATTTGCAAGTTTAGGGACCGGGATGACACAGTGGTACAATTTTAGGGACCGGTGATGGACTTTACTCAAAAAATAACATAGTTATATACTTGTTGATGAAAAACACGAGGCCTGGGAGATCTGCTTAACTCCAGTGTAGATCCAAAACTTGCCTTTGGGTAACAAGAAATAAAGACAAAGAAAAACCCGCGGTTAAATCCATAAACGATAGCCGATCGGCTAGTTGCCGATGGCATATCATTTATCTTCGAACCGATGTCATATTTGAATCGATCGGCGGTTGCAAATAGATGATAAAGAGCTAAATCTACGCGATCGGCTGTAGATATTAACAATATATAATCCTGGTGTCGATATATACTTAAATCAAGTGATTGGGATAGATCGGTCGCCATGCCGAGACAGTATAAATCACTTAGATCGAAATATATATTAACAACAAGACTATATATGTTCATAGCGTAGCCGATCAAATAGATCTAGCATGTATCGGCTAATACTCCGATACCACTCTATGTTAAGATATTAAAACAAGCAGAATATACCAAACAGAAGCTTAATATACTTAGATGCAATAAAATCTTGACGTAAAGGGCAGATTTAACATGTCAATAAGGCACATAAAGAAAATGTATTTAAATCAGATAAGACCGGCTGAAACCCCGATGCTACCCTAATCGGCAACCAGAAGGCAGGCTAGAGATTGATATTCTAAGCACGACTTAATAGATCAAACTCAACTGATGCAGCATTAAGTATAAAAAGAAGAACAATATCTAGACAATCAAGCCGCTGGAAGTTTCATAGAGTGGTAGATATCCTATATAATCTAAGTCAACATCGATATCTAACCTAATCAGCTGCCCTCTACTGACAGATGTTAGCTGATTGTAGGTTAGATAGCGATACTGTTAGAGATTATGTAAGATATATGGTAACTCGACAAATTACATAAACAAGATTAGAGTATCATAAAGATGGAAGCACTAATCCCGAGAACGCAAGCCGTTATAACAAGTTTTACCTCTTGTTGAAGATCGAAATCGATGCAGCTCAACCCGAAAGCAAGAACTCGTCGAAATAAAACAAAAGCAAAAAGGGTGGCGATGCGCCGAGATTGTATTGAACGTGCGTGTTGTTTAATTACATGGGGTTCGGGGTCTATTTATACCCGAGCATTACAACCTATGTCCATATCGGACACGACTCTTGTCTCTAACAAACTCTAAGATACCATAAGTCTTTACGGCAGACTTTTGCCCAAACATATCTCTAAGGAAATTACATAAAATGTCCTAATTAATAGATACAATTGCCTTCCCAAGACTCAATCCATGCGTGGCAATAATCTTGAAGGATATCAACTCAACCCGATGTTGTACACCAAGTCGTATTGTCGGAATCGGCTACATCACCAAACCAAGTCTGACTCGAATTTAGCCGATCCAATCGTAGCCGATCCGAACTCCAGCCGATTCTTACTCTGTTTCCGCGATAATCCTTATCTTTGATCCCGCTTCGATCTAATCTTCCTTTCCGATGCTGATATTACCAAATTTGGTCGTTAACACATGCCCCCCAAGTCTGGAATATTTGGTAATGTTTCGGATTTGCCATACATCGACTCCGAGCAAGATTCGCACTCTGCCATTTCCCGACCGTTATTCCAGTGCTTTAAATACTAACCGTTGCGCCCAAGAAACTCACACCGTTTTACTCCGCTTTCACCGCCGAAGTTAACTTTGCCCTCTCTCTCTCTCCGGCTATCCCTTCGACGCACAAGGCGATCCCCGGGCGATTTCGTGTCCGGCTAGATCTCCGCCCCCGATAATGTCGACCTCCGCCAATCCATCCGCCGCGTCATCGGCTGAATACACAGAGGTAAGTATCCATCAGCTAGATCTCTTTCTTTCGCAGCAGATTGATCTTCTCTTGCCTCATCTTGTTTTCTTCTTCTCTATCCTCATTTGCATTTGTAGCATCTGTCCAATCTGGTTGCAATTCCAAGCCTCTCGCACGAAAACTACTACTTTCTCAGCCCAGTTGGTAATCCCGATCCTACCGAATTCATTATCGGTGAAACAAATAGGGTTCCTTTCAGATTAGCCAACCCAGATCTAGGTCATTGGAAGAACACCTTCAAATCTTGGCCATCTCTTGAGAAAACCCCACCCGAGAAGAGCTGGAATACATGGTTCAAGCGCATGTCGGCTAGTAAGAAAGTTCACTGGGACGAAATCGGTATCGGCCAAGCACTTGATCTTACTATAGCCAACTCAGCCAAAGACGAACCCTTAATGGCAGCTGCTTCTTATTTTTGGTCCAACACTATCAACGCCTTCTTGTTCAACCAAGGGCCGATGACCCCAACTCTAGTAGACATCACCATGATCACCGGTTTGGATGTTACTTCATCGGCTAATCCCATGAGTCTGAACACGAAGAATCAGTATGACTTCAGGACCAAAAGCATAGGCGATTGGTCAGGCTATGTGGCAGCATACATGGGCAAAGGGCATGTCACTCCTCGAGAGCATGTAGCCTTTCTTCTGATGTGGCTGGAAAAATTTCTCTTATATGGATCAAGTTGCGGCCCTACAACCAACTGGCAGTTCGTAGCCGAAGCCTTGGAATCAAAAAGACAATTTCCCTTAGGCAAGATCCTCCTCGGCTACTTGTATCAAACACTAAACAACGCGTCGGCCAAGATTGCTGTCAGCTCAATCGTCAGTGCAGGCGGGCCATGGTGGTTGTTGCAAACTTGGCTAAATCTAGTAGTCATGAAAGTTATCAATCGGCCATCTGTGACAGAAGCTGAATTTCCAAGATTAGAGCCGATTACAGTTGATGACGGAGAAGAGCGCACCCACCGCAGATGTATGTCTTATGGAGAATATGCATCTACACCAGCCGATGCTGGAGATAAAGAGTGCCTTTTTAGCTATAAACATGGACAACACAGTCTTAGGTTCATAGCTAAAAAGGAATTTTTTTTTTAGGAATGGAGGTAGTAAAATACAAGTTTATGAGATTATGGAAGTACCTTTCTGGACAACCAGACAAATCTACACGTCATTTTAATGTTTTTAAAATAAAACTTTTAAACATCAAAGTTTTAAAATTTTGACTGGATCTTATCTAAAATGTCCAAGTATTTGTGGCTAGAGGAAGTGCTACTTAAGTACTTAGCACAATAATATTTATATTTTTGCAAACAAGGTGCACATTTAAATTCATCTATCATAATTTCGATTAAAATGAGTATTGCTATACCTGAAAATTTGATATGAGAATAATACATCTTAAAGAACATCACCGCTAAATGTGATTGGTTTTTCTATGACAGAATTCATTGTCCATTTTAATTTGAGTAAATTTGAAACCAGAGGGAGTAATAATGTACAAGCAAAAAAACTAAAAACAAAATGTATAATGGAGGTACCCATCTGTTCGATTTTGTAAGCCATGTAGACACTTCAAAATTTGTAAGTTTTTACCGTTAGTCAAGTTACATATATGCCTAGTCATATTAAAATGGTACCATTAGTTTGTATTTCAAGTTGCTTTCATATCACACCATGGTTTTGTAGCTATTAGCAATACAATGTGTGAGAAACTTGTAGTTGAATTACAATTACAAAGGCTGCAAAGGTAGTATTTTGTAAGGCATTTTTTTTCATACAATAGTGGTTAAAATCTTAGAAGTTTGACTGCACTATGTTCCATGTGATAAATGTGCAAATTTATTGGTCTGAGAGGTGCAACCTTTTGTTTGTGTAGCCATGATGAGTTTGCTTCTAATACTCTGAGCTGCAGAGATGGTCCGAAGACGTGAAAGAACATCACTCATTTCCGGCCGCGTCTGGACATCAGGTTGTAAGCACTCAACTCCAATAGCAATTGCCTCGTGAATAAAACACTTACCTTGCTCATCATAAACCTTCTTGCCAAAAGATACCGCTGCACTATGGTCTATTCTGTAAGTATCAAGGAAGTCTTCGGTAAGCATGTGAACTCTTCCACTAGACATGTATCTCACTGTCTTCCAAGTGATGAGTTCCAAAAGAACAACTCCAAAGCTATAAACATCAGACTTGGGATTGAACAGCTGACCAGAAACATCCATTCCATCTAAATAATATATTTTTGATCTTTGGTCATTAGGAAGATCGACAGTAGTGGTATGTTTCTGCATGACCGAAAGCCCGAGAAATGTTGATAAATTAGAATTGAAGACTTTTGGCACGAAGTTCTTGTCCAGAAAAATATTGATCGACCTGAAGTTTCCCAAGAGACCTGTAGAATGTGAATCAGGATTTTCGGCTAACAATGAATGGATATGAACCAGGCCCTCTGCACACTGGACGGCTATTGATAAACATAGATGAAGGGGGAGTTTTTCCCTGGAGCAGATAATGTCATAAAGGTTTCGGTTACAGAAGCAAATATGGCCGTCATTTCCCTGGGATAAATCACAGTAAGATTCATACACACACTCTGAAATGGAATCCCCTAAGTGGAAGCCAGCAACATTGGCAATATTTTTGTGATACTTCTGAGATAGTATGCTCATAGTCTTCAGAAACATCATTCTGTCACTTTCTGAAGATGTTCTCACTTGCTTTACTATAACTGCATGTGTTGTGCCAATGACTCCATTGCACAGCCGTTCACAGAACTCTTCCCTAAATTTCATGCTGTAGTTTTTTGTCATAAGCTTAATTTCCTCTTGTTTAAAGATTTTTAGATTGCCAAATTGCTGTGCTGATGGCTTCACATTCTTTGAAGGAATTGAGTTGCTTGGTGCACTTATGTTGTGCTGAATCAGATTTCCCTCTTCTTCCTCTAGAGCTTTCCTAATCATTCTTAGACTAGTTGCTACTTCAACCATTTCAGGACGCACTTCAACCTCCCTCCTCAAGCATTTAACTGCTAACTTGCCAATATCTTCGAGGAAGTTCATGTTTTTTGTATTGTTGATGTCCTCGTCAAACAAATGCATCACCTTCTTCCCTTGTTCAATGGCCTCAGTGAAACGCTGAGCAAGGGTGATGGTCCCATCCACTGCTTTCTTTCTGGTGATGATTTCTAGCAAAACCACTCCAAAGCTGTAAACATCACTCTTTGGGGTTAGAATTCCATTCATGCAGAATGCAGGATCAACATAACCTATAGATCCAATGATATTGTTAGTATGTTGAGCCCCATTAGCACAAAGCAATCTTGCTATTCCAAAATCAGATAACTTTGGTGAAAGATTTTCATCCACAAGTATATTAGCAGGTTTGATGTCACCATGGAGAACGGGATTATACATTGAATGCATGCACCAGAGCACTTCAGCAACCTCAATGGCAATGTCTAAACGTTTGCCCAAAGAGAAAGGAACACGTCCATTTGTGTTGCTGCAATGAAGGATATCATTCAGGTTCCCATTACAGATAAACTCCATAACGATCATTAGAGCATCTTCCTCCGTGCAGCAGCCCAAAAGTCGAACAACATTCTTGTGATTTATTTGAGAATGTACTATCACCTCCTTGGCAAACTCCTCTTTCCGGGTTCCATGTATGTATCGCTTCACAGCAACAGGGCATCGACCATCCATCATTCCTTTGTAGACTTTACCGAATGCACCTTTTCCCAGTAAAATGCTATAACCACGGGTGATTTGCCGTATCTCATTTTCCGTAAAATATCTTAGGCTACAGTTGTTCTCCACTCTTTGAAGAACCACATGCCCATTTGTCTGAAAGAAATTTTTAAGATTATTGTCTTGGCTATTCATGCGTGACCCAGCAGAAAAATTGGAAAGCAACAGGTGGCCTCCCTCTGCATAAACAAGGTCAAGTAAAGTTAGTTAGTTTACTTGTAACTGATTAATCTAGCTTCTGAAAGAAAGGTTATATGCAATGCCAAACTGAACTCACAGACATGGATAACATGACGGACTGTTCATGTTTAGTGTAGCATATAATTAAGAATGTTAAGAATGCATGCAACATTTGATTCGACAGCCACGTTTATCATAGCACTAGACTTGTTCTATAAGACATCAGATTTCTAACAATTTTCTGCTGCTCTAGAGATGGTATTCCGGTCTGATGTCTCACCATGGGATCGACATCATGGGGCGCCTCATCCACCCCTTCTTCATAACCGGTGGCGAAGAGTGCCACCACGGTAGGCGCAGTTGGCCACGCGCACGCGCAGACGCATGACTCCATGTCCCCGGCGAATCTGCCTCACCTTAGCCCCCGCGGAGGATGCCTCCACTGCATGGTCACTCACTCACCAACAAATCCACCTTCCATAAGCAAACCAACGGTCCGTCCGCCTGGCGAGAAGGATGCCGAAGATGGAGAAGTCGCCTGTAGAGGCAGCATAGGGTTGTCGGAGGCGGTGGTGAAGGATAGAGCGCGAGGAAGACAAGGGGAAGAGCGGAGAACAAGGCGCCAGCACCAGCGAAGCACCGTGATGGAGCTCATGGAGGCGGCGTAGTTGTTTGAAGAGGGGAATTGGGAGAGTTTGGGTTAAGGCAGTACTCCATGTCTCCATGTTAGATTGGGAAGGTGAAGAAACAGGTGAGAGGGCATAGACAGGGGCTGTGCTAAGGAACTGTTTGGTATAGCTACGACTCCTAAATTTAACTACAGGAGTTGGTTTTAGAGTGGAGTTGTAGAGCTTCCTAAACCCAGCTCCACAACTCTAGTTTATTTTGTGAGAGAGCTCCACCTAGCTCCACTCCCAGTTTTGATAGAGCTGAAACTGTTTGGCTGAGCTCCTGGAGCTGGAGCTGTACCAAACAGGCTCTAAGCATCACAGAGGAATCCTAAATCCTGATCATGCCTACTGTCGTTAATGCTAGTAACTTCTATTATTAAAGTTTTTATTAGCTTTGAAAGGCTTATATTTTTCCGAAAACAATTACTTCGTCCATTTCAAACTAATTTTTTCGTTATCTTTACCTACACATTAGTAACGTTTTTGCCGTCCGTTAAATCCGAGCCCTTCTTTCGACCCCGTAGTGTTTTTGTCGTCCCTCGATGCGCTCCCGCTCCCACTCCCTCTGTCATTCTGTAGCGATTTTGGTTTTGTTTCAAGTCGATTCGATCGTTCCGTTTTTCTTTGCAAACACTTTCAAGCGTAGAAACAATTGGAGAAAATTCCTTACATACTCACGAGTTTTCACTCAATTCTCTTATATGCCCCTAAATTTTACTTCATCCTCAGTACGCTCCAGATTTTTTTTTATCCCTTCTATACCCTTATCATAAGTTGACTGTGAATTGACCATTACATTTATCCCAAAATGACTATCTTACCCGTACATTATGGTACCTACTTTAAAAACAAGTCCCGTTACAAAAATAATCTTAATCTATGATAAAAATCAAAAGGGACATATTTGACACCGGATTTCCAAACCAAAATATAAATTTTCAAGCATTTTTTAAAAAAGATGAAATCCACAAGAAGTTTTATTCGGAATTTGAAAAACCAAAATTGTTTCTTATTTGGGTTTAAATTTCAGCAAAAATTTTGAACAAATTTCATCAAATCTAATTTGAAACTTATTTTAAAGAAATCCAAATTTTAGTTATCAAATTTATGATAAAGTAATTATGTCATGTTTGTTTTTATAAATGAATCAACTTTTATGTTGAGAAGGGTGTTTTTCTTCAATCAACTCTAAGAAATAAGTAGACACAAGGGTGATATAAATATTTTTTGAAAAATCAGTCAACTCACGAAATACGCATAGGGGATAAAGATGAAAACCCAAGGGCACATAGAGGATCTCGAAATATGCATAGGGGATAAAGATGAAAACCCAAGGGTAGGATAAGGATAAAGGGGATAAAGATGAAAACCCAAGGGTAGGATAAGGATAAAGATGAAAACAGATATATAGAGGATGATAAAGATAAAAACCTCCAACTTGCTGCGTTTTTCGTCCTCCCTTTTAACGCAAAAATTCTAGAATCGGAGTTAACACTGACCGGACGATCATCCTTATAAGCAGCTGCTCCTGCCATCAAACTAGCGAGGCGGGACTAAAGCGCTGCTGCTGCTCTGCTCACTTGTTGCTGGGCCGCAGGCATGCATGGGCCAAGGCCCATGGCCTGCTGCTGCTAGCTTTCTGTCCTTTTTTTTAAGGGTGTTACAATAAGGGATTTTCGCTAATCCCTTATATACCCCTAAAATTTTAGCTAATTTCTTATATGCTCCTGAATTTTGCTTACTTCTTTGTATGCCCTTGAAATTTGATTTTGATGCTTTCCATACCCTTCCCCTCAGTTGACCATCAAATTTATATAGAAATGACTGTTGACGGTAGTTAACGAATAATAAATAATCCACTAGCACTATGATTACTAACCTCTTGCAGAGAATAAACATAAAATAGAGGAGAATCAACATCAAAACAGACGATCAATCAATCGGACGATGTCGGAAATCGGATGAATGGGCCAAGAACTCAGAAATGACACGTCGAAATGGACCAAAATCCACAAGTCTGCGACAGGGATCAAAAGAGGAGGCCACCTACTGAAAATAGGCTAGGAAGGCCCAGCCCCTGGTTCAGCCGAACTCCTGGTTCAGCCGAACCCCTCCCTGGCACCATTGGATGCAGGGTTTCTTCTGGACGGCGTGGATCGCTCCCCAATGACGGTTGGAGGGCAATTCCGACCATTCCAACAGCCACAACCATCATTGGCAACCTATTTAAGGAGCTCATCTTCTCACTTTCTTCACACACCTCAAGCAAGCTCTCTCATACTCTCTCAAACTTAGTTTAGTATTCTCAAGCTAGTGGAGTAGGAATAGAATAGAAGTCCGAGTTCGGAAGTCTTTGGAAGAGTTCGGGTATGGCTCCAGTAGCTCTCCTTTCTTCTTTTGTAGAACTTGTACTTTATTTAGAATATTCTTCTTTATACAACTCTGGTATTGTAATACTTTCTGAGTATATGAATACCGATTTTACTTTATATCTGAGTTATGTTGATTATACTGCTAGCTTATCTGGGAGATGCAATGGTACGTGTATAATGTTTGCTTATGCAATTATTCTATGTCATAACGATGATATTAGAGTAGTATTTGTTAGTTTAGGCGTGGTGTCTAGATTACTAGGTATCATTATTTGGGGTTATATGCTGCGGAAGAGAGGAGGGCCGCTGATGGTGATAGCTCAATACGGGTATTCCTCCGCACGTGTATATAGTTCTTAGTTAATTTCCTGGGAAGGGTATTCCTTCGTATTTAGCCCCGATTGTATGGTCATGACGGGCTGTTGTAAGAAACTCGGCAGTCAGGGGTGGCTTCTCGAAGTACCAGGAGGGCATCGGAACGAGGGTATTAGCTAGTTAATCTTATAGCTAGGATGTATGTATAATATGTATACTAGAAGTATAGGGATATATTCTTTTCTATTTTCTTTCCACTTAGCTCGGATAATTTAATATGAGAGTGAGTAGTCTTATGCTTGTGTATCACTCTACCCTCTGCTTATATTAACCCCTACTTAGATAATGGTTATTATAAGTAATATATAAATTATTAGTACGATTCTCTCTACTATAATCTTTCCATGGGATAAACAAATACGATACCCTTGGAATACTCTCGGGTGAAATGTTACAATGCTATATCCGTGCACTTGTGGATGAAATCTGTAACCATAATATACCAGGAGTATTTCTGCGCCATTGCTAGGAATTATATTTCTAGTAATGTTGTTAAGAAATACCAACAATGACCATTTTACCCTTTGAATGAGCATAGAAATTTAAGAATTACATTATTGAAAATATAAAAGTTTGTCGCATTAGACTATTATAGATATGAGTTTGTTGTGTGATATATTATTTGTGACAAAATTTATTTTTAGATAATAAAATAAAAATATGTATTTATTTTATTTTTAAAAAAGTCATAAAAATGAGGAGTATCCATAGAAAGATAGGACTACCAATGCCTATGATATTTTTCTATGAATGCCCCGATAAAAAAAATCATTGTCCTATTAAAATTTTAAATAAAAAATTAATTTATTACATTTTTTTTATTTTCAAAATTTATGGCAAAATTTTATGCTCTAATTATTTAGTCTCATTAGTTTCATAAAATGCACATATCGTGTACTCAAACAAAATTTTCAATCGTTTTTCAAGTTTATATTCAAACATAAATCATCAAGGGCATAAAAGATATTGCAACCAAACTTAACAGTGAAACGCAGGAAAATGCAACGGCAGTGGCATGGAAGGGGATCAAGTTAAAATTTCAGGGGTATCGAATGGATAAGGTAAATTTCAGGGATATAAAAGGGATTGTGTTTGTTTTTAAGGGTATATAGAGAATTTACTCTAAGAAAATCCAACCTGATTTATATTTTAGCTTACTTATTTTATTTTAAATTATCTATTCACCCTCATCTATGTCTAAGTGACCGTTTCAAAGGTAGATCGACGTCTACCCATAGCCATTATACCTTGACACCTTTGATATCTTGGTATCATGGTACCGATATAATTTCTGGTATCGACAGTATCATGTGCGGTATAAATAGGTATCAACCAGAAATAGCTGCTAAAAGCAGGTATAATAGCAGACTATAAGCCAGCTATAAACATATTTTAAGAAGATAAAAAAAAGAAGAGATAAGAGCAGCGGGCTACAGATTTATAGTCAGCTGCAGCATGGACTCTAAGACGCATGTGTATATAATATGTGGGACCAGATATTGTTTGTGTAGTGTATGTTTATATGTAACTATTGTATTTATTGGCTATTAAGTTATAGATGATTTGTAGCTAGTAGTTGGCTATACTATTAAACTTGCTCTAACATCGTTATGACGCGAGCATTGTAAAAGCTCACGTCACTCTAATAACATCCCGTCTCCCTAGTCTCCCACTTTCAGCAAATCTATTTATTAATTGTGAATTTAATAAATCTTTGTATTATACTCCCTCCTTTCACAAAAGTTACGCCTATTACTTTTATCATCAAGATCAAAGAAAAATTAACTTATCTTGCATGTAACAAGGACCAATGAGTGTATGCATGCATACAACCAATAAGTATTAATATAGCTCCTCGGGTTCGGGTTCTAATATAACATTTAATTTACCCCTCAATTTATGTCATGGATGTATAGAGACTACAAATAGAAATAATTTATTTGGAAACACTAAAATATGAAATAAGTCTAACTCTTATGGATGGATGGAGTATGTTGGTAGATCCATGGAAGTATTCTTTCGATTTTCTATTTTCTGTGCCCTGTTCCGCTATTTCAAGTGTGGCACTTAATCTCTCCGTCTAGATTCTTATATAAAAATTTTGATTTATTTTGGAACAGATGGAATAGATCCTATGAAAATTGAAATCCTATAATTTCTTATAGAATTCCTATAATCAAAATAGCCCAGATCATCCTTCTAATTCCAATAGAGGAATTGAACGGCCCGATTCAACAATGAAATGATGAATTGATACTCCGGTCTGGCTATCAAATCAACTGCTTGTAAAAAAAATCGTGAACTACCTCTACATGGTTATGGTCTTGCCACTGGTAGAGAAACCATCTTTCGTCGGTCGGCCGAATTCCACAATAGTCTCGGTTACAATAAAAACCAGGACTAAAGATCATCTTTAGTCCCGGTTCAAATGCTGTCAGGGCTTGTCAGGCCCCCTGGGATTTTTAGTCCCGGTTTGTGACAACAACCGGGACTAAAGATCGTAACTTTAGTCCCGGTTGGTGCCCGGCGATCTTTAGCCCCGGTTCATAACACCAACCGGGACTAAAGCCCCACCCCTATATATATGTCTTCTTCCTCCTCCAGCCCGAGCAAGCTTCAAAATTTCTTCAAAAAAGAGGGGAGGTCATGCCAAAATTTCTAGTGAATTTATTTTGGTGATTATATACAAATCGGAGGTGCCTAAAAGGTTAGCAACTTCATCCTCCAATGTTTTTTTTGTCATATTACATTTGGAGCTATGTTTTGCACACTTTTTTGTCTCCAAAATTTTGTTGTAAGTTGATGAGAGAGAAAATTTGTGTGGGGAAGAAAGAATATATAGAAATTTAGTTTATTTGCTAAAGAAGGTTTTATAAAATAGTTGAGAAGGAAAATATAGTGAAAGTTAATCTTAAATAATAGAAAACAAACTAAAATGAAAACTAAAAGAAGTACAACACATTAATATTAGTTTAAAACTTTAGAAATAGTAAATAAGAATTATTTGGTGTAATATTTTATAATTTTTTATATGAATAATGATATGTCATTATTGTATGACTGTTGAAAGAGTTTGTAATTATTTTATTATTATTGTATGACTGTTATTATTGTACGAATAATTATTTGTGTACGATTTTTTTTCATTTCATGTAGATGGATCGACAATGGATGTACGCTGACTGGCGGTCCAAAGAGTTTATTGACGGCGTGCATTATTTTTTGAGAGTGGCCGAAGCTAACAGGCATAAGGGTTTTATTTGTCGTCCATGCAATAAGTATAAGAATCAAAAAGAGTATTCTGCATCCAGGACTATTCATTTCCACTTGTTTGAGTCGGGGTTCATGCCAAGCTATAACTGTTGGACATCCCACGGAGAGCAAGGGGTTGAAATGGAAGAAGATGAAGTGGAAGACGACAATATTCCGGACTTTGCTCAGTACGCTGGATTTGAAGGAAATCAAACGGGCGAGGAGGAAAGGGATGCTGATGGTAACGACGTTGCGGATGATCTTGGTCAGATGTTGCAGGACGCCAAGGAGAACTGTGAAAGTGAAAAGGGGGCCCATAAATTGGACAAGATGTTAGAGGACCACAGAACGTCGTTGTACCCAGGTTGCGAGTAGGGCATAAAAAGTTGGATACCACTCTGGAGTTCTTGCAATGGAAGGCAAAAAATGGTGTTAGTGACAAGACATTTGGCGATTTATTGAAACTCGTCAAGAACATTCTTCCGGAGGGAAACAAATTGCCCGAGACAACGTACGAGGCTAAGATGATAGTCTGCCCTCTAGGACTGGAAGTTCAGAAAATTCACGCATGTCCGAATGATTGTATCCTATATCGCGGTGAGGAGTACGAGAACTTAGAAGCATGCCCTGTTTGCAAAGCACTACGATACAAGATTAGACGAGACGATTCAGGAGAAGTTGACGGGCAGCTAACAAAGAAGAGAATTCCTGCTAAGGTGATGTGGTATTTCCCTATAATACCATGGCTAAGGCGTTTGTTCAGGAACAAGGGGAATGCTAGAATGATGCGATGGCACGCTGAAGAGCGTCAACAGGACGGGATGCTGAGACACCCCACCAATGGTTCGCAGTGGCAAAACATCGACAGAAAATTTAAAGACTTTGGAAAGGACGCACGAAACATACGATTTGGTTTAAGTACGGATGGCATGAATCCTTTTGGAGAGATGAGCAGCGGCCATAGCACTTGGCCCATTACGATGTGTATCTACAACCTCCCCCCTTGGCTATGCATGAAGAGGAAATACCTAATGATGCCGATTATTATTCAAGGCCCCAAGCAACCTGGTAACGACATCGATGTGTACCTAAGACCACTGGTCGAAGATCTTAAACTATTGTGGAAAAAGGAAGGTGTCCCCGTGTGGGACGAGGACAAATAGGAGGAGTTTAACCTACGAGCGCTGTTGTTCGTAACCATCAACGATTGGCCTGCACTTAGCAACCTTTCCGGTCAGTCCAACAAGGGGTACAAGGCTTGCACTCACTGTATGGATGAAACAGAAAGTACGTATCTTAAGCACTGTAGGAAAGTTGTGTACATGGGTCATCGTCGATTCCTTGCTGCAAACCACCCGGTACGGAAGAAAGGCAAGCACTTTGAACATAAGGCGGACCACCGTACGAAGCCTAAACATCGCGGCGGAAAAACAATGTTTGCTATGGTTAAAGATCTTAAAGTAGTGTTCAGAAAGGGACCTGGAAGTCAGCCTATAGAGAGCGAAGATGGTCACGCGGTGATGTGGAAAAAGAACTCTACATTTTGGGATTTACCCTATTGCGAATTCTTGGACGTCCGCCACGCAATCGACGTGATGCACCTCACTAAGAACCTTTGCGTAAACCTTCTTGGCTTCTTAGGTGTATATGGAAAGTCGAAAGATACACTGGAAGCACGTAATGATCTGAAGCATATGGAACAACGCGGTGACCTTCACCCGGAACCAAAGGAGAAAGACAGCCATTACTTGAGACTAGCCAGCTACACTCTTAGCAAGGCAGAGAAGGAAAGTATGTTTGAATGCTTGGAGAGCATAAAGGTACCGTCTGGATACTCCACGAATATAAAGCGAATAATAAGCACGAAGGAGAAGAAGTTCACAAACCTAAAGTCTCATGACTGTCACGTGTTGATGACACAACTGCTACCAGTTGTAATAAGGGGTATCCTTCCAGACAATGTCCGGGCAACAATAACAAAGCTATGTGCTTTCATGAACGCAATTTCGCAGAAGGTCATCGATCCGGATAGATTAGAAGCCCTTCAGAATGATGTGGTGCAATGTCTTGTCAGTTTTGAGTTGATATTTCCACCGTCATTTTTCAATATAATGACGCATCTGCTTTGTCACCTTGTCAAAGAGATCGGTATTCTCGGGCCTGCGTACCTACACAACATGTTTCCTTTCGAGAGGTACATGGGCGTTCTGAAGAAGTATGTTCGTAACCGTGCTCGTCCAGTGGCAAGCATCGCCAAGGGGTATGGAACAGAGGAGGTCATCGAATTTTGCGTAGAATTTATTGAAGACCTTCGCCCAATCGGGGTACCTGAATCACGCCATGAAGGGAGACTACGGGGAAAGGGAACTCTCGGAAGGAAAGCAATAATGATGGTAGACAACAATTTATTCCGTAAAGCCCATTTCACGGTTTTTACAACAATCTTCATTGGTAGCTCCTTACATCGAGGAGCACTTGGCTCTAGTTCGCGCCAGAAACATTGGTAAGTCCGATGCATGGATTACACGGCATCACATTGATACTTTCCCCGCGTGGCTACGACAACATCTCATGGGTAACGAGACGATCAACCAAGCGAGGGGACCATCTGGCTCGATCGTGACATTCCAGGGATATGAGATCAATGGATACACATTCTACACGAGAGCCCAAGACATGAAGAGCACGAACCAAAACAGCGTTGTTCGTATCGATGCCATGGGACACGATGGAACAACTGGCACGTATTACGGTGCCATCGAGGACATATGGGAACTTGACTATGGTCCTCTCAAGGTCCCTCTGTTCCGGTGCCAATGGGTTAGGTTGACTGGTGGAGGCGTAACGATTAATGACAGTGGGATGACAGCGGTTGACCTTAACAAGGTTGGATACTCCGACGAACCTTTTGTCCTTGCCAATGATGTAACGCAAGTCTTTTACGTGAAGGACATGTCTAGCAAAGGAAAGAAGGGTAGAGGGCCTGACGAGCCGAAGCGTCACGTGGTTCTCCTAGGCAAAAGAAAAATCGTCGGAGTTGAGGACAAGACTAACGAGGATTACAATCAGTCGGATGGGCAACCCCCTTTCACGGTGACGATTGATCCTAGCATCCTCCTATCAAATGAAGACACCCCTTACTCACGTAGCGATCACAAGGAGGGAACAATAGTGAGGAGAAAGTACGTGCGGTCAACTGTCACCGCCGATGTACTGCCGTAATTATTGTATACACGATGTAAACTATTTTGGATGTATTGATTATCCATATAAATCAATTGTTGTACAGCATATGTTAATTACGTACGATTATTAGAATTTTTAACAATTTTAAATCATGCATATGCTAGTTATATGCGATAATTAGAATTTTTAAAAGTTTTAAATCATGCATGTGGCATTTACATATGTTAATTAGAGTTTTTAACAATTTTAAATCATGCATATGCTAGTTATATGCGATAATTAGAATTTTTAAAAGTTTTAAATCATGCATGTGGCATTTACATATGTTAATTAGAGTTTTTAACAATTTTAAATCATGCATATGCTAGTTATATGCGATAATTAGAATTTTTAAAAGTTTTAAATCATGCATGTGGCATTTACATATGTTAATTAGAGTTTTTAACAATTTAATATCATGCATATGCTAATTATATATGATTATTAGAATTTTTATTAATTTTAAATCATGCATGTGGTATGTACATATGTTAAAGTTTAATTTTTAACAATTTAATATCATGCATATGCTAATTATATATGATTATTAGAGTTTTTATAATTTTAAATCATGCATGTGGTATGTACATATGTTAAAGTTTAATTTTTAACAATTTAATATCATGCATATGCTAATTATATATGATTATTAGAATTTTTATTAATTTTAAATCATGCATGTGGTATGTACATATGTTAATTACATTTTTTAACAATTTAATATCATTCATATGCTATTTATATATGATTATTAGAATTTTTATTAATTTCAAATCATATATTTGCTTATTACGTTTTATCCACTTAATTTACTACAGACAACAATAATTTTTCGAAGTAATTGTCTCTAATTTTTCGACTTTAAATAATTTTAATTCATTATTTTCTATTTTAGAAACACATATGTAATGAAAATCAATATTCAGTGCGTTTATCAGTAGTCCCGGTTCTTAACCCTAACCGGGTATAAAAAGAATTTGGAAATAGTAGGAAAATATCTTTAGTCCCGGTTGATGAGAACAACCGGGACTAAAGATATCTTTAGTCCCGGTTGTTCTTATGAACCGAGACTAAAGATCTAGGGGTATATATATTCCCGATCGATCTCTCTCGGCTTCTCCTTCGCCGCCACTGCCTAGGGCATCCCCACGCCGACGCCGCCGCCGTATCTCGCCGTCGCCTCGCGGTCGTCGTCGTCGCCGCCTCCACCGCCGCCACATCTCTAGGGTGAGAGCCGCCACCGCCTCCCTCTCTGTCTCTCAACGACCTCGATCTCTCTCTCTCTCTCCCCAAACCGCCGCCGGCCGCCTCGTTGCTGACGCCGCCGCCGATGTCGACGCGGCCGCCACCGCCGACCTCGATGCGGCCGCCACCGCCGACGACGTCGCGCCGGCCATGCCGACGACGCCGCCGCAACACCTCCGGACCGCGTCACGCCCGCCGCGCCAAGACGCCGGGCTGCGCCACGACGCCGCCGCGGCACGCCACCGCCGCACCGCCCCACCGCCACCCCGCCACCGCGCAACGCCGCCGCCGCCCCGCGCGCCACACCGATGCCGCGCCGCCACGCCGCCGCCACGCCAAGCCGCAACCGTGCCGCCACGCCGCCGCTCCGCTTCCGCCACACCGCCGCTCCGTTGCCTCCACGTGAACGATCGATCGATCGTGAACGAACGAAACGTGACTTAGGCGAGAACTTAACGACAACGTGAACATTAACGAACGATCGTGAACGAACGTACGTGAACTTGAATGAACGTGAACTTAACGTGAACGTGAACGAACGAACGTACGTGAATGTGAACGCGAACGTGAACGAACGTGAACTTAACGTGAACGTGAACGAACGTGACCGAAACATGAACTTAACGTACGTTAACGTGAACGAACGAACATACATGAACGATACGTGAACTTAACGTACGTTAACGTGAACGAACGTAAACGAACGAACGTGCGTGAACGAAACGTGAACTTAACGAGAACGCGAACATGATCTCAACGTACGTTAACGTGAACGAACGAACGTAGGTGAACGAAACGTGAACTTGACGAGAACGTGAACGTGAACGATCATGAACGAAACGTGAACTTAACGAGAACGCGAACGTGAAATACAATATATGTTACTTTGCGTTTAGCCTAATACATTTTTTTGTATGTTGCAGAAAAGACATTGTCGTTGTCGTCCCTCAAGCCGGAGTGGTAGCTAGCCCTCGAAGGAATTCGCGCAGGCAAGTGATGTAAATATATGATTGTTAGATTTTTAATGCAATTAAGACTATTAGATTTAATATACGACACTTAGACTTAGCATATATGATTATCTAGGGTTGTAATGTATGACACTTAGACTTAGCATATATGATTATCTAGGGTCCTAATATACGACACTTAGACTTAGCATAGTTGACTATTAGAATTTTAATACAAGATTATTTGAGTTTTAATATAAGATTATTAGAGTTCTAATACAAGATTATTAGAGTTTTAATACAAGATTATTAGAGTTTTAATATAAGATTATTTGATTTGTAATTAGACTTAGCATATATGATTATCTAGGGTTCTAATATACGACACTTAGGCTTAGCATATATGACTGTTAGAGTTTTAATATAAGATTATTAGAGTTTTAATACAAGATTATTTGAGTTTTAATATAAGATTATTAGATTTATAATTAGACTTAGCATATATGATTGTCTAGGGTTCTAATATACGACAGTTAGACTTAACATATATGACTATTAGATTTTTAATATAAGATTATTAGAGTTTTAATACAAGATTATTTGAGTTTTAATGTAAAATTATTAGATTTGTAATTAGACTTAGGATATATGATTGTCTAGGGTTCTAATACAAGATTAGTGCAGTTTTAATGATTATCTAGGGTTCTAATATACGACACTTAGACTTAGCATATATAATTGTTAGCATATAAGATTGTTAAAGCAAATATGACCTATAGACCTAACAAATATTTTTTGTATGCACAGATGGCTGATCGCGATGAGGAACAGATACTGTACGATACAATCGCAGAGGGAAGCAGCCAGTACTAGAACGAAGAAGAGGGGAACGAGGATCCAAACCAGTACTTAACGAGGAGGGGAACGTGGAGAGGGATGCGGAGGAGAACGAGGAGGGGAACGAGGAGGAGGAGGCTAGTGGAAGTCATCCCTCCACTGGACAGAAGAGGGCACGCGGACAACGAGGTGCCTCGAAGAAGATAGAGGGTCGGCACATCATAACTGAGGTGGACGAAGACGGCCGACCTAGTGCCCCGGCAGAAGCAGCCAAGAATTTTGTACGCCAAAGCGGTTGGGTTGTGAGGGACAACGTGCCTGTTAGCACGGTGTACTGGCGCAGAAGAAGGGCACGCGGGGATAATGACAGCTTTGTCTCGGAATCAGAGAAAGAGATGCTGTGGACCACAATGCTCGAGACGTTCACGCTACCCGCGGGTACAGAGAACATAGTGAAACAATGGACTCTGAAGAAAATGGTAGAACAGTTCCAGAGCTTCAAGGGAGATCTCTACAAGAAATACATCCTGAAGGGACTAACACCGAACTTCGACGTATTCCTAAAGCTAAGGGATCATTGGGACGAGTTCGTTGCTTACAAGACAGGGCAACAAGGGCAAGCGATGATGCCTAGAAACAAAGAAAATGCCGCCAAGAAGAAGTACCATCACCACTTGGGGTCATGCGGATATAGCGTCGCAATGCCGAAGTGGGAGGAGATGGAGGCAAGATTGATTGAGAGGGGTATCGAACCGGCCACCGCTAAATGGCCTGATCGATCGAAGTTCTGGTACTATGCTCACGGTGGAACGCTTAACCCAGTTGATGACTCCCTTGTCTTCAGGGATCAGATATGCGAGGCTGCCAGTCGACTAACGGACGCAGTGGAAGCCTCATCTCAGGGCACATTCCGACCCGACAGAGAGAAGGACGAGCTGTCACTCACCCTACAGACTCCCGAGCATCCAGGACGAAGACGAGGGAAAGGCGTGATTCCCTGGAAGATTGGATTCAAGGAGGACATCCACACGTATAGGAGTCGGTTGAGGAGCAAGAGAGATACCGAGACGAAGATTGCAGATCTTGAGTACAGGGTATCGAGCTACAAGCTCAGCATGCAAGAGGAGGTGGCAAGGAAGGTGGATGAACGCATGGCCACACATCGGTCCCAGGATCCCCAGCCGTACATTCCATCTGCAATGGTCAGCTCATCAGGCAATCGTAGCAGCTGCGCCTCAACGGGGCAGGTAGGATCACAGAGCATGGACGCCATGCAAACCTAGGACGAAACCACCTGCCCCATTGATGAGATCACGCAACGGACACCATGTGAGCTGCATATTCCCTTCAATAACTTATCAATCAAGGTATGCTCGTAGTTTTATGATTTTTTGACTTGTACATTCCGCAAGTTGCTGCTTAGGTTAATTACTAATAGATAACCTCTCATCACGTGAAGGTGGCGTCAGGAATGGCCATCCCAACGGACATTTCAGGGGCTTACCACTGCAGGCCGATTCCAGCAGGATACTCGAGGGTTGAAGTTGAGCTGGTGGAAGCCGTGTACGAGGACCTTGAGTTGGACTACCCAGGAGGAGACGATGAGACGCATCTACGAGACACAAGCCACGCCATTATACTATGGCGCAAGCGGTACATCATCCTCCCTGGGCGACAAGCGGCGCCTCGTGCACCATCTCCTTCGGCTCCGCCATCTCCTCCTGCACCATATCCTCCGGTCCCTCCGCCGCGTCCTCCTGCACCATCTCCTCCGACTCCTCCGCCACCTCCTCCTGCACCATCTCCTCCGGCTCCTCCACCTCCTCCACCTCCACCGTGTCCGCCTGCACCTCCCAAGACAAGGTCTCGCTAAGCTCCACCGCCTGCCCGCACAAGGGCAACGAAGAAGGCGAAAGTTGACGCCACCAAAAACAAGGAGCCGCTGTACGATTGCAGTCAAGACGAGCTTGATGCTTATGTGGCAGGAGAAGTGAAGAGGTAACTCAAGCCTCGAAGTCCTGAAAAGAAGATACCTATTGACCCGAGCGTGAAGAACTTCTTCAAGGGAATGTCCACAACAAACAAGGAGGCCTTAAAGATATCGGACTATGACCGAACACTTCAGAAAGCCTATCACAAGAAGTCCAAACCAGTCCCTCAGCTTGGAGAACAACCAAACCAAGAGGTCGAGCCGTTGGTGACCGGCGAAGATTTTGGCATAACGGATTTCATTTCAGACACCGGTCTAACTGTGGATCAGCTGATTGGAGCCGCACCAATCCCGAAGGCGGAAGTGGCATACAAGTTTGAACTCAGTAAACCGCTTGTCACGCCTGAGCAGCTGCAGTCCCTACCGACACAGATGTACAAATTCCATGAACGGTACATGGAAATGAGCGCCAAGGGCAGAGAGATGTTCGGAGCGAGGATCAGAAACCCCGACTTCTTGCAAGGAGAAGATGTTCTCTGGCTCCAATTCAAGGATGTCTTCGATCTGTACCATCTGGACGCCCTCGACATCTCTCTTTTGAGCGCATGGATTTTGTAAGTATCTTTTGAGTTCGATTTGTTTCGTTCAATAACTAGCTCCTTTCATATATGTAAACAATAATAATTTCATTTTATCGTTGTAGAATGGAGATTCAAAGGGCCCGACGGCGGGGGATTTACGATACTGGGTTCATCGACCCTCGGAAAATCAACATCGAAATGATCGACAAGTACGAGAAAGACACAGAGGACAATCTCGTCCATCTCCTAACGCAGTAGCATTTCAAGACGTTCATACTACTGCCGTACAACACAGAGTGAGTTTTTATTGTCGTTCGAACAAATTTCGTTCACATACAATAGCATGTACATTTTCATATATATCTCATCTCACGCATATTCCAGATTCCACTGGGTCCTGTTATTCTTTGACTTGGACGCATGCAGAGTCACTGTGTACGACTCAATGAATAAAGAGGAGAAGATTTTTGACAAGGTCTTCCAACTGATAGACAGGTAATATAATGCCATCTATTCCAAAGTCGCGGGGATTCTATTGCTATTATGTTGATCTCGGGTAATAATTAATTAATCATAGCTTGCAACTGCACATGTAGGGCTTGGGATCGGTTTCGTCAATTGGTCCGCGGGACTTGGAAAGAAAAACTTGGACGGAGGTTTCATTTTCCGGTGAGTATATACATGATCCAAAATTGTATTGAATTAAATCTCTAATTACAGTTAAATATAAAGATTATATTAAATCTCTCATCGTTTCTCATGTAGTGTGCAAAGCAGGACCAGGGAACTAACTTATGCGGCTACTACGTATGTGAGTATGCCCACTGCCTATCAAACCAAATATACACCACACGAGAGCTCGATATACGTATACATAAACCATTCAAAATTTCATTGCGTATCGATTTGTTAAGTTGTTTATTAATTTCATATATTGATATGTCATTATTTTTCGAATGATAGCGTATTCACATGAGGGATAATCTCCCACACAAGGATTTTATCACGGCTGTTCAAGAACAACTGATGGGATTCATCAACGAAGAAGTTCTTAATCCCGATGGTGAATTCTACTACGATGGATCGACAATTCATAACGTTGGTCCTTCCTCTTCTGACATAACGCCGGCGTCGAAGTCGTAGCTATAGCTAGCGAGCAAATGAATTGGACTATATACGCATGTATATATATTTATATATGTACACATTTACTTTAGTGTTAATATATATTTTGGTAATATATATACATATAAAATGTTAAGTGCTTTAAATTATACATATGTGTAATGTATGTATTTATACATATGCACATATATATATATATATATATATATATATATATATATATATATATATATATATATATATATATATATATAATCAACCTTGCAGCAAACAGGGCCATGCAAAATAAAAAAAATGGTACACCGATCTTTAGTCCCGATTATTTCACCCGGGACTAAAAATAGCTATTTTTAGTCCTGGATTTGTAGTCCCGGTTGAACAATCGGGACTAAAGGGGGGTTACGAACTGGGACTACAAACGGTTTCTCCCCCAGTGTGCATATATGTTCGATCATCCTGTTTTCTTCAAAATCTC
The DNA here is from genome assembly GCA_000338895.3 of Oryza meridionalis. NCBI lineage: Eukaryota > Viridiplantae > Streptophyta > Magnoliopsida > Poales > Poaceae > Oryza > Oryza meridionalis. The sequence goes on from ALNW03000001.1 coordinate 526,377, forward strand.
GAAAGTCAATTTCAGATGATATGAAATAACCATACCAGAGGGCAAGAAAACGTAAACGAGAAGAAAGGAAGGCGAGGGAGATATACGGATGTCAGAGTAAAACCCTGCCATGCTGACGAGTTGAACCAGGGTGTGTTTAGTTCACGTCAAAATTAGAAGCTTGATTAAAATTTGAACGATATGATGGAAAAATTAGAAGTTTATGAGTGTAGGAAAGTTTTGATGTGATGGAAAAGTTGAAAGTTTGAAGAAAAAGTTAAGAAATAAAATAGGCCCAAATTTGAAAAGCACAACAATTTGTACCTGTGTCCTCTCGTACGTTAAGGCGCCCTTCCTGTTCCAGCCGCCGACTAGATTTAGGCCATGTTTAGTTCCCAGAAAGTTTTTCCCAAAAACATCACATCGAATCTTTAGACACACAATTAAATGTAGATTAAAAGAAAAACTAATTGCACAGTTAGGGAGGAAATCACGAGACAAATCTTTTAAGCCTAATTAGTCCATGATTAGCCATAAGTGCTACAGTAATCCATATGTGCTAATGGCGGATTAATTAGGCTCAAAAGATTCGTCTCGCGGTTTTCAGGCGAGTTATGAAATTAGTTTTTTCATTCGTGTCCGAAAACCTCTTCCGACGTCCAGTCAAACGTCCGATGTGACACCTAAAAATTTTCATTTCACGACCTAAACAGTCCCTTACTCATCGGAGACGACGCGACGCCGATGTGATGGACATTCGCGCCGGCATGGCGAACCAACCTGAAGTCAACTCGGGAGGGGAGAGGTGACGAGGATAGCAGTTGATGATATGCTTCCTCTTTATTTTAGATAAATTAATTAAAATTGTTTAGCGGCGAGCCTGGGATAGACCGATCAAGGGATTTACAATTTGTCCAGCTTCAGCAGGGAAAGGGCTGAGATTATCTAATGCCTAGTATGGAAAAAAACAAAAGTATAAACAATGTTGTTAGGTTTCGTTTAAGAACCTGACTTGAATTGGAACTTTAGGTGGTGTTTGGATCATTTAGATACTAATTTAGTCTATTAAATATAGACTACTTAAAAAATAATTACATAAATGAAAGCTAATTTTCGAGATAAATTTTTTAAGCCTAATTAAAGATTAATTAGAGAATGTTTAATATAGCATTACATAGGCTAATTATGGATTAATTAGGCTTAATAGATTCGTCTCGTGAATTAGTCCAAAATTATGGATGGGTTTTATTAATAGTCTACGTTTAATATTTATAATTAGTGTCCAAACATCCGATGTGATAGGGACTTTTAGTCGCATCTAAACAGGGTCTTAGGCCGAGTTATTTAGTTGAATTTTCCAACTCAACTCTCTCTTTTTCACGTGCACGTTTTTCAAACTACTAAACCATATATTTTTACAATAAAATTTATAAGGAAATTATTTTAAAAAACATATTAATTTATTTTTTAAAAAACTTAATACTCCCTCCGTTTACTTTTGATAGTCAAATTTCATCTTGGCACACAAACCAAATATAAGTAATTTTACTTATCATTCATTTAAACATGCTACTAATTATTTTTCGTAAACAAGCGATTCATTAATATTTATATTTCTCGATTCCCATGTAACCAATCTTGTGTGGAAAAATGGAGAGTTACGCATTAAATCCGAAAAAGTCTTTAAGAGAATAGGTTGTTGGATTGAAATATGCCAATCGAAAATAAAATTTTCAGATTTAAAAATTTACCTATCAAAAATAGATAGAAGGAGTACTTAATTAATCATACGCTAATAAATCGTTAAGTTTTACGTACACGAAAGGTGAGTTTCCAACACAAAGAACTCAGCCTTAAGATCGTTAATCAATGATGATTTGTTGCCTACTTTGTGAACCAACGGACCGTGAACCGGCCGGCTGTGCAAAGATTAATGGAGTTTGGCCCACTCAAGGCCCAAGAATATGTTGCGAGCCAAGGGACAAGGAAGGAATAAATCTATAATATCTCCCTCTCTTCTAAACCCGGATTCTATCTTACTATAAAATTGATGCCCACGAATTTCTAAAGACTTAATATATAAGTGTATCACATTATCACCCATTAGCAATTATTATCTAGAGTATTTTAAATCACATGCAAGTGTGCCATATCATCACCCACTAGCAATTATTATCTAGAGTATTTTAAATCATATGCAAGTGTGCCACATTATCAACCACTTGAAATTATTATCTAGAGTATTTTAAATCATATGCAAGTATGCCACATTATCACCCACTAGCAATTATAATCTAGAATATTTTAAATATCATGCAAATATGACATATCATTTTGCAATTTTCTTGTATTTTTAAAAATCAATATGCAATCAATGTCAAATTATTATCTCCACATTATTTTCACATTATTTAAACATGTACATTTATCATTTCTATAATGTATAAGATGCATTCATCCACATATCCCGCGGTAAAGCGCGGGGTATCAACTAGTTGAATCACGTCCTACAACCGTAGTACCGGGTATAATGGCTCCTCTATTTTTGAAAACCAGTGCAAACTGAATCCATCGACGGTTTGGCCGATGTTTTTTTTCCTACGTGGCATGTTGACTTGGTCTTCATGCCATGTGACGATGATGTGGCTCTTACGTGGTACTAGAATAAAAACAAGAAAAACTAGATGGGACCCACATGTCAGTGAAAAAATAAAAATAGCGGGCCCACGTGTTAATCTCTTTTCCCCAAATCTCTGGCGTCGACAGTGGCCGGCGAGCTCTCTAGCTCGTCCACGGGAAGGTGGCGGTCGGCGAGGATGGGGCAGCAACGGCGGAGGCGGTCGGTGGATGAGCTCGATGGCTGTCGGCGAAAGCGGCAGCTATTGCAAGCACGATAATGGTTGACGATGATGGGGTCATCCGTTCTCCTCTTGTCCCCTCCCCCTCCGCTCCCATCCCCGACCTCCAGTTCCCCCTTCCCATCCCGGTGACGAAGAGCTCTACCAAGCCGCCATACGCTACCGTGATGGTTCCAATGCTTGGATGTGCACCTCCTGCCACAGTCAGTCTCAGTCCTCATTGAGCCAGCCTCCAGAGGGCGTGGATCTTCTAGAGTGGCAGTCTCCGGATCCCCCCCACCAAGCAGCGCTACTCTATCCATGTGCTCCTTGTTGCCAGATCCATTCCCATCGGCCTCTCTCCGGGGACCGCGATGCCGCCAGGGGGAATCGACTAGCGTAGCTCCACTGCACCGTACATCTGGGCAGCACAGCTGAGGTCGTGGGTGATACGACGGAGCTACATCACAGGCGTAGCTGAGGCCCTCGCCAACCTACCGTCCCCCATCACCATCGTCGATATCTTTCTCTCCACTCGAAGAGATGGATGGAGAGAAAAGGGGAAGAGAGATAGAGAGAGAGAAAGAGAAAGAGTAGGGAGAAGAGAGGAGAGGAGAAACTGTCGTTGTCTCTGTCAGGCTCGGCCCTCCCTGTAACCCTTCTTCCTGCAGTCGCCATGGGATGGGGAGGAGGCTGGATCTGGTGCCAAGCTATGTTCGAGGAGACGAGAAGGGGACTGTGCTAGCGATCAAGCTTCTGTTGAGCGGATAGAGGTAAAGGGAGAGAAGACTAACATGTGAGCCTACTGTGTTTTACTTTTTTGTCTGATTGACATGTTGGTCCCACTAAGTTTTTTATTTTTTATTTTTCTAAATGACACGTGAGTGCCACGTAGACACCACATGGCATGAAGACCAAGTCAACATGCCACGTGGTCACTACGTAGGACAAAATGACCCCACCAAACCGTTGAGGGACTCGATTTGTATCGGTTTTTGAAGATGGAGAAGACGTTATACCCGGTATTGCGGTTGAGGGAGGGGATTCAATCAACACAAAGAGTTGAGGAAGGTAAAATAGACTTATTCCAATCGGGAATAGCTGTTCAAAGAACAGAAGAAGCTGGCCTAGTCAAGGCCCAAGAAGCAGGATATAAAGCCTAGGAAATAGAGAAAACTCAATAATGCCACTTCCAAAGATATATCTACATCTTCTATATTGTTGTACACACTACTTTTAAAGCTCAACATACATATATGAAACATCATCATCCACTATCAATTATTATTTAGAGCATTTAAAACTCATGCAACTATGTCACATCATCTATAATTTATTACTTCAAGCATGTCAATCATAGTTCTCATATCATTTCAATTTTTCAACATATAGAGTATTGTCAGTGTTATAGAAAAGGCATACCTATAACTTTTGTGTTAGGCTTGGCGATGCCCACCATATGTCAAGTCTTATACGAAAGCCTCATATATGGAAGGTGTTCTAGATAAGGAAGGAGAAGCAAAGTCCTACTTGGGCACGAAAGGACTACTCGGATCGTATCCATACTTAGTTTCCTAGTTCCACTTGGACAGAGGGACACCCGAGGGTATAAATATAAGACTCTCCAGAAGTAGAGGGGATAGGCTAACAGAGGTGAAGACAAGTCAATATAACACAACTCCAATCTCGCCAAGTTCATATTCGACAAATAAAGGCAACTCCTGTTTCGGCCAACAGGAATAGGGTTATTACCTGTTAGTTAAGGACCCCGAACCTGTATAAAAATCACCATCTTCCATCTCTTTTACCTCAATCCCGCATATACCCTTGCACCAACGATTCTCATACTATACAAATACCATAGGCGGGTATAGCCTCTCTGGTATACCCTTACATTGTGGATGTTTGAGATCGCGACTACGGTATTTGGATAGTATAGAGATCGTCGGTACCAGGGTATATGCGAGATTGAGGTAAAAGAGATGGAAACAGGGATTTTATATAGGTTCGGGCCCCTTATCTGACAGGTAATAGCCCTACATCCTATTGGCCGAAGCCGGTGTTGCTCTTATTCATCTGAATCACACAAGTACAATATTTGGATAACCTATCTAGCTTTCATCGATTTGGCGGCATGGATAACAACACGTAGTCGACGGCAGGGTTGTCTTCCTCCTCGAATATGAACTCGTCGAGATCAGAGATAGCGCTAGATCCCTCTTGTCGGCCTCCGTAGGCACCGGATTGGGTTTGTCTAGGCTAATCTCTGATGTCGGTATCTGGCGGCGTATTGGTTTGCATTGGCTTGTGTATCTTGTGGCCTCGTGGCATGTCCCCTCTCCTCCTAGGGGGCTTGTATTTATACCCATAGATGTCCCCTTATCCAAGTAGAATTAGGAAGACCAATATGGATATAATCCGAGTAGTCCTTGTCGTTTCCATGTAGAACTCTTATTGTCCTTCCTTATCCGGAACTCCTTCTATATATGAGGTATGATTCCGTATAAGACTTTGTATATGGTGGGCCCTGCCGAGCTTAGTCGATTACTATTGGGTATGTGGTATCCATAACCTGACACTTCCTTTCTATAATATATATTCCCTCTCCCAAAATATATGGGATTTTGGTCGGATGTGACACATCCTAATACTATGAATATGGACAAACTCCTTGTCCAGATTCGTAGTGTCATATCTAGTCAAAATCCTTTATATTTTGAGACAGAGGTAGTACCATGCAATTATCCATGTATCCGCGGCAAATCATATGGTTTTAACTAGTTTTTAAAATGCCACTCCAAAATATATTCAGTTAAATGTCACAATACTGTTATGAAATATGTTTTTTATGTGAACGAATTAAGACAAGAGTGAAAAGTCAGCAAGCGTAAACAAACTTGCGGGAATCATATGGTTTTAACTAGAAAGAAGCTTGCATTAGAAGAAAGTTTATACCAAAAGATAACTTATCATGAAAGAAAACTTGCGGCGTAAACAAGCTTACAGGAGAAGACAGCTTGTGGGAGAAGCAAGCTTGCCATGGAAACCAGCTTACATCGCAAGCCGCCAACCTCCTCCACGTATAAATAGGGCTCTGAAGGTCCAAGGTGAGGTTGACCCATCTCGGGCACTTCCTCTTCTTCTCTTGTAGCTTATACTCAAATTTAGAAGAAATAAAGCTTCCACTTGTCCATATTTTCTGTCTTTCACAATTATGTGTTTGTTTGCTTGTGTTTTAATCAATACAATAGACTGGTTTCTCAACAAATACAATAGAAAATTTTAATTTTGCCCCCTTCTCCAACCTCTCTTCTTTGGACTTATCACCTCACCTAAATAACACTGAAAAATGCTAGTGGAAGCGCTGCAAACCCATCTCTTCAACCGTCCACTAGCATATCAGTAAATTATTACAAAACACCAAGTTTTGAGACATATTTATCGCAAAATTCACAAGTTCAACAATCTTTTATCACAAAACCACACCCTTTATAGCATATTGTATCAGAAAACATATCTTCTTTCTTTTTTCTCCCCTTTCCCGTTTCTGTTCCTCCCGTTTGCCGTTTCTGTTGGCCGGTCCCACATGTACCCTCTCAGTACTCTACTTAAGCCAGGGGTGGACCCTAGGAATGTGTCGGGTGGGCACCGGCACACCCAAAATTTACGGAAAAAAAAGGGATCTAGTATGCTTCAGTTGGCTTGAACGATGAATGGTGCCTCATTTTTTATCAAGAAGTCGACAGATCAAGGCCCAGTGGTTTATCGTTCTCGCATAGCTCAGCACAAGAACCATGCGGTGGCGTGTGCTTGTGTTCTGATGTGGACTAGGGTTCTTGATATTCCGAAGGGTTCTGATAATCAACGATTTGGGCGGAGTCGTGACACAAATCGATCCGGCTTCTTAAACAAACACGCTCTTGAGCCGCGCAATCGCAGCACCATGTCTCCTCTGGTTATCACCCGTGTCGAAACGCGGATGACCTCGCCGAGAAGGCTAATCCCTGTTTGCGAATCGAAGAATACAAACAAGAACAAGGTAGAATACAACCAAAATTACAGATAAATGATTAAGCTCACAAGTTGGGGTCTTACAAACCGATCTAGCGGCGAAATTGTTCTCGACAGAATAATCTAAGCAAAATCCAAACCCTAAAGGTGACAGCGGGTACTGATACATAGAGTTTAGGGTCGTGCAACCAACCCTTGTCGCAACCCTAATGGGTTCCAACACGATACACAGCCCAAAGGCCCAAATACGGTGATGCAGCACCGGAACAGATTCTGGACGTTAACTTGTTCGGTCAATCCCCGTTGATTCGGAAATAATTTGGACGTGGGACCAAAATCATTGGAAATGTTATATTCTTAGCTTTCCATCCATATAAAGAACGCCCCAATCTGAGCACGTATGCGACCTGGGCGCCCGTTTTAGTGCATACTGGTCCTGGACTCCGAATTGCTCTCGAAGTCGACCTTGTTTGGGCCTCCACCTTGACTTGAACGTCCTCGGTGATTGTTTATGACTCTAAGTCCTTCTCCAAGTATCTCATTGTCCCCTCCATTGTTCCTAATCACAATATAATCATTAGGTAGCAATCTATTCTCAAATTCGTACAAAGAAGAATATAGGAACGAGCTCACCTCTAAATTCAATTGTTGCGCGCGAGCTCTTGTTATCGGTCCTTTAATGACCGGTGGAGGATTGTTGTTGTATGTATCCGAAATAGTGATGTCCGCATTATGTTCGTTCTGGTGGCAGGCGCGCCAATCAGCAAGGCAACAAGGACAAGGAGACTCGGCTGCGGTGACCAGCAGGGTTCAGCCGTGCTGTGCATGTATACTCTTTTCTCATTTTTGTTCTATAACTCTAATCTTGTCTTTGGCATTGGCAGGGATTAATTGAAAACCCTGGAAAAATAATATCTGAAGTTGCAAAATCTCTCATCCTCCTTCCTTAGATGGCTATATTTGATTGAAAATGGAAATGCCAAATCAGTGAAGGCATGTTGCATGATCTCTAGGATTAGGTCAAATTGAATCAATCAATTATGAGGAGGAACATAGGTATTCTTTCATACTTTCTCCGTTTTACAATGTAAGACTTTCTAACATTGCCCACATTTATTTAGATATTAATGAATCTAGACATATGTATGTGTTTAGATTCATAAACATATATATATATATATATATGTGTGAACAATGCTAGAAAGTTTTACATTGTGAAATAGAGGGAATATTTTATTTCACTTGTTCTACATCACCAAGGCTATATCCAGGGCTTCACTTTTGTGATGGTGATGCAAGGTTATGAGGAAATTCAGAATAGGGAAGAATAATATCGGAAGACAATAGGAATAAGTTGCAATTTTGTTGTTATATTTTTGCTCAGTTCCTCTAAGAATGCATTACTGGTTCAACGTCAAAATAATAACCATTTGTACTATACTTTTTTATAAACTGTGAAAGCTATGATTTGGCTCGTGACATAGGCACACCCAGGGTTAAAATCCTGGGTCCGCCAAGCACACAGCAAACGCAAAAAGCTAGCTTCACACCAACGATACAGTAAACAGCCCCATGACACTCGCGTGATTAATGGATCAATTAGCACCATTAACAATTAATTAATTATTACTATTTATTTAATTAATATCATTATTAATTAATTAATCACTCATTAAGATTATTATTAATTGTGTCATTAGCATCATTCCGGCCGGTGTCGCTCGAGGAATAAAGACCGAGGCTTCTCCCTACTGGCTACGGCAACCAGCGAGCGGTCTAGCACTCTCGCCCTGCGAGACCACTTGCGTCATCATGCCATCATCGTCATCGCACTTTGGTCTTACGATTTTGTACTGCGAACCGTGACACTATCTTATTTATGTAAATCCATTTAAATCTCGCATATTTCTGAGAAAAACAATCAATAATATAATTTTAATTTTTTTTCTTCCAATGATCACCCTCACGTTAAACCCCAATCAAAAGCCACGGAGATATGCGTGTCCGCTCCCGCGGCGACTTGCGTGCGCCACGTCAGGTGGTATCTTGCAAGGAATGATCTCCGCACAAAACACGCATATTCTCGCGCCCTTTCCCCGCGATCCTCCGGCTGATTCCATCCATCGATCTGTCCGCATCAACTACCCTAGGCGGATCATTTCATTTGAGGCCACTAATTAAGTTAGCATCAGTCAAATTGCTTGGCTGTAGTTTGCCCAAGAACGACGAGGATAATTTTGCACTCATATAGGTGTTTTTAATTATCTTTTTACCGTAGTACTCGTACTAGTCAATTGGGTGTCCCATGATCCACTCGGACCAGCTAATGCAAATGGTTTACGTGAGCTAACTAGCCGTTGCTGGGAAGGATGATTAATTTTCAAACGATTTTTCTCATCGAGTTTAATTAAACGATGTTTTATAGAGAGGAAAGGGCAAGGACAGTTCGGGATTATAGAGTCAGTGATAGGAGCTTGATTCGATGGTCATATGAATTCATGACAATTCAAGTGCTAAACAATACTATATATGGCATGGCAGAAGTTTTCTTTAACCCATGAAATATTGAATTATCTTTTACAGTACACTTGGTCTATAGAAAGTTTTTTGCTCGGTGACTTCATATTTTATTTAGATAAGATATGTGAATAATTTTTACTGAAAGAGTTTAGCTTCTTGCTTTCCAAGGTACTACCTCTATATCAGAATATAAAGTGTTTTGGCTCTATAATTACGTGGACAAAACCTTTTATATATTTAAAACATGCTAGTTGTTTCTTAAGTTGTTTTGGCTCATATTCACGTGAACTATAGTACATTTTTTAAGACAATGCACTGTATATAAGCATATTCTCCGACTAAACTGTACAAACAATTGAGTCACCGACATGTGGTTTCACTTTGTTATGGCCCATATATCAGTGACTTAATTGCATAACAGTTAAGTTAGAGAATCATTTTACTAGTAGATTACTACATAGTTTTAAAAAAAGAAAGTAGATTACTATTGTGTCACCACATTCTAGCAGCACCATTGCATCAGGCCATTCCCAACCTAAGACACTAGACATAATTTTTATAAACTCCACATTATCAAGAAACTAGTACTTCATCCATTTCATATTATAAGACTTTCTAGTATTGTCCATATTCATATATATATGTTAATGAATCTAGACATATATGTGTGCCTAAATTCATTAACATCTATATGAATGTGGGCAATGCTAGAAAGTCTTATAATTAACCTGAAACGGAGGTAGTACTAGACACTACTCTTTCAATGCAAACATTAATTTTCTATACTTAAATTTAATGCTACTTATCTCACATAATGTCTTAGATGTTGTGTAGAAATCATGTATCATGCAAAGACCTAGTTTTCTTCTTTTTCCTCATTTATTCACTTGCTATTGACACTATCCTAATCATTGGGTTGAGAATGGGCTCAAAAATACCATGGTTGACCCTTTTCTAGTTGGGCCAAAATGAATGAAGTGTGCCCTTCACTAGAGGCGCTCTCCCATGCCACGTCATACGGCTGGCCCCCACGCCCCCGAAACCAGCGGGGCAGCCACGTCCACCTGTCCCTCCACGCCCCTCCCGTGCCGTCACCCCGTCACCGTCCCCAACCCATCCAATTCCATCTCAAAACGGAACCGGAAAATATTAAGATCCCACCACCACCTCCCCCCTCCCTCTCCACCTGCCGGTCGTCACCTCACCTCCTCCTCCTTCCCGTTGCATTCCGCATCCGATCAACGAGCACCCACCCAACCGCCGCCCTCCCCCCGATTCCCCCCACCTCGCCGGATTCTCTCTCTCTCCGGAAGTAAAAATCTCGTGGGTTGTGTCTCCATGAGCGGGGGGCGGTCGGCTGCGCGGGAGGGAGAGGAGGAGGAGGAGGCGGAGGTGGAGGAGTACGGGCCGAGGTACGTGAGGATGCCGCAGGAGCCGGAGGGGGAGGCGGCGGCGGCGGGGGCGGGGTCGTTCCTCCGGCTTCCCGAGTCTGCGGGGGCGTTCGACGAGCTGCCGCGGGCGAGGATCGTCGGGGTATCGCGGCCCGACGCCGGGGACATCACGCCCATGCTGCTCTCCTACACCGTCGAGGTCCAGTACAAGCAGGTCCGCTTCCTCCCCCTCCTCCTGCTCGTGTTTTCGTTTTGGGAGTGGGTACGGGTTGCGCGATTCGGTGGTGAGGCGGGGTTGGATTCGGCAGCGTCCATGGTGCTTGGCATTGTAGTGTTGTTGCGTAAATTGATGTTTGATGGTTTGTTTCGTCGATGCCTGCGCGTATTTGATTTCCAATTGACTTCTGAACGTGCTTTTCCTTTTTTTTAATGAAAAGAAAAACTACCTGATTTTGTGCGGTTTAAGATAGAGTGAGCCTCCACCGCTGCTAGAAAACGAAAAGGAAAAAAAAAAGAAAAAGAAGGGGTCCCTTTCTGTTGTCTGTGTAGCAACTATGTCAATGAGTAGCTTGGTGGAGCTTGCACGAAAGGGTGGTTGGTACTTTGTTTCACTGATTCGGTGGGGTATGAAATTCAGGCGACCTGAGCATTACAATTTTCACTGCAAATGCAGGCGAACTCTTTGCCCCGAGGGGGGGGGGGGGGGGGGTTCGGGTCAGATACAGTGCTGTGCGTGTGACTTCCATGTTCTTTTCACGTGAATTTAGGGTTGACTACCTATGCCTATCTGTAATTCATTTTCTTTTTGGGTCCAAGGAAGTGTACTGTTTGAACTTGTAATGTTAGGTTCCAACTTGGTGGATGCACATGTATGCTTTGTTACATGGAAACATAAAACCCAAGTCAAGGAATAACATGAGCTGTGCACCATCACAGCTCATGTCTAGTTGATGGTTCTGTAAAAAAAAAAAAACTAACACCATTAGTCTGTGCCCTATGGATTCGTATCCTGAACCTCTTTTCCATAAGGAAAATGATTTTCCTTTTCTGTAAAAAAAATCATATGAAAGTGGTTTATTATCCAGGACATGCTATTTTCATTTCACCTTCTTGCATTGTTGAGATTTTACAGTTCTGTGAAATGCGAATTATGAACTTTTTATCCTTTCGGTAATGTTAACTAGTTCTTCTATCAGTTTAGGTGGCTTCTATATAAGAAGGCATCACAGGTTCTATATCTACATTTTGCGTTGAAAAGGCGTGCATTTCTTGAGGAATTCCATGAGAAACAGGAACAGGTCGGTTACATAATCATCACAGTTCGTTAGCTGTATTTGCATCTGTTTATCTTTTCAATTGAATGCTGAATGCTGTGATTGGACACCAGAAAAATCTGTTACTGGAAGTTTTGCAGCGCCACTTTTGTTGACAGTCATTTTGACATTTTATTGTATGTTGTAAACGTATTAGGAAAAACATAATTTTCTCTGGTTTACTATTTTGCATTTCATTCTCCATGAACTATCATGCCCCACTTGTTTGTGGAAACATATAATATTTGTTGCAAGCATCTCTAGTATGCCATTCCTATTGTTATTATTATAGCCATGAAGAATGCTCTTAATAAAAAATGAGAGAATCCTCAGACCTTTGTTCCACTGCTCTTTCTACTCTATTTACTCGGCTGCTAATTCATAGTAGGAGAGATGTCACTGCTCAGAACAAAACCTCCTTTTCAGTCATGAAACTGAACCAACCTCTTTTTTCTTTTCAAACAAAATTAAAGGTCAAGGAATGGCTTCAAAATTTGGGAATTGGGGAGCATATGCCAGTTGTGCATGATGATGATGAAGCGGATGATGTGCATGTTCCTTCACAACATGATGAACACTCTGTCAAAAATAGGTAAATGCTGTTCTATTAATAATTTTGACCTTATTGGACTCAAACGAAGACGAAAACGTCAGCAATGAAATCTTTCTGTAACCAGTATATTGATGCAATTGGAGTAGTTGACTTGCCATAAGTTTACCTGTGCATATTAAGAAATGAATACAAAACTTTTATTGCAGAAATGTTCCCTCGAGTGCTGTCTTGCCTGTCATTCGTCCAGCCCTTGGTCGTCAGCAATCTGTTTCTGATCGTGCAAAGGTTGCCATGCAAGAATATCTGAACCATTTCTTGGGAAACATGGAAATTGTCAACTCAAGAGAGGTACCAAAAAGCCTATATTTTCTCTATACTCTCGTCATATTTGTTTTGGTTATAATGTCTATACATCACCAAAAACGTCGAATTTGTCAATTAGGATATATTTCTGTGGTGCTACCCTCTTTTGGAGTGTAACATGAAATAAAATGCAGGTTTGTAAATTTTTGGAAGTCTCTCTGTTATCATTTCTACCAGAATATGGGCCTAAGCTAAAGGAAGATTATGTTACAGTTGGACACTTACCAAAAATTGACGAAGGTAGCAGTAACATATGTTGTTTGTGTGGATGTTTTAGTTTCTGCAACAGTAGCTGGCAGAAGGTATCAAATGATACGGATGTTATTTTATATCTTATTTTTATCCTTATTAGTCCTTGTTTGTGACCTGTGACATTGAACACTTCTTCATAGGTTTGGGCTGTACTGAAGCCAGGATTTTTAGCTTTGCTCCAAGATCCATTTGATCCAAAGCTTTTGGATATAGTTATCTTTGATGTATCACCTCACATGGATAGAAATGGAGAAGGCCAAAGCGCTCTAGCAAGAGAGATTAAGGAACATAATCCATTGCACTTTTCATTTGAGGTATGCCCTGGTCTACAGCGTGTTCCTCCCTCAAATGAAAAAAAAAAAAAAAAAAAAAACTTATAACCTTGTCACCGTCTTCCCATAACATTAAGACTTTGTTGACCCATGGACCTATTTAACCTGATTTGTTACCCAGATAAGTTTTAAGTCCAGTCAAAACAAAATGTGTTTGTTTGTATCTAATTGTAAAATCTAGTTTCATTTAACTTCTAAATATGGTAAAGCAAGCATGTTTCTGAGTTGATCTAATTGTAAAATCTAGTTTCATATAACTTCTAAATATGGTAAAGCAAGCATGTTTCTGAGTTGGCGACAGTCTCAACTGGCATCGCTCCTCTAAGTTTAGTTGAAAAAAATCATTGTTAAAATATGATCATCTAGAAAAACAATATGCTAGTATGCCTCTAGTCTCTAATACGTGCTTGAACTGGTGACATGAGTGAATAAAACGAGTAAAACTTTCTAAAGAAGGCATTGCCATTTTGATAGCATTTTGCTTGCCTGGCACTTCACAAGATACTCTAGTCTTCATCTCCTTTTAACAAAATGGATAATGCTCATACCAAATCATTGTTAACTGGTCTGTGTTTGTTGGATACATCCAATGACCAAAAGGTTTTGACCATATTTTCCTTTTTGTCAGATGAAACCAGACCAATACATGAACATAATTGTAGTAAGATCAGGAGGCTATAATTGTCCAATGTACTCCATCCATACCATGAACTTTCGTTAAGCAAGATAGAGTGGGTATACACCTAAGGCTCTGACTCATGGTGAATCTTCTTTAGTGCTTCATGGGAGTCGCTGAGCTTCTTCCTAGGAGTTGGATCTTTATGAAAGTATTTTTGATTTTAGTTTCTTCCTGAGAAACTAGTAACCATAACAGGTTTATTTATCACCCATCTTCTGCACGTTCCTTATATTAATACTTGTTCTACATATGCTCCCTAGTTGATCTACAGCTATATATCCTGGTACAAATCAGCTGTCCATAGTTCTGTCATAGAAAAACGTAGGAGCTAATGTATAGTACTCCGCTGATGTTAATAAAACTCAAGCTCTTTTGTGATACTGGCCTTGGCGTTGATCTTCCTATGGTAAACCAACATGGTAGCATGCAATAAATATGGGCATGCGGCATCTGTTTTTTCACTGTAAGTTTCTAAGTGCTAGTACTTGTTGAAGGTGTCTTCTGGGGGGCGGACAATAAAATTGAGAACAAGAAGTTCTGCTAAAGTGAAAGATTGGGTATCTGCAATAAATACTGCTCGACGACCCCCAGAGGGTTGGTCTCACCCACACCGTTTTGGTTCATTCGCACCACCTAGGGGTTTGACTGAAGATGGTAGCGTCGTACAATGGTTTCTTGATGGGCAAGCTGCGTTTAATGCTATTTCTTCTTCAATTTTGGAGGCCAAATCGGAGGTTGATTTTCATTAGCTCAACTACTATTTCCGAAAAAGGTTAAAATTTTGACCATGCTGTGGAAGATAATTAAACTGTTAAATGCAGATATTCATTACTGATTGGTGGCTGTGCCCGGAACTGTACCTTCGACGCCCTTTCCACCATCATGAATCCTCTAGACTTGATATTCTTCTAGAATCAAGGGCAAAGCAAGGTGTACAGGTATGTGATTGTTTTATGGTGTTATCAATCAGTTCAAGCGCTAAAATCATGTTCAGTTGTGCACTCGTATATATTATTTTGCCACTTTGCAGTATTTATTTGTTTGTAACAGATTTGGTAGCATCAAATGTTTAACTGGTAGCTGTCTACATGAGATGATAATAGACAAGTGTATGAAGTTTAACTTTGCAGATATTGGCTGTATGCATTTTAAAGTAAGTAATGTTCTGTATTTGTGAAGATACAAGCTGCATGTCGTGCTAATAGAGGAAGAATGTAATTCTCCAAAAATACTCATTATGTGTTCTGAAGCTCTTTACTCACGCATTGTGTATCTTGCAAGGGTTATCTCCATTACTCACGTAGTTGCACTTTTATCCAAGAAAGATGCAAAAGTTGCCTCCATTTCTCACGTAGGTGCACTTTATCCATGGCGCATGCGAAGTTTGCCCGATTACCTTGCGTAGTACTCCATCACTTTTATCCAAGACAAATGTCGTTTGCATATGCTAACATCACTTTGCTATACTATTTGCCTTATTTTGACTGCTAGAGAGTTAGAAAATAAAATGCAATACTATCCAATAATGGCATTTAACTGATAGTTTCCTTTGTTCAAGTAAAATATGACCAAATAGTATTGTTATACTTTTGTTTCCTTTTTTACCCTTTCCAGATGATATCCTGTGTAAATTGTCAGAGGTGTATTGTGGGGTGCAACATTAGTTATGCCACAGTGCTCACTGGGGACTTATGTGTTGGTAGGACTGGGGAAGCAAGGTAGATTGTAAGATTTTGAGGGTGTAGTCATACCATAATAAGTATATCTTATGAATAGTAGGATCACTAGGATTGCTGAATATATGCTTTGTTGTACATAATTCTTTAAGAAAGTGTGTATAAATTTCATTTCTTTGTGGGACACTAAGCAGCATTTGTTTTTTTAAAGCAAATCTGCGTTTGCTTATTATGAGTTAATTCGTACTTCTTCTCAACTGCAAGTTTCTGATAACTATGAATTGGCACTATTTTGCAGATCTATATTCTTTTGTACAAGGAAGTTTCTCTTGCATTGAAAATTAACAGCATGTACAGCAAACAGAGGCTTTTAAACATTCATGAGAATGTTAAAGTTCTGCGATACCCTGATCATTTCTCAACTGGCATATACTTATGGTACAGTGAGAACTTTATACTCATTTACACTATTTCTGCAGTTAATTAGATCCTTATGGTTGGCTATTGCCTTGAAGGTCACATCATGAGAAAATCGTTATTGTTGATAATCAAGTATGCTATATTGGAGGCCTTGATTTATGCTTTGGTCGTTATGATACTCCTGAGCATAAAGTTGTGGATGTTCCTCCTTCAATATGGCCAGGAAAAGATTACTACAATCCTAGGTAATGTTTTGTGCTCTCATCATATTTTTATCTCAAGATTTACAGGATAATGTTTCCTAATTTACCGAACACGATTAATGTTTCCTAATGATTCTAAAACCTTTTTTTTGGCCTATCTAATTGCATTTTCCTATCTTGTTTAAGGGAATCTGAGCCAAATTCTTGGGAGGACACCATGAAAGATGAGCTTGATCGTACTAAATATCCTCGCATGCCCTGGCATGATGTTCAGTGTGCTCTTTATGGTCCTGCATGTCGAGATATAGCAAGGCATTTTGTTCAGCGCTGGAACTATGCAAAGGTATGTTTACTGGTTAATATTACTCATCCCTATCACCGTTGAAATTGACAACTCAATCTTATGCAGAGGAACAAAGCACCAAATGAGCAAGCAATTCCCTTATTGATGCCTCAACATCACATGGTAATTCCCCATTACATGGGTAAAATCAAAGAATCAAATGAGGAAGTAAGTAAACAGACTCATGTTGAGGATATTAAAGGCCAGAAGTTAAGCTCCTTGAAAGCACCAGCATCATGCCAGGACATTCCATTGCTTTTGCCTCATGAGCCTGATCACCAGGCATCAAATAATGGAGAGTTAGGTCTGAATGGTTTAGATAACAATCATGGTCACTCAGATCACCCAAATAAAACCTATTGGAAACAGCCAATTCCCAACCGGAAGGCCAAGCAAGATACTTCTCTTCAGGATTTACAGATGAAAGGTTTTGTGGACAATCTTGGTACCCCAGATGTTTCATCAGTAATTGGACATTATGACACCTCAAAACAAAATGTGCATCACATGGATAACGAATGGTGGGAGGAGACACAGGAGCGAGGAGACCAGGTCGGTTCTGTGCTTGATATTGGAGAAGTTGGTCCCCGAGCAACTTGTTGCTGTCAGGTTAGTTTGCACCATCTACACTGGCAATTCAGCCCTTCTTGTTTCTTGTGGATTATTAGATTTTAAAGTTTGATTTTTAAGAATAATTTATGTAGATTTTTTACCTGTATTGCTGTCAATTACAAAAAGGAGCTGGATGATGAAAATGACAAAAACCACTCTAAAATTATTCCTAAAATCATATTCTTAAATTAAAAATCAGCTTCTTACAATCCTAAGGAGAAACAAACAGGGACATTAGTAATAATTTCTTGATGTCTATATTGTTTACTAGATTGGATAGTGTAACTTCACAAATTCAGTTACCCAAGACTTTGTGTTTTGCCACATGCAACTCAGAATTATTATTATTTATATCAGAAGCAGTAGGGATTCCCCCTGTGGTTAATTTTATAAAATGTTAAAACTATTAACTATAAATCAAGAGGATTATACAGATCTAAGCCATGATTGCAAAAAATGAAGATCTTGCCCTCAAGCCTAAATAAATGTAGGCCTAGCTCCTCCTTGAAAGCATGTTAACACCCACGCGAGCATTGGTTCAACTCAGATTATTCACCATTAGACGAATGATCTGGAGAAATAATGGGTTGGCAAACTGAAACTTAACTTCTTGCTCTTAAAATAATATATATTTTTAATGAAAAGAGAACTGAACTGTCAATCCTTAAAATAAATACAATTCTTTAGTGCCGGACACCCTTCTCTTTCTATGAACGTATTTTCCTGTCAAAAAGCAGCAGCCATTTAGTGGGCATAGTGCATACTGCAAAGTAGGAAGTGCAATGCGAGGGCACATGGTACAGATAGGCGAGTGAGGGAATTGGGGATCTGTGGTGAGGATACAGGCCCGCAGTTAATGCTGGAGGTGGGAGGAGGGATGTGAATTTCAGCACATTAGGTCTAATGCAAGGGTATTACCATAGTATTATGCATAAGCCAGAGGTAGTGTTGGTATTGTAGCCTCTCTTGCGCTGTCTATATTTGCCTCGTGGGTTCTTGCTATCATTTCTTCCAACTAAAGAGGAGGGATGGGTGTACAAGCAACCATAACCACCACGAGCTGAAATATTATAAGGAGTGAAGATATGTCTTGTTCTAGCTTAAATATGTCATACCGATAGATAAAACTGAATTTGTAAAACATGGAATTTGTATATCTTTATTTTTACAGGTGGTGCTTTGGATTGGAGTATTTGAGACATGATTTTATTGTCCTTTTAGGAATGTTGCTTGTATAGTAACACTAAAAAACAAATAGAAATTATTTTCAACTGTATTATACATGTATGGCTAATCAAACACATATTTTAAATTTTAACTCAGGTTGTTCGAAGTGTTGGTCCGTGGTCAGCAGGAACAACTCAAATTGAAGGGAGCATCCACAATGCCTATTTTTCTCTCATTGAAAAAGCAGAACATTTTGTGTACATTGAGGTGCTGAACCTTTTTTAATCTCTTGATTTTCAAATGTAATCCACAAACTCCAAGAAAATTTGTATATTTGGAAGTATTGAAATTTCATACCTAGATGATACAATACAGATTCATTTCACTTGTTTAAACTCTAAGCTTCATTTTACTGGTCTATGCAGAATCAGTTTTTCATATCAGGTCTTTCAGGAGATGACACAATAAAAAACCGTGTATTAGAAGCATTATACAGGCGTATACTTAGAGCAGAAAAGGAGAAAAGGTGCTTCCGGGTTATAATTGTCATACCGCTTTTACCTGGATTTCAGGTATGTTCTGTTGTAACAATTATTGATGGTTTTGATGCTTTGTGTTGGCCGGTTAATTACATGTTTAATTACAGGGAGGCATTGATGACGGTGGAGCAGCATCTGTTAGAGCAATTATGCATTGGCAATACAGGACCATTTGTAGAGGGCCTAATTCAATACTTAAGAATCTTTATGATGTGGTTGGTTCCAAAGCCCATGATTATATCTCCTTTTATGGGCTCAGGGCACACGGCAGACTAGGTGATGGTGGTCCTTTGGTCACCAATCAGGTAAAGAGGCCTGAATTAATTTTCCACTCTACTTGTTTAATATTGTCCTGTTACCTTCCTAGGTCATGGATTAAGATTAGTATAATGTTAGTTTCTTTCTTTTCCTTCTTTTGCTAACAGTCTGAATTTTGCAGATATATGTGCACAGTAAGTTGCTGATCATTGATGACCGGATGACACTGATTGGATCAGCTAACATAAATGACAGAAGTTTGCTTGGATCAAGGGATTCTGAGGTATGGCTTTCTCAGTTGCCTCTTTTGTCTAATTCTCTGCATGCTAAGGCCCCATAGGGAACACAGAGATATTCCATTCCTGTGTGCTCCAAACAGGCCCCAACATTATTAGGTTAAACAGAAGACTGCTCCTAAGGTTGCACGCCCTCCAGTCACAAATGCATGTCATCTTAACATGACAGTCTTCCAAATACAGCTTTGACGGTGTTCCAAATACAGCTTTGACAGCGTTCCCTATCATAATGTATTTCTTTTTCTTGAAAAATCATAATGTATTTATGAATATCAATTGAAGTTATACATTACGGAAGCAATTTTCAGGACAGATGCACACGTATGATTTTTATATATTAAGAGTATATGAAAATTACTTGCAGACATACAGATAAATTAATTGTTGTGTTCTCGAATTAATATTTTAAAGGAGGGCCTAGCCTAGGGAATATATTTTTTCTTTCTTTGCCAGCTGCATCCGGTCAAGACTAAATGGCATGCTTACATCTTGTTAGTGGCATCCGGAGGTCATTTGTGTGTCTGCTGTTGACTCTATTATCGGTCTGTTTTTATTCTCTTTTAGATTGGTATGATTATTGAAGATAATACTCGATCTGTTTTTATTCTCTTTTAGATTGGTATGATTATTGAAGATAAAGAGGTTGTCAGTTCAATTATGGATGGAAGACATTGGGAAGCAGGGAAGTTCTCTCTCAGCCTACGACTTTCTCTATGGGCAGAACACCTTGGCCTTCATCCAGGAGAGGTTTGTACAATGTTTCACTTGCTTGAATCACAAACCAACTCTTTTAAGTTTAAAGCCACCATACATATATAGGCTTTTAGCTGATTATGTCAAGATTAAGATAACTGCCTATGACACCACTTGCATCCTTTTACCTGGTATAATTGTACTGGAAAACATCTACCTTGTCATCTTTTCCTAGATGTCAGGGCTCCATGCCCTGTTCATGTGTAAAGTGTAGCCTGTGTGCACCTGTTTTCTTCTTTGTGAATAAGAAAACTGGAAAATTTTTGCATTCTATTTTTCCTTATTTGAAACTTGAAAGTTTAGGCCTCAGGGTGGGTGTCACAAACTTTTCATGTTGTGATTGCTTCAGTGAACCACAGTAGAAGAACGTCCTGTGTAAACTCCACTTGATGAATGGTTCCATATAAAGAATATTGACAGAAGCATTTATATTGTTTTCACAATACATTACGGTATTGATGCTGCATGTACAACATAGATTTTTGTGTTTTCTCTTTCTGCTGACACTTCTCCTTAACAGGTTAGTCAAATTATGGATCCTGTGGACGATTTGACTTATAACAACATCTGGATGGGCACTGCTAAGGTGAGTGAAATTGAGATTTATCATGAAATGCTAGTCTGCTCAACCTGGAAACTTTTGAATATGACTGTTCTGGGTTCTGGCATTGCACTGTTTTCTACTCCAACTTTTGCCATCTTTCACCAGCTGATAATTTTCCACTGCATTTTCTGTTTATACCGCTGTGAACACATTTACCTCATTCTCTAACTGAACAAATTGATATTGTATGGCAGGCAAACACCAAGATATACCAAAATGTCTTCTCGTGTGTTCCCAATGATCACATCCATTCTAGGTATGGAACAAATAACCTGTTTTCCAGGTTGCTTGCATTTCAGCTGCAGTATCATGTCCTCTGGTATTTAAAACTATTTTGACCTCTTGCAGGTCCCAATTTAGGCAAGGATTTGCTCACCGGAAGGAGAAAATCGGCCACACAACCATTGACCTGGGTGTTGCTGTAGAGATAACAGAAACTCACAAGGATGGGGATCTGGCAGGCACCGATCCTATGGAAAAATTACAGGCCGTTAGGGGCCATCTCGTTTCCTTCCCTTTGGAGTTCATGTGCCAAGAGGACTTGAGACCATTCTTCGGCGAAAGCGAATATTATACGTCCCCGCAAGTTTTCCATTAGCTTCTCCCAAAATTTTTTAACTACATTTTAGTAGCATTAGCTTCTTGTTTGGTATAGTTTTCCCATAGGATCTTTTTTTAGGCTGTATATGTTACATACAGGGTTTTTACAATTGTATAGATGTATATATGTCTTGTGGAAATAGTTAAAACTTAAGAGAAGAAAAGCAAAGAGAGAATCGGGCAGTGTTAGTTCGCCCATCACAAAGGGAATAAAAAATAATTTCTTATGCAAGGAATGTTGCCGTTCACTTCATTCTTTCGCACTGCACTTGCAAAAGACAGTTATGTTGAAACTGGTGTCTTCACCTTGTAGCCGCATCAGGCACCACCATTATCAATAATGATGTATTCTTTCGTGATTATTTTGAATAAGGTTCATTTACAATCTTCTATTATTGTGAGAATTATACTGAATATGAAGCCATTTTTCCCGAATGTTATTTCTTCATCGCTTTACCTCATTTGCAGGAGGAAATGGCTCAAACTAAACCGGTAAAGCTAACAACGGGCCAAGCTAAGTCTATCGGGCTCAAACTTGGTCAGTAAAATTATTAGTGGACCAAGCCCAACCCACTGGGCAAATTTCTTACTCTAAAGCCCACGAGCACGGGACGAGATAACGCCTCTGGTTGGATTTTAGTACCACCTCGTGAGATGAGGGAGGGAGCGGGGCGGCCGGAGGCTATAAAAGGCGCGGGGGGGGAACTCGGTTTGGATTCAACCCGTCCCTGCGGGGGGTGATCAGGCGACTCGTTGATGATCGTTTAGAGACTGACGTGTCGCGCCGACACCCACAAACCGAACACGCTTTGCCATGGTGCGAGCGATGTCCCGTCCCTACTTTGGGCGGGCTCGCGCGCCAATTTTTGGAAGGTCCTGTGCCCCTCGGGGAACCGGGGCCTACACGACAGAGCGAACCTGCAACGTTGAAACGAGATGATGGTGAAAGGTTTTTACTCATATTAAAAATTTTGAAACTTTTGACCATTAAAAATTTACTTAAAAGAATTTTGACACTTGGCTCAGTTTTTATGACCTAACTACGGGATTATCTTAACAGTGACCTCACCCTGCCTGAGGTTTTCATAAATGTCTTTTTTTTTCTTCTTATGTAATTTTCTCTTAAATTATTTATTCGATCTACTATCATTTTTCTTCTTATATAATTTTCTCTTATATTATATAATTTTCTCTTAAGTTGCTCATCTTTCTTCTTATATAATTTTCTCTTAAATTACTCATCTGATCTACTATCCGATTTCATAACAATTAAATCTTTATAACAATATCTATATCTTTATAAAAAAATACAAAATACTTTTATAATATATCTAAATTACTTTTAGATTTCATTAAATTATTTCTTAGACATAAAATAAAATTCAATAAAATTAAAAAGTAATTTGTATATATTATAGAAGTAACTTAAAACAAAAAAAAATAATTTATCATGACATCAAAAGTAAATTGTTCATTGAATATCTAAAAAGTAATTTAATCAAATCTAAAAGTAATTTTTATATATATATATATATATATATGTGATAAAAGT
Organism: Oryza meridionalis; assembly: GCA_000338895.3. Taxonomy (NCBI): domain Eukaryota; kingdom Viridiplantae; phylum Streptophyta; class Magnoliopsida; order Poales; family Poaceae; genus Oryza; species Oryza meridionalis. Next base: position 549,630 of record ALNW03000001.1, read on the forward strand.
AACTTAGATATATAATAAAAGTAATTTACAATAATAAAATAGTTTTTCATTATAATATAATCATGTAAGATCTTGTTATAAAGATTGTTATAAAGATTTAAGTAAACTGTATATTAGGCCACATTTTTTTATTATTATTGCACTTTGGACCGGGGGTAAGCTGACATTTTCAGCTTGAACCAGGACAAATTACCAAATATTTCACCATGGGCATGTTCTTCTACCTCCAACTTTCCCTGTCTCTCTCCTCACGCTAGGAACCACCATGACCAGGTTTGCTGAGTAGGTCGAGTAACGCTCAACTGCCGCAACGCTCACGCCAGAGCTTGCCGACATCGCCCTAGCTTGAGTGACATCTCAATATCTCCTCCACACAGTTTTGCCCTTGAGCTCAGAAAGAAAGCAGAAAAGAAATTCTCCATTGACCTTGGCCATTGCGGGGACAAAGATGAAGATTGAGCTCAAATGCTCATTGCCATGGGGCACAGGTGGTGCTAGCTTGGCTGAAGGATGATGTTGCGCCGGCGCTGATACTGGTGGGACTCGAGGTCGAACGCTGCGTCAGTGCTACGGAGGCTCGATGTGAAGGCCGATACTGAGTGCAGCAGTGGTGCCGGATGAGATTTTCACCGATGATGTCCCTGCAACATGGAGAAGTGGGGAGGGAGAGGGAGCTTGGGGAAACGGAGGTCCAAACTGAAACCGATTGTAAAATTAGGTGGTTCATAGTGGAAAAGTTATATTGTCTCAAGTCCAAGGTGTAACACTAGTAAAAAATATAGGCCCAATATGCAATTTACTCTAAAGATTTAATTGCAACAAACACAATAATGTAATTGGAATGTATATCAGATAAATATTTTAAGAGAAAATTCTATAAAGAAAAAATACATGCATATGCACTAATAACACCTGACCTTCTTTCAGGTAGGTGTACTAGTACCAGTAACATCTGAACATTCTCTGAGAGCGCTCTCGTTTAGATTTTAACTTTCCTGTAGGTTTTTATAAGATATTTTTCCGAAACATGTATTCTATGTTAAGTTTTAAAGGGCAAAATAGAAAATACCATCGGTAAAATGGGAAATACAATCCTGAGTAGCGTGTAGTAATAATAATGTGGTTAGTATTTGCTAAATTGAGACATCATTTTTGAAAAAATCGAGACCCCAAGTGGTATACTAGAGGGTTGTTCTAAACTGCATTTCAGCTTTGGCTAGTTCCCTGTTTTTTATTAACTCGTTTTGCAAACTGTTAAACAGTGTATTTCATACTACTATATAGAAGTTACTCTAAAAATAAAATAAATCTCCTTTTTAAGTTTTTAAATATTAATACTTAATTAATCATATATTAATCATGTTTTACGTGCGGCTAACCAGCCCTATGTTCTGACATTACAAAACGCAAGTGGGTCTAAACAGAGAAACACTATGTATGAGGAATATTTTCCGTTAATAAACATCCATTAATTCTATTTTTCCTTTACATTTTACATATCATATCATCCACAACTCTCTTAACTAATTCAGGACAGCATCTCTCTTGTATATTGTAATTCAGGGCAGCATCTCTCTTCTATATTCCATATCAGGGGCATATCAGGTGGTTAAAGCTAAACAGAAAGAACTACTATACACTTTGATGTTACATGCGATCCATATTATTCTACTGTCGAGTCTGTACAAAAATTTTCATCATTGTTGGCAAACTTCTCAATCAATATTTCCATTGTTTTCTTATACATCGGCATGTAATGGTCATTGATCATGGTGTTGGATAGACGGATTTTACTGTAAAGATCCCTTGGGGTCTCGTATATTCCCACACTGCACTCATCAGCAGCAACCGGATCATCAGGGCAAGAATCTGCAGGAGGCATGGCAACCATGTGCATGATTCTGCCAGGAGGGTAGAACTGCTGCCTCTCCAAACTATCAGATGAAAAGGATTGCCTATCCTCCACATTTTTTAGGACAGCACTTTCCTCCTCCATTATTTCCTTGGCAGCAGCTGCTTCTTCCTGCCTGGTCTGAGCCTCCACTTCAGCCTGCCGATCCAGGTCCTTCTCGTACTCAAACCACATCTCACCTTCAGTTATTTCTTCTTCTGCATGCTCCCTAGAGGATTCATGCTCACTCAGAAGGGCCTCTTCTTCTGTTTCCTCATGAACCGAAACACTATCTGCAGTGTACTGCAGCTCCTCCATGGTCTTGTTGCCACGTTGTTCTACAACATAGGACTCCGAATTAGATGTAGATCTGACGTGGGTTTCCACTGTTATTTCCTCTTTAGTGCTTGCAGCAACTACACCAACACCTCGACGGCGTGCACCCATGCATGACCATGAAGAAAATGCTGACCTACTTCTAGCAACAGCCTGCGCAACATTCTGTGCCTGTTTCATCACAACCTGCAACAAAATATTCATCAACAACATTGAAACAACTATTTGGGTTTGGCAGATAGAAATCTCTAAATGTTTATTAGACAGACCAGGCATATTTCATGCACCAACTGTTTCAGTGTTATCCTTGAGCACTTTTAGTTTATTTCAAACCGCCCTATCTCATTTTGTGGTACACAATATTAATTCATGTAAATATTACATTTTTGACAGATTTTGGTTCAGATATTTTACCTGAGTTTTGCTTGAAACAGGTCGTAGCAGTGCACCAGCACCTGCAACCCTATCTCTGGCACCAGAAAATGATTGCAGGCGAGTTCCTAAAGCAGTAGCAGACCGGTAAACAACATTTAGGAAGCGTGTCTGCTGTATCTGATCCCTCAAATCATTTAACCATGAAGATGCCGTTACCTAGATGAGGGGATAAGACAGGAGGATTAGAGACGGTGAACTTCACTGCTACTAAATTTTGAGAAAGGAGATCATGGCATCATATTCTACCCATGTTTACAGACTCAGTTCATTTAAATGGACAACAAAAATAATCGTGTTACATAAATATAACAAACAGATCATTTTCTCCCTCAAAACAATAGAATATATTTGGAAACACATTAGCACAGAGATCATCTATGGGAAGAATAGCACATCAAATGGAGCTACCTCTGAACGGAGATCATCTATAGATGAAGTTGATACTGTAGGAACCAGATCAGCACCGTTTACAATAGTCCTCACAAAATGCTTGCCTGATTCTGCTAACTCCCATGTCATGCATGAAGCTGACCAAAAAAATAACTGTTACTAATTGCTCAGGTCAATCTAATGCATATCAAACTATGTTTTTATACCTGGAGCAAAGGCAACACAAGTTGTTGAAGACAACTCCTGGTGTTCTCTCAGGATGTAGGTCAGTAATGCAGCAGTACCACCACCCAATGAATGGCCAACAACCTAACAGAAGAAAATCAACTATTATTTAAACAACTAGTTGAGAACTTATTATCTCCATTTTGTGACACAACATGACAATTTCAAGTTTCTAATCATCCATATTTCATAACATATCCTAGTAAGTATAAGAACAATTTCAATTTCGTAATTCTTTATTGACCTACAAATATATGTCTGATAAAGAGAGAAAAATTGAAAATTGACATGGATCACCAGGTTCAAATTGATGCTGATGGTAAATTGATACAATGATATGTATGTTTTTTTTTTCTAGAGCATTTTGTCACCAGCACAGATTAAATAGGTTTGTTAAAAACAAATGAAAAATCATCATCAGCTAATTTCACAGGGCAAACATAGGTATCGTCAACTAAGTAATACTTGAGTTCTGAAACCATAAACGAACGAAAAGGAAGTGTGTACCCTGATTTGGTAGTCTGGGCACTGACTGACTGCTTGACAGAGGCATGGTGTTATACTTCTTGCAATCCAGCGGGCTGCTGCAACCATCCCACAGTGTGCATATCCCAGCACTAACTTGCTGACACCACCTTCATCTAAAAGTGAGTGGTGAAATGGTACTACAGCACCAGTAGCAGCAGTCAATGTGTCTTTCATACTATGCGTCCCGCGAATCAACACAAGGAAGGATTTGGTGCATTCATCACGCAGGATTGTATGGGCAGGCTTTAAAATCTGTAAGTATATGTTGTGAATCAGGAATTGAGAAAAATACCAAGTGATTACATCCTTTTTAGTCTAAATTATAACTGATTGTACTTCAATACATGAAGAGAAAATAACTGCTACTTTGTACTTACCCCCGCTTTAGGTTCCTCAATAAGAACATCCTCTTGGGAAAATCCAGCTAATTCCAGGAAGACCGGAAATGGTTTCTTCGAAAAAAGAAAGCAAAGATCGATTAATCGTCTCAGAACAATAAGTTCTTCCATGATTTCAGGCCCTTTCAGTTCAATGCAGTTGCTTCCAGCATATACACTAGCGACATGTAAATTTCCCTGAAAAGTAACCCAAAAAAGAAAATGTGTCATCAGTTCCATAGACACCAAATGCTTTTATGATCTACATGATGATAACAAACTTGCATTCAATAATCAATGCTTGCACATGAAAAGGAATAGTCCATAAGCTCCAATTTCCTTTGCTGAGTTACATGACTAACAATTCAATTCTTCGTCCCTGAGAACGAAAGGTTGATCTCACAGCAAGTCAGCAATAACAATCTCTTCAGTGAAATCATCCAGAGGAATTACTAATCCTATCCTTGTGAAAACTCATGTTATTCTAATACTCTACTCAACATTGCACATTCATCTATTTGGGGATAAGCATTAAGCAGCTTGAGATACGGGTAGTGCACAGTTGCAACGCTCCCTGCCGTGGGCTTGCCAAAGAGAGGATTCACCCAAAACACCAAATCATTCCCAGCCATCAGCATAACAGCTACTACATAGAACTATGCTCTGCCCAGTACAAAACACACCAAGCTCCGGGCACACAAATTCGCAAACTCCTATGTGTATAGAGAACAATCAGAGCTGAATTCGCCGGTTTTACACGCGAATTTTCTACTACTTGCCATCTAAGCGAGCAAGTTCCTACAGCTCGACCCCAAGCTTGCCTCCTATCAGCAACGCGGGCACTCGACTTCGGAGATGCAGTTCGAAGTTCGAACACAAGAACTGCCATTTCAGATCCAAAACATAAAAACTTGCAGGTGCAGCCAACCAGCCAGCCAGCTACAATCCGCCGCGTTTCTCTCAGATTCGAGCAGAGCAAGCATACCAGAAGGGTGATTAACGAATCCGAGGATGCTCTCACCTGGCGGCGCATGAGGTACTTGATCCCGAACGCGAGGTCCCCGATGGGCCATTTCCCGAGCGTCTCCGAGTAGGTGAACCGCAGCGTCTCCGCCAGCGTGCCCACCGCCTCGATCCACGTCGCCGGCGGCTGCGCGGGCCGCCTCGCCGCGCGCACCCTCCGCCGCTTCCCCCCTCCACCCCCACCCCCACCCCCACCCCCACCACCCCCATCCTCCTGGGCCAGCCGCCTGCTCAGCACGAAATACAGCACCATCGCCGCCCCCACCGCCGTCGCCATCGTCGCCGTCCCCATGGCGGGCGGGCACCGCCGGATCAATCCCCCGCCCACCCAACGCGGCGGCGGCGGCGAGGGGTGGGGCGATTTGCTTCTCGGAGAATTTTACCAGGGGCTGAATTGCATAAATTGCTCTTCAGTTTAGGTTTGCTTCGCCGCGTCTCGCTGCTGTATCTGCTCTGCTGCAGCTGGTGATAAACAACGACGGCGAGGTGGAGGAGATGGCCTGTCACTGTACGGCTACCAAATTAAGGGTCACTAATGAGTAATGAGGCGGTTAATCACGGATTCACGGTGGATTTGGAGTTGGAGAGGAGAAAAACAGCTCCCGAAAGGAAGAACTTCGTCTACGCTATAGAAAGGATAAACAGGATATGCTAAATTTGTCGGCGAATATTTCCCGGTGGTGGTGTTGCCTACGGGACAATCCATTAGAGTATCCAACGGTTTCGTTACTTTCCATTTGAGGTTTCTCTTTCATTTTTTCCCTTCCTTATTTATTTCTGGTGTTAATTAAGAGTTACGTCTTGAAATATAAATATAAAGTCTGCATGAGAATTTTTGTTGGATCTTTTCAAACGCAGGATTGAAAAAAAAAGATACTATAATACATATGCAAAACAGATAATCACAAAACATAAGAAGAACGCAGGATTTATCGTTTAAATAGACTGCAGAAAACACTGAAATTATATGGGAGATAGTCTCAAAAGAAAATTGTTCTAATAGGTTAGAGCTATTGTTATTTTTTCTCCAAAATCTCTATACAATTATCCATTCCATAGAAATTTCGATGATTCAATCCTTTATTTAAAAGGATTTCTTATGAATGAATTTTTTTCTATAGGATTGAAATACTTTAAATTTTCTATGTTTTTCCTACGAATAAAAGGGGCCTTAACATGAGGTCTAATCTCTTGAAAAATTTTGTACGAGTTGTTTTATCTCTTCTAAAATTATTTCACTTTTTATCTCTTCTTATATTTTCTTTTCTTGCATTTTTCATTCCTCTAGCTATATGTGCATTTCCATAAAATTATTTTATTTTTCCTATTATTTTGTTTTCTTAATCCTGTCTTCCAATATATAGAGTCCTCAATTTTTCACAAGAATTATAAAATACTACATGTCAAGATAGGATTAGACCCTAGAAACCAATATACATCATGCTATATTATTGCGCCCCAAATATAGTTGTTATCCACGAATATGCTTATCAACAATCATACAGATAATTGAGAGTTGAGCCTCGGACAAAGCTAGCTAGTAAGGTTTATTTTAAGGAAAACTGGGTTCAATGACATCGAACGAGTCCCAACTTTAGAATCTACCATCAAAAGCTAGCCTTAGGTGCACTTTAATACATGAGAGAAGGTTTCAACATTTAGATTTGTACCAATTTCATACCGAAAGAGTGCAAGTTAAAGCCACCATAAAAAAGCATCAACTAACATTTTGTTCTGTCAGAGGTGGTGTGCACACAAGATAAGCAGAGGAAACTGGACGAATCCGTATTAACCTTTCAAATGGTTACTCCCTCCGTCCACAACTATTGGATGGTATGTCTTTTTCCAAATGAAGAGAGTAGTTCTGACCTTTGTCTATTAAATAAATAGACAATTTGTGAACAACATGTTAGGTTACTTGTGGTAAAACTACCTACCCATGTTTAATTTCTAGTCTCAACATGGGTGCTCGTATTTATTGTTAATTTAACTTTCAATGTTGAGCGACATACCTATTGCCATCAAGACATTTGAGGTGACTTTGTCAATTTAAAATATGATGGCTCAGTCTCAGTTCTCATGCCTAGGGAAATTAAATGTTAGAATTTTGCAATGACATGGTTCCAATTTTGCAAAATTTCAGTGACACCCAGCCAATATCATGAATAGTAATGATATTTTTGTAAATCGGAAAAATTGCAATGGCATGGATCAAATTAACCCTTATTTTTTTTAAATTAGTGAAAAATAAATATAAAAGAAATAAAGAAGTTCCTTCTTATTTTACTAGCGCAAATGGGCTAATTGCCTGATCCAGTTTACCAATCGGTCCGTGTGATGTTGTCCTGAGATCCAATTCTTGCTGAAATAAGTTCACTTTAGATTCCTCAATTTATCATCGAGTTTAAAATTCATTCCTCAACCGAAGTATCATGTATAAACCAATCCCCCAGCTCATAATACCGTGTCAACTTTAACCCCTTAATAGTATAGTGACCGGTTTTGGCTGACATGATAAGTGAGACCTATGTGATCAGCCTCATATCTGAGCGGCCAACTCTTCTCCCTCTCCCACGCGTGTCGGGAACAACATGTCACCGGCGCCGTCGTTGGAGCACAGCCACCGTGGGCGTTGTTGTGACTGCCGGCGGCGTCGGCTGCTACCTCCACGGACGTTCCTCCCGCTGCCGCCGTTGCCGCGGTACTCGTCGTGGCCACAGCCGCAGGCACACTTGGCGCATGGCACGATGGTACGGTGCTGTTGTAGGAGATCGAAGAGGAGATGCAGCAGGTCGGGTAGCACGACGCGAGCTGCTGGTAGTAGGTACGGTGACGGTTCACGTCACATGAGCGCCTGCGTCCGACGACGGCGTTCCGGGGTGAGGTAGATGGCGGACGCCGGATGGCGGGGTCCTGCTCCTGCCCGTAGGCAGAGACGAGACGCCGGCCTTTCAGTAGTTGGCGATCTGCTGGTTGTAAGGGACGACAACGCACACCATGTCACTCACAACATCTCACATGATTAATTAACACACAATTAATCAAGAACAGGTTAACCGACCAACGTCAGAACAAGCTGGAACAGTGGAACTAACCTGCAACTGAGCATGTCACAGCGAGGAGCTAGCAAAGCGAGCAGCGAGCTGTAGGAAGCTCTCCATGCTCCAACTCACCGGCTGACGAGCGAGCAACCAAGCAAGAACTGAAGCTCGGTGCCGCACTCACGCAAGGTGAGCTAGCTCTTGAGAGAGTAGTGTAGGGGCAGGATCGCACGCACTGGCTGGCCAAGAAGAGGGAGGAGAAGATAGAAGAAGAAGAAGCCATGGAGCTGTGAGATGGCGCGTCACACCGTACCTCGATGGATTGATCTCGTCGGTTGGGTTTCTTGTGAAGGACTCATTGTATGACGGAAGGGGTGATGGCTCAGCGCCACCTCTCCGACATGGTTAACTTAACATGCCGTGAATCTTGGGTTCATCCCGTGCATATGCGCATGGCGCTCTTGTTTGGTTGCTCGTATCATCATGGCTCATCTCTCTCATATCCTGGCCAAGTTTGACTTGGTTGAGGTGATACGTATGTATATGTTTGATTGTTCACATTGGTCTAGCCTGGCTAGTATGTAGTTCTGTTTGGTTGTTTGCATGAGAGATACGGTTTAAAAAAGATTTTGTTTGGTTGGTTGCATGGATTTGAGTATAGGTTAATTTTTATTTTAGTTGGTTGTGATGACTAGCAATTTGTCACACTCAAATAATAATATACAAAATAGTAATACCAAAATAATATTTATTCCCAAAAATATTCGTAAACAGTGAGCAACAGTACAAGCAGTAATTTCACACCATTACTACTTCACCCGGGCTTAATCAATCAGATGAGAAAAAGAAAAAAAAAAAGGAAAAAAAAAAAAAGAGAAGGGGAACTGGCCTCGTCCCGTGCGCCGCAGCAGCAGCTCGCTATCGTCGCTATCGTCGCCGGCTGCTCGCATATGCCGGTACCCTCGCCGCTCGTTTCTTGCCGCCAGCCTGTCCTCTTGCCGCCGCCGCTGCTGTTGAAGCCCGTTGTCATCGGAACGAGCTCAATTCTGTCGGGTGGATCTAGTAGACCAGAGCACTTGGCCATCAGATCTGGCCGTCGGAGTTCACGTTGAAAGCTCAGAAGATGGCGTTGGCGACGAAGAGGGAGAAGAGATGGGAAGAAGACGACGGCAACACCTCATCAGCGAGTAAGTCAAGCAAGCGTCGTGGCCCGTCGCCCCTAGCCTTCCTCGCCTTTCTCCCTCATCCTCTCGTTGTCTTCCGCCTGCTCCATTTTTTGCTATGGTCATGGCTGGGCTGCTAGATCTAACTCGTCGGAAGAGGGCGGCACGCCGGTAGCAAACCCTAGTTTTTGGATTTAGGGGAAGAAATGAGGAGGGGTAAACTGACCCCATCTTCACCAGTTGCACGCGTGGAGCAGGCGGCTGCATCTGTCGGGCCAGGCTGAGTTGCGAAGCTCGAATGGAGCGTTTCCACTCAGCCTGGCTGAGAAGGCCTTTTCGCATGAGCGGGGCCAGGCCACGATGGCCGTGCAAACAACCAAACAACCGGAAATTGCATCCACAGATGCGGGCCAAACCTTATACAGGCAACCTAACACATCCCTATTGATCTCTCGCTGGCTAGCTCTGTCTGGCTGATATGTGAAGCTGACGATTTGGACGGCGGGTGGCATCGCAGCTGTGCAGCTGCCCCGACGTGGTGGACTTTTGGCAGCTCAATCGCCACTGCAACCCGACAACGGTGCCGGTGACATGCTGTACCCAGCGTTGTGTGACGGAGGGTGACGAGGGAGAAGAGAGGAGGGAGAAGAGCATGTTGCTATGTGGGGCTCACCTGGGTCCCACTCGCTACGTCAGACAAAACCAGACGCTATACTACCGAAGAACTAAAGTTGACAGTACTGTGAGTTAGGGGATAGACTATACCTAATATTTCGGTTTTGGGATGAATTTCAGTCTCGATGATAAATTGAGAGACCTAAAGTAAACTTACCCTTTCTTGCCCTGTTCGGTGGTGAATTGGGCCGCTTGAACTTGAAGCAATGTATAGAATGGGCTTTGCTGTCATGGAGATCTTTTTTTTCTTCTCTGATATGTAATACTCTCACAGTTGATTTTCATAGGAAGTATTTTTTTAAATAGTTAAAAATTAGATTTTGATTAAGAATTAATAAAAATATAAGTATATTTATTGAATACAAGTTAATTTGATAGATTAATATCCCGAAAATGCTGTTAAACATATTTTTCCCAGGGTTATTAACAATGTATTTTATAAGCAATCGATGGTTAAAGTTTAAACCAGAAGACTTCTTAAAACAAAATTAATTACTCCTTGTAATAATCAACATATGTTGGAGTAGTATTTTATAACTTCCTAAAGCTAAACAAATAAAACATCACGCGAGTGGAATTAAACCACCGCGAGTCTATAATTAATTAGCAATATTTGGTTTTTTGGGTCACAGTCACTTTTTTTATCCACCTCCCTCCTGGTCTGACATTAGTCTAGGGAGCAGTCGAGCAGATATTCCTTCTCTGGATGATGACTGAAAAGAATGGAAGATTAACTTAACAGTTTGTCTTGATTTAAAAAGTCTGAAAGCCATTGACTTCTCTTTAAGCCTATCATTACACAGAAATGTTTCTTTCTCGTCGACCTGTTACACACCTTCCATCCTGTCATCCTCATGCAAACTGCAAACCCGGTCGAGTCTATATGCAAATCCTGTATTTGCTCTGAAAACTTTTAATTCCCTTCACATATAGAAACTATATGCACCTAGCCTACAGCTGCATGCATGTCACTATGTCAAATCGAATTCTCCTCTGCAGTATTACACACCTAGCTTCCCTGTTCCTAGTGGTACTTGAAACACCGCTCCATGATGAACTGGAATTTATCCCACTGGTCTGTCAATCTGAACTGAAAATTCAGCAAACTGCACTGGATATATAAATGTTTTGCTTCTTTTTATGGGCACCATTTTGTTCCTTGCAACAAGCAAAAAAGAAAAATCCTCACGTTTTAGATTTCAGAAGATAAGATCTCTAGATTTATGCGATGCAAATCAGATGTACATATATTTCAGAGAATACAAAAATGTCTCTATTCCCAACATGCTAGACAGGACAAAGATTTTTAGACTTGGCCTGGAAATACTGTGACGTCTCTGCCACTTTTTTTTCAAGTACACATCATATACACAGGACCACAGCTTTCTTGGATTCTCTTGAGATGTAGTGGACGGGCGGTAAAAAAAAATAGTGGTGATTGCCAAGGAAAATCATCTCCCACTACTACAAGTTAAGCATCTTATTGCTCCCCTTTTTTCCTTATCCTACTTACACCCCTCTTAATTAATTACTATTTTACAGAAATCCCATGTTACAGTAATCTTAATTAACACTAATCATCAATACCACATAATACCCCACCTTAATTACTCCTTGACAGGCAAAAGCATGTTGATTAGGATATGGTGCATGCGTTAGGGTTCTCATCGCTGAACATGGAGGTGATCTGGCTTCCATCTCCCTTCCCTCTGCCACCAGCAGCTGCAGGGTAGTAGATATCATGGCTGCTGTAGAATCTGCCGCCCTCATGGTGAGCCGGAGAGCCGACGTAGCCGTACTCCGAGACGTACGGGCTCGCCCTGTGGCTGTAGCTGTGCGCGGCGTAGTACGGCGCGCCGCCGCCGTAGCTGACCATGCCGCCGGCGGGATGGTGGCTCACCGGCCAGTGGTCCCGGCCGAACAGGTGGTGGCCGTGGCCGTGGCCGTGGTGCTGGTCGTGGGTGTACGGGTAGTCGTGCACCATGTGTATGACGGTGGCGTCGGTGGCCGGGGAAGCCGCCGCCTGGTCGGCTTCCGCCGGCGGCGGCGGCGCCGCTTCTGATGGTGCCGGCTCCGCGGCCGGTGCTTCCTCCGGCGGTGGCGCGTCGGCTGGCGGTGGCGCGGCCTCGCCTTCGGCCGGCGGCGGCGGCGCCGCCGCCGGGTCGGTGTGGGAGAAGATGGTGGGGACCCTCTTGGTCTTCCTGATCGCCTTGACGATCCTCTCCGGGTCGGCGATCCCGACCACCGTCACCTTCTGGCTCGCTGCATCTACGTACACCTCGCTCACACCTGCAGATAAGTGCATTTTCACTTTTTCAGAATGCTAAAATTTCAGAATTTTCAGATAGGTACTCCTCCGTCCTGGAAAAAATAATCAAATCCTAGCTATGAATCCGAACAAATATATGTTCAGATATATAGTCAGGATTTAATATTTTTTGAAATGGAGGGTGTATGAGGCTGAGCTAGATGGATTTGTCTGAAGAAAAGAGGAGAATTAATTCTGTACCATCAATGGCACGCAGAGTCTTCCTGATCTTGTGCTCGCAGCCATTGCAGTCCATCCTCACATGAAGCTCTGTTATTCGCGGCGTCTGCAGGTACAGTTCGAGTCACAGGTACATTAGCACATCGATCAACTCTGAATTGAACAGTGTGTGAAACAAAAAAGAAGAGATTCTTGAGGTTAATTCAGGAATTACTGCAGTCACGGACCTCTGATTCTGCAGCCATCACTGAAGTTGATCTGAATGTGTATGTTTTGTTGGAGATAGCTTCCTGAAGCTCGAGGATCCTAATGGAGAGAGCTCCTAATTAAGACCTTTGTTGCTAGGCAGCTTGGAGCCATGGACCATGCAAGTAGTTGCACTTATATAAGGGATTGGAGAGATGGAATATTTAGAGGGGAATTTGTGTGGGTCACCCAAAGAATCATTGGAAAGTGAAAAGAGGGGCCCTGTGTGTTACTCCATCCTGGCATGACCTCCTCTGCTTTTCCTTGTGTTGTAGTCGTACCCGCAAGTGGGTTCTTCTAGGCAAGGCAAGGTTTTCTCAGTTCTGGTGTCTCATTTGCCCCAAGGTTTCTCGGCCCTGTTCTTTAGTGGTTTTCAGAATTAAATAGGCCATTTCTCTTTTGTTATTAAGATACATAATTTTATCTCGGTTTCTATTAATATGTTTTAAACTGCTAAATGGTGTATTTTGTGTGAAACTTTTTATATAGAAATTATTCTAAAATATCAAATAAATCCATTTTCTTAAGTTTGAAATCATTAAATCTCAATTAACCATGTGTTAATGTATTTCTCGTTTTGCGTGCTCATACTTAATTTTTATTTGGAGCAAGTTCAAACAGGGCCATAGTTCATACTCTCACATAGATTCCAATAGTATATAGTAACAAAATCTAAAAAGCGAACTTAAAAACCAGAAGCTCTTTCATAATAAATCTCTAGCTCCGACAAATAGTTTCAGATTCTCACACAGATTTTAATAATATGTACTTATAAAATCTATAAAATAAACGAGAAATAGAAAAGTTAGAAAAGCTTATTTTTTCTCAGATTCTCATCAGCCGTTTCTCGGAATCTAATAAAATCTAGAACTGATGTCAGCCGGGGAACATTTCAGTTATATCGTTTTCTACATATGAACATCATCAACAGTACGTAGATGCAATTATTGCAACTGAAATGTTCCCCGGCTGACATCAGTTCTAGATTTTATTAGATTCTGAGAAATGGCTTTTCTCAGAATCTAATAAAATCTAGAACTGATGTCAGCCGGGGAACATTTCAGTTATATCGTTTTCTACATATGAACATCATCAACAGTACGTAGATGCAATTATTGCCATGGGATAACCAGGAATCCCTGCTTTCAATCGATTTCCATGGGACTCGATATACTACTGGATTATGTTTCGTTTTGGTATTTCCGAATGCATATGGTGCTATATATGTGGTCTTTGTCGGAATGTTAAGTTTAGGCCAAAACATTGTGCGAGTCAGTGAGAATCATCAATAACTCACAGTAGGGAGAGTGGGCATTGTAGCAGTTATTTGGGCTTTTTGGAAGAACAGAAATGCAGCATGGGTTAATATTTTTTCCCCAAAAGATCCTATATATATAAAGCTGATGAGGAGGAAGAAAGCTTTTTGGTTGAACAAATGGAAATACCACTTTACGGTTTTTGTGGTAAATTTATTTATGAGCTGGAAATTGATGGAGCTGCTAGCCTAGTGTTGCAGTTATATATATATATATATATATATATATATATATATATATATATATATATATATATATATATATAAGATTTTTTTTCCCCTTCATCTTCGGATTTGGGTATATCATCTTATCTTACTATATAATGTGTGTGTCAACTGTCAAATAATGGGTTTGAGCTTAATCAGGCAATTACACACAGATTCTCATAGACGATCGGTTTCTCCATACACACAGAATTGAGGATTTCATTTTCTCCAGCCAAACTAGTCGAAAAATATATTCTCTCTTGGGTCCCTGGATGTGGTTGCATGGTATATATATTCAGATAGATTTTATCATCTCTCAGGAGTTGGCATCTGGTATGCAATTGGGAACTCTCGTTGATTAGAGTGCAGATGGTGGGAATATCCACTGACCGGCCAAGCTGCTACAAGATAAAAGCATGAAAGGATAATAGCTAGGTGGAGACTCCTTTGGTCAAAAGAGGAGCTCTTTTGAGAGGTGGAGGATATCCGCTTCTGGAGAATCCCCATTGGCTAAAGAAAAGTATTTGTCTCTCTATGTGATCCTGATTAAACCTCATCCTATATTCTTGTTTGCTATATTACCCAATTAATAGAAAATTTATGTGGCTTTCAGTACATGTTACAGTAGAAAATTTCTGCAAGTTGGAGATGTCTGCCCTTGGATTTATGCAGACAAACAAAGGGTTTGTTTTTGAGTATGGAAAAAAGGGTTTGCTTTTCAAGCATGTAAAGGTGTCATTAATTAATGGTGTAACAATGCGATTATCTATTAAGTTACTCCCCCGCCTAAATATAAGGGATTTTCTTTGGATGTGACACATCCTAGTAAAATAAATCTAGATATTAAGCCTGTCCAGATTTGTTGTATCAGGATATGTCACATCCAACCAAAATCACTTATATTTTGAGACGGAGGGAGTATTACACAGCTCTCCTGCTGCACGTTCGAGAAAAAAACTGTCAAGTCATCATTGCTACTTTTTACTAGGAGACCGATTAAGAATAAAAAACTATCAAATAAGTGAAGACTAGATCTAAAAAAATATCTAAATGTATAAAAATTAATTACTAGATATACGGATAACATGAAATATATTCCCACCAAATCTTAAGTTTAGTCTCAACTTTATCAAAAAGGAAAAAAAAATTATGGTGTCATGTTACTGTCCAGAAATTTATCCTTTTGTCCTCCAAATAAAGTTGAGTTCAGACTTGAGATTTGATGGGAATATATTTTATGTCTATACCTATCTATCTCTACTAATGTTTTTACAAATTTAGATAACTTTTAGGTTCGGTTTTTAAGGGTTTTTACTTTTTTGATGATTTCACTATATATTTTCTCATACAAGATATACCATCATCTTAAGGATTTTTACCGCCTTTTTCTAATTTTATTTTGCAGCACTTTTTTAAAGTACAAGGAGGTAATGCAAATCAATGACATGTAGAACCCACATGAGTGAATGACATGTGAGTCAGGATGGCATATCTCAAATTTTGCAAAATTATAATGGCATGGTTACAATTTTCCATAGAAAAGAATGGTATACTTTCTTAAGAATTGTGAAAATACTTATTGTATAGAAGTAAGACTAAAGTTTTCATATCCTATAAGTTCATTTAGAAAGGGATCGCATAATAGGAATACAATTCCCTTAGAAGGGAGCATCCCACAACAATAACATCTCTTTTTAATCAACGGTAATGTGGCATCTGTAGGAAGAAAAAAAAAGTAGAGTTTATTTCTTACTTGCTATGATGTATATGCGAGCAGAAAGGAAAATTCTTCCTGGATTGAGTTTGCCAGATTTATGCCATAAGGTTTATAACTTTCAATGTGGTAGTCACATCGGTCTATGCTTGTCTCCTTTCATTTTTTTTCATATTTTTTAGGGAAAATAATCAAATGGCACAGAAATATATTTATGTCGTTATTACTACAAAAAATGGTTGCCCACTAAAGTTTCAGCAACTATAAATTATGCCGGAGTATATGCTTCTCAAACTCTCTCTAAAAAAACGGAAGTTCAAATGATAAGATCAAATCCTCCGAAGTCATTCATCAACTACACCAGTACTATGCACACCATCCAGTATCAACCTTGAACGGTCAGATTGAGCAGAATAGAAGATGAGAAGATCAAACCTTTCACTTTCATTGAGTAATTTTATCTTTGAGGGGGTATTAGGAAGTACCTACAATCATTTCTAGTGTGAATTTGTGGCACATTAGGGGATACCAAAACTATCAAATTTTACCCAAACAAAATGTATTACTTCCTGCACTTGAAGCAGCAACTACAGGTTCCGATGCTATAATATTGACCACTGCCAACATGTACGGGCGGATCTTCTACTCAGAAATGTACCATTTGGTACTCCTCTTTTTTTTTAAAAAAAAATAGAGTTGCTTTTCATATCACGTTTATTTATTCTTTGGTCAATATCTGATACTAAAAACCTATACATGCTGCACTCCTATAATCTTTTCGCAAAAATGATTTATTTTGTGCTTTAATGGAATTGTAAGGAAGACAAACCCAAGCACTCACGCCATTAAGAGCACACATAGGTCCATCCCCCTAATTGGGCAATGGCAGGAGCAAAACCTTTACGTGACTTTTTTCCCCACTCTGTATAGAAAATAGAGCTTTTCTCTTTTCTTATCTCTATCTCTAGGGGTTGTATTTTTCTCCCACTATATTCAATGAAAAGGCATAATCACATGTTGTTTTTCCTTAAAAAAGGTCCATCGTCCTAATTAGTACTCATAAATTAGGCTATATAGAGGTAGACCATATGCCAAGTGTGTGTAAAATTAGATAATAAGAATTGAAGTTTGATAGGTGGAGTCTTGGGCAAACTCTTTAACTATTTCACCAAGAGTTGGTTTGTCAAACAATAATATAAAAATAGTACGAATTACACCCCCCCCGAACTATCGCGGTCGTCCGAATTACCCCCCTGAACCACAAAACAGGACATTCTTCACCTCCAACTATACAAACCGGACGAATTACCCCCCTCGATCCAATCCGCGGTGGTTTTGGTCTACGTGGCAGTCCAGTCATCATTTTATTTTTTTAAATGGTGGGACCCACATGTCATACCCCCTCTATCTCTCTTCCTCTATCTCTCTCTTCCTAATCTCTCTCAGTCTCTCTCTCGTGGCGGAGGATGCACGGCGGCGCGCGGCGTGAGACGAGGAGGGGGAACCGGACGGCAGCGTCCAGGGCAGCCGGGGGAAGCGGCGGCGGCATCCAGGGCGGCCGGGGGAAGCGGCGGTGGCAGGGCGGGCTGGGGAAGCGGCGACAGCGGCGTCCAGGGCGGGCGGGGGAAGCGGCGACGTCCAGGGCGGGCGGGGAAGGGGCGGCGATGACGACGCCCTCCGGGTCAAACGGGGGCAGCGGCGGCGGTGCCCTCCATGGCGGGCGGGGAAGTGACGGTGGCGACGGCGCCCTCTAGGGCAGGCAGGGGAACCGGTGGTGGCGGGAGCGGCGGCGGGTGCGGCGAGGAGTGGGCGCTCGTGCTCCTCCTCCGTGGCGCCGGAGATGGAGCGGGCGCTCGTGCGCGGGCCGGCCGCCTCGCCTCCGCCGCCGCTGCCGCCTCATCCCCCGCCGCTCGCCTTCTCCGCCGCCGCTGCCGCCTCATCCCCCGCCGCTCGCCTCCTCCGCCGCCGCCACCGCCGCCACCGCTCGCTGCCCCCCGCCTGCCGCTGTGATTCGTGAGACAGTGAGAGAAGAGAGAGAGAGGAAAAGTGAGAGAAGAGAAGAGAGAGAGGAAAAGTGTATGAAAGGTGGGGCCCACCTATTTTTTAATAAATAAATTGCTGACTGGACTGCCACGCGTACGCCACGTAGACCAAAACCACCGTGGATTGGGTCGAGGGGGGTAATTCGTCCGGTTTGCATAGTTGGCGGTGAAGAATGTCCGGTTTTGTGGTTCATGAGGGTAATTCGGACGACCGCGATAGTTGGGGGGGGTAATTCGTACTTTTTCCTATAAAAATTAGTTCCAGTAAGTCGGCATTTCGAGTTGGCAACTAAGTTTTCTAGCCACACAATTGTTGAATGATAGCTTAACGTTGATGTACTGAAGTGGAAGAACTTGTGGTTGTCATATTACAATGTTACAGTAAAAGTGCTCCAAAATCCTCTTCCTTTTCTGTTTTCATGACAATGTTACAGTAAAAGTGCTAAAGACAATCCTAAAAGTAAGAACGACTCCCTCTTTGTGATAGCACTTATTACTACAAGCACAATAAAAAATGATTCCAGCGCTACAGACCCATGGATGATGCACGGCCTAAAGAACATATGCAAATTAAACTTTAAATGGCCGTTGCATATTTTTTAAGATAACTAGGTAGCCCACACAATTACACGCGCGGGAACCTCTATTTTTTCTAAATGCTAAATTCTTTTCCGGTGATTAAAATTTATTAGTTTTCGACCTAAATAACGTCCCGGTATACGATGTTCATATATCCAGTTAGTCTCACATCATCTAGTTAGTACTTCAAAGCTTGCATGCGGAGGAATAACTGGAAGTCTGTTTGCACTTATCGAGTTAAGATATAATACAAAAGCTGGGATCTTTGGATAATGCAAAACTTATTATTCTTTGAAATTTATTACTCCCTCCATTTTTTAATAGATGACGCCGTTGACTTTTTCTCACATATTTGACCACTCGTCTTATTCAAAAATTTTATACAAATATATAAGATATAAATCATACTTAAAGTATTATGAGTGATAAAACAACTCATAACAAAATAAATTATAATTACGTAAATTTTTTGAATAAGACGAGTGGTCAAACATGTGAGAAAAAGTCAACGGCGTCATCTATTAAAAAACGGAGGTAGTATTTATTTATTTTTTTAAGTGACTCCAGCTACTTTTCCCATGGTTGATAGTGGTACCGAATTCTTTTTAATATTTATATTTACAACAATTCCGATAATATTAACTAAATATGATAGGTTCTGATTAATATATGAAGTTTAGAAGTTCCCACGGCATATATCTAGCTATAGCTCGATTGGTCTACGATCTGTGACTCCACGGCCCGTTTCAAATAAAATTGGCACAAATAATAGTACATAGATATAAAAGTGAGTTCAAATAAGGTTCAATCATCATAAATTAGTTCACAAGGCCAGGCTTCACTTGTTGTCTTGGTGGCTCGTTATGACCATTGCTTGGTTCATTTAGTGTTGTGATTGGTTGGCTAGCAACAGTGCAATTTGATGCTAGTTATCATCTCTACGACCCTATTCACCTTGCAACAGTTTAATACAAGTTTTTAGAACATCCATATATTTTTTTTTCATAACACGCTTGTATGATTTTTTTCCCCTTCTGTTTGATGGCCTAGCTATAACTTGAATACACATATAAATTAAGTCATAGAAATCATCCGACAGCTAAAACTTAATAGAGTATTAAGCGTTTGCTGTTTTGTCTTTTTTTAAGATTTTCTAATGTTATCTCAAATTTGTTAGAGACTTCAACAAATCTAGTAGGAGAGTTCTATAACACTTTTAGTGTGCTTACAATTAATATTCTATAGCTATATGTCCTAGAGATTAATTAGCCACTGCTATTTTTTTTGAGTAAATTTCACATTGGGTCACCTTTTATTATTGATATTTCGCTTTGGACTACCTTTTAACCAATGTTTTTACTTTGAAGGGTATTTTTTTACCTTTGTGGTACTTTGGACCACTCTCGATTCTTTTATCCATACACATCCAACTTGCCATATACCAAAAAATGGTCTTACATATAGCTATGGGAGTTTATTGACGAGTAGAAACCAGCGAGGTTGAGACCGTTCATATGCTTGAGAAGAAAGTTGGGTGATCCAAAGTGAAACAAATGTAAGTTTACTCGGTCCAAAATGAAAACATTGGTTAAAGGGTGGTCTAAACTGAAATATCGGTAATAAAAGGTGAACTTTTTATTTAATTGCTATGGCATATGTTACTGAGTTTTTTTTCTAATACTTGAAATTCTATTTTTTTTATTGTGGGCATGTATGTTTTTTCAGATTTAAAGAAGATCACATGCGTATTTAGCTATGTATGTTGATGAAGTTGTATAGGATGATATAATCTGTATTGTCAATCATCATTTATAACTTTATATACATACATGCACAACTAACTGTGCAAGAGAATATTGAAACTTAATGATATTCCAGAAAATTAATTACTACCACAAATCTAAAATTATAATAAGTCAAAAATATCAAAATTACTTTCATTTATTCATATTTATTTGTTATGAATATATTGTGATATAGAACTTCAATCACTAATGCTCTTAGGGTCTAATCTATTCGGGTCATATGGGGCTCATTAAGTGTATGATTATATAATATATATTATTGATTTATTTGAATTTTTCATGGTTGTTTCGATGACATGCACATAGTTAGAATATAACTCGAGATAACATACTTTTACAACTTAAAGCATAGTTAATATGTGTTTTGAACTATTAATTTGGTTTTTAGTCTCATCTATCTGAGAAGGGGAGAAAAAGAAAAAAGGGGGGTACATACTTAGGGCCTGTTTAGTTCGCGAAAAGGGAATTTTTGGGTGTCACATCGGACGTTTGACCGGATGTTCGGACACGAACGAAAAAACTAATTTCATAACTTGCCTGAAAACCGCGAGACGAATCTTTTGAGCCTAATTAATCCATCATTAGCACATGTAGGTTATTGTACCACTTATGGCTAATCATGGACTAATTAGGCTCAAAAGATTCGTCTCGCGATTTCCCCCCTAACTGTGCAATTAGTTTTCAAATTTATCTATATTTAATACTACATGTATGTGTCCAAAGATTCGATGTGATGTTTTTGGAAAAAAGTTTTTGAGAACTAAACAGGGCCTTATGTATATGCATGTCCACGGGAAGGGATTGTGGAGGTTTAATTGACGCGGGGCTTTTTAAGATAAATCTAATTGGTAAATTATTTAAGATAGATCCTATGATATAAAATTACGGGTGTTGACTGTAATAAGGTCTTGTTCGTTTTGAAGAAAAAATAAAGGATTTGGATTAGTAAGGATTAATTCCTATGAGTATCATTAAGTGAGTAGGATTGAAGGAAAACCAAAGGAAAATTTCATTTCCTACAAATTGTATAGAGAAAACATAGAAATTTTTTCATCCACTCAAACCTCTTCAAAAAAATTCATATAGGTTGATGTGTGCAAATATTGTATTCCTCCAATTTTCCTATTCCTAAGGATTCAAATTTTGTTATTTTTTATCTTCCATTGATTTGCTTCCATTATCCTTTAACGTTTTCTTCCCGAACTGAAGAATTTAAACGACAGAAAAGTTGTAACAGCATGGAAGGTTGGGGGAATAATGCTCACTTGGTCAATCGCAACTTCATCTCTTTAACAAACTATTACTATTTGCTACACAAAATAAATTTTCATTCTGCATGTAAACCAAGATTAGAAAAGTTGCATATATAAAATGAAATTTGGATTATAAAGGTTATCCACCGGATATTTATTGTACATGGTAGCTAGCTAGGATAAGAAACATGTCGTACGTAGCAGCATGATTGCTGAGACTGCCTTTGGATTGAACTGAACTCTAGCTTCATCCGCTGCTGGTGTGTCACTTGTGTGCCTTCTTCTCGATCAGCTTGTGGGGAATCTTTGTGTCAACGCTGCCGTTACGTAAGTTTTTGTCGCCGGAGCCTCAATTATTGCCACAAGGTTGCTTTTCCTATCGGTTTCACAGTGCTAGACGTTGATGCAAAGGCAAAAGAGCCGTGCCCATCTCTCTAGCTACCTCTTGGAAATTCCCTCCATTTCTAAAAGCTCAGGCCCCTTTTTGTTTCATTTGATTTTACCATTCGCAAAAGTACTCTAATATTGTACGTGTTCAATCATTCATCTACCAGTAAGCTGTTGACAAGTCACAAGTATAGTGCCATATTCTCTTATGATGCAGCTATATTATATTAGTGGCCGCTCATTTTGTTAGCCCCGCGCGTCCTTCTCCCTACACCCCTCCACTCTCCCTGACAGTCGCGCCATGGCACAGCCCTCATGGAGGTCATTGAAGCTATAATTGGAAGGACCGAGGGAGATGGGAAAGAGGAGCAAAGAAAAGCAAAATAAAAGTAGGGCACTAAGCCAACAAGATTTAAAAATTTTAAGATATATATTTTTCACCGGTTTTACCAGACACTGGTGGAGAAATCATCTTTACTCGGTCGCCCAAAATCCACAATAGTCCCGTTTGCAATAATAACCGGGACTAAAAACGGTTAAAAAGGGTAACGGGTATATTTGATCTTTAGTCCCGGTTGGTAAGATCATCTTTAGTCCCAATTCAAATGCTGTCAGGGCTTGTCAGGCCTCCCCGGGATCTTTACTCCCGGTTTGTAACACCAACCGGGACTAAAGATCGTAACTTACCAACCGGGACTAAAGATCCCGATGATCTTTAGCCCTGGTTTATAACACCAACCGGGACTAAAGTCCCACCCCTTTATATATGTCTTCTTCCTCCTCCAGCCTGAGCAAGCTTCAAAATTTCTTCAAAAAAGAGGGGAGATCATGCCAAAATTTCTAGTGAATTTATTTTGGTGATTATATACAAATCGGAGGTGCCTAAAAGGTTAGCAACTTCATCCTCCAATGTTTTTTTTGTCATATTACATTTGAAGCAATGTTTTGCACACTTTTTTGTCTCCAAAATTTTGTTGTAAGTTGATGAGAGAGAAAATTTGTGTGGGGAAGAAAGAATATATAGAAATTTTGTTTATTTGGTAAAGAAGATTTTATAAAATAGTTGAGAACGAAAATATAGTGAAAGTTAATCTTAAATAATAGAAAACAAACTAAATTGAAAATTAAAAGAAGTACAACACATTAATATTAGTTTAAAACTTCAAAAATAATAAATAAGAATTATTTGGTGGAATATTTTATAATTTTTGTATGAATAATGATATGTCATTATTGCATGACTGTTGAAAGAGTTTATGATTATTTTATTATTATTGTACGAATAATTATTTGTGTACGATTTTTTTTCATTTCATGTAAATGGATTGGCAATGGATGTACGCTGACCAGCGGTCCAAAAAGTTTATTGACGGCGTGCATTATTTTTTGAGAGTGGCCGAAGCTAACAAGTATAAGGGTTTTATTTGTTGTCTATGCAATAAGTGCAAGAACCAGAAGGAGTATTCTGCATCCAGGACAATTCATTTCCACTTGTTTGAGTCGGGGTTCATGCCAAGCTATAATTGTTGGACATCCCACGGAGAGCAAGGGGTTGAAATGGAAGAAGATGAAATAGAAGACGACAATATTCTGGATTTTGCTCAGTGCACTGGATTTGAAGGAAATCAAACGGGCGAGGAGGACAGGGATGCTGATGATAACGACATTACGGATGATCTTGGTCAGATGTTGCAGGACGCCAAGGAGGACTGCGAAAGTGTAAAGGGGGCCCATAATTTGGACAAGATGTTAAAGGACCATAGAGCGTCGTTGTACCCAGGTTGCGAGCAGGGGCACAAAAAGTTGGATACTACTCTGGAGTTCTTGCAATGGGAGGCAAAAAATGGTGTTAGTGACAAGGCATTTGGCGATTTATTGAAACTCGGCAAGAACATTCTTCCGGAGGGAAACAAATTGCCCGAGACAATGTACGAGGCTAAGAAGATAGTCTGCTCTCTAGGACTAGAAGTTCAGAAGATTCATGCATGTCCGAATGATTGTATCCTATATCGCGGTGAGGAGTACGAGAACCTAGTAGCATGCCCTGTTTGTAAAGCACTACGATACAAGATTAGACGAGATGATCCAGGTGACGTTGATGGGCAGCTAACGAAGAAGAGAATTCCTACTAAGGTGATGTGGTATTTCCCTATAATACCATGGCTAAGGCGTTTGTTTAGGAACAGGGGGAATACTAGAATGATGCGTTGGCACGCTGAAGAGCGTCAACAGGATGGGATGCTGAGACACCCCGCCGATGGTTCGCAGAGGCGAAACATCGACAGAAAATTTAAAGACTTTGGAAAGGACGCATGAAACATACGGTTTAGTTTAAGTACGGATGGCATGAATCCTTTTAGAGAGATGAGCAGCGGCCATAGCACTTGGCCCGTTACGATATGTATCTACAGCCTCCCCCCTTGGCTATGCATGAAGAGGAAATACATAATGATGCCGATTATTATTCAAGGCCCCAAGCAACCTGGTAACAACATTGATGTGTACCTAAGACCACTGGTCGAAGATCTTAAACTGTTGTGGAAGAAGGAAAGTGTCCCCGTGTGGGACGAGGACAAACAGGAGGAGTTTAACCTACGAGCGCTGCTGTTCGTAACCATCAACGATTGGCCTGCACTTAGCAACCTATCCGGGCAGTCCAACAAGGGGTACAAGGCTTGCACTCACTGTATGGATGAAACAGAAAGTACGTATCTTAAGTACTGTAGGAAGGTTGTGTACATGGGTCATCGTGGATTCCTTGTTGCAAACCACCCAGTACGGAAGAAAGGCAAGCACTTTAACATAAGGTGGACCACCGTACGAAGCCTAAACATCGCAGCGAGAAAATAGTGTTTGCTATGGTGAAAGATCTTAAAGTAGTGGCTGCGACAACATCTCATGGGTAACGAGACGATTAACCAACAACTGGCCTTCCTGGCGAGGGGTCCATCTGGCTCGATCGCGACATTCCAGGGATATGAGATCAATGGATACACATTCTACACAAGAGCCCAAGACATGAAGAGCACGAACCAGAACAGTGTTGTTCGTATCGATGCCATGGGACACGATGGTACAACTTGCACGTATTACGGTGCCATCGAGGAGATATGGGAACTTGACTATGGACCTCTCAAGGTCCCTCTGTTCCGGTGCCAATGGGTTAGGTTGACTGGTGGAGGCGTAACGATTGATGACAGTGGGATGACAACGGTTGACCTTAACAAGGTTGGATACTCGGACGAACCTTTTGTCCTTGCCAATGATGTAACGCAAGTTTTTTACGTGAAGGACATGTCTAGCAAAGGAAAGAAAGGCAAAGGGCCTGACGAGACGAAGCGCCACATGGTTCTCCCAGGCAAAAGAAAAATCGTCGGAGTAGAGGACAAGACTGACGAGGATTACGATCAGTTTGATGGGCAACCCCCTTTCACGGTGACGGTTGACCCTAGCATCCTCCTATCAAACGAAGACACCCCTTACTCACATAGCGATCACAAGGAAGGAACAATAGTGAGGAGAAAGTACGTGCGGACAACCGTCACCGCCGATCTATTACCGTAATTGTTGTAAACTATTTTGGATGTATTTTGCTAGTTATATATGATTAATTACAATTTTTAACAATTTAATATCATGCATATACTAATTATATACGATTATTAGAATTTTTAAAAGTTTTAAATCATGCATGTGGGATTTACATATGTTAGTTACAATTTTTAACAATTTAATATCATGCATATGCTAATTATATACGATTATTAGAATTTTTAAAAGTTTTAAATCATGCATGTGGGATTTACATATGTTAGTTACAATTTTTAACAATTTAATATCATGCATATGCTAATTATATATGATTATTAGAATTTTTAAAAGTTTTAAATCATGCATGTGGGATTTACATATGTTAATTAGAATTTTTAATGCATTATTTACTATTTTAGAAACATATATGCAACGAAATTCAATATTCAGTGCTATTAACTTTAGTTCCGGTTCTTAACCCTAACCGGGTTTAAAAAAGAATTTGGAAATAGCGGGAAAATATCTTTACTCCCGGTTCTTTACTCCCGGTTCTTCTCACCAACCGGGAGTAAAGATCCGGGGGTATATATATTCCCGGTGCGCCCTCGTCTTCTCCACCAACACTTAGACGTTTTTCCATCGAGATCGAGCATTGGCTTCTCCTTCGCCGCCACTGCCTAGGGCAACCCCGCGCCAACGCCGCCGTCGTCTCTCACCATCGCCTGGCGGTCCTCGCCGCCTCCGCCGCAGACGCCGCCGCCGCGTCTCTTGGGTGAGAGCCCCCGCCCTCTCTCTCTCTCTCGATGTAGCTCTCTGTCTCTCTCTCTTTCGCCGACAAACGCCGACGACGCCGACGCCGACGTACGCCGCCGGGCCGCTATGTTACGCCGCCGCCGCGCCCCCACGCCACCGGGCCCCCATGCCGCCGCCGTGGCCCGCCGCCGGACCGCACCCCCACCGCCGCGAGACGCCGCCGCCGCGAGACGACACCGTCGCTGCCACGCCGCCGCCGCCACGCCGCCGCCGACCCCACGCCGACGGGCTAGCCCACGACGCCGGACCGTGCCCCCACCGCCGCGAGATGCCGCCGCCGCGAACGAACGCTTAACGATCGTGACCAAACGCGAACGAACGCGAACGAACGTGAACGAACGCGAACGAACGCAAACGAACGTGAACGAACGCGAACGAAACGTTAAAGAAACGTGAACGAACGCGAATGAAACGTGAACGAACGCGAACGAACGTGACTGAAACGTGAACGAACGTGAGTGTTAGTGAACGAACGCGAACGAACGCTTAACGAACGCGAACGAACGTGACTGAAACGTGAACGAACGCGAGTGTTAGTGAACGAACGCGAACGAACGCTTAACGAACGCGAACGAACGTGAACGAACGTGAACGAGCGCGAACGAACGTGACTGAAACGTGAACAAACGTGAGTGTTAGTAAACGAACGCGAATGAACGCTTAACGAACGCGAACGAACGTGAACGAACGCGAACGAAACGTTAAAGAAACGTGAACGAACGCGAACGAACGCGAATGAACGTGACTGAAACGTGAACGAACGTGAGTGTTAGTGAACGAACGCGAACGAACGCTTAACGAACGCGAACGAACGTGAACGAACGCGAACGAAACGTTAAAGAAATGTGAACGAACGCGAACGAAACGTGAACGAACGCGAACGAACGTGACTGAAACGTGAACGAACGTGAGTGTTAGTGAACGAACGCGAACGAACGTGAATGAAACGCGAACGAACGTGATTGAAACGTTAACGAACGTGAATGCACTTGAACTAAAAGTGTGAGAACGAACGCGAGCGAAATGTGTACGAACGAGATAATTAAACTATTGTTGATCTTAGCATATATATATATGATTATATATACTTGAAAACATGAAATACATTATATGTTCCTTTGCATTTAGACTAATACATTTTTTTCGCATGTTGCAGAGAAGACGTCGTCATCGTCGTCCCTCAAGCCGACGTGGTAGCTAGCCCTCGAAGGAATTCGCGCAGGCAAGTGATGTAAAGATGTGATTGTTAGAGATATAATATAAGATTGTTAGAGTTCTAATATAAGATTATTAGATTATTAGAGTTAGCATATGTGAGTGTTAGAGATTATTAGATTATTAGACTTAGCATATTTGAG
This sequence comes from Oryza meridionalis, assembly GCA_000338895.3. Lineage (NCBI taxonomy): Eukaryota > Viridiplantae > Streptophyta > Magnoliopsida > Poales > Poaceae > Oryza > Oryza meridionalis. Next base: position 577,452 of record ALNW03000001.1, read on the forward strand.
TGTTAGAGATAGTTAGAGATTTAATATAAGATTATTAGAGGTTTAATATACGAAACTTAATTAGACTTAGCATATGTGAGTGTTAGAGATTTAATATAAGATTATTAGAGATGTAATATTCGAAACATATTTGATTGTTAAAGATTTAATATAAGATTATTAGAGATGTAATATTCGAAACTTAATTAGACTTAGCATATATGATTATCTACCGTACAAATACACGGCACTTAGACTTAGCATATATGATTATTTGAGTTTTAATACAAGATTAGTAGAGTGTTAATATTACGCTTAGCAAATATTTCTTCTATGAACAGATGGCTGATCGCGATGAGGAACAGATACTGTACGGTACAATCGCATCGGGAAGCAGCCAGTACTGGAACGAAGAAGAGGGGAACGAGGATCCAAACCAGTACTTGAACGAGGAGGGGAACGCAGAGAGGGATGCAGAGGGGAACGAGGAGGGGAACGTGGAGAGGGATGCGGAGGGGAACGAGGAGGAGGCTAGTGGAAGTCATCCCTTCGCTGGACAGAAGAGGGCACGCGGACAACGAGGTGCCGCGAAGAAGATAGAGGGTCGGCACACCATAACTGAGGTGGATGCAGACGGCCGACCTAGTGCCTCGGCACAAGTAGCCAAGAATTTTGTACGCCACAGCGGTTGGGTTGTGAGGGATAACATGCCTGTCAGCAAGGTGTACTGGCGCAGAACAAGGGCACGCGGGGGTGATGACAGCTTTGTCCCGGAATCAGAGAAAGAGATGCTGTGGACCACAATGCTCGAGACGTTCACGCTCCCTGCGGGTATAGAGAACATAGTGAAACAGTGAACTCTTAAGAAAATGGCAGAACAGTTCCAGACCTTCAAGGGAGATCTGTAACGGAAATACATCCTTAAGGGGCAGACACCGAACTTCGACGTATTCCCGAAGCTAAGGAATCACTGGGACGAGTTCGTTGCTTACAAGACAGGTCAACAAGGGCAGGCGATGATGGAAAGAAACAAAGAAAATGCCGCCAAGAAGAAGTACCATCACCACTTGGGGTCAGGCGGCTATAGCGTCGCGATGCCGAAGTGGGAGGAGATGGAGGCAAGCTTGCTTGAGAGGGGTATCGAACCGGCCACCGCTAAATGGCCTGATCGATCGAAGTTCTGGTACTATGCTCACGGTGGAACGCTCAACCCAGTTGATGGCTCCTTGGTCTTCAGCGATCAGATACGCGAGGCTGCGAATCGACTAACGGACGCAGTGGAAGCCTCTTCTCAGGACACGTTCCGACCCGACAGAGAGAAGGACGAGCTGTCGCTCGCCCTACAGACTCCCGAGCATCCAGGACGAACACAAGGGAAAGGCGTGATTCCCTGGAAGATGGGATTCAAGGAGGACATCCACACGTATAGGAGTCGGATGAGGAGCAAGAGAGCTACCGAGGCGAAGATTGCAGATCTTGAGTACAGGGTATCGAGCTACGAGCTCAGCATGCAAGAGGAGGTGGCCCGGAAGGTGGATGAACGCATGGCAGCACATCAGTCACACGATCCCCAGCCGTACATACCTCTTCCAATGGTCAGCCCATCACGCAATCGTAGCAGCTGCGCCTCAACGGGGCAGGTAGTATCACATAGCATGGACGCCATGCAAACCCAGGACGAAACCACCTGCCCCGTTGATGAGATCACGCATCGGACACCATGTGAGCTGCATATTCCCTTCGAGAACTTATCAATCAAGGTATGCTCGATGTAATATATGATTTTTGACTCGTACGTTCAGCAAGTTGCTGCTTAGGTTGATTACTAATAGATAACCTCTCATCACGTGAAGGTGGCGTCGGGAATGGCCATCCCAACGGACATTTCAGGGACTTACCACTGCATGCCGATTCTAGCAGGATACTCGAGGGTTGAAGTTGAGCTGGTGGAAGCCGTGTACGAGGACCTTGAGTTGGACTACCTAGGAGGAGACGGTGAGACGCATCTACGAGACACAAGCCACGCCATTATACTATGGCGCAAGCGGTACCTCATCCTCCCTGGAAGACAAGCGGCGTCTCGTGCACCATCTCCTCCGGCTCCACCGTCTCCTCCTACACCATCTCCTCCGGCTCCTCCGCCACCTCCTCCTGCACCATCTCCTCCGGCTCCTCCGCCACCTCCTCCTGCACCATCTCCTCCGGCTCCTCCGCCACCTCCTCCTGCACCATCTCCTCCGGCTCCTCCGCCTCCTCCGCCTCCTCCTCCACCGTGTCCGCCTGCACCTCCCAAGACAAGGTCTCGCCAAGCTCTACCTCCTGCCAGCACAAGGGCAACAAAGAAGGCCAAAGTTGACACCACCAAAAACAAGGAGCCACCGTACGATTGCAGTCAAGAGGAGCTTGACGCTTATGTGGCAGGAGAAGTGAAGAGGCAACTCAAGCCTCGGAGTCCTGAAAAGAAGATACCTATTGACCTGAGCGTGAAGAATTTCTTCAAGGGAATGTCCTCCGCAAACAAGGAGGCCTTAAAGCTATCGGACTATGACCGAACACTTAGGAAAGCCTATTACAAGAAGTCCAAACCAGTTTCTCAGCTTGGAGAACAACCATACCAAGTGGTCGAGCTGTTGGTGACCGGCGAAGACTTTGGCATAACGGATTTCATTTCGGACATCGGTCTAACCATGGCTCAGTTGGTTGGAGGCGCACCAATCCCGAAGACGGAAGTGGCATACAAGTTTGAACTCAGTAAACCGCTTGTCAGGCCTGAGCAGCTGCAGTCCCTACCGACACAAATGTACAAATTCCATGAACGGTACATGGAAATGAGCGCCAATAGTAGAGAGATGTTCGGAGCGAGGATCAGAAACCCCGACTTCTTGCAAGGAGAAGATGTTCTATGGATCCATTTCAAGGATGTCTTCGATCTGTACCATCGGGACGCCCTCGACGTCTCTCTTCTGAGCGCATGGATTTTGTAAGTATCTTTGAGTTCGATTTGTTTCGTTCAATAATTAGCTCCTGGCATATATGTAAGCAATAATAATTTCCTTTCATTGTTGTAGAATGGAGATTCAAAAGGCCCGACGGCGGGGGGTTTACAATACTGGGTTCATCGACCCTCGGAAAATTAACACCGAAATGCTCGACAAGTACGAGAAAGACACAGAGGACAATCTCGTCCATCTCCTAACGCAGCAGCATTTCAAGACGTTCATACTATTGCCGTACAACACAGAGTGAGTTTTTATTGTCGTTCGAACAAATTTCATTCCCATACATATAACATGTACATTCTGATATTTATCTTATCTCACGCATATTCCAGATTCCACTGGGTCCTGTTCTTTTTCAACTTGGACGCATGCAAAGTCACTGTGTACGACTCAAGGAATAAAGAGGAGAAGATTTTTGACAAGGTCTTCCAACTGATAGACAGGTAATATAATGCCATCTATTCCAAAGTCGCGGGACTCTATTGCTATTATGTTGATCTCGGGTAATATTTAATTAATCATAGCTTGCAACTGCACATGTAGGGCTTGGGATCGGTTCCATCAATTGGTCCGCGGGACTTGGAAAGAAAAACTTGGACGGAGGTTTCATTTCTAGTGAGTACATGCATGATCCAAAATTATATTGAATTGAATCTCTAGTTACAGTTAATATAAAGAGTATATTAAATCTCTCATCGTTTCTCATGTAGTGTGCAAAGCAGGACAAGGGAACTAACTTATGCGGCTACTACGTATGCGAGTATGCCTACTGTCTATCAAACCAAATATATACCAAACGAGAGCTCGATGTACGTATACATAAACCATTCAAAATTTCATTGCGTATCGATTTGTTAAGTTGTTTATTAATTTCATATATTGATATGTCATTATTTTTCGAATGATAGCGTATTCACATGAGGGAAAAACTCCCGCACAAGGATTTTATCACGGCTGTTCAAGAACAACTGATGGGGTTCATCAACGAAGAAGTTCTTAATCCCGATGGTGAATTCTACTACGACGGATCGACAATTCGTAACATCGGTCCTTCCTCTTCTGACGTAACGCAGGCGTCGAAGTCGTAGCTATAGCTAGTGAGCAAATGAATTGTACTATACATGCATGTATATATATATATATATATATTTATATATGTACGTACATTTACTTTAGTGTTAATATATATTTTGGTAACATATATGTACATAAAATGTTTGCTTTAAATTATAAATATGTGTGTAATATATGTATTTATACATATATACATACGCATATATATATATATGTATTCTGTATACATGCATAATATATATATTACAATGCATATATATGTATTGTAATATATATATATATAATCAACCATGCAGCAAACAGAGCCATGCAAATAAAAAAAAATGGTACATAGACCTTTAGTCCCGGTTGGTAACACCAACCGGGATTAAAGATGGATCAGCCGGCCACGTGGCTGACCGATTTTTAGTCCCGGTTCGTATTACCAACCGGGACTAAAGATCGATCTTTAATCCCGGTTATTTCACCCGGGATTAAAGATCGCTATCTTTAGTCCCGAATTCATAGTCCCGGTTGGACAACCGGGACTAAAGGGGGTTACGAACCGGGACTACAAATGATTTCTCCACCGGTGCGACGACATCCCTTAACCCTTCTCTTCCGGCGGACGGAGGACGGCGTCCCTGCTGACGACCACCAGGCCACCGCCGGAAATCGCCGAGGCTGCTCAAGATCCGAAAAAACAGGGTGAGGATGAGAGGAAGGAATATTTGGATACAGTGGGATGAATGGTTACTGACGGTAAAAATACCTAGGTAGAAAAATTACTGAACGTATCAATGTGCATGCGTGTGGGGTCGTGAGTAAAAAAATTATTATCACCTTATAAGGCACGATATCAATGTTTACGTGGAGTTAAAAAATTACTGTTCACGCGGAGGGGTGGATGGACGCCGGTCCCAATGTTTTCGCCCTTGAGTAAAAAAATTACTGAGGTTGCTGAGAGAGGGTGAGTGGGTGGCGGTCTTCGTGTTTTTGTCTGTGAGTGAAAATTTTACTGAGGTTGTGTTGAGGAGGGTGGTGGGTCTGTATGTGGGGAGAGAGGGTAACGGCCTCAGAGGGTGCCTGTGAGACGTGCTACCTAACCTATGTGGCACACTAACGTGCCATGTAGTAGTTCTCTGTGTGTGTATACCATGCAGTAAACAGGGTCATGCAAATAAAAAAAATTGATACACCAATCTTTAGTCCCGGTTATTTCACCCGGGACTAATACTCGAAACTAAAGATAGCTATCTTTAGTCTCAAATTCATAGTCTCGGTTGGACAACTGGACTAAAGGGGGGTTACGAACCGAGACTACAAACCGTTTCTCCACCAGTGAGAATATACACGTTTTTAAAAAAATTATAACAAAATTCCGTTGTTAACAAATATATACCATCGTCGCTCAGTGGGGACGCGAACTCGCTGCCGCACGCATGAGTTCGCATGGATGGAGGTAATGTGGAATGTTGTTTTTCATTGCTAATGATGAATCAGTTGTTAATCTCTGCTATTATAAAAATTAAAAATATTTTTGTCAGAATTTTGATACGTCATCCGTATTTGAATCGGTTTTAATTTTATGTTTCGGTTTTAATCTATATCTCTACTAAAAACAAGAAATTCCCGTCTTTTGTAAAAAAAAAATAAGTCCGACTCCAAAAAGGTAAAAAAAAGAAAGAAAAAAGTCTGACTTGACAAGCGATAAAAAAAAGCTTCCGTCGTCAGTTAAAAAAAACATCTGGTCGTAAAACAATTTGTCCGACTCCCGTAGAAAAAGGAAAAAAAATCTCGCAGGAAAAAAACGAAAAAGTCCGTTTTGGTTTTTTTGGCACCAGTATTTTTTTCCCTTTATTCTTCGCACGTAAAAAGAGTTTTTTATATGCACATGCTAAGACTTTTGGTTTTTTTCGATTTTTTCAATCCGATCTATTCACCGCGTGTCTCCTGGGCACTTTTGGTTTTTTTTCGTCAATCTTTTTCGTCGCTGGTTTTTTTTCTCCCGTGCGTTTTTTGTTTTTCTCATCCGGTTTTTTAATCCCATCTGTTTGCCGCATGCCTCCCTAGGGGAATCCTAGCGCCGCACAATCTGTTTGCCGCATGCTTCCCTAAGTAAATCTTAGCCCCGTACACAGGATTATTTTCAAGAGGTTGAATATGGAAGTCATCTTCCTGTGCACGGGAGGTTGAAGATGGTAGTTGACCGTGCGAGTTGGGTTTACGGCTCCACTTATGACTGGGTCGAAGAGAAGCAGACCAAATGGCGGGAGGTAGCGAACTAGCCTAGGGCTGAAAAGGAAGAAAGCCTTTCGGCCGAAAACCCATGAAATATTTTCATTAACTTTTTAATTATAATCTATAGCGATCCCAATATTAAGATTTTTATTAATTTTTTCAATTATAGTATATAGTGATCTCAATATTTTAATTTGTTGCTCAACTCTTAATATATCATTAAAAAAAGTATTCACCCGTTACAACGCACGGATATTTTTTCTAGTTAATTACTAACGATGATAATTAAATAAACAACGGTCAATAAATTAATTTCTAAACGGTGTTACTTAATTAATTAATCACGCTCGCATCATCCGCGTATTTTCTTTGCACGTAGTCGCGCACTCACCGTACAAACTCGTGATGACATCACGAGGATGCGCATTCACCGTGCAAAATCGATGCGAATTCAATAACCCCCCCCCCCCCCCCCCCCCCCCCCCAACCAACCACACACACCGCGACAATGATATACTTCTGCTAATTTCTTTAAACGTATATATTGCTATGAAACCGGTAAAAAAAAATATATATTCAATAGACAAGAAGAGTATGTAGATGGACCAAGCTAAGCTATTGTCCTAGAGAAGGTCTGGAGGAAGAAAGAAGAAAAAACAAAACGAGAATTCATGTTCTGCATGATTGTATGGTAAGCACTTGAATATATAACCTGATATTGTCCTAGCTTGAAATGATAGTAGGCTCCATATTCTTGAGGGCTTTATTGTTAGCTGGTTTTCATGGTTCCTTGGGATGAATAGCAGGACCGTTTATTGCTTATGATGCTAACTAGGAAGATAGCATGTGCGAATGTGGTGGCCTCCATTTTAGTTTATTCCAAAAGTAGGTATAATAAATGTAATACTCCCTCCCTCCTAAAATATAACAATTTTTAGCTCTCAGGATTTGTCTTAAAATATAATAACTTCTACATCAATATTTTCTTCCCAACCAATCACAACCCTCCACCATTCCCTTTTTCCACCTACCTCTACTACTCATCCAATCACAACCCTCCACCATTCACTTCTACCTACTTTCTCAATAACCACGTCCAACTCTAAAATTTCTTATATTCTAGCACGGAGGGAGTACAAATTATTTGTAGCTTATCAAGAATGGGTTGTGCACCCTTCACACGAATCACACCCCATTCATCCCTTCCCCTCTTTTTGGTTGTGCGGAAATAAATTTTGTGTTCCAAAGGCTAAACAAATTTGTTGTAAATGTTTAGTATGTTTAGCTTGAGAATTGCTCGTTGCCATATTTCTCTTGTAGCTCATAGTCCATGTGTTCCATGTCCACAAAAATTAATGCTCAAGCCCAACTAAACTGACTGTACGATATCCCACCCCTTTCCTGATAACCTTTATTACTACATTAGAATTATTCTTAGCTCATCAAGACTGGTCCACTCCCTCCCTCCACCTCCACTTCCACAACCACCCTATCTCTATTCCTCCACCTCCCATCTCGTGTTTTCATTAGAAAATATTTATGGTTTGAAAATCCAATCTAATTCATTTTAAATTTCCATGTCTGGTATGGATATTGTCATATTGATTGGTGGTTAATCTCTTGTAGGTCTTAGTCACTATATATATGCCCATGGCTTCAGAGGTGCCATATATGACGTAGCGTACTGGTATTTACTTTAGTTATTCCTATAACTTACTTATATTTGGTATGTTGTAGAATCTAAAATGATTCCAAAGTTATCCTTCATGTGTATAAAGGATGAACATGATCCCAACTTGTTAATGTTCATACTAAGCTTGTTTTTTAATATTCTACTTGATTCGTGTTTGATCATTCGTCTTACTCAAAAAAAATTGTACAAATGCATAATATATAAATCATGCTTAAAGTACTTTTAGTGATAAAATAACACACAACAAAATAAATGATGCTCCCTCAATTCCCATTTGATCGTCATATAACTTTTTTGAGATTATTTTCAAATGATCATCATATAAGTATCTATTTCCTCAGTCTATCCGTTATTTGTGCATAGGAGTTAATGGATATTGGTGTATGCACATGCGTATAATTAGTTCATAATTTTGATGTCAATTTGGATGATATGTAAGCTGTAGGAGTGCGGTCTTTAGATAAATTATCCTTTCATGCAGAAAATATTTTTATAATATTTTGTTTAGATATTTTGATCATCTAATTTACCTTATAAGGATTCAGAATGATATGATACTTTTTTTAATAGAGGGCAGCTACCGCACGGGATCTCGTGGTATTATGAAAGTCACAGGATAATTAAAACACCCGACAGATTTAATCTGTCCCTCACGCTGTCCACGTGATTTCGCCTCCTCCCCTGCCGCAGCTGTCGACAGCAAGGAACCGGCTCGGAGCGCTACCGCAACAACTACTCCAAGCAGACCGCGCCGACAGCGCCTTCCCTAGCCAAGAGCCTGCTCGGTATCATAGCTATGCTAGCTGACTACTTCCCTCGTGGACCGCATCAACAATAGGAAAGGATGTAGTATGTCGAGGGGAGAAAGGGGGAAGAAAATAGGAGTCAAAGGTAAATGGTTCACCTACCAGCTAGGCGGGTGACAGTCCGAGCTTCCTCCTCATGACATGATACCTGATACTTGGTACTTGGTTACCTGGTATCTATGGGTATCAGTTGGTACCTAGGTACCAAGCCTGATACCACGGGGTATCATGGATGATACCCGAGGTATGAGGCTCGATACCTTGCTTCTTCTCTCTTCTTCCTCCTCAATTGATCTTGCTACCGTAGTTGCCTTCCTCTTTGTTGACCTCACCAATTTCAGTGGTCCCATAACCTTATCGGCCTCCACACTCTCATTGATGCCCTCTGATTTGGTGTGTGAAGGGAAAAGAAGATGGAAGACGCCGTTGACATTGGGGAAGGCATCGATTGGTTCTCTGGCGACCGGAGATGGGATCATAGGAAGGGAAGGAGGGGGAGGATGGCGACTGTGGGGCGGAGGAGTCGAGGAAGGGAGGGAGGAGGATGGCGACTATGGGGCAAAGTTGTCGAGGAAGGGAGGGAGGAAGAGAACGGAGAGAAGAGGAATGGGACACGAGCAGAGAGAAGATGAGTGTCATGGATGTTGATGAATTCATTTTTGAAAATATTACTTGTCTTATGATTATGATTTTGTAATTGTTTTAAAAATTTATGATAGAATCAAAATTTTGGACAGTCCAAATGAACCCAATAATTTTGAACAAATGGCTAGAGAGGATACACACTTATGCGTGTTCTGTTTTAATGTGCGTTTTCCGCACACCAAAGGCTTTAGGTCCTTAGTCTAAGCATGTGTTGAACGCGTGCACGTGTGTATGTGGCGTGGTGTGAGTTTGTGTGTCTTCCTATGTATCATTTAAAAAAAATAGTAAGTCAGATATTAAATAATCGAAGCATATTTTACTAAATCTCTCATACTCAATTAGAGGAATGATTTCTCGAGAGAGAAAAAACAGAATGCCTGCCCAACAATGAACTTGTGAACATACCTTCATCAGTTCAAACCCAAAGCTTTCTGCGTGTTACATGATGCAATCGTCTGCGAATCAATTGCGATTTGCGCATGTGCGGGACACATGCATATGTTTGCCACTACTTTAGCTAGCAACCAGACGTAAAATATCACAGAATCTAACTCAATCGAGATGAGAGGATGATGTGATGGTCGGCAAACGTACGATCGCGCGCCGTTGTAGGCGGCCGAAAGTTCATATCTGAACATATCCACGTATACGAACGAGTTACTAGAGCCAGCAGGCATCCTGCGTACGTATGCCATTCATCTAAAAAATCAAATTCTATAACCATTTTAAGTACTTGTCTAAATTTTTAATCAAGTTTAATTATTTTGGAACGGACCTAGTAAGTACATGCAGCGAGATTGACTGCAGATATTTCAGCTATCTAGCCGGCCTCGCGTTGAACTGCAGGAATTGTGCACGTTTTGCTTGCCTGCACCGACCGGAAGTGACACTAGCTAGCTAGAGTGAGAATTTTTTTTGTCAGTGAAGTGAAGTGGCTTACTAGATCTTTATTCCCATTGGCTTAGGGAGATTTCACCAACAAAAGATGAATAGTTGCATCGGGTATATATCAACAGTGACGAGCACTTGGTGAAGATAAAACAAAAAAAAAAAGAGAGAGAGAGAGAAAGCTTTAGCTCCAGGAGGTTCCTGCTGCCGTGCTATCAAAATTGGCCCATGTTTTCTTCTCCCAGACCCCCGACACCTACTCCCTCTGCAAAATATAATACTTTCTAGTATAATAGATCTAAATACTATGCTTATATCTGAACTTATTGTACTAGGAGATGTCATATTCTGTTATAAGTTGATTTCTTGTGACAGAGAGAGTATGTTCTTTTTTAACAGAAATGGTCTATGGCCCAGCCTGAACTTACTAAAGATAGAGATTAAGTATATGTATGTCAAACGAAAAAACTATTAGTAAGTGAATAATTAGATTTAATTATTTTAAATTTAAAAATGCATTTGTCTAATATTATAGAGCAATTACTATATAAAAAGTTTTTATAACATTTAGCAGTTTAAAAGCGTGCAAATAAAATTCAAGATAAAATCTATATGCTCGATAATCTTCTTTTTATTCTTAATCAGAAAAGATATTGTCAGTGATTTTAATTTTTTTTAAGAGAATGTATGTCTTCTCCAAAAGACCAAAAGATCAATATGACTTCCATTTCACTGTAATTATGTCTAAAAATCTCTTTCCTAAATTTCTTTTTGAAATTATTTGATGAAGACTTATCAATTAAAAACTTATTTTCTTCCAATAGATAGTCTATATTTAATTCCTTGAAATAAAAGGTGGACCTCCCTACATCCGTGCCTTATTAGAGCATCACCAACGTCATCTCAAAATTCTATCACCAACGTCATCTCAAAATTCTATCGTAAAATTTTAGTTATGGAAATCCTAAATAAAATTTGAGGTAATAAATTTTTCATCTCTCGAAGAGATTGGTTAAAATTGGTTTCCTAAAAACTAAAAGGACGTTCGCTCACGTGATTGGGAGCCAAAGTGCATCCCTAGATGTGGAGAACGACAATTGCATGATAGAAAATAGAAAATATTGGGAATGTGATTAGGGAATCAGTTGGAACAGATTTTTGACAATAAAAATCCTTAAATTACCGGATAGGAAATGGTATTAAGATGCTACTGGTGATGCTCTTATCCAAGATAGGAAAAAAAAAAGGAGATCTCCAAAAGACCAAAACAGGTAGAGGCCGGTGCGACTGGGCTGTCGTGTAAGCCGCGGCTAGAAGTACACGGCAGCCCATAAGCAGCGGCTCGCGAGCAGTTGGCTGGCCTCAGGCTGCGGTCCATAGGCCTTCTACTATGAGCTTTGAGCTGTGAGAATGTGCTCCTGAGTAAGAGAAGGAATAAGTTCATCTGAGATCCCTGAACTTGTCAACGAATCCGATTTTCATCCTTAACCCCAAAACCAGAGTCCCTCAACTATCAAAATCGGTTTAGTCTAGGTCCCTTGGTGATTTAGATGGCAGTTTTGGCTCACGTGGCTCCTGCGTGGCACTCGGTCTTCATCTGATGTGGCGCTTACGTGACAATTCAGTCCAGAAAAATAATAAAACTCACGGGACGTTGAAAAAAATAAAAATGGTGGGGTCCACGTGGACCCCACATGTCATTCTCACCCTACCCTTCTTCCTCATCTCTCCTTATCTCCCTTCACTTCATCTCTCCCCTCTCCTCTCTCCAGGCGCCACGGGACGGGGAGGTTCGGCGGCCGGCGGCGCCGTAGCGGCGGCGGCGGGAGCGCTGGGCGGGGTGGAGGGGAGCGCCACGGGAGGTCACGGCACCAAGGGAGGCGGTCGGAGCGGTCGAGACATGGCGAATCCACTGGTCTCTCTCCCCACCTCCACCCATGGCGGCCATGGCAACCATGGTGGTGGCCACGATGAGCCCCGACCAGAAACCGCGGTCGCTGCTGAAGAGCAGGCCGAGCAGGACGGCGAGGCCCAGCGAGAAGCCGCACTTGGCCGCGGCCACCAGCCCCCTCCTCATGGTGCATCTTGTTGTTGTTTCCTTGTGCCACTGGTGTTTCTTCTTCCTCGTCTGCTCCGGTTGCTCTTCATCGTCGTCTTTTGTTGTTGCTGGGATCACCTTGACTTGGGAGGCAGCAGCGTCTGAGTGTGCAGACACAGACAGCAGCAGCTTAGGTGGACGTTGGGGCGCCGGATGAGATCCATGGGGGAGGAGATCCAAGCATAAGAGGAAGAGGAAAGGAGCCATCTGCTGCTGCTCCAGAACACCAACAGAGATCACCATTTTTTATTATCTTTTGTGTGAAACTGACATGTGGGTCCATAGACATTATTATTTTTTCAAATCGAATTGCCACGTGAGCGCCACGTCAATGCCACGTCAGATGAAGACCGAGTTAAAAAATCCACGTAGGAGCCACGGTCAGCCAAAACCGCCATCTAAACCGCCGAGTGACCTAGAATGCACCGGTTTTGATAGTTGAGGGACCCATTGTATCTGGTTTTTGGGTTTAAGAATGAAAATCGGATTCGTTGATAAGTTCAGGGACCTCAGATGAACTTATTCCGGAAGAGAATGGTGGTGCATCAAAACCCAGCCCAGCACTATTATCATTTTTCTTCAAGAGAAGTGCGAACCAATATATGATCACTTTTGAATTCTGCTTCTGCCTATTATGATTTTCCAGTTGCGTATTTGCTCCATCTCAAAAGGTAGAAAAACATTATTGTGATTTGGGCCGAATGACCAGACACTAGCAGCACTTAATGCCAATTTAGCACCGATTCAGTAAGGACTAGATGGAAGGCCAATTATATAAAACAGCAGAATACAACCGGTGCCAGTTCAAAGGAAGGCTAGAGGAGTGCAGTGTCAAGATGAGCATGCTTATTTGCGCATGACATGAGAATGACTAGTCCATCAATGTGAGGAATTAGAGACAGGGGGGGTGAGTGAGGGGGTGTTTGGGTGAGAGGACACCCAAACACCCCCTGAAGTCAGTTAAGGAGGGTATATAGTTGCAGTGGTTGGAGGGAGCCCGTGGAAATATGGAGGAGGAGAGAAGGAAGGAAGGTCAGTTCACACTAGGGTTCGTTCGAAGGTACGGTGGATTCAGAACCCTTCCCTCTAATACGTAAATGTGTCGTTTGGAGCAAAACAAGCCGAAAAGTCTAGTGGTCAAATACACACACCTCGCACACTCAGTAATTCCAGCATGCTGGCCAACATGAAATCAAAATTTCCCAATTTATCTTATGATATGTACTGCTAGCTACTAAATGTTGAGATTATAGGCATATAATGATTTAATATATTCCATTAATAAATCATGACATTGCAGATGTATACTAGCATTAACGCATCATTAAATCTACACATGTAAACTAAGCAGTAAAACATGAACATATCAAATATGCGCAACATGTCGAACACGTACCGAGGTGGCGGAAAGACCGGTTGCTCGGCAGGAACTACTCGCGGTTGCGAGCGTCGACGAAGGCGCGCAGCACGCGAGTGGAGAGGAAGGCGAGCCGTCGCGGAGGAACAGGGAGCAGTCACGCGAAGCGCTTCCCAAAAACCTTATTGCCGCCTTCTCCCGGTGCAAGACGTCGAAGGCAGAGGTTCCGGAGACCTGCTCTCCCGATCGCCGGTGCATGCCGGCGAGCGGGATGGAGTAGTCTACGAGCGACGGCGCAGCACAGAGGAGGAGGCAACCCTAGATTAATTTCGCGTGTGTTACGTGAAGGCGGCGGTTCGGTTTATATAGAGATAGGTCGCTTGATCAGGGCGCCCGCACGATCTTCACTCCGCGTAACCGAACCGGATAAGTCGTGCATAACTTATCCGGACTCCACGCCGTTTTCACGCACCGGACTTTTCGGAATGTTTCCAAAAACAAAACAAATCCGAATTTTCCTGCAACAAAACAAAACAAAACAAATCCAAATTTTCCTGCTGCAAAACAAAATTGCAAAAGGAGACTGCATCTGCGCAAGGATGAGGAGCCAATTTTGCGGACCATTCGACACGTACGTCGTGCACGCGCCGCCTGCTAGACCGAGCGAGCGAGCGCGCGTATGTGATCCCCCTCTTCTCTCCACCACATATGCTTCAAGTGGCTAAGAGGGCATCCTCCCTTTTAAGGAGGTCCCCCTCTCGTAGAATAAATAAGGTGGTACTAAACTCTACATGCATGCTATCCCATGAGGTGGGTTTTTGTGGTTTTCCAAAGAATTAATCTTCGAGTGGGCTAAGGCCCATCCATTAATTCCAAAACTAAAAAGAAAACATCTTAAGTCATCCAGTTTGTAAGGTTCAGAGAGGTGGCTGAGTGTTTCTTATAGTTCCCAACCTCCACTCCCATGTTTCCCGTGCGCACACTTGCCAAATTACTAAATGGTTTATTTTTAAAATAAATATAGAAAAGTTACTTTAAAAAACATACTAATCCATTTTCAAGTTTTCTCTAGTACTTAATTAATTTGTACGTTAATGTGATGTCCCATTTTTCATGCCGAAGGAGAAGATTCTCAACCTTCACAATCAAACACAGGTTTAAACCCAAGCCAAACTTTAGGTGATAAATTGGCGGGTATTTTTCTTGTTGGAGTTCAGGTGTTTTTCTTGCTGATTATTACTGGACGAAAGTCACAAAGGATGTTTCATATCTCTCAGTTTATCTGATTTCGATTTGTTCTCTGTTATATAAGGTTTTCTTCACTTTTGTTAAGTTATGATATAACTGAGCTTTATCTCCCGACTCCGATTCTTCTCCCCAAATTTGGTTTGTGTTGTACGTGGAAAATAAAGTTTTAAAATTTACAGATATTCATGCCAACGAATCGGTCTATCGATTGTTTATTTTCCTGCTTAGAGACAAGATTCTTTTGTTGAGGTGTATAGGCCACGTACTATTGGTGATATATCGGGGTTTTGTTCCACATCCATCTGATAATTTGACATAGAGAGAGCTAGACCCACCCAAGTCTGCTGGTTCAGGGTGTGTTTAGTTCTTTAGGTGTAAAGTTTTTGAAGCATACGGACACACATTTGAAATATTAAATGTAGACTAATAACAAAACAAATTACAAATTTCGTCTGTAAACTGCGAGACAAATTTATTAAGCCTAATTAATCCGTCATTAGCAAATGTTTACTGTAGCATTACATTGTCAAATCATGTTGTAATTAGGCTCAAAAGATTCGTCTCGTAATTTACATACAAACCGTATAATTGGTTTTGTTTCCCACATTTAATGTTCTATGTATGTGTCCAAATATTTGATATGACATTTTTATCAAAACTTTATCTAAACGAGGCCTCAGATGCAATATCGATAGCGGCCGTCCAAACTTGTGCATCTCAACGAATCCCCTCGAGGATAGCTACTATTCAACGTGCTGCATGTAGGATCGTAAAGGGCCTTTCTCACCTCAAAAGCTAACCATTGAGGTGAGGGGTTCCCCCACTTATATCTTAGGTCATTTGCCCTTTTACAACCAATGTGGGACTATTCAACAATCTCCCCCTTCACACATTGGTGTCTCTTAGCCCCTTCACCGCCCCTTCATCGTAT
The DNA here is from genome assembly GCA_000338895.3 of Oryza meridionalis. Lineage (NCBI taxonomy): Eukaryota > Viridiplantae > Streptophyta > Magnoliopsida > Poales > Poaceae > Oryza > Oryza meridionalis. The sequence continues at coordinate 593,390 of ALNW03000001.1, forward strand.
CCGGGCCCCACCGGCCCACGGTCCATCAGGTATACGGGCCCCGCAAGCACCCACGGTCCATCAGGCCTTCACACACTGTGTCCATCGGGCCAGAGATGTTTACCTAGCCTGGCTCTGATATCAATTGTAAGATCGTAAATGGCCTTTTCTACCCCAAAAGCTAGCCATCGAGGTGAGGGACTCCCCCACTTATATCTTAGTTCCTTTACCCTTCCACAACCAATGTGGGACTATTCAACACTGCAAACTTGCAACCAGCACCTCATCCTCTGCCTGCAAGCTGCTGCCTGCTCTCTCAGTCCTAAAATAAATCAACTTAATATATGATATGAAATTTTCAAGTACAGTACATCTAGATAGGGATACATCCAAATTACTTCAGTGTAATGTGAAATACCTTATTATATTTTAGATTTGTTTATTTTGGAACGATGAAAATACAGTGTCACCAAGTTCCGTTTCTTTTATTAGAACTTCTTTTTTTAGCAATCTTTATTTGGACTTCTTAATAAGAGCTTAGGGCAAGTATTATAAGCATCCAACCACAATCTCCTGGATGCCACAACTTATAGTGAGGTGGAAGAGAGAAAAAGATGAGAGAGAATAGAGATAATAAGTCACCCCTAGACAACCCCTACACAAAATTCAAGACAAAAGAAAAAAGAGTAAGGTTAGATTGGACAAATAAATATTCGAGTATTGTATATGTTACATTTATATTTATTAGTCGATGATACGGTAAGATTAGAGATAGCACCCATCTCTCTTAGAGCAAGATCAATAACAAAACCAATTGCCGGCTGTAATAGGTGGGCAGTATTATAGCTAAGATATACAATAGAGATATCCTATGCTTACTGTAACATAAATACTTTTTTTATTTTTATGGCCTCACCATCTTCTCCCTCTATTTTCTTTCTTGTTCCATCCTTCCATTTCTGAGTTCTCTTTGTTCTCGCTTCTTGCCGGTGAGGATGGGGCAGTGTCCCTACGCACGGACGCAAGTGAGGGCGAGGGAGACGGTGGCGGTTGCGGCGGACATAGGTGACGATGCCGGCGAAGGCGGTGGCTGCAATGGACAAGGGCGACGGTCTAGTGTACACAAGCTATGGCGGCAGCCGCGGAGGACAAGGATGACGAACGTGGGCGAGAGACAGCAGCTGCGAGAGAGGAGGGTGGGATGGGCGCAAGAAGTGGCGATGGCCGCGGTGGACAAGGTCAACAGTCGCGATGACGTGAGCGAGGGCCACGAGACGGACAATGTTGAGGATTGCAACGTCGGCATGACGGATGCGAACGACGGTGGCAGTCGTGGAGGGAGAGGACGACGAGATGGACGCGGGCGATGGCAGCAGCCGCAGAAGACGGGGATGGCAAGAGGGACGCAGGCGATGGTGGTTGCCGCGGCGGAGGCAGGAGAAAACGGAGGGATGGACGCGGGCGATGGCGCCGGCCGTGGAAGACGAGGATGGCGAGTGCGGCGGATGCGGACGAGGACGGCAGGATGGACGCGGACGATGGCGGCGATTGTGGAGGACGAGGATAGCTTTCACAACGGATGCAGGTGAGGACGGTAAGAGGGACGCGGGCATCGGTGGTGGCCGCGTAAGACGAGGTCAATGGCCACGGCAAAGGCGGGCGAGGATGGCGGGGTGGACGCGGGCAACAACGGCGGCCGTGGAGGACAGACGAGGACTATGGTGGCCGCGGGTGAGGGCAGCGGGATGTACGCACGCGAGGACGGTTGCGCTTTCCAACCATTGCTACGGGCCCCACGACTTCGGGCCGCCCACCCGTTCTCTCTCCCTTCCCTTCTCTTCTCTAGCGCAGCAAAAAATTCTATATGGATCTCATACGATTCATTATTGTACCTGCTCTTAGTATAAAACTTGCCCTTAGTCCACCGTTAATGATTCTAGTAGAAACAAAGCAGGAACCAATGTTTGTCAGCCCTAGAAGATCCGAAAATCAAGCTCCGCCCTGTTGGCGAACCCACGCCGCACAAGCTTACTTTCGTCGTTCTATCACTTTTTCTAGTTACGGTCTCTTTTCAGTAGCTCGAAACTGAAAATGATGCATCGAGCATCCAGCTATAAATAAAGCTACTTTTTCTGTTTTTGTTTATTTTTCTCCTCGGTTTTATAATTTATACACGTAAACCTTTTAAAAAGCTCCAATATAGTTCTGCGTGTACACGGCAACATCGATGATCTGTACAAGTTGTTGTTTTCCTCTATATCCTCGCCTTTTCCTGGATAAGAGCAATAATTTATGTTCTTGGATGCATATGCATGAGATGAGTGTTCTCTTGCTTCTGGGAAACACACTGTTGTACGCACACTGCACATCGTTTGCGCAGAGTTATTACAATTAGATTGTGCGTTCCAGAACTAGAGACTTCTTGCCTCAGTTGTTCAGATTTATCAGCATCCACATTTTGTTCCTGACAATATCTTGCTGGTAGAGTTTTGGCCTCAAGTACTCCTAGAGAAAGTTTTCTTGATTAAACCATAAATAAAAAGATAAAGAAGAAACAGTGTTGATCCTTCTGACTAACTCAGATCAAAGTGCCTATTAGTTGCTGCTCAGATCAGAAACATTATCTGTTCAGAAGTTGCTGGCTGAATTGCTGATGCAAAGCAATCACCGGTAAAAGTTTGCATAACAATCTATCTTCTGTAAAGAGACAAGCTGGCTTGAAATGACATGTGGCTGCACATTGTTACCGACACACAACCAGATGATCCAAAGTGAACATAGTATTTCTTTGGCACGAACAAATTTAATCAGCAGATCCATCTATTTGTAGTAATACAACTGTACTGGTGCTTATTACTTGCCCATGTTTTACAGTTTGGTACAATTTTTTTCTTATACCTGATCGATACATAAATCACCAAGAGAGAGAAGTAAAAAAAATAAAAAATAAAAAATTAAATTACAGAAACCACAATCAAATTACCCCCCTAGTGTAAAGAAAAACATCGGTTTAACTCAGCAGATCTATCCCATTCTCAGTTCTCACCACAGTAGGAGCCCAGTGAGGAGCAGCGTGAATGTCGCCGCCGCTGCCGCCGACGAAATGGCCGACACGCCGGCGATAGCCGAGCCGCTGGAGTAGAACGGCGGCGGCGGGCTGTAGTAGTAGAATGGGAAGTAGGGGAGGAACGGGTTGGGCGGCGGCGGTGTCGGGTAGGCGCCGCCTCCACCGCCCTGCTGCCAGCCGCCGCCTCCACCGGTGGGCGGGGGGTAGTAGATGCCTCCACCGCCGCTGTAGGGAGGTGGCGGCGAGGCGTACATGACGGTGCCACCGCCTCCACCTCCGCCGGAGGGATAGGAAGGCGGCGGCGGGCACTGCGGCGTGGGGGTGACGACCGGCGGCGGGGGTGGCGGGTAGTAGGAGGGGTTGCAGGGGTTGTCGCAGGAGGCGCAGAGCTTGCAGGTGGTGCCGTCCTTGAGCACGATGGTGGCGCCCTCGTCGTTGGACGGCGGGGCGGCATTGGCGAGGGCGAGGGTCGCCGCGAAGAGGAGGAGGAAGAGGTGGTGGAGGTGGAGCGCCATGGCGAGGAGAGAGTGAGAGAGAGAGGAGGGGGAAGGTGGTGATGGGGATGGGAGTGGGAGTGAAGTGGAGGGAGGGGGGGGGGGTATTAATTTGGTGGAGGTAGCAGCGCAAAGCAAGGTGGCGTGGTCGGCTGCTGCTCCCCTCCTCGGCTTAACGATTGCTCTCTTGTTTTTTTTCCTCTCCATGTTTGTGTAAAGAAATGGTGAATTGGAAGGGAAGATGACTCGACGAGTAAAAAAAACCAAGGAGCAGTTTCTCACGGAGCAGACGCGTACGCTAACGCTAGATGGCCTTTTCTTCTTTTTTTTTCGATCGTAGTGGTACAATGCGTGCACGTGAACATGTACAACAACCATCGTCAAAGAGGATAGGAAGAACGACGTACTGCAGTACTAGTGCAGTAGTGCTACGCATTTCCGCACTTTTTACTCTTCGTGGGATCCATCCGTCCGGGCAGTTGGTTCCTTCCAGATCCATCCGCGTTCGTTCACATTGACTCTGGCCGTGTATATTGGCCTTACGGCGTCTCACTCTCACACACTCTCTCATGTGCGCTCCTGCTGGCAGGCAGCAACGAAACACACACACGACGGGCACCCGCACCAGCACGTGTCGGTCCCGTTCCGCCGCCCCATCGGACGTCCTACCACCACCACCTTAGGTTGGATTCTTGTGCAGCGGCGCGGCGCGCGTACAAGCGGCCGTGCACGGTGGACGAGACGGGAGCATGCAGCGGCGGCAGGGGGATCAGTAGCCACACGGAGGAGGCGGAAGCTGCGTGGAGGTGTCGACTCGAACGCACGCAACCCGTGCACGCACTCGCACAACGCTAGATCGGACTCATCAAACCCCGGCGTTTTCCACATGCGTGCGCACGGGTACTCTCGCTCGGCCAGCCGCTGTATGGGCGGCGGCGTTGGCCCCGCGCGCGTCAACTCAGTAGTCAGCTAGCTCTCGCGGCTGGATCGGATCGGATCGGTCGCCGCCTTGCCTACCGACCGTTCGCCGTGAGGAGAGATCTGCGTTCTGCAATTCTGCACGCATGTAGCTACAAGTGGGAGAGGGAATAGTTAATTGGGGTGATATAGGTTGATCTGCAACGACGATGGACACGAGCAACGGCCTGATGCATATTTCCGCGGGTATCCACATGCATGCGTGATGTTGAAGTGTTTGTGTTTAGCTTAACTGCCACTTGCAGCTTCCGTCCATTTTGGGATTGCATGTCTGTGTAGTAGTACTCCGTGGTAGTACTAGTACTAGAATATTTGGGTTGTTGGGGAATGGCAAATTAAAGCACGAGTTGTGGACGGTTGAAACACGGTCGGTCTGAACTCTGAACATGCCGTGAGCCCGCGACGCGGCGTGTCAACACTAGCCAACAATCACTGTATCCATGCAAAATTTGTCACTTGCCTACCCAATTTGTATCTGTGATCTGTTCAAGCTATAGGTTGTACCCTTCTGTAGTACTGATCAAAAGCAGGTTTTCCTCCTCCAGAAATAATAATCACGTCGTAACAATACTAAAAAGAGGGAGGATGCACTAATCTTTCTGCCACAGCTGCAGGTATCTTCTCTATCTCTCTCTCTCAGTAGCTCTTTACACCTCAGAGATCCATCATGATACGAACGAACGATCCCCGCCTTCCAGAAGACACATTGCACATGGGGGGCAGTCAAGCAAACTGATCAAGCTGAGTGTGCAGACAACAGAACATACTACGGAGCAGCCAAAAATGACAGGCCGGCCAGCCACCGCTCTACCCACTGCCCTGCACTGCACAACAACCCCCACCATCCCAATCAAACGCAGTTGAGGCTCAGCCCCACGCCGTGGTGCGTGTAAAACTGGTAGAAATCGCCGAACGGGCTGATCCGCTGAGGCTTCGGCCGGAGTTAAGGTGGCGATAGTGGTAGTGGGGTTGGTGGTGCGGTGCCTGAACCGGAATCTCCACGCATGCCTGTGTCACTGTTTGTGTGATGGTCATACCTGTGTCACTGTGTGTGTGTGACGGTGCGTTGGGCCCGCAGCTCGGTCAAACGTTGTGTTGTTCGGTCTGTTTGACGGTCGGGGGGAGCGGACGGACGGTGCGTTTGGTTCGGTAGATTAGTCTGGATGTAGGGGTAAAAATGGTACGGAAAAGGGAGGAAAGCATATTTATCGTTTTTGTTTTTATTCATTTTTGGAATCAGAATCGAAAATCTCGGATACGAAAACGAAATCGAATATTATCGAAATCGAAAACGGAGAGAAAACAAACCGGCGCGAATACGGTAACGAAAATTTATCGGAATAAAAAACCCCTCAAACTGATAAATCCAATTCTCAAGTCTCAACGGTCAACAATCTATCTATTATATCTATAAAGTAATAGAAAAAGGAGCCTCCACGTTCGCTCTCATGGCTTAGAAATTCTCACATTAATAAAAAAAATAAGAAAAAAGAAAAATAGAACTAGATTAGGATTAGTATTAGTTAAAAACTGAAGAAAGGAAAAAAAAAAGGCATACTAAGACACTTGAATCGGACAGCAGTCAAAAACTATAAAAAGGAAAACCAAATCATATTATACACTAGAAACGGATAATGTCTTAGGAATCCACGTATTCACACCACTTTTAGAAACATCGAAAGACAAACCAATACTAATCAAACTCTGCCGGTTCCGAATTCTATTGTTCGCTCTCGCGCGCTAGAAATTCTCATATTAATCGAAAGAAAATATAAGGAAATATAGAAAAGATCAAGACCGTAGAACATATTTTGCTTCAGATTATACGTTGTAGATTGCTTTCGTAGGATACAGGAAACGGACAAGGTTTCTTTCGATTTAGAAAGGGTGAATGGTCAGTTCAGTCTTTTAACTTTTGTTCAGAGATCGAATTAGTCCTTCATGTTTTATGATGTCCAAATAGGACCCTAAAGATTATCATGCGGCTTAATATAGTCCTTAAACCCACTTAAAACGCCACATGGACATGCCACATCATTCGTGCATGTAAGATAACATTTAAATGTCCATTTTAACCTTTAATTTTCATCAAA